>CM021101.1:601550686-602187393 GCA_007115665.2 Sequoiadendron giganteum
AATCTCCTTGTGGTCATAGACAACAATCTCATCGACTATTGGGATCCCTAGAATCCTGTAGACATCCTCCGGTGTCATGATAATCTCTCTAGTAGGCAAGTGAAAAGTATTATGCTCACTATGCCATCTCTCAGCTAAAGCAGTCAATAGTGCCCTATTGACCCTATACTATGGGATACTGAGAAGTGAACCCAATCCACATTTCACAATCACTCCAACCTCTGGCTGGTACAATCTAGGAATCATCTCACAAGTGTGGGGAAACCTCTCTCTAATCTAGAGGATTTTAAAATCCTCCTATACATCATAACCATATCAATCAATCAAACATAAAATTAGACAATCACGTGGAATCATATCAGGCAATCATTATTATTTTTTTTTCATTTTAGAAAGAAAATTTATTAGAATCATATCAATCATTTTATTTGTTTTTCATCAAACATGAAAGAAAATTTATCAAAATCATTGAAATCAAATCAACATCAACAACATATCAATATCAAATCATCACTTTACTATTTGATCGTCAAGAAGGAAAATAAATTTATCATCTCTACTATTTTTTTTCATTAGGTATGAAGAAAAATTTAACAGCCAATCAACTCACATCAACATATTTACTATTTATTTTTCATTTCGGAAAGCAAATTTATCCGAATCAACATCATTTTACTATTTGTTTTCAAACACAAGAACAAATTTGTCAGATCAGCATCAAAATCAAGTCAATTTATCCTTGATGTTACTCAAATTCATCAAATCAATTATCTAATATAGCAACAAACATCAAGCAATCATTGATTGTTACTCCAAAATTCAAAATCAACCAAAATTCATAGATGTGCTAAAACAGACTATCTATGCACTAAATCAACAAATGCGCTAACTTATCCATGAATGCACTAAAATAGAAGGTCGATGCACTAAGCTAGTGTATGTGCTACTCTGTCAGGTCAATGCGCAAGACTATCAAACCAATGCACCAATCTAGAAAATAAAATTAAAGCACTAAGTCTATGTGCTAATTGAGCATCCTATGCACAAGCCTTCCATCTATGCGCTAATCTAACATCCAAATGCACTACTCTGGGGCATGGATGTGCTATCCTAGATGCACTATTTTACCTAGAATATGCTCTAAACTAAAGCTCGTATGCGCAAAAACACGTTCCTATGCACTAAAACAAAATTCAAAAAATTCAAAAAATTCAAAAAATTCAAAAATTCACGCAAAATTCATCAAAAGTTCATGAAGAAGGGTTGTACAATCTTATCGAAGGTCCATATGTTGTTGGTCATTGATGACATCGAACCCACTCGAATCTGTGGCACTCGTAGTGGATCACCATCTCGAATTCTTCTCTCGCAAACCTCTGTTTTTACCAAATGCAATTGTTCAAATGACAAAGACTTTTACCTTTTTCCACCTTTTAAGGGGGTAAAAAAGGTAAGGTAATTTTTATTTTTACCACGCAGAGCACTATTTCGGGAGATAAATCAACGAAACTACATCAAATCTCCCAAAATCTTTGAATCATCATCAAGATCTTTAAATTCGTGATTTATCTCCCGAGGGGGCATATAGCATCATCAATCAAAATTTCAAGAGTCAGGGGCAAATTTTTTTGTTATCTAAATTTTTCTTTGAAGCAATGCGTAAAACACATCACTTCAAAGAGGGGCAAAATGTATACATCTAAAAATGGTCACATTAAATCAAGCCTGATAATTAAATAAAAATGAATTATTTAATTAATCTTCTAAAGTCATCTACATATAAATAAATTTAATTATTTATTTGTATCGTTCACTTTCTAATTCTTCTAATTTAATTAAATAAATATGTTTATTTAATAATTACCATTTTCCATTTTCCTCTTAATTAACTAATTAAATTTTATTTATATTGATTATCATAAGAATATTCTTCTAAATCCATTATTTCTTTCTTCACTTCACATTTTAATTAAATATTCTAAATATTTAATTAAACACTTTCCTCACTTCACATAATTAAATATTCTAAATATTTAATTAAACACCTTTTTCACCTCTCAACATAATTAAATATTAATTATTTAATTATGGAAGCTTCTAAATTCATTGTCACATATAATTAAATAAATTAATTATTTAATTATAGATTTATCCTCAACTACCAACTAACTCCTCATAACTAAAATACACAAATGACAATTTTCCTTCATTTTTGAATGGAGAAGATTGTGTAGGAGGAAAAATTTCCCATTTTTCTCTCTAGCTTCCATCTTTTTCTCAACTTCCAAAATCTCTCACCGTTCATCTTGATAGGCTTGATTTTAACCGTCGATCTTTGTCAACTAGAACTTTTCCTCCAAAACTCTATAAATATAGCCTCTTTGTGCTTTGAAAATATCCTAGATTTGGTGAATATAACGTGATCATTATAGTTGCATTTTATCCAGTATTTAGCAATCTTATTTTCTTAAGCATAGAATTTTATCCTTCATAGCATTTTAGCTTCATATCTTAGCAATTGACATGCATGTTGCATAATCTCGTTCTCTAAGTTGTCATTCTACCAAGTTGCTGCTTACACCAATTGAGAGCCAACAACTTACATCGAATCCTTGGAGATAGAGGACAATTGGACATTTTTGAAGGAACTACTATTTTAGAGTTTGTTTTACCTTTAAATTAGTTTTCTTTAATATAATGTTGCATTGGTGTGTATGTTTATCCTTTTAATTAGTACACATATTCACACTACATAATTAATAAATAGATATTAATGAATATATAGAAATGTATATAATAATTAGTTGTGCAATGTAATTTTTAATTCAAAGATTAATTTAGTGGTTAAAATAAAATAAACAATCATTGGAATCACAAATAAATGACTAGGATTCCTTTTTTTCATTACATGAGAATCTATATAAATTTCAATAGAAAAATTGAGCCTCTTTAGTCGATTATGTATATGATCTTTAAATTCGAGAGTTGAGAATAAATTTTCTCTATTTTGAAACATGTATATCTAAATAATCACATGCGTTTATTGAATCGAGAAAATAATACAATCCCTCATTTATGGTATAGATATGAGAACATAATTTTCCCCATCTTCAATCACGATATGGTATAAGAACAGGCATTATTTATGTCTCCATGAAATGTAAAAAATGATTAGGGTGAAGGAACATCATTAGTAAAAATATGGTGGACTATGATTATTGTGGATAGTTGAGTATGTATACATTCATAATTAGATTATTATTCTCAAAGATCCTTGTGTTTGTTTCAAATTATTAAATTTAGGGGTGTACTTATGAATATTTGAGTATTTTTTCATTCACATGCATTAAAATATGGTTAAGGCATCCACTAATATGTTATATTAGTTGTGCTCTAGTAAATGTATGATGATGAGTTGTGTATATCCTAATATCAAAGATTAATTTGGAATTTATGTCCAATCTAATATTTACATTCTTGATCCCAAATGAATTATATCTCATCTAATACTACTTTTATAAATTAATAATTAATAAATAAATATTAATGAATATATAGAAATGTATATAATAGTTAGTTGTGCAAAACACTTTTTAATTAAAAGATTATTTTAGTGGTTGAAATAAAATAGAAAAATAATTATTAGAATCAGAAATAAATGACTGGGAATCCTACTTTTCATTACATTAGAATATATATAAATTTCAATAGGAAATACAAGCCTCTTTAGTTGATTATGTATAAGATCTTTAAATTCGGGAGTTGAGAATAAATATTCTCTACATTCAAACTTGTAGATCCAAATAAATTTAAGTAAATAACATATATATATAGAAATGTCTCTTGCACAATACACAAATCTCCATGACAAATATTTTGGAGTGTGATTAAATATAGTTTACTTTTTAACATACCTAATAAACTTTATTATGTAACATATATTATTGAGATGATGGGGGCCACCTCTATAAAATAGGTTTAATAGTTATCATGTACAAATGAAGAATATTCTAAACCAATTCCTTCTCAAAAGTGTACAATCTTATAATTTTTTTGAAAAATCATGATTACCTTTCTTAATCATTGTCCATAAGATGATGTATTTCATAATCCTATCAACAAAAGAGGTGAAGTTAATCGAAATGATCTATTTGTGATTATAAAATTCATAAATATAGCATTGTTTTCTATGATCAATGCTACAAAAAATTATATTTAATAATGGTCTTTATGATCAATGTTATAAATTTTTAGATTTATTAGCAATCTCTACAATCAATTATACAAATGTTTAAATTCATAAAGGATCTCTACAATGAATACTACAACCTTTTAGATTCAACAATAACCTCAATGTTCAACACTATACATTTTTAGATTCAAGAAAATTTTTATGATCAACATTGTAAATGTTTAGATTAAGCAATGATTTTTATGATTAGTACTATATATTTTAAGATTAAAAAGCAATCTACATGATCAATGCTTGAAATTTTTAGATTTAGTAATGATCTCTTTGATTGACACTAAGTTTTTACTAATTCAACAATGATTGAAGGGCACACAATCTATTGAGAAGGGGGATGAGTCAGTAGATCAAATCTATTTAAAAATATTTTCTTCAACATATATTTGAACATGAAACTTGAATCAAAACAACTACTACTAATCAAACAAAAACATAAGAAAAAATTCACACATGAGAACACCAGATATACGTGGAAACCCAAGATGGGAAAAACCATGATGAGAATAGCTTCTTGGACCTACTAACCAAATCTAGCCTCACAAGTAGTAATATAATGAGGGAATTTACAATGTGAAGTAGGCACCAACCTACTAGAGATGCCAATCTTGAATTTCATATGTTAGAACCAACCTACAAGTGATACCAATCACCAATACAAATATCTACGCACCAACTCAATGACTAGAACACTATTCCTACTAGATTACAAATATAAAGCCTATAGATCTTCAATATTGATTACATAGCTTGCACAAGAAATGAATTTGAATTAAACACTCTTCTACACTTCTTATGATCTTCTAATGATGGAAAAAAATGATTGAGATGCAACTCAGATTGAATAGAACCAACTCACATTTGTAAAATTGTATATTCACTCACCACCTTCTTTTCGAGCTTTTGAGATTTTTCACACACACAACTACACTTATCATGTGAAGTGAGATCTAAAATATATACAAGAAATTATATTCACATCACTCCATCTTTTCCAAGGATCCACAAATAACCAGGATGATATAAGGTGGACCTAAATTTAAATTACATGTAATATGTAATGGGTGAGTCCCAAATCAAATTTATTTCCACAAAAAGAACATGATGCCATGTGGTTATATAGAAACCTTAACCATGGCCTATCTTACCATCCCACACAACCTTTAGATGGTGCACACTACTAGCCATTGTTGAACAGTTCTAAGACACCAACTTATTGACATAAAGACATAAATAACCTTCTATCACTTCAAACTTCTTGGATGCTAAACATAAATTTTTGAAAAATATAGAATATGATAGAGCATGTGTAGGCATACTCATTTTAAACCACAAAGAAAAACTCACCTTCAAAAGGGAATATAGATCACAACAATATTACCAAAGAAAGTCTCTATAGATCACAACAATATTACCAAAGAAAGTCTCTACATAGGGAAACTGACTTCCAACATTCTGGACGAGACATATGAATCACTTCTATCACAATGAATAGGTGTATGTATGGTATTGGGAGACTACAATAAGGAGTAAGTAGTCAGATGGATTGTCCTTAAAATGTAAGTCCTTTTGTTGTGCTAGTAACACCATCTAACTATTATTGGTTCCAACTAATGCATGATGTCAAAAACATCAAACATGTTCAACACAACCCTTAAAATGCGATGGTAATTAACAACCCATACAATCATTAATAGTTTACAATAAATTGAAGATAATCCCATTAAAAATGATAATTAGAGTATTGTTAAATTCATTGTTCAATAGATATTGCACTTCCTTAGACATCACATCTTTGGTAACATTGAAATCCTTTCATCATTAGTGAACTCTTTTGACATCAATGGAAACCTATGTTCAAAAATCTCCCCCTTTGTCATTGATCACAAAAAACTAAATATTAGCCACATATGAAGATAAATCTAAAGTTATCTAGAATAGGAAACTGCCTCATATTGACTCCAAAGTTATCTAGAATAGGAAACTGCCTCATATTGACTCCATTTTTTTCCATTCAAATGATTTAGCATTTTTAGGACCTCTATCTCCCTCTTTGACATCAATGATAAAGGTCAATAGTGACTTTGTCATGTTTAACATCCTTGTGGTCTGGGTCCTAGAGAAACTTAATTTATCTAGACAAGATTGATATAAGCAACTCTTGTAGACAAGGGGAGTATTTTTCCTCTAAAGAAACATTTCCCTTTTTGTTTGAACCCAATTTAATTGTAGTGTTAGGGTTATATTTGTTTTGGTTGTATGGTGAGGGGGTAGATTTTATATTTTTAAGGAGTTTAAGTTTCAAATTATTCTTAACAAAGGGGCTTGGTATAAAATTCATAGAGAGAAAATATTTATATGATAGCAAAGATATAAAAATAATATTTTATAAGATATTATTATTCATATATATTAAACTTGCTCATAGATTTTAAGGAACTTTGTATTAGTGTGGATGGATACAAAAATTAAGAATTAGGTTACAATAAAAACAATATATTATATACTAAAACAAAGAAAAATAGGTTCATCAATATGGAATTAAAGAAAATAAGTTGTAATGAACCTATTTCTTAATATTTCATTAGAAAATGAGATTCCCACAAAAAATTGATAAAAAAACCTTAGGTGAATCAACCCAAAGTGAGAATCTTCAAATTTCCTTATGCTCTTAGGACAGGGGTGAAGGTCAAACAACACTTTTGGGAGAAAAACTCAAAATAGCAAATCAACTCCAAAATGCAATCTAACACTTGAAACAACAATATTAAACTCAATATTTGCAAAACAAGGAAACAAATTTTAGATCTAAGAATCGTAGAGATGTGTTTACCAGTTACTAAAAGTGAGTTTCTAAAGGTTGAGTGGGACTTTATCCCATGGGTGAATGGGTCTTTTTTCAAGGTTTTTCTGCAAATTTCAGGATCCTCTGACACAGATATGTAGCTTTTGATTTGTCCATGTTTCAGTGTCGCAAAGTCAAAAATTAGATTTGTAGGTTAAATTTTGTGATTTGACAATAAATTTGACAAAAATTCAAATCTTGCACTCCAAAAGGTCTTCAATCCTTCTTCAACCTAAATCTACAATCACACATTCAAGAGATAAAAATGTTTTTTTTTGGTGAATGGGGGTTTTCCTTGGTTAAATCCCATTTTGGTAACAAAACCTTGAAATGAAAGAGGGAATGAAGAATGTGTTGGAAAAAAATGGATAGACAACTAAGAGGAGGGATGAATCATTTGTTACGAAAATAAAACATATACAAAATTATTCAATCTTAAATCTTAGATCTGATAAATAATAGTGCAAGCATAAATCAATAACACATCGGAGACACATGAACACCAAGATCTTATACGTTGAAACCCTATTAGGGAAAAACCACGGTGGATGTTAGTCCACAAGATTATACCCTGTTAGAAGTATAATGAAGAATGAAAAAGGAATGCACTTGCATTTAGGTGCACTACTTATAGCACATTCCTCAAAAGGAAGGCTCACTACCCTACATATAATAATTAGATTAAATCCATTTGATGAAGTTGAAATGAGAAATTAGCTTCTATCAAAGCCTAATTATAGCTCTAGATAGGTGCACAAAAAATTCTACACTCTTCCACACTCTACTCAAACTTCTTCACACTCTTCTCTGCTCTTGAATGATTTGACATTTATTCACACATGTACACCTCTTGCACACATTGAGAATTTCCTCTAAATGAGGAAAACACACACTTATATATATCTGCTACATGGATTTACATCAACGATTCAATTGAACTCAAATAAAGAATAAATTACAACTATTGGCCTCATTACATGAATAAATTTCAATGCACACCAAAATAAGTCAGTCACATCATAATGAGGACCCAAACAAACACCTTCAAACACACCAAAAAATTAAATATTAATCCTCATGGATCCACAACATGCTATCACCATCATGTCGGCCAAGAACATGAAAACTCAAGTACACATTAGAAAAATCTCTAATCATGAACACTCTGATCAATGTGAACATACAAAAAGAATAGATTATAATCTAGACTCATGAATGAAAATCATAGATACATGCACAACACATGAAATTACCAGAATTTCATCCGCTTCACCCAAGAACACCATCTAAAGAAATTGAATAACTGTTGGGACACAAATCTTCATAACTTCCACAAATCTTGATGTGAACATCTGAAACTTTTGGAAACCATACTAGAAATCTTCAGCAACAAGCCCTTTGAAGCACACCTTCAGATATTCAACGTACATAAATTTTAAACATTTTGACCTTCTCAGCTTCACTGGCTACCAACAATATTATTTTTACAATTTTCTCAATATCCTCGACATATACACCCTTAAGCATCATTAATGCTAATAGTGTTGATATCAATGAAAAACAAATATCAACAATGCAACCACAACATCCAACAATCTCCCCCTTTGGCATTGATGGCAACACATGATGTGAAAAATAATGCCACCAACCCAACTAGCTCTTCTCCAACAATCCCCCCATGAGATTGTCCACTCTTTTCTTGTTTCCTTCTTCTCCCATGTTTTTCACATTGATATTCTCCCCCCCTTTGACATCAATGGAAAAGGTACACATGATTTTATCACAAATTTGAATCATCTGACTACTCCCCTTGAGTAGCAACCACCACAACATCAATCTGGAATAGGATATGGCTATGAATTCATAGGCTGATGCAAAGACCTACATATTTTAGTTTTAATCAGGAGGGGAAATCACCCCTAACTTTCCTCTGAGGTACTCAAAATTATCCTTAGGCAATGGCTTAGTAAAGATGCCTACAATTTTCTCCTTGGTAGATATATACTCCAGTCTAAATTCTTTGTCACTCACTTTATCTCTCAAAAAGTGATATTTGATGGATATATGTTGTCTTTGAATGTAGCACTAGATTCTTGAAAATATTATTGGCACTTGAATTGTCACAGAATATGGGAATGGGTTCTTCATACTCAATTCTGACATCTCTCAACATTTTCTTCATCCACAATACTTGGGTACAATTGTTTGCAACAACATTATATTCTACCTCAGCAGTAGACAATTAAACAAAATTCTACTTTTTGCTTAGCCAAGATACCAATTTCTTCCCTAAGAATAATGCACCACCACTAGTACTCTTCTTGTCATCCACATCTCCCTGCCAATCAACATAAGTGAAAGAAATTAAGATAAGATTATCATCCCTAGCATACCAAAGACCAAGATCAACTATCCCTTTCAGGTATCTGAAAGTTCTTTTCATAGTAGTTACATGAGATTCTTTAGGATCAACTTGAAATCTAGCAACCATGCATACATCATTCATTATATTTGGCATGGTTTGAGTCAAATAGAGTAATCCACCAATCATTGACCTATAGCTTGTTTGATTTGCTTTAGGAGAACCAACATTCTATGTAAGTTTGCATCCGATTATCATAGGTGTACCAACTAGCTTTGAATCTTCCATGCCAAACTTTTGTAGTAGCTCTTTCACATACTTAGATTGAGATATGAAAATTCCATCATCTAACTGAGTGATTTGCAATCCTAAAAATAATTTCAACTCTCTTATCATTGACATTTCAAACTCACTTTTCATTTCATCAGCAAACTTCATACACAAATCATCATCACCTTCAAAAATAATATCATCAACAAAGACTTCAATGATCAATTATTTATTCTGATCCAACTTGTAATATAGATTGTTGTTAGCAGTACCTTTATTGAATCCAAGATTCAATAAGTATTTATCCAATCTAGCATACTAAGCTCTAGGAGCTTGCTCAAGACCATATAGAGCTTTCTTCAATTGGCATACCATGTCTTTTTCATTAGTCAATTGAAATCCATCCGGTTGTTCAACATAGACTTCTTCTTCTAGCTCACCATTCATAAATGTTGACTTTACATCCATCTGATAGACTTTATAATTCTTGAAAGTAGCATAAGAAAGAAATAATATTACCGCTTCAATTCTAGCAACAGGGAAATTTTTTTCTTCAAAATCAATACTTTCCATAGATATGAGTACCCTTTGTAAACAAGTATTTCTTTGTTTCTTACCATGTCACCTTGCTCATTCAACTTATTTCAGAATACCCACTTGGTTCCAATCACATTTTTGTTCTAAAGTCTAGGAACAAGATCCGATGTATCATTCTTCTCTATCTACATTAGTTCTTCTTTCATGGCTTCCATCCAATGTTTATCTTTGCATGCTTCATTGATATTGCTAGGTTCAACTTTTGGAAATTAGACAGTACTCTTCCAAAATTATTCTTCTAGCTTGCACACCTTTTCTCTTGTTTCCTATGATCTGACTATCATAGTGATTTCGCCTTACATATTTGGAAGTTTTAGGATTTTCTCCAACTTCTTGTTCTTGTGTTCTTTCTTCTGTACTTCTGCTAGTCTCTGCATCTTGATTCCCTTGGTTCACTGAAACAATCTGATGTTGATTCTGTGTCTGAACATCATTGTTAGTATTATCATTTTTATCATCTGAATCATATCCACTATATTTGGATGGTCTAACAATATCTTCATCAACTATGACATTTGCACTTTCAACCATTTTCTTTGACCTCTTATTATAGCACCGGTAAGCTTTACTTTTGGTAGAGTAACCCAAAAAATTCCTTCATCACTTCTAGCATAAAAATTTCCTATATCATCATCTCTCTTGATGTAAAATTTTCTTCCAATTTTTTTTAAATACTCGACAGTAGGCTTATAACCAAACCATAGCTCAAAAGGTGTCTTACCAGAATTACTGTTGACATACACCCTATTAATGGTATACATAGCAGTACTTACAACTTCTCTCTAGTAGAAATGAGGAACATTTGCTTCCAACATCATGGTTCTAGTAGTGTCTAGAATGGTTTTGTTCTTTCTTTCAACAACTCCATTTTATTGAGGGGTTCGGGGAGCAGATAACAATATTTGAATTCCATGCTCTTCACAGAAATAATTGAATTCTTAGGAAGTGAATTCACCACCTTTGTATGATCTTCTAACCTATCTCATTCTTTACCATAGCTTTAAAACTTTTGAACTCTGCTAATGCTTCATGTTTTTCTCTTAAGAAAGCAACCCATATCATTCTAGAACAATCATCAATGAGAAACATAAAATACCTTTCACCTTGTAGACTTATAATTTTAGATGGACCACATAGATCAACATGTATCAAATCTAGTACTCCTTTAGAGCTATACTGTTTGCTCTGAAAATAATTTCTTGTATGTTTTCCCATCTGACATTCCTCGTACATAGTGTTAGTAGGATTTACTAACTTAGGAATATCTCTGACTGCTTGAATAGTGCTTATCTTGACAATGCTATCAAATTTCACATGACACAACCTCCTATGCCATAGCCAACTTACATCAATCTGAGCAATTAAGCAGCTTTCACTAGCAACACTTAAATGAAAGATATTACATTTTTTCTTTGTGCCTAATGCAATCATATTTCCATAACTTCCCCTTATTCCACACTTACCATCCTTGAATTGAAGATTTTAACCCTTGTCTACCATCTATCCAACACTTAAAAACTTATTCTTTAAGCCTTCTACATAAAGAACATAATCAATATTATGCTTACCACCAAAATAAATAGTGCCTTTGCCACAAATCACACTAGAAGTGTTGTCTCCAAATATTACAACACCACCATCATAGTCTTCCAAGCTTACAAACTTTCTTTTGTCACCAGTCATATGATGTGAGCATCTGCTATCAATTACCCACTCATCTTTTTCTTCAATTTTCACTATAAGAGCTTTCTCAACATTCACATTATTAGTTGATTCAGTGGACACCTGACCATTTTCTTTGATAGCAATAAATACCCATTCATCTTCATTTCCAGTTTCTTTATCAGATTCTTCATTAGTTACACCTTCTTCAGCATAATAAAATTTCCTTTGAAATCTAGTCTTCTCAGGTTTGTACTTAGAAACTCTTTTAGGACATCTAGATGCAAAATGACCTTTTTTACTGAAAGAAAAACATTTAATAGGTAACTTTCCTTTGTAGTTACCATGAACTCTAGCTTCTCTTTTCACAATCAATGCTTCCAATTATTCTAATTCTCTTTCTTCATCTTCATATTTGAATGTCCTTTCAAAATTCTCACCTAGATTATATCTTTGTTGGTTTTTTCCAGATACTATAGCTTTGAATGGAGATTCAGTCTTAGGAGTAGATTCACCAAATTCACTTAACTCAAAGGAAATTTTTTTTCCAATTAACATGTCTCTTGTAATATTTTTCATTGTCTTGAGTTCATCAATAGCATGAGCTCTTGTTTTGTAGGAGGGAGAGACAAATCTAAGTATCTTAGCCACAATTTCTTCTTCATCCAAGGTTCCACCGACACATCTAATGCTCATCACTAGTTCATTTATTTTTTGATAAAATGAGAGGATGTTCTCATCTTCACTCATCTTCATGTCTTCCCACTTGCCTTTTAAAATTTTTAGCTTAGCACTTTTCACTAGTGCATCTCCTTCATACAATGTTTCCAATTTTTTCTAGATCTGGTATGTAGTCTTCAATCCTAACATATTTGTCATCTCTGAATCTATCAAAGCACTCAATAATTCTTGAATAGCCCTAGTATTAGCTTTTGCTTACTTGATCTCATCTTTAGAGGATGGACCATTCTGAGGAATAATATATGCACTTTGTGTAATCTTCCAGAAAGGTTCTGCAATGCACTTCAAATGACACTCCGTTCCGACTTTCCATAAAGAGTAGTTTATACCATCGAATCTAGGACTATCCTTCTTAAATGATTCCATCTTAAATCACCTCAAGTTGTTAGGATTCTTCAAAGGAACTAGCTTTGATACCAATTGTTGGAAAAAAAAGGATAGACAACTGAGAGGGGGGTGAATCAGTTACCAAAATAAAACTTATACAACATTAATCAATCTTAAATCTCAAATCTGATAAATAGCAATGCAAGAATAAATCAATAACACATTAGAGACACATGAACACCAATATTTTATACATGGAAACCTTGTTAGGGAAAAAACAACAGTGGATGTTAGTCCACAAGATTATACCCTATTATAAGTATAATGAAGAACGAAAAAGGAATGCACTTACATTCAGGTGCACTACCTAGAGCACACTGCTTAGAAGGAAGGCTCTCTACCTTACATACAATAATCAGATTAAATCCATCTGATGAAGTTGAACTGAGAAATTAGCTTCTACCAAAGCCTGATTATAGTTCCAGTTAGGCGAACAAAAACTTCTACACACTCTTCCACACTTTGCTCAAACTTCTTCACACTTTTCTCTGCTCTTGAATGATTTGACCTTTATTCACACATGTAAAACTCTTGCACACACTGAGAATTGCCTCTAAATGAGGAAAAAAAACACTTATATATATCTGCTACATGGATTTACATCAACCATTTAGTTGGCCTCAAATAAAGAATAAATTACAACTGTCGACCTTAATACATGCATAAATTTCAATGCGCGCCAACACAAGTCAGTCACAACATAATCAGAACCCAAACAAACACCTTCAAACACTCCAAACAATAAAACATTAATCCTCATGGATCTGGAACACACTATCACCATCATGTCGGCCAAGAACATGAAAACTCGAGCACACATCGGAAAAATCTCTGGTCACAAACACTCTAATCAATGCGGACATATAGAAATGATAGAGTATGATCTAGAATCATCCATGAATGTCATAGATACATGCAAAACACATGAAATTACCAAAATTTCATCCAATTCACCCAAGAACACCATCTACAAAAATTGAATAACTATAGGGACACAGATCTTCATAACTTCCACAAATCTTGATGCTAACCTCTGAAACTTTCAGACAACATAATAGAAAGCTTCAACAACAAACCAAGTGCACCTTCAGATATTCAACATATGGAAATTTCCATCATTCTAACCTTCATAGCTTCACTGGTTGCCAACAATATTATTTTTACAATTTTCTGAATATCATCGACATATACAACCATAAGCATCATTAATTCTAATAGTGTTGACATCAATGACAACCAAATATTAGCAATGCAACCACAACATCCAACAAATGAACAAAGACATGTTACCACTAAAAAAACCATTGAATATGAAACCTTGAGAATGGAGACCTTAGGAAGTCTGCAACTTGCATGAAATGGCTGAATTGGATGTGGATCTTTATACTTGAGATAATTCTTTGAATGTTTGAACTTGATCTTGAAACCTACATCATAATGGTAGCTCAAAAAATGTGCATGATGCAAGAATAATTTGACATGATGAATAGATCTTAATTGTTGCAATAAATCTCTAATATATCTGCTCTTGAATTCTCTTAATCATCAACTTTTCTATGGGAATTCTTGTAGGAAAAATCTAGGTGAAACTTAGTGAAATGACCTTGTATTTATAGGTCTATATACTTAATTTCTCAAAATTCAAAAATCACAAGCCGATATTGAAATATGAATTTGGAGATGTTAAAATATCACCAATAACATAATTTAAATTTAGGTCCAAAGGTCTAGGGAGGACCCATTCACCCATGGGAAAATTGGTCCCAGGTCCCTATTCTTGGAACATACATTGCTCAAGGTAAAGTCTTACATTTAGGTATTAATTATTGTCAGGTTTCCCCTTCAGAAAGTCTAATTTATTAGGCTTGTAAATGAATAAAAGTCTATTTAAGGAATAATTAAGCTCAATTTAATTAAGAGGGACCAAATACATGTAAAAATGTAAAGGGATACATTTTTTAACACTAAATTAAGGCATTGGTAAGTCCATTTTAATTAAGAGGGCCCAAAAAAGTGTAAAAATGTAAAGGGATACATTTTTGTACACTACATATACTAGATCATAGATCCATCTTAGATACATTAGTATTAATAGAAAATAATTTATGCAATAAAGATCCATTTTAAATATTTTAAAGGTTTGTTTGGAATACACTAGAAATAAATAAAATTTGCTAACAATTTTTTTTATCATTCCCATAATTGGCATAAAAATAAGGACCCTACAAAATTCATCATATACTATTATTAACGAAAAAGGCAACCCTACATTAATAATTATGAATCCCTTGACTTGATTGCATATCAAAACCTGGTTTCTAATGTATAGGGAATAGAGAAAAAATATTCCAAGAACTTAAATCATACTAGAAATTAAAGGAGATTAAGATTTATTATTATTGACGGTTTAGTATGCAGAATAATAATGACAATTCAACATATAGTTGGGATTTTTAGAATTGTAAGATGGAGTATTTGTTTCATAAAAACCCAAAGTTAGACATACTATCCTAGTAGTCTAGGAAGGAAAACATCGTGTTTAGTCACTTTCTAGGGATGGAAAATTGGAGCAATTCAGTTTTATTCAACAAATTTGGTAAGGGTTCTGATTGGCCTATTACAAGTATGTGCAGTTGGTGTTGTCATTGGAGTAAATTGTATGATTAGGTGATTATTGTAAGAGTGTGAATAGTTGGTATTGAGTTGATGTTGTCTTTGATGATGCTTTGATTATTTGCATTGTATTTTAATTAGTAAGCTACTGGTGTCAACCTCTAGTGCTGCTTTGATAATCTTCTGTATATGGATGTATGGTTGAGTTTCTTGGTGCTATTTGGATTGTTGGTGATGAGGAAGCATCGAAGATGTTGAGGATGTTACTTTGGTGTTTGGTTTCCATGTACTTTAAAGAAAATTTGAATAAAAAGAGGAAATAGTGTGTTGTAGTGGTGTTCTGATATAAAGAGTTGTATTTTGGTTTGGCTCAACATTTCTTCATGTTGAAGATCTACTTGTGTGGTTTGGATATGTTTATTAGAGGTGTTTAGAGGTATTGCATCAAATTTTTTTCATGTTGGATCATTGTGTAGAGAAAGTTCTATTCACCAATGTGTGAACTACGTATTGTAGCAGTGTTTAGGAGAAACAATTTTTCTCTATATTTCCACATAGAGTGGTTTTAGGTCTTGTGGATCTGGGAGGGAACTTATAGTGTTTTTATCTTTCTTCATTTGAATTATTTTGAGGTTTGGTGCTCTAAAAGTTAGTTTCTTGAGTAACAGTGTCTGGAAGGTTGTTTCAATGTACTAGGTGTGTACATTCTTCAAGTGAAAGTTGTTGTGAATGAATTTTCTATATTTTAGGGTGTTTGTAGAGTATTTTAGATTGTCTTCAAGCATGGTGTGGTTTGTAAGTCATTTTTAGATTTGAGGAAGCATGTATTTAAATGTTAATAGTATTAACACAAGTTCATCTGACCTTGGGTGTTTACACTAATTGTGGAGTTGCTTTGGTTTTTGTGGAAGTGTGGCATGGTGTGTATAAGTGGATTTAGGTTCGAATTAAGGTTTGTTATGGTCCTCATTCATTCCTTTCGACCATGAGAATGTTTTGGTGTTGACCTAATTTGAATTTGCATAGTTGAGGTATATAGACAACCTTGGAGAATGTTTTCAAGGTTGAAGATGGTATAAATATGTGCTAAGTTGCTAAGGGATGCTAAGATAGGTGGGTGTCACGCGAATGATGAAAATTGTAGAGTTTTAAGTTGTGAAATTTTGTAATGGAGTGTGAGCTTTCATGTGTTATATTACTAGATGTGGTGAGAAGAAGGTGTCTACAATCTTTAGTGAGACTATGAAGGTGTTGTTGATATTGTGGTGGAATTATTTATTGCATTGAGATGGATTTATCATTGTAACACTCTTCTCTATCTTCTTCTCTATCTTGGTAGTGAGCCTTTGGCAGTGAGCCTTTCTTTCTTCTAGGCAATGAGCCCTTTGTAATCAGTGTTGATATTATTTTATATTATGAACTAATCCTCACTATGTTTTTTCCCATCTTGGGTTTTCCATGTAAATCTATTATTTCTTTATGCATGGTGTCGATTTTTTTTAGTTTATGCTATCTAAATTCATGATAAATTATACTAACAGATTAAGGGTTAATTGAATCAATGTTTATCTAATTGTTTGTGATGATTTTGAATTTCTAAGGTACAACTGACTCACCCCCCTCTCAGTTGTCTTGTGCATTCAAAAATTGGTATCAAAGCAATGTTCCTTAGAAGAAATATTAACCACTTGAGGTAGATTTGGTGTGGTGCATAAGAAAGATGTTTGTCTATTTGATGAATCAAATTATGCTTTTTGGAAGAAGATAATGGAAGGTTTTTTGGTTTCTCTTGGATTTAAAATTTAGAAGTATTTTGAGACTAGATATACTATACCTACAAATGATCCAAAGACTGATAATGAGATCAAGGCCTATGAAAAAAATGAGAAAGCAAGATATTCTCTCTTAAGTGGTATTTCTAATTCTGAATTGGTGAAAGTTATGAATATGAAAAACTGTTAGATAAATTTGGGTAAAGTTAGAAAGAATTTATGAAGGATATGAAAAGGTCAAGCGAGCTAATATGCAAAACCTTAAGATTATTATTGAGACTATGTGGATGTCTGAAGATGAAAACATCACAAGATACATGAAAAAGGTGGATGAAGTTGTCAACTACATCAGAGGTCTTGGTGGAGAATTGAAAGAAGAAGTTGTAAAGTAGGTACTCATAACTCTTCCTAAATCTTATAGTCATAAAGTTTCTGCTATTGAGGAATTTCAAGATTTGAGAAAATATTCTAGAGATCATCTGTATGATTCTTTATATTCTTTTGAAATCAGAGAATTTGGTCAAAGTAATGCAAATGTTGCGACTAATTTTAAGGCTAGAAAATCATAGAAGATTGAGACATCAAATCAGGAGGATCTTGATGATGTGAAAGATAACAATGTGATAAGAATGAAAAATGGTACTCAAAAGTGCAAAATTAAGTTTTCTTTCAAAAAATTTAGTTTTGGAAAGATAAGTCATTATGGTTCAAGATGTTCAAACAGAGCTTTGAATGAAAAAATTAAGGAGAAAAAAGGTGATATGATTAAGAAAAGTTATTATGTTAGAGAATATGCCAATATATCTAATTATGAATCTAATTATGGGGATGATGAGGATGGTGGTGATTATTCATGTCCTTAAAAGATGAAACTAATTCTACTAACTTTGAGAGATGTGTGAAGGAAAGTGCTACTGGTATTTATTTTTCATGCTAGACAAGAGAATAAATACTAGATCATTGATAGTGGATCCTATAATCATATGAATGATCACAAGAGTAAGTTTGTTAAACTTGAAAAATATGAAGGAGGACTAGTTAAGTTTGGTGATGAATTTTCTAAGATATGTGGAAAAGATTCAACTAGTTTTGATGGAAAGAATAATACTAATGAGGTTCTCTTTGTTAAGGGTTTAAGACATAACCTCTTGAGTGTTGGAAAAATCTATAGTAAAGGATACAATATTTTTTTTTAGGATGATGACTGTGAGATAAAAAAAGGCTTTGAAATTGTGATTGCTACTTGAAGAAGGAAAGATGGAGATGTTTATCAGCTCAAAGGTGTTATGGTTATTAATTCATGACTTAGATCAATTATAGTTGGCTATGAAATAGAAGAAATTTTCACATAAATTTTGATATCCTAGTGAGACTAAGTTAAGTTCAATCTATGAGATATCTTCCAAATCCCATCAATGCTATCTATAAGGAATGTAAAGTTGGAAAGCAAGAAAGAATAATTTTCAAAGTCAAAGAACAATATTATACTAGATCATTGGAATTGGTGCATATAGATATTTGTGTTCCTACTAGAGTAAGAAGTCTTCAAGGTGATAGGTGTTTCATGATATTGATTGATGATTATTCTAAAATGACATGGGTTACTTTTCTTAAAGAAAAATCAGAAGGTCTAGATAATTTTAAAGCATTCAAAGTTATGGTCGAGAATGAAATAGATATGAAAATAAATTTTTTGAGGTATAAAAAAGGTGGAGAGTTCACCTCTAATGAGTTCAATATCTTTTGTGAGAATCATGGATTAAAGAGGCATTTATCTAACCCTAGGAATTCTCATTGAAATGGAGTGGTTGAAAGAAAGAATAGGACTATTGAAGAAGCTACAAGGATAATCATGAATGAAGAAAATATACTTGAAGTATATTGAGAGAAATTCAAATTTTTACATACTTAATAGAGTACACACAATGTAAAACAACACAAAGAATCCCTATGAGTATGGTATGGAAGGTTTCCTACTATGAAATACTTTAGAGTGTTTGGAAGAAAATTCTATATTAGAAGAGATGAAGAAAACATAGGAAAGTTTGATGCAAGGTCTAATGAAGGTACCTTCCTTGGATATTCTACTAAAATAAAATATTATTGGTGCTACAACAAGAGGCTAAGAAAGATTATTGAGAGTGCAAGTACCAAGGTTGATGAAGACCTACAAATGAATTAAGTGAAGATATATATGGATATGAATCAGTTGAGTCTTCCTACAAAGAAGAAGAAAAATCTAAGAAAAAGGAAGTGTGGATTAAAGAGGAAGAAGCTTCAGAAAAGATTCCTAAAAATCCTATGTATGTGTAGAATAATAATTCTAAAGAATAGATCATTTGTGATAAGAGTAAAGGTGTACTAAAAAGAAAGAAAGCCACTGAAGAATAGGTAAACCTATGTTTAATTTTTGAAGTTGAATCTAAAATAGTGATTGAAGAATGTAAGGATGAGTATTGGATCAAGGATATGGAAGAAGAAATAATGCATATTGAGAAGAATAAAACATGATAACTTGTCCCAAGACTAATAAACAATAATGTAATTGGAACTAAGTTGGTATTCTAGAACAAATTCAATAAGAATGGAGAACTAGTAAGAAAAAAACCAAGGATTGTTTGTAAAGGTTACTCACAAGTAGATGAAATAGACTTTGAGGAGACATCTTCTCCAATGACAAGAATGGAAGCTATTAGGATGTTATTGAATTTTTTAGTACATAAGAATTTAAAATTTTATCAAATGGAGGTGAAGGACCTACTTTCTTGGATGGTGAATTGGAAAAAGTATACATAGAACAACCTGAAAGGATTTAAATAGTTATCAGATAAAAAAATATAGCATGCAGATTAAAGAAGGAATTATATGGAGTGAAGCAAGCTCTCAGAGTTTGGTATGAAAGGTTGGTTAGGTACTTAATGTAGAAAGGATTGAATAAAGGTACCATAGATAGAAATATTTACTTCAAATTTGAAAAAGATCAAATATTAATTATGGTGGTATATGTTGATGACATAATTTTTGGAGGAAATGAAGCTACGTGTAAGAAATTTATAGAAGAGATACAAAAATATTTTGAAATTTCATTGTTTAGGGAGGTGAATTTCTTCCTTGGGCTACAAATCAATCAGAAAGATAAAGTTATTTTCATTTCACAATCAAAATATGTCAAGGAAATGTTGAATAAGTTTGGAATGGAAGATTCTAAACCTGTATGTACCGCTATGGTTACTAGTTTCAAGGTGAGAAAGAATTATGCATCTCCTAAGGTTGATCAGAGCAAGTGTAGGTCAATTATTGGATGGATTCTATATCTAACTGCTGCTAGACCAGATATCATGCATGCAATTTTTCTTATAGATAGATTTCAAGAAGATCCTAGAGAGTCAAATGTTGCAGGAGTGAAGAGGATATTGAGATGCTTGAAGGGCACTCTAGATCATGGCTTGTGGTATCCAAAGGATACCGAATTTACTTTGAGTGCTTACATTGATGTAGATTGGGATGGTTATGTAGATGATAGGAAAAGGACAAGTGGTAGTGCATTCTTTCTCAGATGTAAATTGGTGTCATGGCTAATCAAGAAACAAGATTCAATGTATTTATCTATTGTAGAGGTAGAATACATTGCAACATCTTGCTACACACAAGTGTTGTGGATGAGAAAAATATTGAAGGATATTAGAGTGGTATATAATTAATAATTTTCTTTTGTGATAATACAAGTGCTATCAATATATTAAATTATTTGGAAATGAATTCAAGGATAAAGCATATATCAATCCAGTATCACTTTGTGAGAGAGAAGGTTATAGAGAATGAAGTAAATCTTGAATATGTACCTACAAAGGATCAAGTTGCTAATATATAATTTACTAAGGATTTTCCTAAGGACACTTTTGAGTATCTTTGGGAGAAGTTGGGGTTTATTTCCTCTCCTTATTTGAACTAGATGCATAAGGAGATGCATTAGTCCAATGGATCTAAAAATTCATTCTTTGGTTTAGACTGATGTTGGTGGCTGCCTCTCAAGGGGAGTAGGTAGTGGCATTATTGGTTGTTGCAATCAGGATGAATGAGTGTTGTCATTATGCAGTGGTTGCTGATTGATGTAGTATGGTGTGTTCTCCTAAGGGGGAATATGTAGCGCAGTAAAGAGAGAAAGTGTGTAGATTGATGTCAAAGGGAGAAAGATATGCAAATGTGTTGCCCTTTTCCATTGATCTATCAAAGGAGCAGAGAGAGAAATGTGAAAAATGTTTAGTTGTCAAAGGTAGAGAATGAGTCATGTGAAAAAGGGAGAGAGTGTAATGAGCCAATTATGTAAGAGGGAGAAAAGAGATAATGAGTTTGTATGGAGAAAAATATTGAGGATCAGAGCTATTGTGTTTGTTGTTGATGGTTTTTCACATCATATGTTGCCATCAATGATAAAGGGGGAGACTAAACTAAAAGTATGTGTAGTTGGTGTTGTCATTGGTGTGAACTATATGAGTAGGAGATTATTACAAGAGTGTGAGAATTTGGTATTGAGTTGATGTTGTATCTGATGATGTTTCAATTAGTTGCATTATGTTGTCATTAGTTAGCCTGTCAACCTCTAGTGTTGCTTTGATAAGCTTCTATGTATGGATGTATGGTTGAGTTGCTAGGTGGTAGTTGGCATGGTCATGATGAGTAAGTGCTAAATATATTAAGGATGTGTCTCTGGTGCTTTGTTTCCAAGTGTTTTTGAGAAAAAATGAATAAAAAGAGGAAACAATGTGTTAGAGTGGTGTTTTGGTATAAAACGTTGTGTTTTGGTTTGGCTCCACATTTATTTTGTGTTGAAGATATGCTTGTGTGGTTTGGATATGTTGATTAGAGGTGTTCAAAGCTGTTGCATCTAGAATTTGGTGTGCTAGATCATTGTGTAGAGGAAGTTGTGTTCACAAATGTGTGAATTGTGTATTATAGAGGTGTCTAGGAGAAATGCTTTTACTTCGCATTTCTCCACAGTGTGGTTTCAAGTCTTGCATATCTGGAAGGGTTTTGATAGTGTTTGTATCTTTCTTTACTTGAATTTTTTTGAGGTTTGGTGCTCTAGAAGCCATTTGTCATGCCCAAGAATTTACACTAGAAAAACCCAACAATTTTTTTTTTTGTCATCCTTACTAATGACTATCAGACCCTAATAATAAATATGATGTAGAGATTCTTTCAAATTTAATCTCGTAATTAACTTTACCATTGTTCAACCAGTTATAAATATTATTATTATGATCGTGCATATTATTTTTGGGTATTAATAATATATGTATTATTTTTTATAAACTAATAATTCTTTTATTGCCACTATTTACATTATCCATTCATATGGTCTATTATAATCTTTACCTAAGCTATGTTATTTTTATTTTATCACTTTATTTTAATTTATTTAATATTCTTGGTATTAAAGAGTAAACGCTAATATTATTTCATTGGTTACTAATAATATATATATATATTTCTCCATGATAATCACAAAGGTAATTTCCAATAACTTTTTGGATTTACTATTTAATTAAATAATATTATAAATTAACTATAAAATTATTACTATATGAATTTACTTTATACTTTTACTAGTTATAAATCTTACACTATTTATTAAGATTCTTGCAACATTTTAGATCAGTAATAATAATATTAGCTTGCCTATTTATGTGTAAAAACAACTATTTGAATCCATATTACGGTAACTATCTTTTTGCAAATCTTAACTGAGTTTACATTAACCCACATGTAAAAAAAATAAAATTGATTATAAATAAAAATATTAATATTCTTAATCAATATTATAATTGTGTTTATAAAATTGATCATCATATTTAATATTTCCCAACATATTGTATCACATCTATTATGATGATACTATTAGCTTTCTATCCCTAATGCTATTATTTAATGACAATCTTATAAAATATATCTATAATGTCAACATAGATAATATTACTCCAAGAATAAATATTAATATAAATACTTCAGATGTAATTTCAAGTATCTAGTATGAATCTTGATATAAATGTTGCAGGTTGTGGTTAGACACCCAAATTTTAAATCAAGGTAAACAAATATTATTTATTTATTTATTTTTACCTCCCTCTAATAATAATGTGGATGCTTTCAACACTTATTTCTATTGATTTACTACTAGATTATACACAATAACATTAATATTTAAATTACCTTCAATATTAACAATCACCATTATATAATTAGAAATGATATGATGAGCAACAATTTTTGTAAGACCCCTCCCTTTTTCTCTTTGGATCGAACAATGTCTTGTTTCGTTATGCTGTGTTTTCTATTAGTGCCTGGACTATAGTAATTGATTACTATTTGATTGTTGTTTGTAAATGATGTGCTTGTTATATTTTGATGTAATGGTATTTTATTTGATGTTATCATTATGGCATGATTTGGGTTAACATCGTGAATATTTGAATTAGTGATGCTTTATGCCTTGGTCAAATTATTGATGTTAGATTCGTTAGTTTATGACATTGTATTGGTAAAGGGGATGGAATTGCACCACTCGTTTGCAAGAGCCCTGTGATTCTAAGATTCCCTCTTCACTGTGTGTTTTATATGATGCAAATATACATGTGTGATATACTTTTGTTCGCAGGTTAACAGGTATAGGACATCGACTCCACCTAGATTCATAGGTTTGAGCGTATCCAATTGCCAATGACATTTTATTGTGAGATAGTAGCTAGGTTTTTTCGTGTCAAGTCATCACCCTAGTCATAAGTGTGTCGTTGATTTTAGTCTAGTTCAATTGTTTGAATATTTTTTTATTTGCCTGGATTTCTATTTAATTGCAAGTTAGAAAAAAATAAAAAAATGGCCTATGTAGTTAAGTTGTTGATTAAATGAATCTGGTTTAATGTTAGAAATGTTATTTAATTTATTGATTAATTTAATTTAATTAGTAAAATAATTTAATCTTGGATTAGATTTATTTTATTGATTAATTAAATTAATGGTGTTGAATTGAATTAAGAGATTCATTTTGAAATTTATGAGTTTTATTGTTTGAAATTGAAAATTAAAGAAAAGGATTTAAATTTCATTTTTAGAAAATTTTAAATTCAAAAAAAATGAAAAAAAAAAGATATTTTGAGATATTTTCTATTTTCTGTTTTCAAAAATTGATTATGGTGGTTGAATTGATATTTTCATTTTTTTTTGGCTATTATTAGGATTTTTTGGATAAAATTTAAAAGAGGATGAAAAATGGAGATTTTGAAAAGGAAAGGAAATTTTTTGGTTGTGTGTTGGATTTGGGTTTTGGAAAGAAGCTTAGTTAGATTGCTTAGAAGAAGCTTGAATTTGAGCAGAAATATTTGCACCATTTTTTGTCATTCTCTCAAGCATTGGAAACCAGGTATTTTGTTTATTAAATTAATTTCATTTGAAAAGATTCACAACTTTTAATTGTTGTTTGAAAATATATTTAAACTTGGTAGGATTTGCAAGAAAAACCCATCTTGAATCTGATTTCAGAACTTCCAAAACCTCTGTTTGAAAATATTGTTCTTCAGGGAAAAATTTCAATATGGCTATAATTGTTCATGTCTCGGAAGTATTTGCTCAACTGTTCTAAGATTTGGGTTAAATTAATATATATATATTTTATTTGGGTTTTATTGAGGAGTTGAAAATCATAATTAGAAACCCCTCTTTTTCAAAAAAAAAAAAACAATTTTTGAATTTTTAAGATTTGCAGGGTTCTTTGTTAAAGTATATATATATTTTTTTAAATGGAAGGGTTTGTGGGGGCTAGGGGTTGACCCACAGTCGCCACATGGGAGGCGCTATGGGGAGCCATGCACAACGTGCCCCACATGACCCCATACCCCATCGCCACTGCCACACCAGAGGACGACTGTGTCTAAACACAGCCGCCGCCCCCTTTGGGGGTTTCGACTGTGTTTACACATAGCCGACCCCCATAAACACAATCGACTGACCCAAGAAGGAGGTGCGTGACCCGAAAAAACCAACTGCCCCAACCTTGGCATGTTTCCCTAACTTCGTGGCGCGTGGCCCGAGTCAAACACGTAGTTTAACTTTCTTTAAATTTTTTTTTTTATATAAAAATATAATATTTAATATTATATTTTATGATATGAAATATTTATAAATAATATTTTTATATTGTATTTTATAATAATAAAATATTTTATATTATTTGTTTTTGGATATTCTTATAATAGGGTTTAAAAGATATATATATATATATATATATATATATATATATATAATTGAATGATTATGGTTATGTGTTAATATAATATAATAAAATTTAATCTATAGTTAGAGATAGATATTTAATTGCACGTTTAAATATTTGAATGTTTATGGATTTAATTGATGATTTAAATAATGTCATGTTTTAAATACAATGAGAGGAATTTAAAATGATATAGTTCGGAAAAGGATAAATTGTTTTCACATAATACGTTAATAGACGAATTTTTAGATTTAAAAATATAATGTTTTGTTAGAGAAGATATTTGGTGTTAAAATAACAGGTTTTAAAAGGTCAAGTATTTGAATTTAAAGTCATATGTGTTGGCAGAGGAATTAACTGATTTTAAAATGATTAACTTTGAAGGGAAGAAATAGATATTGTGAAAGTAGTATGTTTGAAACGAAGAAGTAAATGGTTATTTTATTTTATTATTTACAAGCAAATAAGGATTAAATATTTGATTTAAATTTCTTCTTATGTCTAAAAGAGACATTATTAAAATGTGGTAATAAATTAATAAAGGCTGTAGAATTATGTCATTTGTAAAAGTAATCATGGATTTGAATTAGTTATTAAAATTAGTTTCCCCTTATCAATAATTAGAATGACAAAGAATAATTTTATTTAATTATTCTATTAGGGCAATTGTTTTCTTTACTGTGATATGAATGTTAATGGAAATGGATTTAATATATCCAAAATTAGTTTATTCCCTGCAAATGCTTTATGTGATTGATTCCTCTATGTTCATGTTTGAGGAAATGGGTTCAGTGTCTTTAATATGTAAGCCTTTAGGGGTTCCTAGAGGTTGGGGGTTGTTGTTTTGTGATGTCAACCATTTGAAATTCCCATGGGTAGTGCATGAGGTCATGTTTATGTTATTACCCGATTTCCATGAACGAGGATGTTTTGTGCCTCCTGTGGAAGGAGTGGATTATGAGATTTGTGGCTCCTTGTAAGGAGTGGCTTTGTTATGGTTGTTACCTCCAGAGTTGGAGTGGTTTCTTTTTATGTTTCCTCCTAGAGTTGGAGTGGTCATGATGTCTTGTTTGTACACAATTGGGTTTCCTTTGTGATTGGTTATGTCTGGTATGTTGTCAAGTAGAAGAGTGACTTCCGTTAGGGGCCAAAGCTGTGAGAGGTAAACTGGGTAACCTTCAGAGGTAGTTTATTCGAGTGATAATCAAAGCAATGTAATCCATGTTAGTAATGTTATGGTTTACTAGTAGTTGGTACTTGATTGTTAGGTGTATGGTTTTCTTAACATACCTGATCTGTTATTTCTAGAAGCAATGTAACCATGTTAGAGTTGTACTTACGTTGAACTTGTGTGGTACATCTGATTGGTTGTGTCAGTTTGGTTCAGGTTGTTTCAGCCTGTGTCTAGAGGTAGTTGGTCTTGTCTAGGCATCCTTGTTACTATCTCTTAGCATGGGGGATGGGCCTTCAGGTACCACTTGGTTGGGTGGCGTGCAACTTACTCCGTTGGGCTTTCTTCTTGTTCGTGTTGATGAGATTTCCAGTTGGAGAGATCGTGGGATCCAGTTACCTTTTATGCTTTATTCATTTCAATTTCTCTTGTAATTTATTACCCCTCATTGTAATCAAGGTGGAAGTTGTAATATGTAATCTGTAATACCCCTCCATTTTGATTCTTGTTCAAGTTGCGTTATGCTATGTTTGGTTGCAATTACTTTGATACTGGATACATTTTGTTATAATGTTTTGTTTGCTACTATTGAGCGACAATATTATTCTGGGATGTAGTTATCTGATTATTGTTTCACATGTATTATGGATTAATGATGTTGTAGAGTTAACATGAGATGTTATTATGAGATTATTGGAATTATGATGGAACTGTCAGTTTCGATGAGTGTATTGGTGAAGAGGACGGTTTCGCATCACTCACTTACGAGTGCCCTACGAATCCGTAATTTTTTCTTCACGGTGTGTATTATATGCTAGATATATTGTATGATGTTGTTTACTTAGTTGCAAGATTGCAGGTCCATGGCATCGACTCCACCTGGTTTCACAGGTTTGAGCGTGTCGATCCAATGGTTAAGTTGAATAGGAGATAGTAGCTAGGTAACATGTGTCAAGTTTACACCCTAGCCTTAGTGTGTCGTCAGTCGTGTGTGTCGAGCCATTGTCTATCTTGCTTTGATGTTATTTAATTCTGAAGAATTCTTGATTTGGAAATAGATATTTAGAATAATTGCATTTAAATCATATTGATGGTTATTTAATTTAAATAATGCAATGTGGATAAAAGTTTATATTTAAATTAATTAATTATATTTAAATTATTTAATTAATTAAATTTAATCCAAGGGGGTTGAGTTTAGTTATTAAATAATTAAATAAATTAATGAAACATGATGCAAGAGAATGAAAGGAAATAAAAGAATTAGAATTAATTTTGGAATTTAATTTCAACGTGTGGGAATTAAATTAGAAATTGTAATTAAATGTTTATTTGGGAAATTGGTTGCAACTTTGGAAATTAATTTATTATTTGAAATTGCATTTTAAATTGAAAGTGGGTTTTTGAAAAGTGAAATTGAAATTGAAAGTAAAATTGACATTGAAATTTGAAATTGAAATTGAAATTGAAATGGAAATATCTAATTTGCATGTAATGTGAATTACAGTTGTAAAAATTGAAATTGAAATATCTAATTTGCATGTAATGTGAATTAGGATTGTATTAGGTATTTTTTATTTATAAAGAATACATGTTTTAATTTTAGGGCAACTGAAAGAGATTTAGAAAAAAATACATTTTTACAGCAGGGAAGAAATTTTGGAAAATTTGCACAAGGGTTTGAAAAAATTTTGATTGTAAAATTGATTGAAGGAAAGATTGTTTGCATTTGTTGGATTTTGGATTGGATTCATTGGAGGATTGAAAAAAATTCAAGAAATTTTTGGAGGCGGCTTGCATCAGAAATTCATCTCTTCCTGTAGCTTCTTGTACCAGGTTTTCCTCTTTGTGTTTTATTGTTCTTGATTGTTTTTCTTTAAAATAGTAATGATTAAAGATTTTTTTGTTAAATCTGTTTTAGAAAATAAATTTGATATTAGAAGAAAAGAATTAAACAAATTTACAGCCTTTGCTTGTGAAAATTCTTGAGTGAAAATTGTGAAAACCTTAGTTGAATTTAAATTGAGAAATTAATTTTATTGTTATTGAAATCAAACATAGAGATTGAACAATGCATTTTGAATGTTTTTAGAAAGTGAAACTTTCTGTTTATTATCAAAAAACGGATTTTAAAATCTACAGTATAGTTATATTTTCATGGTAAAATGGTCTTGTTGTGTCGCCTTTAAATTCACTTTTACAAACTGGGTTGTCAGGAAATTTAAAGGGTTTTTGAATTTTGAAACTTTCTTATCTCTATCAAAAAATCGGAAATACCCAGATCGTAGTTTTTGAGTTATGCTTGAAACATGAGACTGTTGTTAAATTATTTTCCCATGGCTGCTTTGAAAATAAAATAATAATAAATTGATATTTATAAATATTAATATTTTATGTATTTTTATTATAATATTAAAATATTATTTAATAATATTTTATATTATAATTTATAATATTAAAGTATTATATTTATTTATATTATTTTAAATAAAATTTGTATATTAGATTAGTGGAATTAAAATTATAAACATATGGGAAATTATTGTTATTTTAAAATGGCTTGTTAAAGTTTAATTGAAAGAGTTAAATATTTGATTTAAAGAATGCAATATATTATTGAATAGAGATTTAAAATTGGATTGATTAGTGTATATGGAAAATGGATAGAGAAACAATATGTTATTATATTAAAGTGATTGAATGTGTTAAATAGAAAATTGAATGAGATGTAAGATTTGATTAGGAAATGGAAAGAGTTTACTTGCATGGATTTGTGTCGATTTAAAAGTAAATTAAGAAGTTGTTTTATTGATAAGGCAATCAATTATGTTATTTATTAATTTCTATTTAGATTAATTGAATCATTGTGATTGGATTATGAAAGAGATATGGATTTAGTATATCCAAAAGTAGTATCTTCCTCATGCTTATCTTAAAGGATTTAATTCTTTGTATTCAGTAAAGGGAAGTAAGTTTAATTGTTTTAGATTTCCAATAATGAAAAGGGAAATAGGGGTTATGATTATTTTAGATGATCTACTTATCATGTTTTTGACTTTGTCAACACTACCTATTGAATGAGTATGGATTTAGGAAATCCAAATATTAGATTTGATTGATGACTTGAATGCTTTTGTTGCTATGTCGTCAAGTTGCATTGTTGGTTTTGGGATTTAGTGTTAGTCCTAAATTATAAGTCTTCTAGAAGAACTGAGAGGATAAGGGTTGTTGAATCTTTATGCCATCCTGTTGTTTTCCCTTGGGTAGTGCATGGCGTCTTTTCAGTTTTACCCGGTTTTCATGAACGGGGATGTTTGCACTTCCTTGGTTTAGGAGCGGATTATGGGATCCGTGTTTCCTTGTATGGAGTGACCTTGTTATGTGGTTTCATCTTGTTGCCTCTTGTGAAAGGAGTGGACTATGTGTTGTTGCCTCCAAGATGTTTGGAGTGAGATTTTTTGTACCTCCTATGAAAAAAATGGACTGTGTTGTTGCCTCCAAGATGTTTGGAGTAAGATATTTTGTACCTCCTGTGAAAGGAGTGGACTATGTGTTGTTTACTCCAAAATGTTTGGAGTGAGTTTCTATTATTTGTATCCTCCTTGTGTTGGAGTGGATTATGATGCCTAGTTGGTATGCACTTGTGGTTCCCTTGGTGGATTGTTTGGATGTGTGTTGTCGAATAGAAGAGTGGCTTTTGTTAGGCACTAGAGCCCAAAGAGGTAAACTAGATAACCTTCAGGAGTGATTTAAACAAGTGATAATTAAAATAATGTACTTAGAAGATTAGGATTAACTTCACATTAATGAAGATAATTTAATCCTCATTCATAGACACAAGGGATTGTTTAGGCTTGGGATGAGTGAGAAGGTCTGGAATGGCAAGATCAACTATCTAGTTCTTGCGAGAGGTAGTTGATTCCGCATGAGTGAGTATGAGTACCGGGATTCGGTTGAGGCCACCAGGATTACTTGTGCTGAATCCTATGAAGAATGCCCAGAGGAGATCTCATGACAAACCTTGCGATGACACTCTATCTATGACAACTGTTGTTAATTATTTTATGTGTATGTTTATTTGAACATACTTGATCTACTTTATGTTTGGAAGCAATGTGACCTATGTCAATGATGTTGGAGTTGTACTTGTATTGTACTTGATTTGTACATGTATTGTATTTGATTTGTTCTTGTATTGTACTTGATTTGTACATGTATTGTATTTGATTTGTACTTGTATTATACTTGAGTTGTACTTGATTCGTACTTATTAATTCATTTGGTTGGTTATAACAGTATGAGTTAGTTTGAGTCTACCTCTGGTTAGAGGTAGTAGATCTTTGTCCATGTTACTTTGTTACTATCTCCTAGCATGGGGGGTGGGCCTTCGGGTACCACATTGGTTGGGTGGAACATGCACCAAAACCGTTGGGTCCCCATCTATCTTCAGTACTTGGTGGCGAGACATCTGATGGACAGCTTGTGGTTCTTGTTGTTATTACTTGCATTGTAATATTTTAAATTGTATAAGTTATTTTATCCCTCTTATGTTTATGAGGGGGAATTTTGTAATTGTAATCTTTTGTACTATTGCCTCATTTTGGGAATGAGTGATGTATCTATTGGATTAAGATAATGTTTATGAGATTGTATCTTGGTTGATTATCTTATTATGTTATGTGGTATTCTTATGATGTATGATGTTTATATCATAAGGTTCATAATGCTATGGTTATATGTAATATGTATGTGTGGGTTTAAGTAATCCTAACCTTGTAGCCTTAGAGGTTGTTGTTAACTAGTAAGTGTATGTGTATGTTAAATGCTTTTTATAAAAAAAAAATTGGTTCGCTTATGATGTTAATTGCAACTTCCTTTTAAGGTTACTTGGCGGGGCATTACATAATCATGCTTTGGATTTACCTCATTCGGGGAATGAGAGTTGCAATCTTATTGTTAAATGAGATCTTAAAGTATCTCAATTTTATTTGATGAATTTATCTCATATGGAATGTATGTGTTCTTAATTTCTTAAGCAATTAAATGTTGCGGTTTCTATTCTTTAATGTTGTTTGTGGGTTATTAAGTAATCTCAGTTTCGTAACCTTAGAGGTTGTTGCAATGAGTAGTGAGCTTGCATATTAATTGTAGTTAAATAAAAAAAATAGTGTGTTTGAGTAGTTAATTGCAACTTCCTCTAGGGTTGTGTGGCATGGCATTACACATGGTATCAAAGCCTCAGGTTCATACAGTAGTTTCTCTAGGAACATTTGAGCCCACTAGGTTGTCCCTATGAATTTGTTAGTGGAATTGTTAAGTGATCACATGTTCATGGCTTTTACCTTAGCATGATGTACTTTGTGGAAAAGAGTAGTGTGAAAGTAACTTGATAAAAGGTTATGGTTGGAAAGTTTTGATACGTATCTCATGGGTTATGAAATTGGATATTCCTATGGGATTATGTATGTAGTTGTACCCCTGTAAATGTAAGAAACTAGTAATTGTATCTTGTTTGAGAGTTGTGAATACCCCATGCTTGCTTTGTGTATCCATGTGATGGTGATACTTGGTACCCATCCTTGAGGAAAAGTTTCACTTTGGTGTGGGATTTACCATACCATTATGTGTGTGTGCATGTTTGTTACCTGATTGAGGGCTAACCCATGTGTGGTTGAAACCTATATATAAGAGTAACCAAGAGTAGTTCTTCTTCTTTTGGTTCTCTAGATCTTCAATCCGTAAAGGGATAGTAGTAGCCACAAGTTCCTTGGGTGGAGTGTGTAGAGTACACATATTGTGACGCCAAGCATCTTAGCTCAACCAATCCCGAGGGAAAATAACCACTACTTTCCCTTATGATGGATCAAAATACTTGATCCATAAGTGTTAACCTAATCCCCATAGATTTGAGTACAGCAACATAGGTATGTTAGCTATGCCTGGATGTCCGTGGAGGCAATGATTTGGCATAGCGAGCAAACCTTGTCTATATGAGAGGTGAGACTCGGTAGCCCCCTAGTTATATTAATATATATACATATATATGTATAGCCTATCTACTTGTGTTCCGACATGATGTACAAGATACGATGCCACACCTGATTGGTGCTTTGACATAGTGTTGGTGGTGATGTTGTGTTACATGATGCCACGTGCGTAGACACGTGAAGGCGCATTATGAGATTGTATTTGTTAGCCTACTTGTGCAATGAGCGTTATGGGGCCTCAAACACTTGTAGAGGGATACTCATGGTTTCCTTGACCATGTTGGTCAAGTAGCATATGGGTAGATCCTAGCCATGTATACCTATGGCTTCAACGAGTATCTACATGTGCCTTCTCCATGAGGTATTTCTATTCGGGGATTGTTCTGTGCATGCCTGCTTCCGTGGAGCCACAAACACTCTGCCATGCAGCATATGACCAGTACATGCCTTGTTCGACTGGCGTATGTCCATGCCGTGTGATGACGTGATGTGGGGTGTAGCCGAGGAGTACACCGCATGCCACGTGGTTGGCATTTTCACTCCACACCACATGAGGGACTATTGCGATAGCATAACGTTGTTTCCTCTTTCCTCGTTGGTGGCTAGTATCTAGTCACACAGTGATGTACAGTGTAATTTTAAATATTGTGAACTTTCTTTTGGTTATTGATAATTTTTCAGTTGATTTTGAGGGTCGACACTTTGTTATATTTGATTGTGAAGGTTTAGCCACAACTTTTGATCTTATTTTCTTATAACCCTAGTGGTTATATCTTTGATTCAGTGTTGAAATTATGCACATTATTGCCTTATTGTTGAAATTGAACTTTAATTTTCTCTTCTTTATGAACTGGGTGGCTAGGCTAGTTATCTTTGTTGTTTTCAATGTCAGCTATGTGTTGTATTATGATTCCTCTCCAAGGACGCATGAGAAAAACTTGGTGAGAGTGTATGAGGAAGTAGACATAGGAAATGTAGAGGATGGGGGTATGTGAGGTTGTTATGCAGCTATGACCCACTACTCACCTATGTGTGATGACTATCTGTTGGAGGCTAACCACCTTGTATAACAAGAGATAGGACTATTTGGTCTTGTTTGGATGGTCTCACCATGTGCATGTGGCCTAACACCATCAAACCACTGAGTGTGAGATGGATATTGGCTCTTGGCTTATGTATTATGTGAGATGGATATTGGTTGTTGGTTCATGGATTCTTCTAGCATGGATCGGTATGTTACTTTTCGGTGTCCAGATGGACCCTTGTTTAGCCTTGTGATGATTTTCGGTGATTTGTATTGGTAGGTGTGTGTATTATGTATGTTAATCCATGGTTATATGTGTTTGGAGACTTGGTTGGTGGTTGCTTCACCAGGTTGGTCTATATGGATTGATAGTGTACTTGGTTGAGTTGTTTATGGCTCAGGTTGATGTTGTTTTTATGTTGAGGTTTGGAGTGGTTTAGTTTGGAACCCTTAGCTTTGTGTGATTGTATGGAGTTTGTATTAGGGGTAGTTGCAGGCTTCCAGGAGTAAGCCTGACCCTAGGGGGGAGGATGTAAGACCCCTCCATTTTTCTCTTTGGATCGAACAATGTCCTATTTGGTTATGCTATGTTTTCTATTACTTCTTGGACAGTGGTACTCGATTACTATTTGATCATTGTCTATAAATGATGTGCTTGTTATATTTTGACATAATGGTATTTTATTTGATGTTATCATTATGGCATGCTTTGGGTTAACATCATGAATATTTGAATTAATGATGCTTTATGCCTTGATAAAATTATTGATGTTAGATTCGTTAGTTTGTGACACTATATTGGTGAAGGGGATGGAATTTCACCACTTGCTTGTGAGCGCCCTACTATTTCAAGATTTTGTCTTCATGGTGTGTTTTATATGATGCAAATATACATGTGTGATATAATTTTCTTCGCAGGTTAACAGGTACAGGACATCGACTCCACCTAGCTTCATAGGTTTGAGTGTGTCCAATTGCCAACGATATTTGATTAAGAGATAGTATCTAGGTTTAACTGTGTCAAGTCATCACCCTAGTCATAAGTGTGTCATCAATTTTAGTCTGGTTTAGTTGTTTGAATATTGATTTATTTTCTTGGATTTCTATTTAATTGCAAGTTAGAAAAAGTTAAATAAATGGCCTATGTAGTTAAGTTGTTGGATTAAATGAATTTGGTTTAATGTTAGAAATGTTATTTGATTTATTGATTAATTTAATTTAATTAGTAAAATAATTTAATCTTGGATTAGATTTATTTTATTGATTAATTAAAATAATAGTGTTGAATTGAATTAAGAGATTCATTTTGAAATTTATGAGTTTTATTGTTTGAAATTGAAAATTAAAGAAAAGTATTTAAATTTCATTTTTAGAAAATTTTAAATTCAAAAAAATTGAAAAAAAAGAGATATTTTGAGATATTTTCTATTTTCTGTTTTCAAAAATTGATTATGGTGGTTGAATAGATATTTTCCTTTTTTTTTGGCTGTTATTTGGATTTTTTGGATAAAATTTAAAAGAGGATGAAAAATGAAGATTTAGAAAAGGAAAGGAAATTTTTTGGTTGTGTTGGATTTGGGTTTTGGAGAGAAGCTTAGGTAGATTGCTGAGAAGAAGCTTGAATTTGAGGAGAAAGATTTGCACCATTTTTTGTCATTCTCTCAAGCATTGGAAACCAGGTATTCTATTTATTAAATTAATTTCATTTGAAAATATTTGTAACACCCCTCCATTTTTCTTTCTAGACTGGATAGTGTGTCCTTGTTTTGCATTGATTTATGTTTCTGGATATTCTGATACTTTACTTTGTGTGTGTATTTGGTTGTTATTCATTGAGCGATAGACTATATTATGTGATGTGATTTGATTTATCTGATGCTTTAGTTTACATGATTTAATTGGTGTAAAGATGTTAGTTGATATAACATGCAATTGCTTATGAGATTATTGGAATTATGATGAAAGTGTCAGTTTTGATGAGTGTATTGGTGAAGAGGACGGGTTCACATCACTCGCTTGCGAGTGCCCTATGAATCCATGATTTCTTCTTCACGGTGTGTATTATATGTTGGTTATATTATATGATGTTGTCTACTTGGTTTCCAGGTTGCAGGTACATGACATCGACTCCACCTGGTTTCACAGGTTTGAGCATGTTGATCCAATGGTTAAGTTGAATGGGAGATGGTAGCTAGGTAACTTGTGTCAATTCTACACCCTAGCCATAGTGTGTCGCTTATGTCGAGTCATTGATTTCTTTGCTTTAATGTTATTTAATTCTGAATGGATTCTTGTTTTGGAAATAGATATTTAGAATAATTGCATTAAATCATGTTGATGGTTATTTAATTTAAATTATGCAATGTGGATAGAATTTTATATTTAAATTAATTAATTAAATTAAATTTATTTAATTAATTAAAATTTAATCCAAAGGTTTGAATTTAATTATTAAATAATTAAATTAATTAATTAAAGGCGAGATTGTGAAAATTAAAAGAAAGTAAAGAAATAAAATTAATTTGGGAAGTTTATTTCAATTAAGTTGGAATTAAATTAGAATTTGGAATTGAAATTGAATTTTAAAAGCAAAGTTAGTTTTCGAAATGTGAGAGTTAATTAATATTTAGATATTTTAAATTTATATTTTGCATGCAAAATTAGATTTGGTTGTGGAAGATATTTTCAATTATGCCAACATGTGAAAGTTGAATTAATTAGAAGAGGTTGTTAAAATTCATTCTGGGAGAGAATTTTGGAGAGGAAAAGCTTCTTTTGGTGTGAGAAGATATTTTGGGAAAAATTACACAGAGAAGGGATTTGAAGAAATTCTTGGCTGTAGATTTACTTTGGAGTTATTCTAGAAATCTTTGTTGTGTTTGTGGATTGCTTTCTTGGCTGGAATCATTGGATTGTTGGATAGAAGCTGTAGAAGCTTTGGAGGAAGCTCTGCATCAAATTTCCATTACCTGTAGCTTCTTGAATCAGGTTTTCTTTTGTGGTTATTTTATTGATCTTTATTTACATTTAAAAGTGTAGAGATAAAGAATTGGTTGTTAAATCTGTTTTAGAAAAGAAATTTGTGATTAGAAGGAAGGAAATGAATTTAAAGATTTTGTTTTTCTTGTGAAAATTCTTCAGGGAAATTATGAAAACCTCTGTAGAATTTAATTTATTTGAGGAAATTATAGTTTTGATTGTTAAATCAAACCTAGAGGTTGAACAACACATTTGGATCTGTTTTAGAAAATTTAAACCTCTATAGAAAATCAGTTTATTTATAAAACCTCTGTAGAAAGTTATGGTGAAGAAACCCAAAAGATTAGAAAATTTTTGGCTATAATTTAGTTTTCTTTTATTATATTTATTCTTTTACTGTTATGAATTTGATAAAATTGATTCAAAGATTTAGTTTTGAGCTTCTGTGAAAATTGGTTGTTTTCTAGAAAAGTTGCATAATTTCACCAGTAGATGAATGATTCAGGAAAATTTCTTCAATTTATCTAGTAATTGAAATTCTGGTTAAATATATATATCATATACTTATATATATATATATATATATATATATATATATATATATATATATATATATATAGATTAATATATATATATATACATATGTAAATACTTATGATATATATACATTTAAATTTTACTGTTATAAGTTTTATTTTAATACTTTATTGCCGTCTGTACGGCGCTTCCATTTCTTGTCTTGGAATCTGCAGATTTTGGGAAACATGAATTTAATTCGCTGTATTTTTTTTTTAGAATTGTGTAAGTTTTTGGTGGGGTGCTATGCACACCCCCACCGCCCCTCTTTGGGAGGCTGCGACTGCCCTCCACATAGTGGAGGGAGCATTGCCCTATATGGTAGCACAATCCCTTGTAGGCCGCACGTAAGGAGAGTAGGGTGAGGGGTTCGGCTACAGCCGACCCCTCCCTATTTATTTTTAAGAAAATTTTTTTATTACTATTTTATAATTATGGTTCTTCATACTGCGGATTTCAAGTCTGCCACCTCCAAAGGGAATTTGGATTTTTATTTTATTTTATTATATATAGGAAATATTAAATGTATTTTAAATAGATATATATATGAGATGTAATGTATATATGTGTATTTATATATATATTTAATGGAATATTAATAATAAAGATTTATTTATTTGAAAACATCAAATGAAATATTTTGTAAAAGATAGTAGATATTTTAATATATGAATATATAGTTAAATATATGGTAATATATTAAATGAATATATTACATGAATAATTTTCAATTAAGTGTATATTCAATATTTATTGTATTTTATAAATTGCATGTAATCTAGTTTTGAATGGAGTTTTTAAAAGATAAGATTTGAATGCATAGTCAAATAGATAAGGAAAAAGATATTTTATAAGTTGCATATTTTATATTGAAGATATTACATGTTTTAAATGGAAAATTGAAGGAGATATAGAATTTGGTTAGGGAAGTTGAAAAGATTTACTTGCATGGATGTATGTTGTTTTAAAAGTGAATTAAGGAGTTGTTATATGGATGAGGCAATAAATTATTTTAATTTATTTATTGTCTATTAGAGCAATTTAATTATTGAGAATGGAATATGTAAGAGACATGGATTTAGAATATCCAAAAATAGTAATTTCCTCATGATTGTCTTAAATGTTTTAGTTTCTCCATATTTCGTAAAGGGAAATGAGTTTAATTGTTTTAGACTTCTAATTATGAAAGAGGAAATAGGGATAATATGATTATTTCAGATAATCTAGTTATCGTGCCTTTGATGTCTCAACGTTACCTATTGGATGAGAATGGATTTAGGAAATCCAAATATTAGATTTGATTAATGACTTGAATGCTTTTGTAGCTATGTCGCCATGTTGCATTTTGGGATATTGGATTATGTGTTAGTCCAAATTTGTAAGACTTCCAGAGGATCTTAGAGGATGAGGGTTTTCGATTCATTATGTCAACAAGTTGTATTTCCCTTGGGTAGTGCATGGTGTCTTTTTAGTAATTTACCTGGTTTTCACGAACGGGGATGTTTTGTACCTCCTGTGAAAGGAGTGGATTATTTGTTTGCTTTCTCCAAGATGTTTGGAGTGAGTTCTTTTATTTGTTTCCTCCTTGAGTTGGAGTGGTTATGATGCCTAGGTTGCATGCACTTGTGATTCCCTTGGTGATTAGTTTGGTATGGTGTGTTGTCCATTAGAAGAGTGGCTTCTGTTAGGCGTCGGAGCCTAAAGAGGTAAACTGGGTAACCTTCAGTAGTTATTTAAACAAGTGATAATTAAACTAGTGTACTTAGAAGATTAGGACTAACTTTTCACTAATCAAGATAATTTTACCTCACTCATAGACACAAGGGCTCGTTTAGACTTGGGATGAGTGGGAAGGCCTGAAATGGCATAGTCATCTATCTTGTCAGTACGAGAGGTATTTGATGCCTCATGAGTGAGCATGAGGTCCGGGGTTCAGTTGAGGTCACCAGGATTATCAGAGCCTATGAAGAATGCCCAGAGGAAATCTCATGACTACTATGCGATGACACTTTGTCTAGGACAACAATTGTTTATTGTTTTATATGTATGGTTCTCTGAACATACTTGATCTACTTTATGTCTAGAAGCAATGTGACCTATGTCAGTGATGTGAGAGTTGTACTTGTGTTGAGCATTTATTTGGTTATGTCAATATGAGTCAGCCTTTGGTTAGAGGTTGTAGTTATTTTTCCATGTTACTTTGTTACTATCTCCTAGCATAGGGGGTGGGTCTTCGGGTACCACTTGGTTGGGTGGAACATGCACCATAAACTGTTGGGTCCCCCGTGATCTTCAGTTCATGGAGGTGAGACATCCAGTTGGACAACTCACGGATCTTGTTTTCCTTTCTAGCACTATTGTATTTCAAATTGTATAAGTTGATTTTACCCCTCTTGTATTTATGAGGTGTATTTATGTAATTGTAACATTTATGTATTTATGACTCATTCTGGGAATGAGTGTTGTAATCAATTATTCTTGTAATGGATATATGTTATGGTTGTATCTTCTTATCTTGTTATTTAATTAGGTTGAATGAATGCTTACTACATGTGTTATTTATTGCAATGTAATTTAAATGATGGTTGCTAATGGGGATTTAAGTAGTCTCGGTTACGTAGCCTTGGGGGATGTTGTCCATTGTAGAAGAACATGTATGTTTAATTCACTTAAAAAAATAAAAAATTAGTATGTTATTATCATGAATTGAAACTTCCTCTAGGGTTGCGTGGTGAGGCATTACAAGATTCGCAAATTTTAATGGTTGTTTGAAAATATATTTAAACTTGGTTGGATTTGCAAGAAAAACCCATCTTGAATCTGGTTTCAGAACTTCCAAAACCTTCGTTTGAAAATATTGTTCTTCAGGGAAAAATTTCAATATGGCTATAATTGTTCATGTTCGGGAAGTATTTGCTCAACTATTCTAAGATTTGGATTAAATTAATATATATATATATATATATATTGAGAAAAATATATATATATATATATACATATGTATATAGACATCTATCTTTTATTTGGGTTTTATTGAGGAATTGAAAATCGAAATTAGAAACCCTTGCTTTTTATTTAAAAAAAATAATAATTTTCGAATTTTTAAGATCCGCAGGGTTCTTTGTAAAAATATATTTTTTATGTTAAAAATGGAAGGGTTTGTGGGGGCTGGGGGCTCGACCCACAGTCAACCCATGGGAGGCACTATGGGGAGCCACACCCAACATGCCCCACGTGACCCCATACCCCATCGCCACCGCCTCCGCAGCCCCACCAGGGGACGACTATGTCTAAACACAGCCACTGCCCCCCTTTGGGGGTTTCAACCGTGTTTATACACAGTTTCCCCCATTAATGGGGGTCGGCTGTGTGTAAACACAACCGACCAACCCAAGAAGGAGGAGCGCAGCCCGAAACAACCAGCCGTCCCAACCTTGGCACGTTTCCCCAAGTTTGCGATGCGCAGCCCGAGTCAAACACGCGGTTTGACTTTCTTTTAATTCATTTTTTTTAATATAAAAATATAATATTTAATATTATATTTTATGATATGAAATATTTATAAATAATATTTTTATATTGTATTTTATAATATTAAAATATTTTATATTATTTATTTTGGATATTCTTATAATAGGGTTTAAAAGATATATATATATATATTTATGGTTATGTGTTAACATAATATAATAAAATTTAATTTATAGTTAAACATAAATATTTAATTGCAGGTTTAAATATTTGAATGTTTATGGATTTAATTGATGATTTCAATAATGTCATGTTTTAAATACAATGAGAGGAATTTAAAATGATATAGTTCAGAAAAGGAAAAATTTGTTTAACATAATACGTTAATTGATGAATTTTTAGATTTAAAAATATTATGTTTTGTTAGAGTAGATATTTGGTGTTAAAATAATAGGTTTTAAAAGGTCAAGTATTTGATTTTAAAGTCATATGTGTTGGGAGAGGAATTCACTGATTTTAAAATGATTAACTTTGAAGGGAAGAAATAGATAATGTGAAAGTAGTATGTTTGAAACGAAGAAGTAAATGGTTATTTTATTTTATTATTTACAAGCAATTAAGGATTAAATATTTCATTTAAATTTCTTCTTATGTCTGAAAGAGACATTATTAAAATGCGGTAATAAATTAGTAAAGGTAGTGGAATTATGTTATTTGTAAAAGTAATCATGGATTTGAATTAGTTATTTAAATTAGTTTCCCCTTATCAATAATTAGAAAGACAAAGAATAATTTTATTTAATTATTCTGTTAGGGCAATTGTTTTCTTTACTGTGATATGAATGTTAAGGGAAATGGATTTAATATGTCTAAAATTAGTTAATTCCTCCCAAATGCTTTATGTGATTGACTCCTCTGTGTTCATGTTTGAGGAAATCAGTTCAGTGTCTTTAATATGTAAGTCTTCTAGGGGACCCTAGAGGTTGGGGGTTGTCGTTTTGTGATGTCAATTGTTTGATAATTCCCATGGGTACTGCATGAGGTCATGTCAATGTTATTACCCGGTTTCCATGAATGGGGATGTTTTGTGCCTCCTATGGAAGGAGTGGATTATGAGATTTGTGGATCCTTGTAAGGAGTGGATTTGTTATGGTTGTTACCTCCAGAGTCGGAGTGGGTTATTTTTATGTTTCCTCCTAGAGTTGGAGTGGTCGTGATGTCTTGTTTCTATGCAATTGGGTTTCCTTTGTGATTGGTTATGTTTGGTATGTTGTCAAGTAGAAGAGTGAATTCTGTTAGGGGCCAAAACCGTGAGAGGTAAACTAGGTAACCTTCAGAGGTAGTTTATTCAAGTGATAACCAGAGAAATGTAATCGATGTTAGTAATGTTATGGTGTACTGGTAGTTGGTACTTGATTGTTAGGTGTACGGTTCTCTTAACATACCCGATTTGTTATTTCTAGAAGCAATGTAACCATGTTAGAGTTGTACTTATGTTGAACTTGAGTTGTACTTGTGTGGTGCATGTGATTGGTTGTGTTAGTTTGATTCAGTTTGTTTCAGACTGTGTCTAGAGCTACCTGGTCTTGTCTAGGAATCCTTTTTACTATCTCTTAGCATGGGGGCTAGGCCTTTGGGTACCACTTGGTTGGGTGGCATGCACCTTACTCCGTTGGGCTTTCTTCTTGTTCATTTTGAGAAGATTTCCAATTGGAGAGCTCATGGGATCCAGTTAGCTTTTATGCTTTATTCATTTCATTTTCTCTTATAATTTATTACCCCTCATTGTAATCGAGGTGGAAGTTGTAATATGTAATCATGCTTTGGATTTACCTCATTCAGGGAATGAGAGTTGTAATCTTATTGTTAAATGAGATCTTATGGTATCTCCATTTTCTTTGATGAATTTATCTTATATGGAATGTATTTGCTCTTAATTTCTTAAGTAATTAAATGTTGTGGTTTCTATTCTTTAATTTTGTTTGTGGGTTATTAAGTAATCTCAGTCTCATAACCTTAAAGGGTTGTTGCAATGAGTAGTGAACTTATATATTAATTGTACTTTAAAAAAAATAAAAAATAGTGTGTTTGAGTAGTTAATTGCAACTTTCTCTAGGGTTGTGTGGCAGGGCGTTACAATTTAAATACTTCCAAATGAATATTATATTTATAAGGTCATCTTAACATTTAAATTATAACTACATTTTAAATACCCAAGCATCCATTCATAAAAATAATGAACATACTATTCAATTATTTATTTAATTATTTTACTCGCATCTAGTAATGAGTGTTAGAAATAAATTTATTAAATTTTACTCTTATTTTATTTATTTATTTGCTGCTCGTCCATTATTAACGGTAATGAGTGATGTTAGAAATTTAAAAGTATTAATGCTGCGTTGGGTTAAGTCTTCAACACATTTTATTATTATTATTATGTTTTCTAAGATCAATACTGCTCTTGTATATTAATTTACAACAACCTTCAACGCCCTTGATAGGACGAGATAAATCAATCATCTCATTAATTTCCAAGTAATAGTAAATGTGGTTTGGTATATTATGCATGTTTACATATTAATAAAATGATAATAAATGGTGGCACAGAGGAGGTTATTATCAGTTAATATAGAGTTGCAACTTAAGTTATAAAATATGGTTGCAAAAATCAGTCGCCCATCTACAAGTGGGATGGATAACTCTGAATTTAATGCTATTATCTTCTAGGCACCAATTCACCTCAGGGCCCTCCCCACTACTATGGATATGGAATTTAATTTAATGCTTTCATCATCGTCGTATGATTCTGCCAAACGTATTTATTGTTGATGTGATAAACTTGAAGAAAACGTATTTTCTAGGGCTCATACACATTGCTCCTCAACTTCCTTCTGACGATAGCTGGTAAGAATTTATCTCATCTTAATGACCTTAAGTACTAGTGTCAGTCTCAAAAGAATAAGAAAAGAAAAATATTAATAATTAAAATCTCCTGCCAACATACGTAGGCTTGCAAAGGTGGCTAAAGAATACAAAGGCCAATTATTTTATTTATGGTTATAGCTGTTGGTTGAACAAGTGGTTTAGGATATGAGCAATTCAAAATCATGCATATCATCTATCTATTCAATGTTCACTCAGTTTCATCGAGATGGAAACAAAACTAAACCTAGTTGTCCATCTTCTTGGTGGTCAAGTGTCAGAATACATGGAGATGGTGACTATGTCTATTTTCATCAGCAACTCCACAAGTGGGATTCCTTGGACAGAGTAGGGTAACACAAGAGAAAATATCTCATCTCTCATTCATTCTTTTATGGATATGAGCTAAAATAATCAAAGTTGCAAATTAACATGTTGTTCTTTAGGAGCAAAAGATCCTTTAGTGAAATGCAAGTTGAATGCATAATGCCATATTATGTTAGTTTTATTTAACATGAGTTGGGAGACTGCCTCCCAAAGAGAAGGGTTTCATAGTAGAGAAATTTGGCTGCACCCCTGCTAAAATGCCATTGCTTATTTTTTTCTCTTTTCATTCAACCAATTATAAAACCCATATTTTCATTTGCAAGTTACAAATAACATTAAAAGAAAACATATAACTTACATGCCAAGAAACAAATACTTTCTCTTTTCATCCTTTCACTTTACAACATAATACTATCTATCTCATATTATACCATATTTGGGAATGGAAAAATAATGACACACGATAATCAAGGCTTGCTCTCCACCCTACCATAATGGCATCATGGAGCCTCGTGGGCTCTAGCCATACCCCTGAGCAAGGAAATTATTTTAGCTCCACAATGATAAATGGAGTCTTTTCTCATTTTTACAAAGGGATAAACTAACATAGCACAAATTACATCCATGTAGGTTCTCTATTTTCTATTTTTAACCATGCTCCACACAATATGTCACCTTCTTACAACCAATAAACAAGGGAAAATGGGATTAGGAAAAAACTTATTTGTTTACTTAGTTGAGGGAGTCACATTCCTTCATCATCATTTCATCTCCAAGCCAAGCTATCTTCCTCACTATCTTCTAAGAGAAATCACATCTCTCCTCTTCTCATCCTTTCTTCTATCACCACTATAATTCTCCAAAAGGAGTAGGTAACACCCCCCGCCACCCCTTGCCACCCCCTGCCCCCCTCATTCTTCCTTTCAAAAATATATAGAAGTTTCCAACTTGAAACCATTGTATGGGGAGGTGTTGAGTGTACCTACCTCCATCAATGAGAGTCTTTTCCTCCTTAAAAAGGAAATCATGCACTTGGACAACCCATCCATCTTTCTACCCCATCCTCTTCTCAAAATTCGTCACTCTCCATTATGAGAACTTTTTAGGGTCAAATCATGTCCTAGGGGCACTATCATATGCCCACTTGACCCCTACTACTATGGTATAAACCCTAGGGGGTTTATTTTTTCACTTCAACCAAAACAAATGACCAACAACTCTCATTAAAAGCCCCCTCAAGGTTACATCCGAGTTCCAAACTTTGTAATACCCCTCCATTTTGCTTCTTTTTCAAGTTGTTTTATGTATATTTGGTTGTAGTTACTTTGATATTGGATACATTTTGTTATGATGTTTTGATCGATACTATTGAGTGACAACTATTATTGTGGGATGTAGTTATTTGATTATTGTTTCACATGCATTATGGATTAATGATGTTGTAGAGTTAACATGAGATGTTATTATGAGATTACTGGATTATGATGGAAGTGTCAGTTTCGATGAGTGTATGGGTGAAGAGGATGAGTTCACATCACTCGCTTGCGAGTGCCCTACGAATCCATAATTCCTTCTTCATGGTGTGTATTATATGCTGGATATATTGTATGATGTTGTTTACTTGGTTGCAGGATTGCAGGTACATGACACCGACTCCACCTGGTTTCACAGGTTTGAGCGTGTCGATCCAACGGTTAAGTTGAACAGGAGATAGTGGCTAGGTAACATGTGTCAAGTTTACACCCTAGCCTTAGTGTGTCGTCAGTCGTGTGTGTCGAGCCATTATCTGTCTTGTTTTAATGTTATTTAATTTTGAAAGATTATTGATTTGGAAATAGATACTTAGAATAATTGCATTTAAATCATGTTGATGGTTATTTAATTTAAATAATGCAATGTGGATAAAAGTTGATATTTAAATTAATTAATTATATTTAAATTATTTAATTAATTAAATTTAATCCAAGGGGGTTGAATTTAGTTATTAAATAATTAAACTAATTAATTAAACGTGATGCAAGAGAATGAAAGGAAATAAAAGAATTAAAATTAATTTTGGAATTTAATTCCAATGTGTGAGAATTAAATTAGAAATTGTAATTAAATGTTTATTTGGGAAATTAGTTGCAACTTTGGAAATTAATGTATTATTTCAAATTGCATTTTAAATTGAAAGTGGGTTTTCGAAAAGTGAAATTGAAATTGAAATTGAAATTAAAATTGAAATTGAAACTTGAAATTGAAATTGAAATTGAAATTGAAATATCTAATTTGCATGCAATGTGAATTAGGGTTGTAAAAATTGAAATTGAAATTGAAATTGAAATATCTATTTTGCATGTAATGTGAATTAGGGTTGAAATAGGTATTTTTGATTTATAAGAATACATGTTTTAATTTTAGGGCAACAGAAAGAGATTTAGAAAAAAATGCATTTTTACAGCAGGGAAGAAATTTTGGAAATTTTGCACAAGGGTTTGAAGAAAGTTTGATTGTAGAATTGATTGAAGGAAAGATTGTTTGCATTTGTTGGATTTTGGATTGGATTCATTGGAGGATTGGAGAAAATTCAGGAAATCCTTGGAGGAGGCTTGCATCAGAAATTCATCTCTTCCTGTAGCTTCTTGTACCAAGTTTTCCTCTTTGTATTTTATTGTTCTTGATTGTTTTTCTTTAAAATAGTAATGATTAAAGATTTGTTTGTTAAATCTGTTTTAGAAAATAAATTTGATATTAGAAGAAAAGAATTAAACAAATTTGTAATGCCCTGCCACGCAACCCTAGAGGAAGTTTCAATTCACTATAAAAACGTACTAATTTTTATTTTATAAAAGTGAAGTACACATACATGTTCACCTATAATTGACAACCTCCCCTAAGGCTACATAACTAAGATTACTTAATTTCCCATTAACATACATCATCTAAATTACATAGCATTAAATAACTCAAGAATAACATTCATTCAACATAAAGAAATACAAGATAGGAGTAGAATATCCATTACATAAATCCATTACAAGATTACAATCCTCATTCCCAGAATGAATCAAATTACATAGGTATAATAATTACAAGATCCACCTCATAACAACAAGAGGGGTATATACAACTCATAACAAGTAGAATTACAATAGTGCTAGCAAAGAATAACAAGATTTGTGAGCTGTCCTTCTGGATGTCTCGCTTCCACAAACTGAGGAACAAAGGGGGACCCAATGGTTTTGGTGCATGTTCCACCCAACCATGTGGTACCCGAAATACGACCCCCCATGCTAGGAGATAGTAACCAAATATCATGGACAAAGATAAACATCCTCTAACCATAGGCAGACTCAAACTGACTCAACCAAACAAAAGTACAATACAAGAAGAACATAAGTACAACAATTATAATACAAGTACAACTCTCACAACACTGACATAAATCACATTGCTTCCAGACATAAAATAGATCAAGTATGTTCAAAGAACCATACACATAAACAAATACCAACAAACAAACAGTTGTCCTAGACAGAGTGTCATCGCATAGCTCGTAGTAAGTTACCCTCAGCGGATCTTCCTAGGCTCCGGTAATCCTGGTGGCCTCTACCAATCCTCGGCCCTCATACTTACTAGTGCGGAATCAAATACCTCTCGTACAGACAAGATAGATGACTATGCCATTCCAGGCCTTTCCACTTCATTTCAAGCCTTAACTAGCACTTGACTATGAGTGAAGCTAGAACTTATCTTTTTAGTGTGTAGTACTTCCCAATATTCATTTCAATTTTAGTTATCACTTGATTAAACTCACTTCCATAGGTTACCCAAATCCAACCTCTTTCGGGCGCTGGCCCCTAATGGAAGCCACTCTTCTATTCGACAACACATAAACAAACTATCACCAAGGGACTCACAAGTGCATACAACCAAGGTATCAAGACCACTCCATCACAAGGAGGAAACAAAATAATGAAATCCACTCCAACAAATGGAAGCAACCTAGACATGTAGTCCACTCCTTTCACAGGAGGTACAAAACAACATAACCCCGTTCGTGGAAACCGGGTAACTACTGATAAGACACCATGCACTACCCAAGGGACAACACTGGTTGACATCATGAATCGACAACCCTCTTAGATCCTCTAAGGTTCTCTGGAAGACTTATAAATTGGACTAACACATAATCCCTTATCCCAAATGACGACATAGCTACAAAAGCAATCAAGTCATGAATCAAATCTTATATCTTTGGATTTCCTAAATCCATACTCAAGCAATAGTTAACGTTTACAAGACAAAGGCACAATAACAAAGTTTACTCAAATAACCATATACTCCTTTTCCATTTTCATAATAGGGAATTTAAACTATTTAAACTCACAACCCCTTTTGCAATATACGAGGAAAACAATTATAAAAGACAATCACGAGGGTATTACTATATTCAGATATTCTGAATCCATATCTCATTCATAATTTCAGTCACAATAATTAATCACACTAATGGAAATAAATATGTTACAATAATTAATAGTCATTTCCTAAGTTTGCTTTTAAAACAACATAAAAAGTATTACAAATAATATTTTCAATTTCCCATCTAAATCTTATAGCTCTTAACTTTCCATTTAAACACATGTCATTTATACAATATCTTTTCCTTATCTAATCTCCCATGCATTCAACCTTTTCTTTTAAAATCTCCATTCACAATAATAAAAATCTATTTCTCTTTCAAAATAATTGGAATAAATAAATACGTGCCTTCAATCTACAAATATAAGAAATTTTAATTTAAACAATTTAAATCAAATTCTCTATCTCTTTTAATTTTCCAACTATACACAATGTTTAAATCAAAACAATCATAAAATATTGCATCTACTCCCAATAAAAACTTCTCATGTAAAATATACATTAGTTGTATAATAATATATTTAACTATATATATACCTTGTATATATATACATTAAATATATATATATTTATTGATATTCACAAAATATTTAATTGCTAATTTAAAATAACATAAATCTTTATTATTAATCTACAAAAACAAATATGCATATAATATATATATTCATATATAATCATGCACCTTCCATATATCTACATTCATTACATATATATATATATCCATATAAAAATTTCCCCCAAATATATCTTATTTAAAATCTTTTAAACAATATCTATTTATATATTAAATGATATTTAATTTGCATTGAACTTAAATGTCAAATACCAAAATTTTATAAAACTAATCACTATACCCAAAACCCTATGAAACGGCGGCTGCCATTGTTGGAGAAAAGAAAAAAACCAGAAGGCTCGGGGAGGGGTCGGCTATGGCTGAACCCTCGTCCCGTTTCCTACACAGTCGGCGGATGCACCCATTCGCATTTAGATTTAAGTGTATGAGGGGAGGCGAAACCACAAGGTGCGGCCACAAGTGGTGAGGGGCGGTTGACTGTGGTGAGGGAGGCGGCAAGGAGTGAGGGGCGGCTAACTGTGGTGAGGGCGGCTACAAGGAGTGAGGGGCGGCGATGCCCTTGGTAGCGCTCCCTCCATATTGTGTGTGGAGGGCGCTGCCAATGGCAGTGACGCCTCCCAAACCATGGCTTAAAACCCCCGTACACTAACAGCGAAATAACAATATTCGCTTTTAACATGCAAAACACGATTTTAACAAAAGAAAAATCCGAAAGTTTCATACCCATAACAATGTTCAGAATTTCGCTCGCCATAGAGATGGTGATTCAAGATTTAATAAATATTTTATCAAAATAAATATGTATATATATGCATTATATATATGTATATATATATATATAATACATATATATATAAAAACGAATTTCAACAATAGATAAATTGGAGAAAATTTTGTGTAAATATTCACCTACAGGAGAAATTGTGCAAATTATTTCAGAGAACAATAATATTTCACAGAAACTTAAAATGAATTCTTTTATACCGTTTTCACGAATTCCACCCAATTAAATAATAAGAAATCTATTGGAGAATTAAAATTTTCTACAAAGGTTTTGAATTCTGAAACAAATCTGATTGTTTTTCCAAAGGAATAAATTTCCTCAACAATCTAAAGTTTAAATCTAACCATAATTTCTTCAATTTCCTCAATTTACAAAATTAAATCCTATAGTAGATCTATTCATTCCTCCCCAAATTACAGATAAATTTCAATTCTAATTCCAATAATCCAACTCTACAATTCTTACGATTTCACAAACTAGATTAATTAACAATCTCCAAATTTATTTTAAAATAATCAAGAACAAGAAACAAGAACAAAACCTGAATTTTGAAGCTTCTGGAAAAGATTAATTCTGATAAAATTATTCTCCAAAGAACTTTTGAAATATCTTCACAGGTACAACCAATCCAGATAATTCTCAACCAATGTAAATCAATTTTTCCTCAATTCAAATCCACAACATAAAATTTATTCCAAAATTCTTCTCTATGCAATTTTCCAAAAAATTATCTTCTCAAGCTTTTTCCTGAAATTTATCTTCTCACACCAGAAGAAGTTTTTCCTCTTCTAAATCCTCTCAATACATGAATTTTGCAATCAACCTTCATTCCTCAAATTCCACTCACACATGCAGACCTAATTGAAAATACCATGCACAACTAAATCTGATTTTGCATGCAAAACTGAAACTTAAAATATCTAACTATCAATTATCTCCAAAATTGAAAACCAACTTTGCTTTTAAAAACCAATTTCAATTTCTAAATTAACTTCAACTTAATTGAAATGAAATTCCAAAATAATCAAATTTCACAAATTGAAATTAAATTCCAAATTAATTTTAATTCTTTTATTTCATTTAGTTTTCTTGCAACACATTAATTAATTAATTTAATTATTTAATAATTAGATTCAACCCCTTGGATTAAATTTAATCAGTTAAATAAATTAAATATAATTAATTAATTTAAATCTAAACTTTTATCCACATTGCATAATTTAAATCAAATAATCATCAACATCATATAATGCAACTATTCTAACATCTATTTTCCAATCAAGAATATTTCAGAATTAAATAACATTAAAGTAAGGCAAACAACGACTCGACACAGATGACAGACGACACACTATGGTTAGGGTGTAAACTTGACACATGTTACTTAGCTACTATCTCCCTTGAACTTAACCGTTGGATCGACACGCTTGGACCTGTGAAACCAGGAGGAGTCGGTGTCATGTACCTACAAACCTGAAACATAGTAACCAACATCATAAAATATAAACAACATATAATACACACCGTGAAGAGAAAATCACGGAATCGCAAGGCGCTCGCAAGTGAGTGATGCGAATCCGTCCCCTTCACCAATACACTCATCAAAACTGACACTTCCCTAATACATCAAATATTCTCATATGCACTAACATGTTATATCACTAAAATCATTATTACAATAATAAAACATGTAACATAAATCATCAGATAACTCAAATCACATCACATAGAATAGTCTGTCGCACAATAAATGGCGATCCAATACACACACAAGATAGAGTATCTGAATATCCAAAAGTATAAATCAACACAAAACAAGGACACACTGTCTAGTCCATAAAGCAAAACGGAGGGGTGTTACAACATTTACAGCCTTTGCTTGTGAAAATTCTTGAATGAAAATTGTGAAAACCTCAGTTGAATTTAAATTATTTAGGGAAATAGATTTTGTTGTTATTAGAAATCAAACATAGATATTGAACAATGCATTTAGAATGTTTTTTGAAAATGAAACCTTCTATTTATTATTAAAAAAATGCATTTTAAAATCTGCAGTATAGTTATATTTTCATGGTAAAATGGTCTGGTTGTGTCACCTATAACTCCACTTTCACAAACTGGGTTGTGAGGAAATTTAAAGGGTTTTTTCATTTTGACATTTTCTTATCCCTATCAAAAAATCGAAAATACCCAGATCGTAGTTTTTAAGTTATACTTGAAACATGAGGCTGTTGTTAAGCTATTTTCTCATGGCTGCTTTGAAAATAAAATAATAATAAATTGATATTTATAAATATTAATATTTTATGTATTGTTATTATAATATTAAAATATTATTTAATAATATTTTATATTATAATTTATAATATTAAAGTATTATATTTATTTATATTATTTTAAATAAAATTTGTATATTAGATTAGTGGAATTAAAATTATAAACATATGGGAAATTATTGTTATTTTAAAATAGCATGTTAAAGTTTAATTGAAAGAGTTAAATGTTTGATTTAAAGAATGCAATATATTACTGAACAGAGATTTAAAAATGGATTGATTAGTGTATATGGGAAATGGATAGAGAAATAATATGTTATTATATTAAAGTGATTGAATGTTTTAAATAGAAAATTGAATGAGATATAAGATTTGGTTAGAAAATGGAAAGAGTTTCCTTGTATGGATTTGTGTCGATTTAAAAGTAAATTAAGAAGTTGTTTTATTGATGAGGCAATCAATTATTTTATTTATTAATTTCTATTTAGATTAATTGAATCATTGTGATTGGATTATGAAAGAGATATGGATTTAGTATATCCAAAAGTAGTATCTTCCTCATGATTATCTTAAAGGATTTAATTCTCTGTATTCAGTAAAGGGAAGTAACTTTAATTGTTTTAGATTTCTAATAATGAAAAGGGAAATAGGGGTTATGATTATTTTAGATGATCTAGTTATCATGTCTTTGACTTTGTCAACACTACCTATTGAATGAGTATGGATTTAGGAAATCCAAATATTAGATTTGATTAATGACTTGAATGCTTTGGTTGTTATGTCATCAAGTTGCATTGTTGGTTTTGGGATTTAGTGTTAGTCCTAAATTATAAGTCTTCCAGAAGAACTTAGAGGATAAGGGTTGTTGAATCTTTATGCCATCCAGTTGTTTTCCCTTGGGTAGTGCATGGCATCTTTTCAGTTTTACTCAATTTTCACGAACAAGGATGTTTGCACCTCCTTGGTTTAGGAACGGATTATGGGATCCATGTCTCCTTGTATGGAGTGACCTTGTGATGTGGTTTCATCTTGTTGCCTCATGTGAAAGGAGTGGACTATGTGTTTGTTGCCTCCAAGATGTTTGGAGTGAATTCTATTATTTGTATCCTCCTTGTGTTGGAGTGGATTATGATTCCTAGTTGGTATGCACTTGTGGTTCCCTTGGTGGATTTTTTGGTTGTGTGTTGTCCATTAGAAGAGTGGCTTTTGTTAGAGGCGGGAGCCCAAAGTGGTAAACCGGGTAACCTTCAGAAGTGACTTAATCAAGTGATAATTAAATTAATGTACTTAGATGACTAGGATGCAGTTCACACTAATCAAGATAATTTATTCCTCACTCATAGACATAAGGGCTTGTTTAGACTTGGGATGAGTGAGAAGGTCTGGAATGGCAAGATCAACTATCTTGTCCTTGCAAGAGGTAGTTGATTCCGCATGAGTGAGTATGAGTGCCAGGATTCGGTTGAGGCCACCAGGATTACTTGTGTCGGAGCCTATGAAGAATGCCCAGAGGAGATCTCATGACAAACCTTGCGATGACACTCTATCTAGGACAACTGTTGTTAATTGTTTTTTTACGTATGGTTCTGTGAACATACTTGATCTACTTTATGTCTGGAAGCAATGTGACCTATGTCAGTGATGTTGGAGTTGTACTTGTATTGTACTTGTATTATATTTGATTTGTACTTGTATTGTATTTGAGTTGTACTTGATTCGTACTTGTATGGTGAATGAGTTGTACTTGTTAATTCATTTGGTTGGTTATAACAATATGAGTCAGTATGAGTCTGCCTTTGGTTAGTGGTTGTAGATCTTAGTCCATGTTACTTTGTTACTATCTCCTAGCATGGGGGGTGGGCCTTCAGGTACCACATTGGTTGGGTGGAACATGCACCAAAACCATTGGGTCCCCATCTATCTTCAGTACTTGGTGGCAAGACATCTAGATGGACAACTCACGATTCTTGTTGTAATTACTTGCATTGTAATATTTTAACTTGTATAAGTTACTTTATCCCTCTTTTGTAAGAGGTGGAGTTATGTAATTGTAATACATTTGTACTAGTGTATCATTCTAGGAATGAGTGATGTAACTATTGGATTAAGATAATGATTATGAGATTGTATCTTGGTTGATTATATTATTATGTTATGTGGTATTCTTATGATGTATGATGGTTATTTCATAAAGTTCATAAGGCTATGGTTATATGTAATATGTATGTGTGGGTTTAAGTAATCCTAACCTTGTAGCCTTAGAGGTTGTTGTTAATTAGTAAGTGAATGTGTATGTTAAATGCATTTTATAAATAAAAAAAATTAGTTCGCTTAAGACGTTAATTGCAACTTCCTTTAAGGTTACTTGGCGGGGCATTACAAACTTAGCTAGGGGTTCCAAAGACCGAATCCCACTTACACCTCACCTAAATCATAACTAAATGCCCTCACAACCTTAGTCTTCCAATACACTAACTCTACTTTTTTCTTGGCCCCAAATGGAGTCAAATCTATACTTGCAAGAAGAAGTCGTTTGATTTGCTCTTGATGGTTCTCCCTTCTTGTGTTAACACAGTTACCTTCCTGCACATTACCAACATGATCATCAGAATAATCATATATCACATTACTTTGTTAGTTGAAATAAGATTTAATTGTAAAACCATTCTATTTACAATTTTAATTCATATTCTAAATTTAAGAGTCCATAACACCGTCATGATAGTGACAATGAAACAAATGTCAAGATGGAATTCAAGAATATTGTCATACAATCACATTATGTATTTCTTGTATTAAAACTATCATATATTTATGGAAACTTATAACAAACTAGATTTAGTATTAATCACATGCAAAGCGGGGTCTTACACCATTTTCTTGAGTAATAGTGTCTAAAAGGTTGTTTGAGTGTACTAGGTGTGTATATTCTAGAGGGAAAAGTTGTTGCAAGTATGTGGAAGCAATATGATAAAAATGATGAACCATGTTCTAGAGATAGAAAGAACTCTAAGGGTGGATCCAAATTCCCTTGAGACTAACATCACACTCGTTTTCTTCTATTTTGGTCCTAAGAGAGACTATTGTAGGGTATATAAGTATAATAATTGTAGATTTGTCGTCACTTTATTGTCTATCAATCATATTTATGGTCTATGGCCAAAAATATATTTAATAATTGTAGATTTGTTGTCACTTTATTGTCTATCAATCATATTTATTGTCTATGGCCAAAAATATATTTTGAATCACCAAGTTGATAATGGGTTCATTTGGAGTGTAGTGTATGAGGTAATCCCTCTTTATTAAAAATAAATACAATTTAAAAAATGAATCTAATAATGCTAAATTAGAAAATCACATTAAAGAACTGTATAAATGATGTGTGACCATAACATGTATTAATACATGCTTGGTGTACATGGGTACAACATCATTTTTTTATAGTTTAGGTCTTTCCTTCTAATTTAAGGTTATATATATATTTTTTTTTATGATTTTATTGTGTTGAAATCAAATTTAATAATAATTCTTAATAATATTTTTATTTTCATTTAATTAATTTTCATATAACTAAGATGACATTATGATTTTATAATATTAATAAATATAATACATACTAATTATTTAATGAGAAAAAAATGAATCCAGATATATAATTATTCTTCATTAAAAAATACTACTAAAGTAAAATAAAATAATGCATTTGTACTCCACTAAATTCAATAGTTCTAACACAATATAAAATGAATCTTTAGCCTAAAATTACATAAATCAATTTTATAATTTAGTAATTATACCCCATTAAACTAAATAGTTCTAAAGTAATACAAAATAACTTTTCACCTTAAAATTATGTATAACTTAATTTTCTCAATTAGATTTAGGGTTTAGTTAGTGATTCAATTTAAATAAGGTTAGGGCTAACATTTAGTTAGGTTTAGGGTTAAGTTTAATTTAGGTTTTATGTTAGTATTCAATTAAGGTTAGGGTTATCAGTTCAATTAAGATTAGAATTTAACTAAGGTTAGAGTTACCTTAAAATTTTGATTAGGGTTACTATTCAATTAAGGTTAGGTATATGGATAAACTAGGGATACTATTATAACTCAATTAGGGTTATGGATATGATTCAATTAGGTTTATGATTAAATTAAGCTTTAAATAATTTTAGGATTAGGGTTTAATTTGGGTTAGGGACAAACTTAAGTTATGGATGGGTTCAATCAAAATTATAGCTATGTTTAGGGTTCAATTAGGGCTATTGTTAGGGTTTTAAGATAAACCTTAAGGTTGCAATTAGGGTTAGGTTAGGGTTCAGTCAAGGTTAGGATTAGACTTATGATTCATTAAACTAAATAGTTCTAAAGTAAAATAAAATAACCCTTCACCCTAAAATTACATAAATCAATTTTATAATTTATTAATTATAATCCATTAAAATAAATAGTTCTAAATTGATATAAAGAACTCTTCACACTAAAATTACATAAATCAATTAGGATTTAGTTAGGGTTAGAATTCAACTAAAGTTAGGATTATGGTTCAATTAGGGTAGGATTTAATGAGGGTTAGGATTAGTGTTCAATTAAGATTAATAAATGTCAAAAAAAGATATCTCAACAGATTTTATAAATATATGATAATAAATCATCCACATATAATTATAATATGAATGCTATCAATTTCAACAAGCTTTTATGAAAATAAAAAAATATTAAAAACTATTAATCTTTTGAAAAAAGTATATATACTTTATAAGTAATACAAAATACTTAACAATCACTAGTCATGAGAAAAATAACTAAAACATAAAATAACTTTTTAAAAAACATATCTTTTGATTTACAATGCACCACGTATAGCTTATTGTCTCAAAGTGAGTAACACAATATTCCAATTCTTTTGTTATCCCAGGTTTTACGCGAAAAAGCTAAAACGTTTTTCCACCCTATGACAATTTGCATGCTAAAAAAATAAATTAAAGTGACTAATCACATGTTATTACGCTCTTCATCACTCACCATCACCTTTTTTCAAGAGTCAAAACATTTTTCCAATTATTTATCAGCGACTAATCACATGATGTTACGCTCTTCTTCAATCAGCGTCGCCTTTTTTTCTCTTCAGAATATAGTAGTCAATGAGCAGAGCCAATTTCACGTGGCTCTCCTACCAATTCCAATCACTACCTAAATAAATTAAAGTGTGCCTAAAAAGCTTATGAATAGTATCCTCCAATAGAGATGAAAGAGATATAAAATTAGATAGAATATACATTATTATATTACTATATATTTTTATATAGGGTACAATTATAAAGAAAGTGGTATGACATTTTGTATTTTATTTCTTGAATCTCATTTTTTAGATACTTTTGTAATGATAAGATCTTTGTTAAATTTTTAAGTGATTATGATGTTTTATTTAAGTTTCATCATGATAGAGGCTTGTTATATGTTCTTGAATTTTGTTCATATTCTACAAAAGTATACTTTATTAGATGGTCTTTCTAATCTGTCTAATTCTTTACCTACTAAACATTTAAAATTGAAGATTAAAACACATTCACTCATATATGTCCCTTCAATGTCCAAATGAATAAACTATAAAAAAATAAATTGAAAATTGAGTTCTTGAACATTTTCATGCAATGCAATTTGTTCACAATAAAAGATAACAATGACCTTTCGATATGGTATTATTTGTATATTTCTTACATCTCTAGTGATATTGTCATGCGCAATATTATTCTTGAGCATATACTAAACCTATCAACCAAAAAATTAGAAAGATTCAATGTAAGGCAGCTTTGACGGTAAAATATAAATTCAAAAACTATTGAAATTTAGATTCATTAAATCTATCAACTACTCACTATGGATTTTGAAATATCTAATGAATGGAAAAATCTAATGAATTGAGTTCATAGTTGCATGCATTTTAGAAAAAATAGTAAGGCATTTCTTACAGATGACTTAATGTTGCTTAATATTGTAGACTCTATAACTAGACATAGGATGTCATTTATAAATAGATTTTTAATATTTTACCAAAATTTTATTAACTGCAAAACAACTTAAGATTGATTTTACTACTCCTTTGGAAACATTTTATTATTGGAAAATATCTTGTACTTTGTAGTTTCAATGTTAAATTTTCATATAAATTTATTGCGCATTCCCATAGTTTATTTTAGGTCGATTTCAACTTGATTTTATCTATTCAAGATATAATCAAATAAAGAAAATGTTAGGGCCCATAGTATTATAATCTATCACTTAAAAATCCTTAAAATCTAGATATATGAGTTTCACCCTCTTAAGTTACATGAGTTTATTGACTTGAGAAAGCAATACAATCTCTCATTTATCTTATATATATGAGAACATAACAATTCCTACCTTTAATAACAATATGGTATAAGAACATGCATTATTTATGTCCCCATTAAATGTTTAAAGAGATTTGGATCAAGAAACATCATTAATAAAAATATGGTGGACTACCATTATTGTGGATAGTTGAGTATATATATATTCATAGTTAGATTATTGTTCTCAAAGATTCTTGTATATGCTTCAATTTCTAAATTAGTGGTGTACTTGTGAATATTTGAGTATTTTTTCATTCACATGTATTAAAAGATGGTTAAGGCATCCACTAATATGTTATATTAGATGTGATGATGTTAATTTGTATTATGCTTGATGAGTTATGTATATCTTAATATCAAAGATTAATTTGAGAAATTATGTCCAATCTAATTGTAAGAGAGGGGGACTTGTTGGCCCCATAGTTGCCATTGCACCAAAAGATCGACCTATTAATGCCCGATACAACTATCAGAGTTAACAGATCAACGAGAGGCAGTTAGTCCATGTTGCAAATCCTGAGGGGAGCGTTGATTATCTGCCAACAAACTCCCCCTCAGTGTTACCCAAGGGGATTTGAACCCAACACCTTTGGCTCTGATACCAATTGTTAGCCCCATAGTTATTGTTCAATGAAAAGATCAACCTATTAATGCCCGATACAACTGCCAGAGTTAATGGATCCACAGGAGGTAGTCATTCCATGTTTTGAATCCCAAGGGGAGCGTTGATCATTTTCCAACAAGACCAACCACTACAATGCCCCAGGTCATGAAAGGCCAAGAGCAATATGGCTATCGTGACTTACCTCAATTTGTAAGGGTGTTAGGATAGACAGAATGAGAATGATGAGGACTATAAGGTCCTTTGATGAGTCTGCAAGCTTGAGATTTGAGAGAGTACTAGGCAATTCAGTCTTTAGAGTCAACTCTGCATCTCAAGTAGCTCTCTGTCAAAGGACAAAAGTGTGGTTCTAGGATGACAATGCGGTGCGTTGGCATTGATATAGACAAAAAATTAGAGAGACAAGATTTAAGCTCTAAAAGAAGGACTAACAACCTAGTTCAAAAGTTTATAGAATGACATAATAATGCTAAGAAGGGTGAAATGTATAGAAAAATGTGATAAAGGAAATATATTACCACAAGGGTGATGAAGAGGATACACCAATCTTCTCAACAACTTGCTCCAAGATCTCTCCACTTGCACACAAGAAAGCGAGAAAATGCTAGGGGGCTATATAGGGGTCTACCTCAGTCCAACCCTTGTTTTGGTGTTTCCACCTCCACAGACAACCAAGTTTGTAACAATAGGAATAATATGGTAAAGAAGAGAATACAAGCTACGTAAACAAAAGACACTACAAACCAGTAAGTGCTTACTCAACCAAAATGATAAAGAAGATGAGAGGAGCTTACCACCTCCTTCCAAAGCGCTCAAGGCTAGTGTAGGAGAAGATGAGAGGAAATCAAGCCTCTGCTATAATGGTGTTTGTCCTATTCTCACACTATCAGAGAGATGGAGTGGTAGATTGCTACTATGAAGTGTGAAGTTCTACTACAAAGCTTGTGGATGAGTGAATGGAATGGAGAGAATGCTAAAAAAAATCTTGCAAAACTTGATAATGGAAGAAGAGCTGAAGAATATAAAAGGAGAAGATGAAAAATGACCATATTCGGGTTGTCCAGCCGAAGAAAGGCATTACAATTCAACTCCCAATAGGAAGTGTAACGTTTTTGTAGTCACTAGCCATAGGAATCTGCCAGGGAAGTCTGCACACCCCGCGGGCATCCCTGACAGAAATGCCTCCACCAACACACAAATAGGGTGCCAAGTGTGATGTGAGCAATGGGCTTATGTGGAATAAAGCCTCCGAGTTTGATTTTCTAAAGTGTAAGGGGGTAAAGGGGAATTTGCGTTAGGGGTGCAAATTCATGCCTATACTTTTTTACCGCACTTTAGCAATCACGAGTATTGATGAGTGCTTTGACAAAGTAGAGTAGTAGGAAGTAACAAGGTAAGAGATGTATACCTAAACCAATGAGGAAGCAGAGCATGGTCTAGCAAACTCGAAAGTGTAGGACAAGAAAACATGGTTTTGTGAAACTATAAAGCTGAAGTACGAAAGCGCCTTGCAGGATCACCATCCTGCAAGGGAGGTATCCTTCAAGAAATCTCACATGAAGGAGACCAAGTGAAGGGGACTCTATAGAGTCAGAGATGGCGACATGTTTACTCAAAGATATAACATGTCAGGAAGCGATCGCGTAGGCCAGTGAATGAACAGTCATGCAGACTATTGCTAAGCTGCAAGAATTTCAAAGGGATCCCTCGGGAACCATTCAAAAGGAAGGAGAGTCCACTCAAGGGACACACTATTTGAAAAGTAAAGTCTAGTCAGGCTACCCCCAATCTAGATGCAAGAATGTGAAGTTAGTCTAGCCGTACTAATCCTAGGCTAGACACCATAAAACTTATTGAATGCTTTGGAAGGGGTCCCTTGGGAACCCAACATGAAAATGAGGGGTCCACTCAAGGGACACACTATTCAAAAGCTAACATCTTCCTTCTCGAATCGATTCATCATCAAGGAATCCTTTTGAAATATGTTCACTTCATCAAGGAATTCGAAAAGGAAGGACATGCCCCCATGTGAGGGGAAGATTTAGAGTGTTCCCACTTTGGGGGAAAGTGCCCAAGTCCTTTCTTTATGAACCCGTGATGAAGAAAACATGTTCTATTATGATTTTGAGTCAAGAATTGTACAACTTGAAATAATACATGTGTGGAGGGTCTCGAGGAAGGACTCGCTTTACAAAAAATCTCTTTCCAAAGACAAAGAGATGTAGAAGTGGCGTTGTCACACATGAAAGGGAAAACTCAAGAAAAGAAGAGAAAGATCAAAAGAAAGCAAAGGAGAGAAAAAACACACACAAAGGGCACAAGGGGATCTAGTTTCATGGGGTCAGATTTGCCTTTATTAAGGAATAGTATGTAACCGTTGTAAGAGGTGAAAGATCATCAATCCCCAACCAAATCTGGAAGAATGCATGAAAGACAAAGGAAAAATGTAAAATTGGGTCAACATGGAAGGAAGCCTAAATGCTCCCGATGCTTTGCATTATCCCCAATTTTCTAAGAGTCAATCACAAACATGGAAAAATGATGATATGTAAATAGAAGAAGGTTTACAACACAAACTCCACGCTTGTATGCAAGCACCAATAGGGGTGACAAGGGTCATTCTGACACATAAAGCATGATCACGGGGGAAGCACATCACCACACCCACACATCTAATCTAAAGATTAAGAAGAGGGTCTCCCCTAACATTGGTCAACCAAGAGGTCATCAGCTTCCCACTCTAGATCATCCTAGGGGGAAGGATGATGAGCCTGTAATGGTGTAATGTTAAGGGGAGAAGCTTCCAATCCTCCTACAACAAGGGCCAAGGTAGAGGGACTTGTGAGGTCTTTGTTGCTCAACTCTTATGGGTCTAAGTTCAATGACTTTGCGAAGATCATTGACAAGGTTAGAACTTCATCCACCGAGTTAAAAATACACTTAATGGGAGTTCCATGTTTCACCTTGGCAGATGGAGGAGATTGCACCTGAGGTTCACTGCTAGATTCATCGAGAGACTCGGGAGTGGTGAAATACTTAGGGGAGGATAGGACGATTTTCGTCACTAGGACATAAAAATTCAGTGCAGGGCCACCTTTTGGAGAAGGTGGACTCCTGTTACATCCTCCATTGCTGGAGGGAGCATGCTCTACCTTATTCTTTGTCAGAGGGGGTGAAATTCCCACAAATGATGCAAGGAGGGTTGAGGGAGAGGAAGAAAAAACCATAACGGATAAGATCAAAGTATTAACCATAACAATTCCTACCTTCAATCACAATATGGTATAAGAAAATGCATTATTTATGTCCCCATTAAATGTTTAAAGAGATTGGGATCAAGAAACATCATTAATAAAAATATGGTGGACTGCCATTATTGTGGATAGTTGAGTATATATATATTCATAGTTAGATTATTGTTCTCAAAGATTCTTGTATATGCTTCAATTTCTAAATTAGTGGTGTACTTGTGAATATTTGAGTATTTTTTCATTCACATGTATTAAAAGATGGTTAAGGAATCCACTAATATGTTATATTAGTTGTGATGTAGTTAATTTGTATTATGCTCGATGAGTTGTGTATATCTTAATATCAAAGATTAATTTGAGAAATTATGTCTAATATAATTGTAGGAGAGGGGGAATTGTTGGCCCCACAGTTGCCATTGCACCAAAAGATCGACCTGTTGATGCCCGATACAACTATTAGAGTTAACAGATCCATGGGAGGCGGTTAGTCCATGTTGCAAATCCTGAGGGGAGCGTTGACCATCTGCCAACAAAATCCCCCTCAGTGCTACCCAAGGGGATTTGAACCCAACACCTTTGGCTTTGATACCAATTCTTGGCCCCATAGTTATTATTCAATGAAATGATCAACCTATTAATGCCCGATACAACTGCCAGAGTTAATGGATCTAAGAGAGGTAGTTATTCCATGTTGTGAATTATGAGGGGAGCATTGACCATCTGCCAAAAGGACCAACCACTTCAATGCCCCAAGTCATGAAAGGCCAAGAAGAGTATCGCTGTCATGACTTATCTTAGTTTGTAAGGGTGTTAGGATAGACAAGATGAGAATGATGAGGACTATAAGGTCCTTCAATCACTCTACAAGCTTGAGATTTGAGAGAGTACTAGGCAAGTCAGTCCTTAGAGTCAACTCTGCATCTCAAGTAGCTCTCTATCAGAGGACAAAAGTGTGGTTCTGGGATGACAATGTGGTGTGCTGGCATCGATATAGACAAAAAACAAGAGAGAAAAGATTTAAGCTCTAAAAGAAGGACTAACAACCTAGTTCAAAAGCTAGAATGACATAATAAGGCTAAGAAGGGTTAAATGTATAGAAAAATGTGATAAAGAAAATATATTACCATAAGGGTGATGAAGACGATACACCAATCTTCTCAACAACTTGCTCCAAGATCTCTCCACTTGCACACAAGAAAGCAGGAAAATGTTGGGGGGCTATATAGGTTTCTACCTTAGTCCAACCCTTGTTTTTGTGTTTCCACCTCCACAAAAAACCAATTTTGTAATGATAGGAATAATATGGTAAAGAAGAGAATACAAGCTACGTAAACAAAAGACACTACAAATCAGTATGTGCTTACTCAACCAAAATGATAGAGAAGATAAGAGGAGCTTACCACCTCTATCCAAAGCGGTCAAGCCTAGTGTAGGAGAAGATGAGAGGAAATCAAGCCTCTGCTAAAATGGTGTTTGTCCTATGCTCACACTATCAAAGAGATGGAGTGGTAGATTGTTACTATGAAGTGTGAAGCTCTGCTACAAATCTTGTGGATGAGTGAATGGAATGGAGAGAATGCTCAAAAAAATCTTGCAAAACTTGAGAATGGAAGAAGAGCTAAAGAATATGAAAGGAGAAGATGAAAAATGACCATATTCAAGTCAGGCAGCTGAAGAAAGGTGTTACAATTCAACTCCCAATAGGAAGTGTAATGTTTCTGTAGTCCCCAACCATAGGAATCTGCCAAGGAAGTCTGCACGCCTCATGGGCATCCCTGACAGAAACACCTCCACCAACACACAAAGAGGGCACCAAGTGTGATGTGAGCAATGGGCTTAGGTGGAATAAAGCCTCTGAGTTTGATTTTATAAAGTGTAAGAGGGTAAAGGGGAATTTGTGTTAGGGGTGCAAATTGATGCCTATACATTTTTCCCGCACTTTAGTGATCATGAGTATTGATGAGTGCTTCGACAAAGTAGAGTAGTAGGAAGTAACAAGGTAAGAGATGTATACCTGAATTGACAAGGAAGCAGAGCATGGTCTAGCGAACATGAAAGTGCAGGAGAAGACAACATGGTGTTGTGGAACTATAAAGATGAAGTATGAAATTGCGTTGCAGGATCACTGTCCTCTAAGGGAGGTATTCTTCAAGAAATATCACATGAAGGAGACCATGCGAAGGGGACTCCGAAGAATCAAAGATGGCGACATGTTTACCCATAGATAAAACATGTCAGGAAGCGATCGCATAGGACATTGAATGAACAGTCATGTAGACTATCACTAAGCTACTAGAATTTCAAAGGGATCCCTAAGGAACCCTTCAAAAGGAAGGAGGGTCCTTTCAAGGGACACACTGTTTGAAAAGTAAAGTCTAGTCGGGCTATCCCCAATTTAGATGCAAGAATGTGAAGTTGGTCTAGCCATACTGCTCCTAGGCTAGACACCATAGAACTTATGGAAGGATTTGGAAGGGGTCCCTTGGGAACCCAACATGAAAAGGAGGGGTCCACTCAAGGGACACACTATTTAAAAGCTAACGTCTTCCTTCTCGAATTGATTTGTCATCAAGGAATCCTTTTGAAATATGTTCACTTCATCAAGGAATTCGAAAAGGAAGGACATGCCCCCATGCGAGGGGAAGATTTAGACTATTCCCACATTGGGGGAAAGTGCGCAAGTCCTTTCTTTATGAAACCGTGATGAAGAAAAATTTTTTTGTTAGGATTTCGAGTCTAGAATTGTACAACTTGAAAGAAGACATGTGTGGAGGGTCTCGAGGAAGGAATCACTTTACAACAAATTCTTTTTCTAAAGACCAAGCGATGTAGAAGTGGCACTGTCACACATGAAAGAGACAACTCAAGAAAAGAAGAGAAAGATCAAGAGCAAGAAAAGGAGAAAAACAATACACACAAAGGGCACAAGGGGATCTAGTTCACGGGGTCAGATCTGCCTTTATTAATGAATAGTAGGTAACTGCAGTAAGAGGAAAAAGATCATCAATCCCCAACCAGATCTAGAAGAATGCATGAAAGACAAATTAAAAATCTAAAATTAGGTCAACATGGTAGGAAGCCTAAATGCTCTGACACTTTGCATCATCCCCAATTTTCTGAGAGTCAATGTCAAACATGGAAAAGTGATGATATGTAAATAGAAGAAGGTTCACAACACAAATGCCACGCTTGTATCCAAGCACCAATAAGGGCGACAAGGGTCATTCTAACACATAAAGCACGATCACGGGGGAAGCACATCACCACACACACACATCTAATCTAAAGATTAAGAAGAGGGTCTTCCCTTAACACTGGTCAACCAAGAGGTCGTCAGCTTCCCACTCTAGATCATTGTAGGGGGGAGGATGATGAGCTTGTAATGGTGTAATGTTAAGGGGAGAAGCTTCCAATCCTCCTGCAACAATGGCCAAGGTAGAGGGACCTGTGAGGTCTCTGTCACTCAACTCTTATGTGTCTAAGGTCAATGACTTTGTGAAGATCATTGACAAGGTTAGAACTTCATCCATCGAGTTAAACATACACTTAATGGGAGTGCCATGTTTCACCTTGGCAGATAAAAGAGCTTGCACCTGAGGTTCACCGCTGGACTCATCAAGAGACTCAAGAGCTGTGAAAAACTCAGGGGAGGCTAGGACAAGGTTCATCACTAGGACATAAAAAGTTAGTGCAGGGCCACCTTTTGGAGAAGGTGGACTCCTCTTACATCCTCCATTGCTAGAGGGACCATGCTCTACCTTCTTCTTTGTTAGAGGGGGTGAAATTCCCATAGATGATGCAAGGAGGGTTGAGGAAGAGGAAGGAAAAACCATAATGGATACGACCGAAGTATTAACCATATCCCTAGGCTTTGAGAAGGGTGAGACATCCAAGATTGAAGTCAATAGGGGTGGCTCTACACAAGGGGTGGTAAACACTTGCACCCTTCTAGGTGCATGTGCACTCTCATCATAAGCCGAAAGAGATTCATATCTAGTTTGGATAGGGGCAAAAGGAGGGAGAGAGCAGGACACAACAAGGGGTACGGTTGTCTCCTCCTTCTTATGTAAGGAGGCTTTCTCAGCTAGGAGAGCCTTTCACCAATGCTTACGCTCATCCGTAAGGTAGTTTCTACAACTCTTCAAACTAGATGCGGGATCTTGCGAAAGGGGTAGAAGGCTCCTGCTTAGCCATGAGAGTGTCCTCCATGGCTGTCTCTAGTGAAAGGACAAAATCTTGAATTAGAGTAGAAGGAGCAAGTTTGGAAGTAGTAGGACAAATCGGCTCTCATAGCTTAGTGGTGGCCCTCTTTTTGCTTGGGGGAATGGGAAGAGGTGGCAGGGAAAATTATCTTTGCGGGCGCTTCTTTCTACCATATAGATAGCACCAGGGTCTAGGAGACTCGTTAGGGCGATTTGATATCCTGATCTTTGATTTTCACTAGGGAGGCATCATCAGACTCAATGGGTTGAAACCAAGCTTACTCATCTAATACTCCTCCCAACAAAGGGGAGTAGGTGAGGTAGCCTGAGAAGGAGTGATTTTGTCCTTTCCCTTTTAGGAGGAGGAGGTAGTTGGTTGTTTTTCTACAAGAAGGGTCAAGTTTGGCCATCCCTTGCCTCCAGTTTTATACTTCGCATAGTTCTTGTAAAGTAAATCTATTCTTTGCAGAGCGAACCGACTGGAGCAAGCGAAAAGTGATCCAAAGGGTATCCCCCATGAGATACCACAAGCTGGTATCCGATATCATGCAATACTTGCATGATGCCTTCAAGTGAGAACTTAAGACATTTATGAATTATAGAGGCGATTCCATTCATGGAAGCTAGCCAAGGTATACCTAACTTCACTCTCAATAGGTCCGATTTAGGAATAACATCCAAGATCAAGTCTATGTTCTTAGGTCCAACCAAGATGGACAACGTTATCAACCCATAAGGTTTAAGAGAAATTCAATCATGTATACAAATGATGGACTTTATTTTTTCGTACTCCTCCCTTACTAGGGAGTTCAAGAGTAGTGTCTCCTCCTTGATTAAATTCACTCTACTCATGGGGTCGACCAAGACCCTTGTCACAATGTTGGCATTGAGGAGAGTGGGAATGTAGAGTGAAGAGGGTTTGTTGTTTGCTGGTCCATCTTGCGAGCTGAATGTTATGTTCGTCGAACTGATCGCAAGATGAGGAGAGGAAGTAATAGTAACCATGTTAACATATGCCTCGGGGTAAGAAAAAAAATAGAGGGATCAATAATAATGTTAGCAAAATGTGATGCAAATGGGTATGTGTATATTTGCAATTCACTATTAGCCTTCGCCACTGATTTGTTCGTATTTTTTTTGTTCCCATAAAGATGATTAGTACCGTCCTCGATGTGATCCTATATCTCATGATGTAGGCACATGCACCATTTGGTATCTTTTCCATTAAATTGATGGTACCGACAATAATTATTTACTTCATACCAGTTAGGATATGGCTCCCTAACCGACTTAGGATTTGGTAGGCTAACGATCTTTTCCTTCAACAATTTCTGCAAGATGGAAGAATAAGATTATGATAACTTCATAAACTTTCAGTCGTGCCTGAGGCCATTGTTATCCACAAAGGCTACTACATTCACAATAGATTTTCCTTTTCCAAAGATTGATATGATAGAATTCCCTTTAGGATGGGAGCACGAGGATGAACCCACGAATTGAACCACCATTTGTTGGTACTCCCGTCAAGCTACACACAGATGCACAAAAGAAGGGTACTTAATAAGGGTGAACTTCTCTTGCTAGGGCCTTTGTAAGTTCCCTATGAACACCTTCTGTACATTGGAGTTAGGTAACATATATGATATTTTCTGAAAAGAGAGCCTAATATCACACTATAAAGTCTGTACTATTCTCATTATCCCCCTTTTTACACCGAACAAGGTTAGAGAAGGTCATATTTGGTCCGATGTTGGCTTGGAATTGTTGTAGGAACTGGTTCACAAGTTGATCAAATGTAAAGATGGAATTGTCAGGTAAGGAACAGTACCACTTGAGCGTTGTATCCTTATGGGATCGAGGAAATAGTTTTTCCATCAATGTATTATGATGGAAAAATTCTATGCATAAGGCATTAAAAGTAGACACATGTGTCTGGGGGTCCCCTTTGCCACCATATTTATCAAATTTAGGAATCCCCATCCCTTGTAGGAAACGAGTGTTTAGAATTGTAATTGACAATGGACTATGTTGGAAGAAGGGTTGGAAGATAGGCTGGTCTGAGGCCTTGGATAGGCTCACAAAATGATTCTACATCTCCCCCATATTCTAAAGAAGAGTGTTCAAAATAGGGTCATTATAAGGCATAGGACCATTGGAACCACCACCAGAGCCACCGCCTAGACCACCAGCATGACTATCGCCAGAGCCACCACCAATGCCACCACCATGGCCTCCACCAGCCTTTGCCAAGGCCACCTCCACTTCCAAAGTTTCCTTCACCAAAGTTTCCACTGATCATCCCACGAAATCCTCCACCACCGAAGGTGGCATCAGGGGTGAAGTGGAATCCTAAAGGCTTTATGTGTACCTTAATTTTTTCAAATTTTTTACAAGCAACGGGCACACTGATTGAAGGGATCACATTAGCCATGCACACAGACATAGGAGGCATGGAAATTTATAAATATCTCTCACATTATTCGAACGGGCCACTTTGTGCCATATGACTATGGTCTGAAGGGGCGCTTGCTTCAGCCAGACCAGTTAGACTAGCCAGGAGTTCTATGCCTGTACAATATTTTCCTACCATGTATCTTATTTAATTGATAACTCTAGTGGCCCTAGCTAGTTGCAGGTTTCCTTCTTGGTGATTTTCCAAGGCACCCAACCCTTTACTAAGGCTAGTGAAATATTGAGAAGTGATATGAATAGCCTCATGCTCATCTATGGATGAGGAGGTCGGTGATGCAGGAGGGGTAGGGATGCAATCAATTTTGTCAAGGAATCTAGATTTGCACCATGATATATGCTCCTAGGTGGACAGACCAACCACAAAACTAGAGAAAAGGTCGGTAGTGAAACTAGAAGAGACCTTCATCTTTTCCATCAGTAGGTGTCAGAGACTTCTTCTGACAATATGCCCAGAGTTCATAAACTGGGTTGTGATGCTTATAAAAATTCACAACACACAAAAGTACAATGATTATAGGGTGTAAGAGAAAGAGCCCAGGACACCGAAGAATGAAAATACATTAGTTCATGTTAGGTTCACAAAAAATGTAAGAGAGGGGGACAAACCGGTGCAAGGCCCTAGGTCATGAAAGGCCAAGAGCAGTATGGCTGCCCTAACTTATCTTAGTTTGTAAGGGTGTTAGGATAGATGGGATGCAAATGATGATGAATATAAGGTTTTTTGATCAATCTAGAAGCCTGAGAGTTGAGAGAGTACTAGGCGAGTCAATCTTTAAGTCAACTCTCTGTCTCAAGTAGCTCTCCATCAGAGGAGAAAATAATGGTTCTGGGATGACAATGTCATCCACTGGCATCTCATAGGTGCACTGGTGTCCGTATGAAAACCAAAGAGACAATATTTAAGCTCTAAAAAAAGGACTAAGAACCTAGTTCAAAAGTTTTTAGAATTATAGAATAAGGCTAAGAAGGGTGAAATGTATAGATGAACGTGATAAAGAAAATAGATTACCAAAATGATGACGAAGAAAATACACCAATCTTCTCGCCAGCTTGCTCCAAGATCTCTCCACTTGCACTAAAGAAAGCTAGATAATTTTGGGCATCTCTACCCCGTTTCGGTGTTTCCATCTCCACGAATAGCCAAGTTTGCAACAATAGGAATACTATGGTAAAGAAGAGAATACAAGCTACATAATCAAAAGACACTACAAAACAGTATGTGCTTACTCAACCAGAATGATAGAGAAGATAACAGGATATTACCACCTCCGTCCAAAGAACTCAAGGCTAGTGGAGGAGAAGATGAGAGGAAATCAAGCATCTGCTGCAATGGTGTTTGTCTTGTGCTCACACTATCAGAGTGATGGAGTGGTAGATTAATGCTATGAAGTGTGAAGTGCTATTACAAAGCTTATGGATGAGATTATGAAATGGAGAGAACTCTCAAAATGATCTTGAAAAACTTGAGAATGGAAGAAGCGATGAAGAATATGAAAGGAGAAGATGAAAAACGACCATATTTGGGTTGGCCAACTGAAGAGAGATGTTACACTTTGACTCCCAATAAAAAGTGTAATGTTTCTACAATCCCCAACCATAGGAATCTACTAGGGATGTAAGGGCATGGTGTGAACATCTGTATGCCACGTGGGAGTCCTCGATAGAAACTCCTCCACCAGCACACAAACAGGGCACAAAGTGTAATGTGAGCAGTGGGCTTATGTGGAATAAAGCCTCCAAGTTTTATTTTCTAAACTGTAAGGGGGTAAAGGGGAATTTGTGTTAGGGGTGAAAATTCATGCCTATACACTAATATTTATATTCTTACGTCTATCCCAAATTAATTATATCTCATCCTATATTGCTTTAATAAATTAATAAATAATAAATAGATAATGAATATAGAAATGTATATAATAGTTATATGTGCAAAATATTTTTTAATTAAAAGACTATTTTAGTGGTTGAAATAAACTAAAAAACTAAGTATTAAAATTATACATAAATGAATAGGAATGGTATTTTTCATTATACATTAGAATTTATATAAATTTCAATAGTAAATTTGAGCTTCTTTAGTTAATTATGTATAAGATCTTCAAATTCAGGAGTTGAGAATAAATTCTCTATTTTCAAGCTTGTAAATCCAAATATCTTTAAGTAGATAACATATATAACTAGATAGATCTCTTGCGCGATACACAAATCTCCATGACAAATATTTCGGTGTGATTAAATATAGTTTAAATGTTTTTAACACACCGAATAATATTTATTATGTAACATATATTAAATAAAAGATGGGGGCCACCTATAGTAAATAGGTTTAATAGCTACCCATGTACAAATGAAGAATATTCTAAACCAAAATTCCTTCTCAAAAGTGTACAAGCTTATCATTGTTTTTGAAAAACCATGATTACCAAGTTTCTTCATCATTGTCCATAACAAGATGTATTTCATAATTATATCAATAAAAAGGTGGAATTAATTGCAATGATATTTGTGATTAAAAAAATCATACATATAGCATTGATTTGTATGATCAATTCTACAAAAATATAGATTCAAAAATGGTCTCTATGATTAATGTTATAAATTTTTAGATTTATTAAAAATTTTACACAAACACAAAACACAAATCTTCTCCAAACAAGATGAATCTAAAATTCACAATTTCGCAATTTGTGCAAATGAAAATCAAGTTCCTAATCAATATCATATAATGAAAACCATCACCACCTTTTCATAGTCAAGTAACAATTCAATATGACAATTTCATGTATCAATTGAATCAGGTTAAAATTTCCATAAATAGATTTTCCAAGAAACAAAAACAATTAGATTCAAATAAAAATGTGATTGAATATTTAATTTTGATTCAATTGCAATTTTCACTATATAAAGCACAACCTCTTTTGTATTAATCTTATTTGTAGACATTTCATTTCCTATCCACATTATATGGTGTCAATAATCTCCCCTTATCCTATTCCTATAATTATGCTTCTATCATAATCTCACCTATGGTACACTCCTTCAATGTCTATAATTTGTAAGTTCCTTTGGCTCACAAGGTATTGTAGCACCCTCATTTATATTCCCACCACCCCATATATAGCCTTTTATTCTTTCCTTCATCCAAATCTACAAACCAATTGTAGATATAAATCTACCTTGAACTCTAGCCCAACTCTCCTTCCTTAGTACAACTTCTAATCTCTTTTTAATTTGCATTCATTCAATATTTTCACATTATCTAATGCAAACCCTTGCCTCTCACTATACTATGTTCCCCTCTATGATTCTGAATTTCCATGAGAAACTCCTAACTTCCTTAGTTCTATCACCCCTGTTTCCTTCTTCAACTTTACAATAAATCCCTCCTATCACATGTAGGTGTGACCTCCTCTTTTGCACACTTTATATTCATTTTAAAATTGTTCATTCTTATGCTCACATCCCTTCTTCTTCCCATTCAATGTGTTTCCCCCTCTTTTAATAACATCAACCCTCCTATTATATGCAATTTATTTGCAATTTATTCTTAAAAATACTATAAGAAAAGTAGTTCACCTCCATTTACAGGTGCACATTATCATTTTTGAAAGAAAATGCCTCCATCCAAAGACCTCAACCCTCTACTCTCCATAAGAAATTTTATTTTTCCTTTTCAAATAATGTCACTTAATCACCTTCAAATTGACCACCTAAATCAAACGAAACTCTATTCTAAGAGTGAACACAAAAATGGAAAATAATCTCAAAATAAAATATATTTGGTTGATGTAGGATCACACTTGTACTTGGATGCTCCTACATCAAACTTGTTGGGTAGAAATATTGTAAGCATAGGCTTACAATGATGGGGTTAAGTATTTGTACTAATCTTCTATGTTTCCATCAATGTGCAATAAACTCCTTCACTATCCAAATTACTAAATCTCAATCTTTCTTCCAAATTTTCTAGCATCGTGCTGGAATAAACACCACCATACTCCAACAACAGTGCATTCTCTTTATTCCCCCACATCTCATGGGCTCATGCCCACCAAAGCCTGACATCCTCTTCCAAATACTCTTTAATCTTTTTTCCTTCTTCATGGGTTGAAACTAACCTCTAACCATCCACCTCCACCAAAATCCTACAACATATTTCATTATCTCTACACAAAACCACACAACAACAAATACATTCTCTTGTTCCCTATCTATCTTTTCTTCTACCATCTCATTTCAAAAAAACATTGTAGTGTAGAAAAATGTTGTCCTTTACATGTTTACACTTAATTTAGGAATTATTAACATTAAAATGGACCTAATGTCACCTTGATCTAGTGTTGTAATGTGTTTTACACATTCACATAAGGTTTAGGGCCCTTATAAGCAAAATAGACCTAATTTTGACAAAATTTGATGTTGTGAAGTATATTTATTTAAACTTTCACATTGAGTTTTGGACCCTCTTGCATTTAGGACCTTCATATCATCAATACTAGGCCCCTAAGAGCCTATATTATGCATCTTGAGGCTTATTTTAACTGAAATCATGACAAGATCAATAAATAAACTTAATTTTCCAACTCCCTGACATTTCCTCCACCTGAAAAGGCCTGGTGGGACCCATACACCACCTTGGTTATATGAGTCCCATCCAGATGGGACCTATATGCCACAAGTTGCATATGAGTCCCATTTGGATGGATAGCCTATATAATCAAGGTTTCAAATCATTATTTTACTAATAATTCAAGATATTATCCCAAGATATCAAGAGTTAAGCATTCTAATACTTCACAAGAGTATCAAGAGAGTTTACAAGAGCATTTCTAAGGCATTCAAGAGTAGATTTATTCATCATTTGTGGCAGAAATTCAAGATTAATCATCATGTCCAAGACCTAAAGCATCAAACATGTTGTTGAGCTAGTGTTGTATTGTAGTATTTAAGATTCAAGATTAAGCATTGTTCTATCTCTATTCAAGATCAAGACCTAAATTCTACATGGCCACTTCATGTTATATTGTTGATTTACATCTCAAGACATAATTCAAGGTATCATTTTTCATGTTTCATATTTCATGTTGCACGTTCACATCTTATTGTTTCATCACAAGGTTTAATTACCTAAACATGGTTTGACCAAGGCAAACCCCTATTTCCTAACAAATCAACAAGTTTTTATCTCTCTACATGCGTGATTATAGATCTAGGTATTTTGGAGCTTGAAGGATCTTTCAAGACTAAGTTAAAATATTGAAGGAAGTTATCCAAGTTGTCACCTTATCACTAAAAGACACCTACAAAGAAAAATTTAGTATTTTCGACATGAAAGTCAAGCTTTGAAGGAATAGTAGAGATAAGAGAGCAGATTCAAGTCTTAACCCTTCAAAAATTAGAGTGGGACTGATATGCCACTTGTGGCGTATGAGTCCCAAAACAACACATTTTCTAGTTAGTGAATTCAGATCAATGACTATGAGATTCCCGTTTTGGCATAGAAACCCTAGTTTGGGACTAAATCGCCCAAACTAGTATATGAGTTCTAGTGGGCACCAAACAACAAGATTTTAGGGTTTTGGAGGCTGTTTTGGCCTCATCATACTCCGAGGTGCACCTTTGTAGTTTCTCGATCTTTTATTCTGCATTTGAATTTTATTTCCTAGTTCATTTAGTTAGGTTTTGCATGGTACTTTGCATGTCACATTCATTTTTTGTCTTTCAAATCCATAGCTTGGTGGTGAACCCCCTTGTAGTCTCTAATCATACCCTAGGACATCCCTGTTGTAGATCTTTTTCCCTCAGTACATACTTGGATTGAGATATATAGGGATTCATTGAATGAGAAGTGAAGAACACTTGTTGTTTTATGTCCTAAACTATAGAGCGACAATTTTCCACCTTTCAAAATCATCATTGTGAGGAAAAAGTTTACCTCAACTATACAATCCACATCCTTGTCAAATACAATGTCTTTTTCTTCTTTCTTCATTGCAACAATGACCTTCGTCATCCACTCTTCCTTAATCACTATAAATTGTGCAAACAAATTTTCTTCTCCATTGGTTGTGACCTCCCCGTTGCTCACTTCAATCCTTTCTTCTTCTTTCTTCATTCCTTCCCCATGTCATATCTCTAAAATAAATTATTCATCTGCATTGGTAGGGTCTACTCTCACTTCTCCCTCTTCCCATCTCAAACTGTTGTCCTCGCTCTTCTTTACCACTTTCCTCTCACTTTTCCCAACAATCCTCCCTAATTTTTCAATCCCCACCTCAATCTTTCCTAGTTCATGGAATATTTGTTCCATATTTTCAATTGTATTATCCTCCACTATCTCCCAATATTTATCCCAAAATAGTATTTGCACGGGTCTCCTCACGACCCAACCCATCTTCATCTGCTGTAATTTCACCTCATGCAATCTATTAGCACACTTGATCTACAAAATAATTTTTTTCATAGCTTCAAGCTCTCTCATTGCTCAAAATTACTCTTAGCTACAACAAACCTTATGAACTTATTCTCTACCACTTCACACACTTTCATCTAGGTGGGAAATGCCTCACGGTTGGTGATCTATTCACACTTTTACTTGTAGGTGCTAGTGGATCCTCTCCATGCTTAGGATTACTCACTCTGATAATAATTCATGCAAACACAAAACACAACTCTTCTCCAAACAAGTTGAATCTCTAACTCACAATTTCATAATCTGTGCAAATGAAAACTCATTTCCCAATCAATATCATTTAATGAAATCCATCACCACCTTTTCAAACTCAAGTAACAATTCAATATGAACATCTCACGTGTCAATTGAATTAGGTTAAAATTTCCATAAATTTTTTTTGTAGGAAACAAAAATAATTAAACTCAAACAAAAATTTGATTCAATATTCAACTTTGATTCAACTAATATTTGCATTGTATAAAGCACAACCTCTTCTGCATTAATTTTATCTACATTATACAGTGCTAATAATCTCCAATTATCCTATTCCTCTAATTCTACTTATGGCATAATATCACCTATGGTGCACCCCTTCAATGTCTATAATTTGTAAGTTCCTTTCGCTCACAAGGTATTGTAGCACCCTCCTTCCTATTCCCACAACCCCATATGCATACTTTTATTCTTTCCTTCATCCAAATCTACCAACCAATTGCAAATATAAATCTTCCTTGAACTCTATTCCAAATCTCCTTCCTTACTATAGCTTCTAATCTCTTTTTAATCTGCATTCATTCAATATTTTCACCTTATCTAATGCATCCCCTACCTCTCACTATATTATGCACCCCTCTACCATTTTGAATTTCCATGAGAAACTCCTAACCTCCTTAGTTTTTCCACCCATGTTTCCTTCTTCAACTTTGCATGAAATCATTCTTGTAACATGTAGGTGCAACCTCCTCTTTTGCACACATTTTCTACATTTAAAAAAAAAAAATCTTATGCTCAAATCTCTTGTTCTTCCTATTTAAGGAATTTCCTCTCCCCCTTCTAATCACATTGACCCTCCTATTATATGTAATTTACTTGCATTTTATTCTTAAAAATAATATAAGATAAGTAGTGCACCTCCTTTTTACCTACACATTATCATTTTCTAAAGAAAGTGTCTCCATCCAAAGACCTCGACCCTTTGCTCTCCATAATAATATGTATTTTGACTTTTCAAATTCTACTTTTCAATATCATAACTATTCAATGTTGCAAACCATTCATATGGTTTTTCTGGTGGAGGAATACGTTGGACCTTTATACTTTTAAATATTTATCAGATCATCTTATATGCACCATATATGTATTTCATTTAAAATGGAACACTAGATGGCACCCCTTTATTTAAATTTGATTTCATTGCAAGATCTAATTAACTGAAAGTGAATTTGAATTCACTATCAAATATGAAAATTTCAAATTTCAATATGAAATTTTGTCAAATGTAATTGATAATAAATTCACTTAATTTCCTTCAAATTTACCACCTGGATTGAATGAAACTGCATTCGAAGAGTGAAAACCAAAACTGAAACTGATCTTAAAATGAAATATTTTTTGTTGATATAAGTTCTTTCCTGTACCCAGATGTTGTTGCATCAAACACGTTGGGTTGAAATATTGTGAGGATAGGCTCACAATGATGGATTATAGTATTTGTACTACTCTTCTAGGTTGCACCAACTTGTAGTGAACTCCTTTGTTTTCCAAAGTATGCAATCTCAATCTTTCTTCCACTTTTTGCAGCATCGTGCTGAAACAAGCACCACCATCCTCCAACAACACTAAATTCTCTTCCTTTTACTTGTTCTTATGGGATCATGCTCACCAAATCTCGACCTCCTTTGAAAAATACTCTACACTCTTTTATCCTCCTTCATGGGTTCAAACTAACCTCTAATCGTCCACCTCCACAAAAATCCTACAACATCTTTCACTCTCTCTACACACAACCATGTAACATCTACTACATGCTCTTGTTCTCTATCCATCTCTTCTTATACCATCTCATTTGAAAACACATTACCATTATCAAGAAATACCTTTACCTCAATTATAATATCCACATCCTCGTCAACTACAAATTTGTGTTGTTCTCTCTTCATTGCAACAATGAGCTTCATCATCCACTCTTCCTTAATCACCCACAATTATGGTAATATATATTCTTCACCATCGGTTGTGACCTCTTCGCTACTCATTTCAATCATTTCTTCTTCCTTCTTCATGCCTTCCTCATGGCATGTCTCTCCAACAACATCTTCATTTGTATCGGTAGGGGATACTCTCACTTCTTCCTCTTCCCATCTCAAGTTGTGCTCACTTTTCTTTACCACTTTCCTCTCACTTTTCACTACGCTCCTCTCCATTTTCTCAATCCTCACCTAAATATAAGTTCCTAGTTCTTCATGAACTATATATCCTTCCTATCCTCAACTTTCTCCCAATACTTCTCCAAAAATAGTATTCACACGGGTTTCCTCACAACCCAACCCATCTTAATCTATTGCAATTTCACCTCATCCAATCTATCATCACACTTGATCTACAAAATAAATTATTTCATAACTTAAAGATATCTAATTGCTGAAGACTCCTCTAACCTACAAAAACCATCACAAGCTTCCTCTCTACCACTTGACACACTTTCCTCTAGGTGGGAATTCCCTCATGGTCAACGATCTTGTTAGGTCTCAAAAAATCTAGTTGAAAACCCTCAAGATGTTTCCAAGCTCTTGGTACATTTTAGGCTAACGAACAAGGCCAATTGGTAAATTTGAACCTTCTTCTCTTCAAGCTCTGCCTAGCCTAGGTGGGTGCACGTATGCAAATGAAGCAGACTTAAACTAAGTGTTTCCTACTTGAGCAATCTATCCACAATGACAATTGATAGTGGAGGTTATAGACATGGAAAATTAACTGACACAATTAATCCTGACTACTAACATCATTTCATCCTGACTCATACTCTCAACTTATTATTACCTTTCATCCCTTAATTAAATAAATCATTATTTATTTAATTAGGTCTTTCTCCTTTGTTGATTAAATTAATCAATTTAATTTAATTAAACTTATATCTCTCTTCATTTAAATAATTCATTTTATTTAAATCAAATCTCTAAAGTCTTCTTATTAAATTGAATAAATTAAACCTTATTTAATTTAATCTAATATTATCCTCTTTAGTTAAATAAATCAGAACATTTATTTAATTAAACCCTACCTCTCAATTTGATTTAAATCAGTTCATAAATTTAAGTCTAAATTGTCACATCTCCTAATTCCTCATTACATTAATTAATATTTGATTAATATAATCTTAAATCATATCCCATCCTCTAGCTTTTACCACTTGCACATGAAAATAGATTTAATTCATTTATTAAATCTCTATTATCTCTCCACATGGCATAAAAGGGGAATATTCCTTCAAATTTGAATTCAAATCCAAGTGGACTTAGTCCTTCCAACAAGGCATTTATTTCACCTTACAAATCCTTTTGCCTTGAGCCAAGTGGCCATAACTCCATTTTCTTCCCTCTCCAACAAGTCATTTCACTAATTTCAAATTCCACCTAATAACATTTATTGAAACTTTCATCAAAATGTGCTCAACCTTGAACCATTCACATCTTGACAAGTGGCACTTGGCCATTGGATTTTGAATGATCCCACATTACTCAAATCTTGGTCATTCTTCCAATTTCAAATCTATAAATGAGAGACTCTTCCTCTCATTCATCATCCACAATTTCAATGCAAAGTTATTATCTTCACATTAGAGACATTTTATATCATTTCTTGAGCATTTGCCATCACCATAGCTAGGTTATTGCAGGTTTTTCTCAAGGAATCACATTTACTCACCATCAAGTGGATCAAATAATCAAAATCTTACAAAGGAGTTGGGAAAGGGTCAATTTCTACACATAATTGTCACCAATTCCCCCATGGGATTGATAATTTGTTCATTAAAATAAGATTAATTTACTTGCATTTGTATTGTTCTTCATTTTCTTCCTATGCTAATTTTTCAATCTAATTTCATGGGGAATCCTTGTTTTAACTTGCATTTCAATCTAATAATGTGCTTGTTTGCCATGTTTGTGAAGGTGTAGGATTGGGGTTCACATTTTGGCACTAGAAGGAGGGCTAATCTCAAGATTCAATCATGTTTTTTTAATAAATTCCATGCTTTTTTGTAGCTCTTAAGAAAATGCATTGCTCACAGTCTAGCAGTGCCAAAATGCACTGCTATCAGTCAAGCAGCGCTATATTGAACCACTTGTAAACTCCAAACTCTACCACCAGAGTCTTCCCTCCTAAAAATTCAAATTTTCAAACTTAGTTAGGGGTTTGTTAAATCCAAATTGCGTCGTTGAGCTAAATAGCGCCATAATCGTGCTCTCTATCCTGCTATAGAGTGCTGCTTTAAGAAATTAGTGGTGCAATATTGCACCACTAGAGTTTCTAAACTCCAACACCTTTTCTAATTGCGTCTCTAGGTTATAGTTAAAATGTTAAAATTTAATTTTTTTTACATGTGCCTTTTTGTTTTCAGCTTTTTGAGCTATTAACCTGTTTGTTGTTTCTGTATCTTCTGGTTTTAATCATTTTGCAGGTTAAGGCAAGGAGGAAAATGAAGAGGAAGGTTACATTATGTCTTCATTATCACCTTATATGAAGTGTTTTTAAAAACTTTAGTGTTGTTTAACAATCTTATAGAATTATCAATCTCTCGTAAAGAATTTGTTATCTTTCATGCTCTAGGGAATACTAAATTTCTTTTGGGCTCTAAAAGAACACTACAAAAGCTTTCGATTTTTCCATCAAAGGGTTTAAAATGAACTTTAGGGAAAAATCACTAGATTTGGTTTAAGGATTAACAATTTAACAAGGAAAATCTCACACCTCCTTTGGTGCTTAAAAATAATTCATTATCGCTTTGAGGGATTTAAAATGAACATGTGTTTTTGTGTCTTGTAATTTTTTTTGCAAAGTAATTTCATTTAAAAATGCATATGCACTTCTCTCATGCCTCACGACGATCTTGAGAATCAAAATTATTTTTGGTGACATTAAGTTGCATAAAAGATTTCCCTCACATTTTAATTGGGTTTTTAAAATTGAATCAATCTTGCGAGTGTGAGTGGAACATATGGTGTGTGTTCTCTCTTTATTTCTCAACAAAGATTGATCAAACTACAAATATGTTCACTCACTTTTGTTTACTTTAGAGGGCCAGCCTTGGTGGGAAAAATTACTCACCGCAAGGGAACGACTCAAGCGGTAATGGGATAAAGCCAAGCTCTTCCAAACCGCTATATAAATTTATGTTCATGGTGAAAGCCATGGACAATGGGAAGCGGTGCATAATAACTCTCCCCTAGTATCCATGTGATGCGTAAAGCCCTTTTTTTAAGGGTTGGGAGATCTCTCACAAGGAGTTTTTCATTGCACCCCCTAAACTGGATGCCCTTACTACAAAATTTTGTTTAGAAGCCAAAAATCATTTTCTATTTGGCGGTGCAAAAGGTCATGTCCTTTGAAGTCGCCCCACATATACATGAAGATATGTTGTAGAGATAAAAAGTATGCCATAGGAGATTCATGGGTATTGATGCTTGGCTGACCTGAGAAGTGTGTGTCATGGAGGGGAGCCAGTATGGTCAAGCATCTAGTCATTCACATTGAATATGCATAGTTGGCTTTATCCAAGTGGGAATCTAAACAAATATTGTCTTTTCAACCTAGGAGTGTGCATGTGATTGGAATAAAAAAACACTTTGTTTGGGTTTTAAAATAATTGAAAACAAACATTCACAAAATCCTCAAAATTTCAAACCCTTTAGAGGGGAAAATACCTTTGGCCGAATCTAAGTGTTGTTGCTTTCCCTAGGGATTCTATCCTTAGAGGTTTTCTAAGAATTTGGATTTATGTCATAATTTTCTCATACTAAAGTCAACCTAGGAAACTATGCTATTGAAACCTTGATTTTCACATAATGGACTTTGTGGAATGAAAAGGAATTGAGGCATAGAAATTTAGTTTGAAATCATAATCAAGAAATTGTTTTTGATAAAAAAAGAAGTCATTAAACAAAGATAAGGACAATTGGACCTCACACATGTGTTCTCTCAAATTATTTCCCGAAAAATCAAAACCCAAAAACCAAGGTTAAAAAAGATTAGCCCAAAATATCGTGTGGAGCATCTTGAAAGGCTTCTCGAAGTTAGAGAAATATTGGTTTACAAATTCTAGAAGAATGCTTCAAATAAAAAGCATTACTTGTATGAGTTTTATTTTCAACAACATCCCAATCTTTTTCAAAGGTTTTCTTTTGTCACTTAGGAAGTATGGCATGTTCTTCAAAATCGAGGTCCTGTAAGAAGGAGTTTTACCTAGCTCAAGTCTAGGATCAAAATCAATCACTCTCACCCATCTCTCAACCATTAAAATCAAATCCAATTTCACCAACAAACTCTTGAAAACTTTGAAAAAATCATTTGTGCTAAACTTATAGGCAAAATAAACATCACCTTGTTTGACTTAATACACTTAGTCAAATTATCAATCCTCTTGAGTGCATTTACCTCTAGTATAATATAACTTCCTAAGGTTTAAAAGTTCAAAATCACTTTATTTGATGTAACACACTTAGTCAGATCATTCTCTTGTACGAGTTTTCTCTAGGATAACACAACTTCCTAGGGTTTACAAGTTCATTATCATCTTGTTTGACTTAACACACATAGTCAAACTATCCTTAAATCAAAATCAAATCAATTCAAGAACTAAAAATTTTAGCATCTCCCCCAAGGTTCTTTAAGAGTTTCATTCATCTGCATCATCCATATCCCATTTATCTCATCCCCATCATCGCTTTTGATTATTAAAATTTCCTAGTTCTTCTCCTTTTGCGCTTAGGATCAAGATCAAACGATCTCTATTTTATGGTTGAAACAAGATCACAACACAAGAAGAACATGGAAATCACTAAGGAAACATCAAATTCAAGTGACTTAAGTCAAACAGTTCCCAAAATAAACCCTGAGGGATCAAACAATCCTCCAAAAAACTCCTCTCTGCCATCACAAAACCCTCAAGAAGAGGGTCATGTAAAGGACATCACCGAAAATGACTTGGGAATGATGTAAGAGGAAATAACTGAAATGTTTTAGAATCTTAAGAATCATAGAATCATCAATGCCATGTTGAAACTTAATCCCTCTCTATATATAAGTGTGTTAATGAAAGAAGGGGCCAAATTCCCTTCTGACTTTGACATGAGTACCAATATGGAAAGGCATCTTGCAAGCATACCCCCAATATCACTTCCAAACATCACTTAGGATATTCCCGAATCATATCAACAATCTCTTCAACCCCGCTAGTTGTTAACAAGGGAAGCGCCATGCTTTGCAAAATCCGAAAGAATCACCTTGTAAAAAATAGAGAAATAAATACCAACACCACACTGAATAAATCTGTCCCAATAAATTCATTACACCTGTATGTTCCACTTACTTTCCATAATCATGTAGACTCATCCTTATTTCATGCAACGCCACTCTATCTGCTAGATATACAAACTTCTCTCCCCATTATTTCGCAAGGAGAGGGTGGGTTATTCAGGACAGGGGGAGTCATTGATCCTTCCTCATCACTAATTTTGCAAGGGAGCACACTACCATTCCCTCTATTACCTTTGACATCCATATCACCTTTTGGTTTGGGCCTCCCCCCTATCCACCACCAATCTACCAAACCAAAGCAATCTAAGCTTCACATCAAAACCCCTCTTTTTTCCATCACTATCACAACAGTAGATGGCAACCATTCAAGAAGCCACAATGGTCAACACATCCATGATTCCTCAAGTGTCTAAAGTACCAAGGATCTCGCTTACACCATCCACAACCCAAACTCTAATCACCAACACAACCCTTCCACTCATCACAATGGTCAAGACCATTCCCAATCCACTGATGATTCCATCAAAAGCTAACATGACAAAATCATTCATCACCATGATTCAGGTAGTTCAAAAATCCACCCACCAAAGGGTACTTCAAAAAAACCAACAAGCTGCACAATTGGCTACTTAGCAAGCACAAGCGCAATTAGCCACCCAACAAGCCACTCAAGCTACACAAGATTCACAAGTTTCACAAGCCCAAAAAGCCACACAAGTTACGCAAGCGACACAAGCTGCCCAACAATCACAGGCTCAAGTTCAAGCCCAGCACTAGGCTCATCAAGCGCAAGCACATTACTATGCACAACTACAAGCAATCCATCAACAGGCATACCAACAAGCCCTACAAGATTTTCAGGCATAACAACAAGCTAAATAACAAGCTTTGTTGGAACAATGGTAGCTAGACCAACAACAAGCTTTGTTGGCGCAACAACAACTAGACCAACTACAAGTTTATTTGGCACAACAATAGCTAGACCAACAAAAAGCTTTGTGGGAACAACAACAGTAGAACCAACAAAAAACTTTGTTGGAACAACAACAACAGGACCAACAACAAGTGTTGTTGGTACAAATGTGGGCATATCACCAAGCCTTAAACACATAGAAAAGCTTGCAGAAAACCCCCACCAATACCCCACTTGTCAATCAGACACCGTAAACGCCTCAAAACACATTCATCCCACCTCTTGATCTACAAAATAGTGGAACAACATAGATCAAACTACTCTCGTAGCAAGTGCTAGACCTTCTGTCAAGAAAAACAACTAGAACACCAAAAAAATTGTGCCCCTATCCTTTTGATAGGAGTCTTACAATGGTACCATTCCTAAAGGGATTTGAAATATCCAAATTTGATAAATATAATGGGATGAGAATCCTTGAAAATCACGTCAAGGAGTTTCAAGTACATTGCATGGAAGTTGCATATGATGAAATGTACCTAATGCGGCTATTCTCTTGGAGCTTGACTTGTCTTGCCATGGAATGGTTCTCTCATCTACCCATAGGTATCAAAACATTCTAGGAAATTTTGGACGCATTCCTCAAGAACTATTAATTAAACATGGTTACGGATGTTATTCTTGAAGAACTATAAACACTCAAATAGGGGAAAGGAGAGCTATTTGCCTACTTCTTATAAAGATGGTGATCCAAGGCCAACTAGACCATCTGGACCATGCCAGAGGAGCAACAAGTTTTCACTATCACATCCAATCTAGATGAAAACTTGGTGTTCTATCTAAAAATGCAATGCATTACAACATATGATCAATTGATCCCAAAGGTGCTCAATATCGAAAGAGCCCTCACTATGCGAAGGGGCGCATCTACGTTTCCTACAAAATAGGATAAGAACCCATCCACCAATTATAACGATAAACCTCACACATGGTCAAAGAACATAAATGTCACAAATGATGGAGTGGTCAATGCCAAGGTTGTTATCAGTGCTCCCAAGAAAAATATTCAAACCCATCATCAACCACAAAATAACAACCTTAATAATGTGCAAACCAATACGGTAGCACAAAACAACTGCCTCTAAACAATCAAATCAATAACCTGAACAATCAAATCAATAACCTAAACAATCAAGGAGGACCACCTCCTTGAAACAAGTATCCTCCCAAGTGGAAGTTCACGACCCTTGGGGAGTCAATCAAATCTATAATGACGAAGCTGGTTAAAGAGAACCTCATAAAAATCTCCACTTCTGAGCAATATGTGGAACCCATGAAAAAACCACCTTGGTACAATGAAACTATCCTTTGCGATTTTCATAAAATCAAAGGGCATATGACGACAAATTTCATGAGATTGAAAAAAATTATCCAAGATCTCATTGAGGATAAAATCATAAATGTCGAGCAACCCACTGGAAATCAAGATCTCAAAATATACGCAAATTCGATGCCCAATCACAATCAGGGAAATAATCAAGGAAATAATAAAGGGAAACAAAATTATGAAAATGCAAACCATATATATGATAATATTGTTGCATCCCTAGATGAATGGTTCACTATTGTCAATATCAAAGGAGCCAACATTGATTGTGGAGTCACCACACACGGTGGCAAGGTCACTATTGGTGGGGCATCACAACCATCTAAGACCTCCACCTTAAAATCCATTCCTAATGGTTACAATGTCCTTAAATAGTTAAAGAGAACCCCTACTCAAATCTCCATCATGGAGTTACTAAAAATCTCACTTTCCCATAGGAAAATACTTGAGCAAGCATTAGCTTCATCTACCATCTCTCCCAACCTTGATAGGAAGTAGTTTCAAGCTATGGTCGGTAACATCATCACTCCAAATCTCCTCACCTTCTCCAATCAGGATTTCCCCACCTAACCATCTCACAAATTTGCATTACACCTTGAGGTCTTGGTTCACCAAAAAAAGGTCAAAAGGGTCTTGGTGGATGGAGGTGCAGGCTTAAACATTTGTTCACTAAAACTCATTAACAACTTAGGGATCTCTGAAGATGGCATTGAAAAAGATAAAGGTATTACCATCAGAGAATTTGATGACCAGGAAAGAGTGTCTCAAGGAACTATCAAACTCCCAATCCAAGTAGGGCCAGCTACTATGGAAACCACATGCCAGGTCCTCAACCTTGATTTACCCTACAATATCCTCCTGGGATGCCCATGGATCAAAGGGATGAAGACAATCGCCTAAAAATTCTACTGATGCATAAAATTCTCATACCAAAATGAAGAGATTACAATTCAAGGTGATCCTAAACCTTTTGCCTATTGCAATAATTTGGAGGCCAATTTCTATAAAGTTCCCCAAGTACCAAAAAATGATGGACCCTTCACTCCCTATGTGGATCCATCTAGCCTCGCCTCCACTTCTGCGACAGAGAAACGCTCCATCCTTGACATATCCAACATCAAGCTCATGATCCATGACAATGGGTGTGGAGATTAAAAAAATGAAGAAGAATTCTTTTGTTGTAGGAGAGTTACCTCAATCTCCTAGGTCACATGGGCAACCCCAACCAGTTGAAACAACTACCCATACTTTTAGAGCAGACCCCTCTATATTCCAATGTTGGGGAGATCTAAGTCAGGAGACTGTGGATGAAGGAGACACTTCAAGATCACTATAACAAAATGAAAGGTCCACACCGAACCTTCCTATGGATGAAAGAAGCAAGGGACTAAAAATGATGCTTGGGATGGGCTATAACAGAAAAAAATTTCTTGGAAACAACAACGATGACCGATTGGAACCAATTATTCCTGAAAGGCATATGAAGAATCTTGGCCTTGGATGTACCCCTTTGAGTATAAGCATACATGGTCAAGGTCCCCCAGTTAATGCATTTAGGACTCCCCCTTGGTTATCACTAGCTACCCTACGATTACTAGTATCCACAAGTCTACCCCTAGACAACTTCACTTATGATATAACAGATGTCTGTAGTAGTAGTGATGATGAGGAATGCATAAAAAGCCTTCCAATTTTATTTGAAGACTCCTCCTTACTCATGATTAGCACATCATCTTTCAAGTCAAACCACCAACCCCACAAGATAAACATAGTCTACCCACAATGCATCAATTACGACCAATGAGAACCACCAGTTCTAGACACATTCGAAAATGATGAGGCACTCTAAGAATTCATGGGACTAAGGGATATAGTACCATGTGGAGATCATAAGGTAGGATTTGACATCACACTAGACACACAAGCATATTTTGGGGAGACGATTGAGTCCTTTAGTTGAAAAAGTGAAAGAATGAGAATAAGCTTAGGGTCATTGAGTGAAAACAACACTATGGCACTCTCTAACCATAGAATAGTAAAAATAAAGGATGCATCCAATCGTGAAAACCTCTCTAAGGCGCCAAAGGATGAAGGACTCAATCTCCCCCCACTATACTTCATCAAGAGAAATCAGCAGCCCTAGCAGAATGGTGCAATCCTGTCAACCTGTGCACAAAAGAGCTACCACACATCACTTTCTATGCTGAATCACTTCTCACAAAATAACAAGAACTCTTAGAGAAATTCCTAAGAGAAATAAAGGTGAACTTCGCATGAACCTATGCCAACATGCCGGGTCTCAATCCAGAAGTCATGGTTCATCACATAGTTGTCTACCCAGGGGAAAAGCCAATGAGACCAAAGTTGAGAAAGATGCACCATCAGATAGCCTTGCTAGTCAAGGTGGAATTGCAGAAACTCCTGGATGCTAGTTTTATATGCCCAATTGATTATCCATAATGGGTGTCAAATATTGTGCTAGTTTCAAAGCCGAATGGGGGCATCTGTATCTACACCAATTTTAGATACCTAAAAAAAGTGTGTCCTAAGGATGATTTCCACTACCCAACATTCATATGATAGTGGATATGATGAAAAAACATGAGATTCTATCACTGATGGATGGCTTCGTAGGGTACAACCAGATTACGATAGCAAAGGAAGACCAACATAAGACAATGTTTACCTTTCCATGGGGCACCTATTGCTGGAACATGATGCCATTTGGGCTAAAGAATGAGGGAGCAACATATAAAAGGGCCATGACAATAATTTTTCATGACATGATTCAAAAAACTTTGGAATATTAAGTGGATGATATACTAGCCAAGTCAAGGAAAAGATAGGATCAGATAGCAGCTCTAAGTTCCATCTTTGATAGATTGGAGAAATACAAGGTTAGACTTAACCCCAAGAAATGCGTCTCTGGGGTGCAATCGCGCAAACTCCCAAGATATATAGTATCAATGAGAAAAATACAAGTGGATCCCAAAAAATTCAAGGTGATCCTTGGCATGGAAGCACCTAGTACACTAAAATAGCTAAGAGTTCTACAAGGTAGGCTCCAATCCATCCACAGATTCATAACACAGCTAGCGGATAAACAAATCCTATACTCTCATTTACTCCACAGGTGAGTAAAATACAAGTGGGATGACAAGTGTGATAAGGCATTTAGTAAAATCAAAGAATATCTACTTATGCCACTAGTGTTAATGCCACCTACTCTAGCAAAAGCATTAATTCTATACATTTAAGAAACCATGGCAGCTCTCGGTGCTCTATTAGATGAACATGATGAAAATGGAAGAGAGAGAGAAATATACTATATCAGTAGAACTATGGTGGGACATGAGCTAAACTATACTCCTATTGAAATATCTCATCTAGCAGTTGTATTTACAACACAAAAATTCAAACACTACATGTTGGCTTGCCAAATCAAGCTGATTGCGAAGATAGATCCTCTAAAATTAAATACTCTCTAAAGCCACTCTTACAAGATGAACAACCAAGTGGGCCATGATATTGAAAGAACATGACATTGAATATGTGGAGTGCAGGGCCATCAAGGGACAAGCAATTGTAGATCAAATAGCAGAGGCTCCTATTTATGTAGAAAACCCACTCATTTCAGAGTTCCATGACGAATCAATTTTCAGCCTAAGTGTTGCAGACCACTGGAAGATGTATTTTAATGGATCGTACACACAACATGGATAAGGGGCATAAATTTTCTTCATAACTCCCCAAGGAGACTACATACCCAAATCTTACAACTATCATTTCCATGCACAAATAACATAGCAAAATATGAGGCTCTTGTCATAGGCTTAAGGATTGCAATACAATGGAAAATCATGGCTCTAAAGTTCTATGGGCGCTCTCAGCTTGTAATCAATCAGGTAAACGATGAATATTAGAAAAAGGATGAAAGAATGAATCCATATAAGAAGTTGATTGAGATCCTCAAAGAGTCATTCACTGATATCACATTTGAATAGCTACCCAGAGCAAACAATAGAGCAACAGACACAATAACAACAATTGGATCACTCTTGGAAATGTCGCGCAATGTCACAAAGAAAGAATTCCTTGTAGAGTAGCTTCTCGTACTAGCATTCGAGGTACCTAAATTTGAATTCATGTGTGAAATCGTAGGTCCCGGTGATCCTTAGTATCATGATGTTTACACCTACTTAAGAATAGGAGTCGTGTCCACTGATATAACTCCAAACCTTAAATGAGCCTTCATCAAGGAGTCAACCCGCTTTGTAATCCTAGGAGAAACCCTTTATCGTAGGAGTATTGAAGGAACCTTGTTGCATTTCCTAAACACTGAGGAAGCCCTGACTGCATTAACTGAGGTACACAATGACATTTTTGGATCGCACTCGAGTGGTATGACCTTGGCTAAGAAGTTATTGAGAACCGAATACTACTAGCCCAAAATGGAGTGGGACACAAATGAATTCATCTGAAAATGTTTAGAATGTCAGTAGCATGGGGACCTCATCCATGCACCAGCCCAAGAGCTTCACCATATTGTTACACCTTGGCCCTTATCATAGTGGGGGCTCAATCTCATCAGAAAAATTACCCCCGCCTCATCCAACAACCACAAATTCATCATCACTGCCATAGAGTACTTTATGAAGTGGGTTGAAGCCATCCCCATGACATACATAATGGGAGAGAAGATATCCAAGTTCATCTTGAACTACCTCATTTTCCAATACAATACCCCCAAATCCATTATCTCAGATAATGGGACACCTTTCAAAAACTAGGATGTCCATGATTTATGTGAAAAATTCAATATACAACATCACTTTTCCACTTCGTACTATCCCCAAGGCAATGGCCAAGCAGAAGCTACCAACAAAACCATCTTAAAAATCCTTAAGAAGACATTCAATGAAATTGGTCATGACTGACATCTATAACTAAATCCCACCTTATGGGCCTATCGCACCAACATCCACACACCAATAGGTGCCACCCCATTCTCCCTAGTCTACGGATCAAAATCCATCCTCCCCATTGAGATCGAGCTCCCATCCCTAAGAATATCATTGGAAAACCTCATCACAAATGAAGAATACAGTGTCTCACAACTATATGAGATGGAGGTACTAGATGAACAACACATGGATGCCCTAAATAATCTACAGGTGTATCAAAACCGAATCAAGGGGAGTTAGAACAAGAAGATCAAGAGGCAGACCTTCCAAGCTAGTGAACTTGTGCTGAAAGAGCACTAGAAGAATGTGCCAAACTCAGAAAGCAAAGGTAAATTTTGAGCCCAACTGGTTGGGACCTTTCATCATCACAACGAGCTATAAATTAGGGGCATATCAGCTATCAACATCTAAAGGGGAGCCTTTGTAGGAGCCAACGAACAAATCCCATCTCAAAAAGTTTTATGCCTAAAATCTTGCAAGGTATAGAACCAAAATCCAAAAGATCAGAAAATGTCTTGAAAAAATGGTCACCTTATGAAAACCTGGTAAACGGGTGTCTTGGTGACAACAAAAAAATCAAAAAAATATTAAAATACAAAAAAATCAGAAAAAGGATTAAAAATAGTAAAGAGAAAAAAATTTCTTCTCGTGAAAACCACTTCGGTTGTGCTTTGGACAAGTACCTTGGTAAAAACCTGGAAAACAGGCACTATGCATAAATAAAACACTCTCCCTCCTTCAGGATCTTCACAACCTATTCCTCTCACTCACTTATCCATTATATTCCATCTATCCTTCCACCATCCATTCACATCTGTACCATAGCTTGATCTTGTGCTCGTATCATGTTCCACCATAGTACTACTTGGCACATTCCTAAGGTCACTTTGTCCTGCCTATATCAAAGTAGTTTATCAAATTACGCTGGGGGCATGCTCCTATATCTACATCAGATCAAATTCGTGTATATTCTTGTGATCTTCCTAAACATCGAAAATACCAAAAACATTCAGAAAATAAAAAATAAAAAATAAATCTGAAAATAAATAAAAAATCCAAAAATATTCAAAAAATCAATCAAAAATCCAAAAACATTCAGAAAATCTATCAAAAAATCCAAAAACATTCAGAAAATCAATCAAAAATCTAAAAACATTAGGAAATCCTATCAAAAAATCCAAAAACATTCAAAAAATCATTCAAAATCTAAAACATTGGAAAAATCTATAAAATAAAAAATAGACACATCCATCCAAACTACGTTGTCTCTGAGCTTGAACGTAGGCAAGGTTGATCTATGATCATCCCCTGAGATATTTTAGGTCAGTCCTATAGGAGCCCGCCACAATGGCAATCCGTTTTCCCATCTTTCTCATCATTGAGTTGAGTCTGTCATCAGTCAAACTACGTGGTCTCTGTGTGCATAACATAGGAAAATATAATTTATTGATCAGCTCTCAAGACCCCTAGGATAGGTCTTTAAGTTAGTCTCTTGGTCTAAATCTTGAAAATAACAAAAATCTAAAAATCAAAATAACCTCAAAACATTTCAAAAACACCAAAAACAACCTTAGAATATCTAGAAAAACCCAAAATGGTGCATTCATCCCATCTCGCTCTCACCCACAATAATCATCACTCATAATAAATCAGTCATCATCTTCATCTATTGGTAGGTCAGTCGGAAGCAAGTCTAGCAGGTTCAAAAGTGAACACCTAACTGTCAAAGTCTCAAGTCTAGGTCAGTAAGCAAGCAATTTGATAAACTCGGAGTATTAATAGCTTATCATCCAATCAATCTCATCAAAACCCTAATCACAACATGTCCTAGTATGCATCCTTCCCATGCTGGACATCAACATCAGGTATCCCACTATAGTTTAGTCTTGGCTAGCGGTATGAAGAACATTAGTTTATTTGTTTACTTTATCCTTTCTTTGGATTTATCTTATTGGGCTCATTTCAAGGACCTCTCAATGATGCCTACTTAAAACAGGTTTAGAGAGAAAGGGAATGGGGCAACGATCATTATCCTTTTGTCTATTGTGCTTGTTGGATATTCTTGTAAAAATAACTTGTTCATGCATACTTTGTTTGGTTTGTAGGGAGGGTGTTTTAGGTGTCCTGTTGACCACATAGGAAGGCTTGCTTTTCTATGTTTTGGTCTGAGATGTTTAGAATATCTAAACTACATCCTGAGTAAGGTTTTGTATGCTAATTGTGAACATGACTACTCCTATCTGATTGTTGAGTCAAAGTCCATCACACTGGGTACAATGTCATCCTGGTTCTTTATACCTTGATGCATCGTACCAATGTGTGTTATCAAACATAAAGTAATTGGCCCTTCGAAGATATTGACTCTTGGTAAGAAAATCATCAAAATTTAATGACTTGTTGGATCTCTTTTCTTCTATCTTCTTTCCATACTAACGTGGTAACATGACAATTAATCAGAACATCACTAATGCATCCACCCTGCATCCATAAAATCATCATCATAAATACATATCATATCATACAGATCATACCACATCATATAATCTTGTATTATCATCATCTTAAGTTAGGAGGAATAATACAAATTTTTTATTCTAAGTATCTTAAGAAATCATTGCATTACATCCATCTCATATCATACATTACATGAATCATTAAGGGCATAATAGAAATCATTACCATCCATCATCAGTACATAATCATTTGCATACACTGCATCCATATGATTGTCATCAAAATGCATAGAAAAATACAAAAAGAAATGCATCCATAATCATCATCGCATCATGTAAAAACATACATCATATTGCATGAGCATAAAATAAAAGAATTTCATAAAATCTCATAGCACATAGGAAATTAAAATGAATCCATACATTATACATCATATGACATATCATAAATATGACCATCTCTTATCATATATCATCAAAATATATAACTATCATGATACAAAAATTGGATCAAGTGTGTATACATCAGGATACATGATACAATTGGAAAAATAAGTATAGGAGCCCATGAATCAAAAAATGGATAACTATCTATGATCGAATTGCTAGCCCTATTGGCTATGCCCCTCCCCTCTGGTTTCTCACCATGATCCTCGGGAGGCCTCATCCCTATCTGTTGTGAGAAGTTTGGCACCCAACCAGCTAGTGGCACTACCTACTTGTAATGCTATCGGTAGTACTTAGCCTCCATCACCACCTATCGGTATGGCCTCAAGGAAACTATATGGCCCTAGGATGATGAGGTTTTACTCTCTAGCTGTCTCCTTTGACTAATCTTCTGATCCCTCTCAGATCAAGCCTAGTCCCTCTTAGTAGTAATGGTCAAAACTTGTTGTCTTGCCTGATCTCGCTCAGCTGTCAAAATATGTACTTTTCCCTATAGCTACTAGATTAGGGCATCCCTATGGTCTGGCTGTGTGGGTGATTGCTATTGTAGTACCTAATCTCGGTGGGGGCTCGACTATGCTAGGTCCCACAGTGGTGTCGGTACCCACGGTGGTGTAAGTGGCTATGGGGGTGCCTAGTCCCATGGTGGTATTTGATGCAAAGGTGGTCCATCCCCTCCCCTATCTTTGTCCTCTACCCTGTCTTCATCCCCTCTATCGGATGGTCCCCTTCCCCTGCTGACTCATCTGCCTCTCGGCCTTGGTCATGGAAGCGTCACACCTAGAACTGTCAATCTCAGAGGAGGCATGAACCAATCCTGATAGGCCTACATAACACCTGCATCTATTGGCCCTTGATCATACACTCATGACCTAACCACTAACTGTCTGAATGAGACTACTACCTCAGGTGTTGGAACAGGCTGGCCCCATGATGTCTCGCAAGTGGAATAGGTGAAGATTGCCACATACTGATCATTCGACCTATCCTGAACATCACCGAATTGGCAAGCCACCCTATTTGGAAGGTATTGCTCTATCATAGTGTTCTCTCAACCCTGCATACATCTATCCTATCAAGCAAAGAATAACTTCTCGTGATCATCATACCATGGGCCTATACCCATCCAGGGCCTCCAAAAAAACTCTCGCATCTCATCAAGAACTCGTCGCCAATAGGCGATGCCTCTTGTACATGTATGAGTAAAATGAATCTGAGCTCCCCCATACCACTAGACAATGGGATCATCTATATCCAGAACAATCAGAGTAACCTACAGATGAAGCACTAAAATTTGATCCCATGCCCAGATGTGTAATAGAGTGACCCAGGCCTCGATTGCCATGCTATCAAGATATGGAAACTCATGAAGCCCTTGTATAGTGAGGACAACATCTATGGTCCCCAAGCAAAGCACTCCCTATAGATGACCATCCACTCCTAATCTAGCCCCTAACTCAGACTAAAATATTAGCCCCAACAATCTCGTGCCACGAGACTTGATATAATGGTGGCAACAATCAATCTATAGGTGGGCACTACGCCCTGATACCTCTCCAAGTCAATTTGTCCCTTAGAAAAGTAAATCTCATCGAGACCCATCACATCATAGCAGGCATCCCTCTCAACATCTGGATCATAAATGACCCTCACTCCATGGATAGGTAGTCATAGGATGAGCTAGACATCCTCGAGTGTAATAGTAGCCTCGCCAGTGGGAAGATGGAAAGACGAGGTCTCACTATGTCATCACTCTGCCAAAGCTGTCATCATCCCCAAGTGAGTTTGAACATGACGAACATACGTAACCAACCAAAGACTGAGAATACCAAGCTGCTCCTGAAGGAATACATGCATACCCTATAGTCTCCATAGCACTGGGTGTCTGTGCTCCCTCGAATGAAGTATATCGAGGTCCCCCTACACAAGGGAAACCATCGCGTCAAGTCTCATAAAAAATCTAATTCCCATGCCAATTTTTTTGCATTTGAAATAGTAAATGTGGTGTAGTTTGTAAAGTTCTAAACTGCATTACCATGAAAAAGTTTGAAAAATCCTAAATTCCTGAATGCACCACATGCTTCTCTTTGCAAGTGTGGCTGACTTTGTACTCAAACACCAATTCTAAACTGCATCGCGTGGTCTGATTTACATATGCGGAAGAGTTTGACAAAAAATCCTAATCTCCTAACTGGACCACGATGGTGCTACTGTCATATGCAATGTAGTTTGAGGCCACACGATGCCAATTGAGCATTTTCAACAGTGCTATATAGCGCTGATTGACCTAATGTTGACTTGGACTCTATAAATGCACGTAAAATGAAAAAAATAAAAGTTGAGATAGGGGTACATACCACGGGTCATACATCGGCTGGCCACTGGTGCACTCGTACCATGTCTGAAATGTTCCTGGGAAGCTTTCATTGCTTCATCTCAATCAGAACTCAGAGCTCAAAGTGCAAAATTTTCTTAAGGCTAAGTGTGAAAATAAATTGAAAGTGACCCCTTAGGGTCTATTTAAGCCTGCAAATTATGGTTTTTGACCTAATTTGACCATCCAACTAGGGTTTTGGTCCCCCGATCCTATTTTTGCCTAATCGAGGGTCATGTTGCATCTTTTTTAGCGTTTAACGCATTTTTTTGGTATCTTGGGGCAATTTTCAACCTATCAGGCACCTTGTCCTCTTTTTTCGCGAGATCATCCAAAAATCAAAATTTTCATTCGATCTCTCAATTGGGAAACATATCAGCATAATCCTTCCACTAAGGCAACAATAGGGCATTAAAAAAAAATCAAGAAATTTTGAACTTTGATCACAACAGTTTATTCTTTGAACCAATACAACAAGGGCCAATTTCTAGACATAACTAGCACCAATTCCCCATGGGATTGAATTTTTTTTCATTAAAATAGGATTCATTTACTTTCATTTGTATTGTTCTTCATTTTCTTCTAATGTTAATGCTTCAATCTAATTTCATGGGCAATCCTTGTTTTAACTTGCATTTCAATCTAATAATGTGCTTGTTTGCCATGTTTGTGCAGGCGTAGGACTGGGGTTCATAGAGACATGTGATACTAATTTGGTATAAATTGTATAAGCAATATCAAGGTAAAATTTAATATGTTCAGTTAATAGATGTAAGGTTTTGAAAACAATTTTGATTGAATGATTGAATGATAAGATGAGTGCTTTGTTGGCTAAATGGAGTCAAAGAAAGCTAGTGATGGGTGACTAATATTGGGTGGAAATCAAACTATTTGGCACTTGAATATTTATACTTCATATAAATGTCCAGGGATGTGACTGGAAGACTCTTCTTATTGATCCAATCAAGATCTATTAGGTTACTGTGATCTATCTAAAAGGATTTTAATCCTTCCTTAAAGGAGCTAGTTAAAAGGGATCACATAGTGACAACAAATGTGTAGTGACAAAATGAAAAATATACTTGATATATTTATTTTTGAATAACTTAATAGTATCCTCTGAAAACAATATGGAAGCCTTCAATTATAGACTCTTCTTATTGATCCAATTGATATTTCCAAATTACTGTATTCTATTTAAAATGATTTTAATTTCTACTTGAAGAAACCAATTAAGCAAATTACACAAGAACAAAAAATGTGTCTGATGAATTTTGTATTATTCTTGGAATGAATTCAAATAATAAGGAACACCCACTTGGAGATAACCGAATAATTTTTTAACTTAACAAAAAATTTACACCAATATTTTTGTCACGAAAATTCATAGGTTTTCATTAATTTCTCCAAAATTTCACACATGGATCATGGTCTTCACTTTATAATCTATATGATAAAGTTTTTAAAAATATCTTTTGTATATCTCCTACCTAGTTCCTAATTCTCCTGATTGATGATACAATTTTATCTCACATATATACATTGCACTTTTATGGTTATGACCCTTTGGACATTCGTCCCATGCAGCTCTCCATTTAATTAAGTGTCTTTAATAGATTAAAATATTTTAATTTTAATCTATTTGATCTTCGAACTCCATGAAAATAATCTTAATGATTGTTGAATCTTTCCTTTCCTGGTAATTTTCACACTCGTATTTATATGTATTTTCACCATTTAAAGATAATCCCTTGCTTATAACTCCCTTGGTGAAAGTATCTCACTTCATAATTAAAAGTATTCCTTGAGTATAATAATTATCCATTCTTTAACCTCCTTAGTGAATTTATTTAAACAAATTCACTTTTCAAAATTATATATTCGGCACTCATATTTATTTCTCAAAAATTTAGCTTTTTCTTCTCCCATTCACTTGCATTTCTCTGAAAATATTTTCACTATCCCCTTCTCTACAAATTCATATTTCACCAATATATCTAGCTTCGAAATATTTATACCATGAAATAATCACCCATTTCATAATATTTATACTCCCTCTTAAAATTCACATTTCACTCATTTTCCATTTAGGAAATTCATTAGTTAGGTAAAATAATTACTCATTGGTTTAACCCTCCATGTGCAAATATTTTATTTTGGGTGAAACAATTTACTTCTCAAAGTTATATTTTCCCACATGCTTACAAATATATTTTGAGCTTTCACATTAAAATATTTCATATTTCACATCTGGCACAAATTATTTCTCGGGACACTTTATATCTATTTATTTTTACTTCCACTGCTATCCCACATTATTTTGTGGGAGCATCCTCAGTAATGCTGAAGGTTCTTCAATTTACCCACCCTCCCGCATACTCTTTCCACTCTCCCACACAAGTCTTGGGGCTACTTAGCGGGGATGCGGGAATTTCTTTAGGTTTCCTTTTATTCATCCAAATGAGCTTCCTTAAGTGTCATGATCCATCACTATACAAATTAACCATAGAAATTTACCAGAGTCTATGCTAAGATAAAACTGATTAATCCAATTTTACTCATCCCTTATCAAGATTAAAACTTCAATGGGGCCTACAACATTTTACCAATATCTAAGAATTCTATGCATCATTGAATCTAGAGAATTTTGTAGCTCTCTCAGTATGATCCTCTAATTCAGTAGTTTCTTGCAACACGAGGGAAAAAATGTGTAATTACCACATTTCCCTCAACTCGGTATTTCCATTTCAGGTTCTTCATATAAAACCCCCAAGGCAGGAAGTGTTCATCATATTTTAAATGCAATACTACTACATAAAGCTTGTATATTGGATGCATATTCATCCACATTATCTTCTTGGGTATCTGAGAGGACATATGCCACTTCTATTGTCAAATTCTATTAAGTGTGGTACCTACAAACTTCATGAGAGTGATCCAATTTTCATCATTTTCCTATGGCTGTAATAAAAAATCATTTTGTCTAAGTCCAACATCAAGTTTTGTTCTATACTCATCTTCATCTATTTACTGTTGCTCAAAATATTTCATCATTGTTGTCTTTGTTTACAAAGTTAAAATTTATAAACTTATAATATATTTGTAGGGCTCCCAAATTTGTCCCAAATCCATTTTAAAACATTTAAAATGTTTTGAGAATTTATGCCTTTCAAACTTTAGCACATAGGAGAAAAAAAAAAAATTGGTTGTAGGGAGAACAAAGTAATTTCACTATGGGCACACGAAGCATCTTGGAGCCATGACAATATGCAAGGGACCGTAATCAATTATTTAACAACTCACTAAATCATAATACTTCCTTTGTAAACTGATCCTGCTGGAGCATGAAAAAAATAAAAAGTGAAATTTTAAATTAATGCATAAAATAAGCTCATAATCCAATGAAATTGAAACTGGAAACAATTGAGGCTAAAGTACCAACTGGGTTGCACTTAGAATTTCAAAATTTGCAACTTTTTGGATCACCAAATCTAGCCCAGGAGCAGTCGTACAACAATTAAAAAGCATACCAGAACTCCTCTGATGACCACAAAAATGCGCAAACATATAGAAATATGATCCAAGAATCTATTCGAAAAAGAAACCTATAGAAACTCATCCCGAGGTGTGAGATATTAATGTTCAAAGTAGCCCACTTGGCTTGTTTATGCAACTACACTTGTCAAACCTAGTTGAAGCCCACAAACTTGCCCTTTTGAAAAATATCAAATCTGATTTTGGGAAGCTGTAAATTTATAGATTAGTTCATCTTGGATAGAAAAACATGTGTGCAAGAGGATTCATTTCCACTTCACTTCTTTCATGTGTTATTAATTGTCAAATTTGCTCCTTCTATAACTTGTATGGAAGTGCTGATGTTAATTTTGTGTAAAATTAGTTTAGTTTTGGCTTTGAAAATATAAAAAATGAGATGCTTTGACCTTGGAAAATGACATGGGAGAAAATTTTTATGAGGATGATTCAAGGAAAATTTTGGTTTGTCATGATGATCTTTTGGGTTCTTAATACTATCTTCCAAAGATGGCCACTTTAGCAGGTTTAAGACTATGTAGACAACAATCCTTCCCAGACCCTTTAACTTAGCTTCTCAAAAAAATTGTTAGGGCTTATCATGGGAGGCTGAAATTATACATGGTCACTCACATATGGTAGGTAAACAAGCTTGCAAAATTATTTGGCATGCAAATGAATAGATCTAAAGTTATGATTTTTTAAAGTGTGCTCCTAGGGCTGATTTTACAACTAAGTTTTCAGAGTGTTGTATCAGAATTTTCAACATGGCACCTTCAAATTTTGGAATTTTTCCAACATATCTAGTTACACTTTCACCCACAGGTCCTGGTGGTTCCTCTCCATGATTAGGATTACCCACTGTAATACCAATTCATACAAACAAAAAACACAACTCTTCTCTAGATAAGTTGAATCTTGAATTCATAATTTCACAATCTTTGTAAACAAAAGATCAAGTTCACAATTAATATCGTTTAATGAAAACCATCACCACCTTTTCAAAGTCAAGTAACAATTGAATATGATAATTTCACGTGTCAATTAAATTGGGTTAAAATTTCCATAAATAGATTTTCTAGGAAACAAAAACAATTACATTCAAACAAAAATTTGATTCAATATTCAACTTTGTTTCAATTACAATTTGTATTGTATAAAGCACAATCTCTTCTATATTAATTTGATCTGCATTGTATTTCCTATCTCCATTATATGGTGCCAATAATTTCCCATTATCCTATTCCTCTAATTCTGCTTATGCCATAATCTCACCTATGGTGCACTCCTTCAATATCTATAATTTGTAAGTTCCTTTGGCTAACAAGGTATTGTAGCACACTCCATGCCATTCCCACAAACCCATATGCAACCTTTTATTCTTTCCTTCATCCAATCTTCCAACCAATTGTATATATAAATCTACCTTGAACTCTAGTCAAACTCTCCTTTGTTAGCACAACTTCTAATCTCTTTTTAATCTACATTCATTCAATATTTTCACCTTATCTAATACATGCCCCTACCTCTCACTATACTTTTCACCCCTCTACTATTTTTACTTTCCACAGCAACTCCTAGCTTCCTTAGTTCTACCGCCCATGTTTCCTTCTTCCACCTTCTAAGAAATCCCTCATATCACATGTAGGCGTAGCCTCCTCTTTTGCACACATTATCTAAATTTTAAAATTGTTCATTCTTATTCTCACATCCCTTCTTCTTCTGATTTAAGGTGTTTCCTCTCCCCCTTCGAATCACATCAACCCTCCTATTATATCCAATTTATGTGCATTTTATTCTTAAAAATAGTATAAGAAAAGTAGTGCACCTCATTTTCACTTGCACATTCTCATTTTTGAAAGAACATGCCTCCATACGAAGACTTGGACCCTCTGCTCTCCATAATAATTTTTCTTTTTCCTTTTCAAAATTTTCTTGTTAATATCATGCAAGTTCGATACTACAAACCATTCATATGGTTTTTCCTATAGAGGCATAGGCTAGACCTTTATGCTTTTAAGTCTTTATCAAATCATCTTATATGCACCATATCTAAATTTAATTCAAAATGAAACACTAGATTTCACCCCTTTATTTAAATTTGATTTCATTACAAGATCTATTTAACTTAAAAAAAAAATTGAATTCACTTTCAAATTGCAATGTGACATTTTGTCAAATGTAATTGACAATATCATCACTTAATCGCCTTTAAATTGACCACCGAGATTGAACGAAACTACATTATAAGAGTGAACATCAAAATTGAAATTGATCTCAAAATGAAATATTTTTGGTTGTCGCAGGATCACACCTATACCTGGATACTCCTACATCAAAATATCTACAATCAATCATACAAATGTTTAGATTCATAAATGATATTTGCAATCAACACTACAACCTTTTGATTGAACAATAATCAAGCAATGGTCAACACTATACATTTTTAGATTAAACAAAAATTCTATGATCAACACTATAATTATTTAGAAATAACAATGATTTTTGTGATTAGTACTATAAATTTTTAGACTAAAAAATTATCTATATGATCAATGCTTGAAATTTTTAGATTTAGCAATGATCTCTATGATTGATAGTATTTTTTCTGATTCAACAATGATTCTATGATCAACAATATATATTTTAGATTTAGCAATGATATTTATTATCAATTCTATAAAATTTTATACTTATCAATTGCAATCATCTCTATTAATTCTAGGCCTCTAAATAATTTTGCGTGTTTATCCCCTTTTCTTTTTCATAGTCACAATTATTGCATTGCTGGTGGGAGAATTTAGTTTTTTATTCCAACACCCCCCCTTTAATTTTGCCACTAGTTTCTTGAGAATAGAAAATACCATCTTAGGTGTTCAAAATTTTCCTTTGCTAATGCCTTTGTAAATATTTCTACCAACTAACCTTTTTTCTACAAAAATTAAATTTATTTCTCTAGTTTATACTAGTTCTTTGATTAAATGGTACTTGGAAGTAGTATGATTGCTTTAATTGTAACATACAAGCAGACAATAGATTCGTCCTTGCTCTGATAGTATATTCCTTTGACCGATCTCTTTTTCTATTTGTTTATTTTGGACTACCCTGAAACCATTCTGATAATTACCTTTTTCATAATGCCTTCATCTATATTTATGATTTTAGTTGTGATAGTTTCCATCATTTTTTAATTTTCTTAGTTGTTATTAGTTTCAATCTTCTTTTCCAACTCCGACACTTTGATCTAGAGTTTAGTCATTTATATATTTTCCTTTCCCTTAGAGTCATGCTCCCTATTTGATGGAGACATCCTTTCCTCATCTTTGTCCATATCTTCCTCACACCATAGAGAGGGGGAATCATATTTTTTAACTCTAGCACCTTATTTTCCTTAGAACCTTCTTGTTCATTTTCTTCATTCATATCCTATTTTTTCTCTGTGTTCTTCTTTACTTCACAATCCTCTTGAAGTTCCTCCTCAGAGTCAGTCTAAGAAGCCTCCTCATCCCACTCATATTTTTGAGGAATAAGTTCATTTTCATTATTTTCCTTATCATTTGTGTTGGTAAAATGTGTCTCAACCTTACAATTACATAAGGTACTATTGATACATAAGGTATTGTTGATACATCAGCAACTACCATATCTCAATTTTATTTCTACATTTTCAAAATTGGGCAAATTAAAATATCTGGAAAATAAAATTTAGCATTTTATTTATGAAATTTGAAAGAATATGATGATGCAAATGAAAATGAATATTATACAATTTCCTGATTTAACAAATTATTTTTATGTAATTATCGGTTGAAGGTTATTGATAAGTGGACAAGTGTAAGAATGTGTGTGTAGGAAATAGGTTGAAGGAAGAGAACTTGATTGAGGTAGGCACACTTAGCCAGATGACCATGGTAAGAAAGAATGGAATTTGGAATATCACACACCACAATAGAATATGACATATGCATATTCTTGAAAAATTGACAAATATGCATTTAAAACTTGGTATGAGAACTATAGTTAGAGGAAATAAAAAAATTGTACATTCTTGTCTCAATTATTGGTTGAAATCTATATTCAAAGAAATTAAATGAGAAAAATCAATTTACCTTGTATAAACAAGTGATTTCATTTGTTTACTCTTTTTGAATTAATTTGAAATGTTATTCAAATAAACGAATATGCAATTGATTTCATATGTATGTTTGTAATCTTAGGACACATATGTGTATGTATATATATACATATCACACTTTTTGTGTGAATGAATTTATTCAAATTTAAATTCAAAAGAGAATAATAATTATGGAAAAAATCAAACATTGTAACTCCCATTAAAAATGGGGAGAGGTCGACCCCCTTTATGGCCAAAAAGTCACAATCAATGCAGAGAGAATAGAGGATTGGGTGGCCAAAGAAGCATAATGGAGGTGGAAAAATTAAGACCCATATATTCAAAAGATAGCAAGGGATCGAAGGAGTTGGAAAAACAAAGAGAATGGAGTAAGAAGCAAGGAAAAGGCAGAGAAAGGAGGATAAGATCAACTAGTGGGTGGAAAAAATTAATATATTTTGGAATTATTTGTGCCTTTTGTGCATGCTCCATGTTTTGGGTAGATGATACCTAGTCGATTGATTATGTCGATTGTTGTATTGCCCATGTGGGTCCAGCCTTTAAAGGATCTGTTTTTTTATTTTTCTAATGTTGATACCTTATAGAGGGTCAGGTATCATACCTACCATGAGATTCCAATAACTATTATATTTTATCTTCATAATTGTGGCCATTTAGAAAATCGGAGCTAAGTCTATGTTTTATATTATGTTATTGACATGTTTGAATGTCACACCCTATGGGCAACTATTCATTTGAATCCAATTGTTTATATTCATTTGGGTGTGCTTTAACACTGCATAAATTCCTACCCTTCATGGTACGAGGGTGGCGATACCGCCATGCATAGTATGGCCAAGTGAAGTTATCCACTTTCATATATTTGATTTCTCACCACCTATTGTTAATGGCTATGATAGAGTTGAGCGCTATATTATTAGATGAGTATCATTTAGAGTGTCATCCACAAACATCACTTCATGGCCATGGTTAATGTAAACTCTATGATATTATATGAATATATATATATATATGAATGTATATATATACATATATATGTATATAGATACATATATACATAGTCACTGAATGCCAATTATATATATATGTGTGTGTGTGTGTGTGTGAGAACACCAACGTATTTTCTTATACTTATATTCGAGTCAAGTAATGACTCTGCATAGAGCATGCATATGCAAATTGAAGTGTATAAACATTTATGGGTGTTGAACCCATGGTTTGATAGAAATCAACCACTGATGGTAAACCCCAAGGGGTATTGATATCATGATATCAATGGTGGATAATATGGGTATTGATCCCTCTTAAGGGATGGCTTGATAGGAAAAGTATGAACTTATCTGTAGTTTTTTCTAAATCAATGGATATTCTAATTGAATAGGAACAAGTACGGTTTTAGTTAGAAAATAGAATAAATGAATAGTCTTTCTATTCTTGCAAATATATGTTCTTTTAAGTTATTATGAAAAACTAGTGACCATGAAATAGATGTTTATTTTTTATTGGAACCTAAACTGAAGATTGGATGATAAATTGGCTTAAATAGTACATCTAATTGAAGTGATGCTATTTCTCTTTTTCTCTAATTATGAACAAGTATACATGTTAGAAAGAAATTTGTTTATATTTTTTGAATGTATATGCATATTCTTAAATTATTCAGTTCCAGGTATATATGTGATCATGCATAAAGATTAATTTATGCATGCTCACATACATGTGGTACACCTTCTGATTCATCTTGATTTACTTTACTTATTGAGAAAGTTACAAATTTTATGCAAATTTGGAATCAATTTGTAAATTTGGAACAATATTGAGTTGCAAATACATATGATATTAGACGAATCTAGATATACCAAGTGTGAATAAATATTGTTTGAATTTATTGAATGGAATGATACAAGAATTCTTGGTAGACTGTAGAATGATAGAATTTTTCTAATAGATGGTCTAAAGAGAGGGATACCCCTTGATATGATAGGCTTTGTTTCTGGTAATGGGTGCCAGAGAGAGTAGATTTGATTTTCCAAATCTAACCAGAGTTGTATTTAATATAGCACGAGCTTGGCCAAGATTTGCAATCATATATATGTGTGTGTGTGTATGAAAAAAATTATGTAATTTACCCTCTCTCTATTTTATTGAATTTACCTAACATGGAACATTCATATTCTAACAAAGTATACATAAATACATGTAGTTAGGCATGCACAGATTCTACCTTGCAAATTGTATCTCTTGCTAAGTGTTTCGTAAAGGGTCGGGTATTCTTTAGCTGACTAAAGAATCCTAGGGAAGCATTGCTTCATGGTTGGGTGGAAAATCACCTCAATCATGTTTGTTGATGGTGTTTTTTGCACAACAACAACTCAGACAAAATATGATATCCTATCTCTCTTGAAAGGTAAATCTCTATCAGCAAAGAGATAACCCCAAGCTCTTTAATGTCAGGTCTTGACAGTGCATAAATAGCTTAGATAATATGTGAAAATGTTGGTAATCATAAGATGCCTTACAAACAAATACTGGATCTTCAAACTTATCGTATTTTGCAATATGTTTATACTTAAAATTCCTAAATCTAACCCAGATTCAAATAAATAGCAAAAGATAAGGGCTCAAGAGAGATCCTAAGATTAAAATTACTCCTAAAATGAATCACAACAATGATGAATGTTGCAAACAGATAGATCTCCAACAAAACTAATCTTTGCTTGATCAAGGATAAGCCTGCAACTACACATAAATGGTGCAATCTTCTAAAGAAACTGAAGATTTTTAGACTATGAACATTCATCCACATACACAGTAAATGGTGCAATGTAAACAAGCATCCAGAGTTGAAATTAGCACAAAATAAGGCCCAGACTAACTTTACACATCAACTTACAATGAGAAAATTATTAAAAGTATGGACGAAAGATCGATCAACATCATTAATATTTCACCATTATCATGAAATAACTGAAAACTAACATCTAACATCTAACATCTAACATATAACCCAACCAATTCTGGCTTTGCAACCTCTATTAATCTATTCTCTAACCGTTTACAAGTGAGAAGGCACCGGCCTTTTATAGATTTTACAATTCAGATTCAATGGCCAAGATTAAATCAATCCAATGGCATGGATTTCTCATCTAGAAACATCCATTAGTTACATTAGCGTTTTGGAATCTAGATACATAATCATCCAATGGGAAAAAGCATTTACATCATGGAACAATGAGAAAATAATATTATGCCAGCCTGACATTAATGATAATTCTGATTGGATGATGAAATCAGCTTCACATATCTTCTAGAAATTCTTTCCAGCTATAGATAGATTGGGAACATATTCATATGTAGGTGGATTTTAAATATTTGATTTGCAAATAAAAGCATAGCTTGAAATCTTCCTAGTAGCATAATCTAGGCACATATCTTGGCACGAATCCATATGCAAGTCCCCCTTTTTGATTTATTTAATCCTGAAAAACAAATATCATCATTAGTAGCTCACATGTTAAAAATCCAATCCAAATTAAATTTAAATATAATTTTGGTATTTTAAGAAAACTTTACATTTTCAAAAAAATAATTTCCATTTTAAAAAATAAAATCCATTTTTGGAAAATTTCGGGTTTTTGAGGGGGGCATGGAAATTTCCATTTGTGGAAAATTTTGGGATTTTGAGGGGTACATGGAAATTTCCGGAAAAGGAAATTTTAGGAATTTGAGGGCCTGAAGGAATTTTGGGGATTTCTGGAGAACATGGAATTCCGTGAAGAGCCAAAATCCCTGAAGCACAATACAAAGCAGTCCTCGTCATGTATCCAAGGCATGGATGGAAATCGGGGAATTCTGCCCATGGAGGAAAATCCCAAAATTCCAAGCAAGGTCAAAATCCCCTAAACCTCATAACTTTTTTCTAGAAGGAATTTTCAAAAAATTCAAAAAGAAACTTGGCCTAACTTTTCATCCTCTATCCACTGGTGCAAAAATATATACACATAACATTGAAAATTCACCTCAAAAATCACCATTTCCAAAATCCAAGGCCCTAAAACACTTCAAAATATTGCCCTTATCAAATCAAATCCAGACTTAATCCCAAAATAACCTCCCAAGAAGATCAAAACTAAAAAATTGGCAAAGCCAAGGTGTAGAGATGTAGAAGAAAAAGAGGGTTTGTGCCTCTGATGGGGCGTGTGCAAAAAAGTGCACAACAATGTTCTCATCCACTAATGGAGGTGAGTTGTCATGAAGGAATCATATCAAAATTCGATTATGTATTGTATCATTGATGTAAAGGAACAAATGATGTATTTGAAAGAAAAATATGTAATCTAAATTGACTTTGAGGTGTTGAATGCCTAGTCTTGAACATGTATGTAACTATTGACATATGAAAGTGAATATATTTATTTATTTCAAATTTATTTTGATTTATGACATAAAACATATAAACAGAATTAGCTATGGAATTTATGTCATGAAATTGATATTCATGATTTCAATATTTATTAAATTTTGAATTAAATCTAGTTGGGCTATTACATTTGGTATCAAAGTGCAAGGTTTACCTCTAGGCCTCTGAGCCCATGAAGGTTGAACTAGGGAATAGTGGAGCCATAACTAGATTTAAGTTACCTAGAAAATGACCAATTTGAATTGGTTGTAGGAAATGGTAAGGTCCAAGTCGGGAAGAAAGAAAGGGAAAACCAATAGGTCTAAAAAAATGTAAATTTCTATTGAGGAGAGTCCCAAACCTGAAGACCAACTCGAGATTCTTGATGAAGAAACTCTAACATGCGCCCTCACCCATCTCAAGTTGGAGATAGGAAAAAAGATAGAGGAGGCTAAACAAACTCCTAAGATCAAGAAACCCTATGCTCTTAGAGATAGGCCAATAGGATGTTGGCCTAATGCACCACTAATGACCAAGGAGGAGAAGGACTACCTATGCACATGTCTTGCCTCACCCAAAAGGAAAGATGTAGACTCGGATTAGGATCTTGAGGAATATCCTCTATTTGATAATGAGGGGACTGCTTAGAGCAAAAAACTTTTGTAAATAAGGATCAATGTAAATCCAACTTTATATAAATAAAATATTTTTTTTGTTGAGAAAGGCACAAATCTTGGAATTTTGTCTTGTGTGATAACATGTATCTTTTCTTTTTCTCTTCCTTCTTAGCTTTCTTTTTATGTGCATTATATGGAATATCTTAAGCATAAAACCTTGTTCTTGAACTATAAACATGACTATGATGTAGGTCAAGTGAGAGTCACTATGGTGACCACCAGATAAGATGCAAATAGTAGAAGACATGAGAATGGGCCAAGTAAGAGATTATAAAAAACAAAAATCTATTTGGTGAAAATTATAAATTTCAAAGCAGTAGTATTTAAATTTTAGGGTAAAAATAAGGAGTAGGTGTTTGTCTGACCACCCTAACCACAATATAATGATAATATTTTTTTATAATCTTTTAGATATAAGTAGAGGACTCATGTCCCAATGTGATGCATATGTTTTTATAATTTTTTTCCATGTAAATAATTAATTATGAATTTTTTATTACAAATTTTAAAAAATAGAAAATATCGTCTCTCTAACCACTTTAACTTGGTCAAAAATTCATGATATATATATATATTTTTAATCCTATAGTATGCAAAGCATAGAATGTGACGCATGTTTCAGATTCAAAAAATGTGATACCATTTGAAATTTATAGATGTTTTTCAATCAGCCTATCAATCAGGACTTTATTCGTAATTCAAATAGAAAATGAATAATAGTTATTTATTAAATTCAAAGTAAATCATAATTTATATTGGTTGAAAGCTGAGAATCTCCTCTAAAAACCCTTTTCGTTTCATCAATTTTGGGTTAAAAAAAATTCATCTGCCACATGGGCCATCATATGGCTTACATATTGCCAATTTTTGGCCCATCATGATCCTACACATACCCTCTTTGTAACTTGTTAGATTATACCAAGGATGCCTGGGCTATGTACCAATTATTTGGAGAAGCAGCTAGGTGGGATAATGAGAAGGCTAAAAGAATACTCCTACCAGAAGGGATTACCTCAGAATTTTTCCTCAAATATTTTAGAAAGAGGTGGCTACCACAACATTTCTTCAACAAGAAAATGATCAAATTTTAGAATCAAGGTGAAAATGAAGAAGAAAACCAAGGTGAAAGGAATAAAAGAGCTAACAAGGGCAATGAATCCTACAACAACACCTAGGGACACTTAAAATAAGATAAGTTTGGAACTCAATGAGGAGCCCATGATGGATGTTACACTTGTGGGGGAGATCATTATGCATCTAAATGCCCTCAAAAGCTGAGGTAAAAGAAGGAAGCCAAAAATAGACCCCACAACAAAAGATCCATTTAGTGGTAGATAATAGGCAAGAAGAGTACCGAGCTTCTCCAATATGGTTGTCGGGTAAGCTCTATGGCTGAATTGTGTCATTTTTGATAGATACTAGAGCTAATAAATGTTTCTTAGACCCTAGAATGATTCCTAAGTTACCCATTCAACCTGGTTATATGATGAATTCATGGCTTGTTCAGTATGGGAATCAAGTAAAGCGGGTAGTAGAATCATGTATATTTTGCAGTGAGTTTGAAATTCCCACCTTCATGACCCATGTTAACCTTTATGTTTCACCATTATGATCCTATGATTTAATCTTAGGAATCAACTAGTTGACTAAGCATAATTCAATTGTAAATTGTGAGAATAAGATGGTGATATGTATAGATGACTATGGGAACCTGGTTGAGGTACATGCGGTACAATAACCCATGGAACTTAGACAGATCTTAGCTATGTAGCTTAAGAGAGCACAACAAAATGGTTGTGTCATACATGTTGTGCATGTCAGTGAATCTAATAATGAGAAACCATACCTTGATTATTATCCAATTCATAGAGAATTTCATCATGTGTTTCTCGAAGGTGTCACTGAGATGCCTCTGAAGCAATAATTTGATTTCTCCATTGACTTAGTGTCAAGATCTGAGCCACATTCTAAGGCCTCATACAAGATGACCACCACATAGCTCTATGAATTGAAAGCCTAGCTACAATATTTGTTATGTAAATGTCTTATTATACCTAGCGTGTCACCTTGGGGAGCACTAGTTATCTTTGTGAAAAATAAGGATGGAACCTTGCGTCTATGTATAGATTATCGGATGTTAAACAAGGCGACCATCAAGAATCGCTACTCTCTTCCGAGGATCAATGAATTAATTGATCAAATGAAGGGACTGATAGTATTCTAAAAAATATATCTCAAGTCTTGTTACCATTAGTTGAGAATAAAGGAGGGATATGTTTCAAAAACAACTTTTCAAACTCAGTTTGGGCATTACGAGTTCACCAAAATACCTTTGGGTTGACCAAAATACCTACAACTTTCATGAACCTTATGAACTGTGTGTTTTGAGACTATTTGGATGATTTCATCCTAATTTTAATTGACAATATTTTGGTGTATTCTAAGACCATTGAGGATCATGATCGACACTTGAGGATACTCCTACAACGATTGAGGGGAAATAAGCTTTTTGGAAAGTTATCTAAGTGCTTATTCTACTAAGCTAGAGTGGATTACCTAGGCCACATCATCTCAATAGAGGGAGTGTCTATGTATCCTAAAAAGATAAAAGCAATAGTGGAATGACGAACACCTCAGAATGTGTCTGAAGTGTGAATTTTAATGGGCCTTGTAGGATATTATAAAAAATTTGTGCAAGAGTTTTCTAAAATAGCAGCCCCAATAACATCTTTTCAAAAGAAAGGAAAGAGGTTTGAGTGGATTGAGAAGTGTGATCAGGCTTTCCATCTCCTTAAGGAGAATCTCACTACAGCTCCAGTATTATTTATCCTAGATCCTAGTGGTCAATTTTCAGTGATCATGGATGATATAGGAGATGATAAAGAGTAGTGTTAATGAGAGAAAGGCAAGTGGTGGTGTATGAGTCTAGGAAGCTAAAACAACATGAAGTCAACTATGCACCCCACAAATTGGAATTAGTGGCTAAAGTGCATGCCCTACAGATGTGGAGACATTATCTTTTGGGAAATCCATTCAAACTAAAAATGGATCACCTAGGGTTGAGATATATTTTCACTCAACCTAACCTTAATGCATGTGAAAGGAGATGACTAGAATTCCTTAGCGAGTATGAATTTGGAATTAAGTACATAAAAGGAAATGGAAATCAAGTGGCAGATGCTCTTAGTAGACGAAGACATCTTGTGGCTATCACCTCTGTAAGATTCAATCTAAAACAATAGGTGATGCAACACTTGAAAAGTGATGAGCATTATGAGTAGGTGAAAAAGACTCTCGAAGAGAATTCTTCACACCATCTATTCGATGGGTACAAGTTTGAACCAAGTGGTATCTTAAGATACTAGAGATAGATGTACATCCTAGATTTTGGAGAGCTTAAGAATTTGGTGCTAGATGAGGTCCACAATGCACCATATTCAGGACACCTCAGAGTTATGAAGATGATCGAGAATTGAAAGTATTTTAATTTTGGTCGAGACTCAGGGAGGACATAGCAAAATACATATCTATATGCTTGGAGTGTTAGTGAGTCAAGGTTGAGCGCGTGCATCCAATAGGGCTCCTTTGTCCCCATGATATACCTAAGTATAAGTGAAAAGTGATCAATATGGAATTTGTACATGGGTTACCTCTAAGAAAGAACATGCATGATGTCATTTTGGTAGTAGTCGATAAGTTTACTAAGGTGGCACATTTTATTCTAGGGAACCTTATAGATGGATTGTTGACCTTGGCCAAGAAATTTGTGTAAGAGATATTTTGTTTACATAGAGTGTCAGAAACCATTATATCTGACTGTGATACATGAATGACATCTAGGTTTTGGATGACCTTGAATGCATCATTGGGGAGTAAGTTAAACTTTAGTTGAACCTATCATCCTTAGACCGATGGTCAAACCGAGAGAGCTAATCAAGTTGTAGAAGACCTCCTTTGGTTGTATTGTATGGATCAAAAAAATAAATGGGAAGAGTACCTACCATTGGTAGAATTTTCTAATAGAAACTCCCATCATGCATCCCTAGGAATGGAATCTTTTGAGGCTCTGTATTAGTAGAAGTGTTATACTCCCATGAGTTTAGATAGTTTGGAAGATAGGATCATAGTGGTTCCTAAGATGCTAAAAGAAATGGAAGAGAATATGAGGCTTATCAAGAGAATATTGAAGGGAGAAGTAGATAGGAAAAAGAGCTTTACCGATAGAAATAGAACCTTTAGACACTTTGTAGTAAGAGATAAGGTAATTCTGAGAGTCAATCTACATAAGAGCTCTATTACCTTTAGAAATTCATCCAAGCTGGCCTCGAGATATGTGGGTCCATTTGATGTGTTGAAGTGATCAACCAAGTCACATACATACCTTCTCTACCCTATGCTTTAGCTCGACTTCATAATAAATTATTTCATGTTTCTTTATTAAAGCCATACTGTTGGTGTTTTCTCTTACAACCCATCGGATTTCTTGAGAGCTTCTATGAAATTTCCATGTTCAATAATAAAAATCTAGGAAGCGATTGGCCAACTCGACGAGAAAAGAGATAATGATAATTCTCCTACACTTCGGGCGCTATAAGACCCAGGGGGGTATTCCCTACAATATTATTTTCAAATACAACTTACAAAAATATCAACTACATATTCACGAACAACAGATAGATTCCCCATCCATGCTAAAAGATGAAAACCTCCAAGAAATTGGCTATTCCTCGAAAAGGTTCAAGTCCTATTTAGCAGAGAATCACAAACATAATTAAAATAGGTTTATAGGAAATATTTGGATAAAATTTTCTACCATCAAAATGTAAGACATGAGAAACATAACCATGATGAGGAAACCAATGCCATATCCTAAAGCATGGAGTCAAATGAGAACACTCAACTACACATTACAATCCACGGATTTATACCGAAGTCTATCAGTACTTTGTTAATCCAGTTGCTAGCTTGCATGAACTTACACATTAAATGAGGTATTTAAGCGATCCTTTGAACTAAAGCCATTGTTAAAATGCAATTCATAGTAAAGAAAAATGAAGATTAATGAAAATAATCTTGGATTAATATTTCATTAATAATTCACACAAGATATCACATCAGGAGAGAAAATAGACTCAAAATATTTTCATATTCAATACAAACATGCCTAAGAATCCCATAATTGACTAAGTTCTTTTATCTAACTCAAAAATATAAGACCAGGATTTACATTCATACTCTTTGTATCATAAAACTCTTCTTTCTCAAATCTCGCATTCAACAGGAGACCCTGTGCACGACCCAAAATTCTATTTTATAAAACAAGGGAGAAAAACAAGCCTCAAGCCGGAGGGTACACATGTCCATTTTTCATTGGACCGCTAATTCCTAATTCAGTTACATTTGCATCATGCGATTGGAGGGAAAAAAGCATAAGACAAAAATAATCATTAGTTGCTATGGAAGAAGAGAAACCACCTTTCAAAGGGAAACTCATGCATACCAAAGGCATATTTAACCATTATAACACTTTATTCCACCTTAGTAGCTTGTACCTAAAGTCAAGAGAAGAATGCATATATTCAAATGTAACTTTTGAGGCCAAACCTGTATTATACATGACCAAGTCGCATTTTTTCAACCTTAGTACTCATATTTCAAACTCATAAGTGAATACCTTTTTGCATAACTCAAAATATTCCTTAGACAGCCACTTAAAAGCAATAACTTGATTAATATTATCTCGATAAGGTGCATATTTTACCATTACTGATGTGGCCTCCTTATCAAAGTCTTCTAAGAAACTAATAACAAATGATATTTTATCAAGTGTATTCTCCACCATACCGATGTAAACATTCCTGCATATCTCATGGGTTTAAGCTACCATTATATTAGCCATTTGATCTTTCCAAACCTACAAAGGTTCTACCTCATCATGACTATGCAAAATTTGTGGTAATGGAAGTAAGTCCATCCCATCATATTTAGCCTTTAATTCCTTGATCTTAAACTCTATAGGAGAAACATACCCCTGAAATTTTTTATCCACAACTCCTTTGACAAATTGGTAAGTTGGTATAACCACAGGATACTTATCCCCATGTTGTTTTGCTCCCACTGCCATAAATGTCAGTTTATCAAATCTAGGACTCCATCTGTCCAGCAATGGGGTGGCCAATTCTGTATCTCTCAGGAACATCTTAAGTGCTTGCAACATCAGAGCATAAATCGTATGAACGCTATTTAATTTTCCTTGGACCCTTTTGTTTAAATGTCTCAACATAGTGTCCACAATCATTGAATTTCTCTTCCCTATTGATTCTTGGATTTGTTGCATCATCTCCATATACTCCTCAACTTGAAAAATTAATTTCTCCCTAGAGAGTCCTCCTCTCGGGCTATTAGCCCTTTCAACTATAATAGTCACCTATCCCATATTATATGGAATAATAGCTAAGGATTTTCCTTGTGAAGAGGGTTGAGGTTGCTCCACTGGTGGATCAGAGATAGTGCGGCTAGAGCTAGCCTGCCCTTGAGACTTCAATATCTCTATTTGCTGCTTTACTAATGCCAACTCAATTTATAGCTCTGCCACCTTTTGTTGACTCTTATTATATTCAATAATAATTTCATTATGTTGTCCTCTCAAAGTATCTCGATCCTTGGTCAAATCCTCTATAGTTTCCCTAGTGAACTTGGCAACATTCACGACCATATCTGTAGCCTCCACTGCAAGGATATCAACAACTCTTACAAAAAGGTGACCACTGAAATTAGATGGTTCAACAACTACTGGCTTCCTAGATCTAGTGGACAAAGACCAGATTTCTAAAGCATCCCACTCCTCACTAAAGATTGACCCTTTAAGCTCCAATGCAAATTATTCATCGATTGCAATAAGTGGCCTATTGCCCCTTCTTATTGTATCGAACACCACAAAATCAACAATATCCCATTTAGGAAGTAGTAGTACTCCACTCTTCTATAGTAGTGCTCTCCCCTGCTCTGGTGTTATTTCTTTGAATCTTTCCTTCATTTGCAACCTGATTTTAGACTGAATTACTTGTTCTGGGAGTTTAGGGTGTAAAATTATTTCTTGGGCCACCTTCTTAGCATATAATGAAACATGTGCTCTCCATAAAAATCCTTAAAAGAATTGGTTTTGATAAAAGAGTCATCCATCATGAACTCTCTGTAGGATTCCATCCTCAGGTCATCATTGTTGGTTATACCCCTTATTTCATTTTTTCCCAGCCTTAGAACAAGTGTTCTAGAACTTGATGGAATATCCTATGGAAATGATGGCATTCCTTTATGCATTTCATCAGGAGTGACAATGATCTCTTTGTCCCCATCATAATCATATTCAACCACTTTTATTCTTTCAATTTTTGTATCTTTGGTTAGCAACTTCTTTAGCCCCACTTCCTCTTCTCCTAGAAAAAACCTTGATCTTCTTCGGGGGATGATAGGTAGGTCTTTCCTCCAACCTTAATTCAAGGTATTCCTCAATATTTTGTGACTTTCCCCTTTCTTTGACAACCCGTTCATCCTTCAGAATCCCCACCAAATTTTCAAAATTGTCAATGGCATATATAGCCTTGTGCAACTCACCATTAATATTTGGTATGGGATTAAAATAATGTATCTTTTCTTGCTTCTTTTTCACCATTTTGGTAAAGGCAATATACTTTTCCTTTCTCTCCTCTTGTATCTCTAAACAAAAAATATTCCTAATAATTTCCTCAGGAAAATAGAAATTATGGATGAAAGTTCAAGTCCGGTGCTTGACCTTCATTTAAAAAATAAAACCCTTAGGGTCATGATTCCTAGGGCGTACATTCTTTAATCCATAAGGTCTAAGAGGTTTGTATAAATCCTTCCATCCTCCTTTTTCCATAACAAAATCAGCAAACACCGTATACTCAGGAAAGAAAGATCCCTTCTTTCATTCTACTGGCAAATGTAAATCCCGAGCACACCCCAATTGCCTCATGATTTCTAGAAATCCAATCCGTAGAGGCACATCCCTTGGTAAAACATATGGGTTGGTATTTGTGCCATATACTTTGAAAATTGTTGTATTATGATAAGGGATAATATCTCCCCAATTATGTGTCAAATTTAATTCAGGCCTTCTTTCCATTGGCCTCAAGAAATCATGGATCTCCTTAGGAATCCTAGGTGGATTATGAACCAGATCTCTTCTCAACTTGGACCAAAAGACATTTTGGAACGTTACATAATAAAATTTATAATCATGTATATCAAGGATCTTGGTCCAATATTGGACAGGCATGTCAACATTATCCTCTTTCTTCTTCAATTCCATATCCTACCCAAAGACTACCCGACCCCTATACAAAAAAATATGCATCAACAAGGAAAACCACTTGAAACCAACCCGATTCTTTCCTTCCTTAAGGGCCACTAGACATCCATGCATTTTTTCTGCCAAGTAAGTGGAAAAATCATATACCACATTAAAACCTGGATGTTGGAGATTGACAACCATATACATGATATTAATAGCCAGAGTGGTCTTCAAACTAATTTCGAGAACTTGGCACAAGGTACAAACTATCTTCTTGAAATAGTTAGAAAAGTAATTCACAGGAAAAGGTTCTAGCTCATTTTTACCAATCACTACCTTCTTCCTATTATTTCCTCTTCCCAAGGCTACCAAATGAGGTAACAAAAAAGATGTTCTGAACAAACCCTTAGTATTTTTGTATTCTTCTCTAAAACCTCAAGATTAATAGTAACCATATCTCTACTCCATTCATGTAGACCAGATATCTTTGTAATTTCCTCTCTGGTTATCTTCACCATTTCTACTCTAGAATGTGTTCTGATGATTCTAGTTACAGGGTCATACCTTGCAGCAACATCTTTCAACAAATCTACATCCAAATATACATTAGGCACCACCAACTTACCAAGATCCAACCTCCAAGGATTACATAGAGGAACACACAAATTTATGTTCCCAAACCAATTTGAGAACAACTGCCATCCAGTATACGGTAGCTCAGCGTCCTGAATCACACATTTCTTATTAGTTAACCCTTCCAGGATTAAGGGCCCATAAAAAAAATCCTTTCCCTCAAGATTTTTACTGGTAGAGGGTTTTAATAAGTCTATAATATCCTGGGAAAAGGGCCTAGTAGAGGTCTCAAAGCCAAAGCTTTGGGCCTTGGGTACCATTTATATAGGACAAAGAATAATTTGAGCTAGGGTTTTGAAGTGTCAAAAAATTATAGCTTACACCCTATAGCCTTTAAATAAAATGCTTCACAATTCAAGAAGCTACAAAAATTATTAGGACAACCTTTAAAACATTTTAAAGAGAAATAACCCAAACAATCCTTTAGGAATAAAACAAACTGCAGTTGATAATTGTTCTTAAACAACCATAAGACCACCTTTGCAATGATTGTCTGATAATTTTTGCATCAACCTTTCGGATCACACTCCATGATTCATCATCAGGTTGAGAGCAGAGCTAAAGGAGAGAATGAAAAGATGCAAACCAAGAGATATTTAAAAAGAACAAAAGCAAGGTGAGGAGAGAGAGGGGGCACAAAGACCAAGAGGAACAAGAAAAAAGAGAAATAAGTTAATCAATTAAATAAATAAATAATTGAAAACCAAATAGAATAACAAATAAGATGGACTATAAATAAAATAATTAGAGCAAAGAACACAACCAAAAGAAAGTTAAAATCAGCAAGCCAAAACAATTACCATAATAAACAAAAACCAAAACAGAAAACCAACACAGGAATACCAACCAACAAACCCAAATTTTAAACCAATACCATTACAACAATGAAAGAAAAAACCATAGAAACGCAAACAACAAAACCAAATACCAAAAAGAATAACGAAGCAAAAAACAGATATATAAGAAAGGCATGCAAATATATATTGAATGTAAGAGAAAACAATTAAAAAAATATAAAGGTGGGAGAATGAGTATATATATAAGTGTATGTATATGTGTGTGTACATTTTACATTTACCTTATAATATAATTATACATGAAAGAGAATGCAAAAATAAGAAAATAAAGAATAAATTTAAAGCACTAAAACAAGAAGATCAACGAATAAAATAAAATTACGAAAAAATTAAAAAGAAAAATAAACCAAACACAATAATAAATCACAAAGCCCACATATTAAGAAAAATTAAAATGGAGGTGTATGAGTATATGTATATGTGTATGCACATAAAACAGACATACACATATATATATGCAAATACATAAGCATATGCATAAACAAATAAATCAAAACAAAAAATAAGTGAAGAGAGAACAACATAAATTGAAAGCACAAAAACAAAAACAAGGAATAAAGAAAAGATTATGAAACAAATAAAAAAAGACAAATAATCCAAATGCAACAAGAAGCAAATATAACAAAACAAGAATGAAAACAAAAGACACAAAAATCAAACAAAACATCAGAAGGAAAGTAAGTAAAAAGAAAAGAAAAAATGAAAAAATGCAAGCACAAATATTATTATAAATGCAAAAGTATATGTACATATACATAAACCAAATACAATTAAAAAGGGAAAACAATGTGAATATGTATATGTATAATAAATAAATATAAAGACAAATACAAATATAAATAAATGCAAGTGTATGTGTATGTGTATATGTACATATAAATGTAAATATGTATGTACATTATACATTTACATATACATACGCATAAACAAATATAAATCACCAAATCACCAAATCACCAAAGGAAACTACCAAGGCACAGGAATTGAGGTAGGGACACCCAACGAACAAGGGAAAAAAAGGGGGGGAATCAAGGAGAGGAGGGGAGGTGAAGGGTTTGAAGGTTGGCTAACAAGGGATTCCAAGCTTGACTCAACCTCCACCTTTCGTCTCGATTAAGGTTCAAAGGGTGGTTGTTGATTTCAATGGCTTCTTTGAGCTTTCTTATTTCAAAATTATCTTCTTTGTGCAAGATCTGGGTGCTTTCAATACAAATATGATGTTTGGTGGAAGAAGAGTGGTTCGCTGAAGTAGATTTGAGGACACGCTTATGTCTAATGTCCGCTATGTGCTCTTTGATTCTAGTGTTGAATGATCGACCGATTTCACCAATATAAGGTGCCCCACAGGAGCACATAATCTTGTAAACACCTGAGTGGAGAAGGATGTCCTTGGGGTATTTGAGAGAGGGGACCCGATTCCTCACAGTGAAGAGGGGTTTGAAATCACATTGGAGACCTTTCTTGTGAAGGATCTTGGAGATTTTTTGGGATAAGCCATCAAAGAAGGGGAGAGAGGCAATGTGGAGACTAAAGGAGTGGATGGGTTTAGAGGTGGAGAGGAAACGAACCTTGGCATGGTTAAAGGCCCGAGAAATATTCTTATTAGAGTACCCGTTTAGAGTGAACACGTGATGAAGATCTTTTAACTCCAAGTTTAAGTTATCCTCATCACAAATTCTAAAGGCCCTCAAGGAAAGAGTTTTAAGGACACAAATTTTTTGGCAGGGGTGGTGATCAGAAGATGAGTGAAGATAGAGATCGGTGTGGGTAGCCTTGCGATACACCTGATGTCCCAGAGAACCATTAGGCTTTCTGAGAAGAAGAATATCAAGAAAAGGGAGGCAGTTATCCACTTCGATCTCTTTGGTGAAGGAGATACAAGGCATAATGATACTAAGGTGGGAATGGAAGTCCTCTAATTTTTCCAAGCCATGGGGCCAACATACATTGGTGTCGTCAACATATCTTTTCCACCACTTCGGCTTGAGAGGGAAGCAATGAAGGGATAATTCTTCAAAATTCTCCATGAAGAGGTTGGAAATGATAGGGGAGAGAGGGGAACCCATGGCCACACCATCGACCTGCTCATAAATGACCCCTTGGAAGGAGAAAAAGGTGGACCTTAAGCACAATTCAACAAGGGAAGCAATCTCCTCATTAGAATCAAAGAGCACATAGCAGACATTAGACATGAGCGTGTCCTCAAATCTTCTTTAGCCGACCGCTCTTCTTCCACCAAACATCATATTTGTATTGAAAGCACCCAAATCCTGCATAATGAAGATAATTTTGTCAAAATAAAGCTCAAAGAAGCCATTGAAATCAACAACTACCCTTTGAACCTTAATCGAGATGAAGGGTGGAGGTTGAGTCAAGCTTGGAACCCCTTGTTAGCCAACCTTCAAACCCTTCACCTCCCCTCCTCTCCTTGATTCCCCCCTTTCTTTCCCTTGTTTGTTAGGTGTCCCTGCCTCAATTCCCATGCCTTGGTAATTTCCTTTGGTGATTTGGTTATTTTTATTTGTTTATGTGTATGTATATGTAAATGTATAATGTACATACACATTTGCATTTATATATACATATACACATACACATACACTTGCATTTATTTAAATTTAAATTTATATTTGTCTTTATATTTATTTATTATACATATACACATACACATTCTTTTCCCCTTTTAATTATATTTGGTTTATGTATTTGTACATATACTTCTGCATTTATAATAATATTTGTGCTTGCATTTTTTATATTTTATTTGTTTTTTACTTACTTTCCTTTCGATGTTTTGTTTGATTTTTGTGTCTTTTGTTTTCTTTCTTGTTTTGTTCTATTTGCTTCTTGTTGCATTTGGCTTATTTGTCTTTTTATTTGTTTCATAATCTTTTCTTTATTCCTTGTTTTTGTTTTTGTGCTTTCAATTTATGTTGTTCTCTCCTGAATTATTTTTTGTTTTCATTTATTTGTTTATGCATATGCTTATGTATTTGCATATGTATATGTGTATGTATGTTTTATGTGCAAAAACATATACATATACTCATACACCTCCATTTTAATTTTTCTTAATATGTGGGCTTTGTGATTTCTCATTGTATTTGGTTTATTTTTATTTTTAATTGTTTCGTAATTTAATTTTATTTGTTGATCTTCTTGTTTTAGTGCTTTAAATTTATTCTTTCTTTTCTTATTTTTGTATTCTCTTTCATGTATAAGTATATGTATAAGTAAATGTACAATGTACACACACATATACATACACTTATACATATACTCATTCTCCCACCTTTATTTGTTTTTAATTGTTTGTTCTTACATTCAATATATATTTGCATGCCTTTCTTATATATCTGTTTTTTGCTTTGTTATTCTTTTTGGTATTTGGTTTTGTTGTTTGCATTTCTATGGTTTTTTGTTTCATTATTGTGATGGTTTTGGTTTAAAATTTGGGTTTGTTGGTTGGTATTCCTATGTTGGTTTTTTGTTTTGGTTTTTGTTTTGTTTGGTGGTTTTGCGTTTTTGTTGTTGGTGGTTTTGTATTTGTTTATTATGGTAATTGTTTTGGCTTGGTGATTTTCATTTTCTTTTGGTTGTGTTCTTTGTTATAATTATTTTATTTATAGTCCAACTTATTTGTTATTCTATTTGGTTTTCAATTATTTATTTATTTAATTAATTAACTTTTTTCTCTTTTGTCTTGTTCCTCTTGGTCTTTGTGCCCCCTCTCTCTCCTCACCTTGCTTTTCTTTTTTTTAAATAGCTCTTGGTTTGCATCTTTTCATTCTCTCGTTTAGCTCTTCTCTCATCTCAATGATGGATCATGGAGTGTGATCCAAAACATTGATGCAAAAATTCTCACACAATTAAATCCAAAAATCATTGCAAAGAACTTTATGGATTGTGGAAAATCGATATCTTTAAACCATAAGACTGTCTGAAAATACAGGATATGGTATATATGTTACTTACGGTTTCACCTGTAGAATGCCAATGGCAGTGAGGCTGAATTTTCATGAAAATGACTCGGTTCACTTGGCACTAAGAAGTTCTTCTTTAGTGTGGAGATAAGCATGAAAATAGCAATTCACTGATCTTGTAGCATTTAATTATGGGATCATAGTCATAACTCAACCATTACTATTCACTCACGCGAGATAAAATAGGTATAGTACAACATCAACCTATTTCAAATGCCAACCATTGATCCAAATCAATGTAAGCCAAAAATAATGACTCAGATCGAGTCAAAAATGGTTTGAAAATGACATGTTTATTCACCAGACCTTAGGTGAATAGAAATTTGTCTACAAGACACCACCTCAGCACAAATAGGTCCCACCTCGATCATGACTTACACGACATCGGCGTCCACATGGCAACATTGTGCACACCACAAGACATTATTGAAACTGGTGTTTTAATTGCACGAGGTCAGCGAGGAACGACCATAATGATTTGCTAAGGAAAACAGTTGTCAGCATCAGTATCCTTCATCGGTCAGCGAACAGGACTCGGCCGCATGTTCACAGGTGACAAATGGCATCATGTCACATACCTTGTGCAATTATTGTGATGTGAATGGAAACCTTGTGAGGCTAGCAGGGAATTTTCAGGATGCGAATCATTCCATCTGATGGTTAAGAAACCTGGACATGAAAAAAAAATATTCATAAAAAAGGGATTGACTAGGTGGACGGGGAAATGACCCTCGAGGCCAAATTTTTTAGATATTTATCAAAAAACTGAATCATTTATCAACCCGACACTAAGGAATAATAAAACATAGTCAATACACAAAAGATCGAGAGGGTAGGTAAAGAGGGGCTGGTAATGCAACAACCAGAAAGGGTTCAGACCATACTTAACCGACCCACCATCTACAATAAAAAGTCAACGCTCGAATAGAAAAATCCACAATCAAGAGTTGTAATAACACCCCAAAACCCAACCAATTAAAGCCAAGACTAAGTAAAAGCAAAGTCATGGGGGAAAATTAAAAGCTCCACTACATACCACCTAGATGTGTCTCATATACTTGATTGGCATTCTTTAGAGGTGGAGGATCTAGGAGTGGTGCTAGTGGAGCCCAATAGAATTATGGATAGACATTGTTTAGTATAAAGTCCAATGGGACTAGTACCATGAGGAAAATTCTACATGGGAGGATGTAGAGGAAATATAATGCTCCTTCCCTCATTTTCTTTCCTAGATAGACTATTTATGATAATTTTGTATTTGTGCCTAAAATTTTGGATTGATATGCTATGATGTTTTGGCTTAAAAATAATATAAATGTTGATTATCTATATATTGATGCCTAATATTTTGGATTGGTATGCCATGGTATTTTAATTGGAAACAATGTATTTTAATTGACAAAAATATTTAAAACCAACTTTGTTTGATCAGATATCAGGACGATCTCTTTTAAGTGGTAAAGGATGTCATATCTCGATTTCATTTCTACATTTTAAAAATTGGGGAGATTGAAATATTTGGAAAATAGAATTTAGCATTTTATTTATGAAATTTGATAGAATGGGATGATGCAAATGAAAATGAATATTAGGAAATCTCTTGATTTATGAAATTATTTTAATGTGATTATAGGTTGAAGGTTACCAATGAGTGAACAAGTGTAAAATTGTGTGTAGGAAACATGTTGAAGGACAAGAAATTGATTGAGGTAGGCACACTTATCTAGATGACCATGATAAGTAAGAATCGAATCTAGAATATCACACACCACAATAGAATATGATATATCCATATGTTTGAAAATTTGACAAATCTGCATTCAAAACTTGGTATGAGAACTATAGATAGACAAAAGAATAAAATTGTGCATTCTTGTCTCAATTTTTGGTTGGAATCTATATTCAATGAAATTAAATGAGAAAAATCAATTTACCTTGTATGAAGAGCTGATTTCGTATGTCTGTATGTAATCTTAGGAAAAATATGTGTATGTATATATGTATATATATATATATTATTACATATACACACTTTTTGTGTGAATGAATTTCTTCAAATTTAAATTCAAATTAGAATAATAATTATGGGCCAAAGAAGCATAATGGAGGTAACACAATTAAGACCCATATCTTCCAAAGATAGCAAGGGATCAAAGGAATCAGAAAAATAAAGCGAATGGAGTAAAAAGAAAGGAGAAAGTGAAGGGAAAGCCAAAGAAAGGAGGAGAAGATTGACTAGTGGGTGGAAAAAGAAAATTTTCTAGGAAGTAAATCGCTTGACATCGCCTTTGCAGTTATTTTATTTTTATTTGTAATACCCCTCCATTTTGCTTCTTGTTCGTTTTGCTTTATGCTATGTTTGGTTGCAGCTACTATGATACTGGACACACCTTGTTATTTGTGCTTTGATCGCAACTATTGAGTGACAACTATTATTGTGTGATGTGTTTGATTATTATTTCACACGCTTTAATGGTTTAATGATGTTGTAGAGTTAGCATGAGATGTTTTTATGAGATTATTGATTATGACGTTAATGTCAGTCTTTGTTGAGTGGATTGGTGAAGAGGATGGTTTCGCATCACTCGCTTGCGAGCACCCTGCGAATCCATGATTTCTTCTTCATGATGTGTATTATATGTTGGATATACTCTATTGTGTTGTTTACTTGGTTTCAGGTTGCAGGTACATGACATCGACTCCACCTGGTTTCACAGGTTTGAGCGTGTCGATCCAACGGTTAAGTTGACTAGGAGATAGTAGCTAGGCAACATGTGTCAGGTCTACGCCCTAGCCTTAGTGTGTCGTCACTCTTGATTATTGAGTCATGTTTACCTTATTTAATGTTATATGATTCTGTTAGATGCATTATTATTAAATTAATTTTTACAATAATTGCATTTGAAAAAGTAGAGATTATGTTATATTAAATTAATATTATGCTTTGATGTTATATTTAAAGTTGAGAATAAAATTTAATTTAGTTAAATTTTAATTTATTTAGTTAATTAAATTTAATCTAAAAAGGGTTGAATTTAGTTATTAAATAATTAAAATTAATTAAATTAAATCAAAAGAAATTGAAAGAAATTGAAATTATTTTTTTAAGTCAATTTGGGTTTTCGAAAATGGAAAATGAAATTAATATCTAATTTTCAATTTTGAATGCATTGTGATTTAGGGTTGTATAAGATATTTTTGGGAGAGTTTTTTTTTGGTGGAGAATTCATTCACGACAGTGAAGGATTTTCAGAAAATTTGCAAGATAAGGGTTTGAAGCAATTCTAATTGTAGAATTGTTTCGAGGAAAGTCAGTTGGCAATTGTTGAAGTTTTTTGGATTGGATTCGTTGCACGATCAAGGATAATTCTGGAAATATTTGGAGGAGGCTTGCATCAGAAATTTATCTTCTTATGTAGCTTCGTATTCCAAGTTTTGTTCTGTGTTTTCTGGTTCTTGTTTGTTTCAATACAAATTATATTGTTTAAGATTCTATTTTTGGAATTCATTGTGATAGGATTTGTTAATTGAATCTAGATCTAAATTAATCCAAATTTGGGGAAGATTGTTTAAATTTACTGTAGGTTTTAATTTAGTAAATGGGGAAATTGTTGAAACATTGTTTAATTTAAACCTTGTATTGTGCTTCAAACATTTAGGTTATAGTATGAAGATTTTACCCTTTTAAAAACATTTAGATTTGTTCTTTGAAACAAACCCTCTTAGAAAACCTTCAGTAAAAAAAAAATCAAGATTTGTTTAATTTTCCTATTTTAAATTATTTGAAAATTTGAAAGAATGGTTTAAAGGAAATTAAATTTAAACCTCTTGAATTTAGGAAGATATTCTAGGAAAAATTTATCAATTTCAAGTTTCTAGTTTTTTTAATTTTTTTCTCAATTTTACCAGTAAAATTATATGTGTAAATATATATATATATATATATAAATATATATTACATGTATTATATTTTCGAATATGATACACATAATATATATTTATAAATGTATTTAAATTTAAACTAAGGAAAAAAAATTAGTGATGATTTTTTTTGAACAATGTCGTACGGCGAATTTTCAAAGTTCGTACCTGGGTTACGAATTTGTTGTTTTGTTTTAAAAATAAAAAATAAAAAATAAAAAAAAGTTTATTGGTGGGGGAGGTTCGAACCCCCTACCTTTTTTCTTTGTTTTGGGGGACGCACCACCCATGGCGCAGTGGGCCCAATGTATGGGGCGACGCACTGTCCATGGGATTGCGGCCTCCCCAAACTCTGTCGGCCACTGTACAATGTATACTCGGCAATAAAAGCATAGTGTACCGTCCGACCACTGTCATAAATGGTGGTTGCAAAAATGTTTTCGTACTTACTCTTTTTTTTGCAATTAGTTTTCTTTTTGTTAATTTTTATTTTGTGGATAGTATAAATTAAATGTGCTTTATATTAAATATTAATATTTAACATTTGATATAGAATAAATATATTTTATCTTAAATATTAATATATTATAGTTAACATAATTATATTTGTATATTGGAAATTAGTGGTTGACTAGGAAATTTATACAGATTTAATTAAATTAATCTTCTGGTAATTTTTAGAAGAGATAGAGATTTTATAAACAATGTTTATGTAAGTGTATTTTTTTTTGGTTAAATATAGTTTTTATCTAAATAAAATATAAGCATGTTGCAAGTATATGTTTAAGTATATATCTTTTGAGGTTCAGTTTTAAGTATGTTATTGCATGCAAAATAATTGGGCAGTGATTTAAACTGAAATGCTTATTGTGTATGGTTAGAGAAGGTTGAGAAAAATATTTATTTAATGGAGGAATTTATTTGTTTTAATGAAAATTTGAATGATATAATTTTAATTTCTGCGAGAAGCTTTAGATAAGCAAATGGATTTAAGATATCCAAATATAGTATTTTTAATTGTCAGTGCATTATTATATTAATTTCCCTTATGTTGATTGCTTTGGGAATGGGTGATTTGTGTTGTTTATTGTAAAGTCTTCTAGTGGATGTGGGTCATTACCTTGTTAAGTTAATGTTCGTTTTTCCTTGGGTAGTGCTTTATGAGTTTGTTTTCCTCCTAGTGTAGGAGTGGATATCCTTAATTGTTGCCTCCTAGAATAGGAGAGATTGTGTTGTTCAGTTTAGTAGCACTAGAGTTACCCTTGGAGTCTAGATTTGAGTAGTGTGTTATCCATTAGAAGAGTGGCTTTTGTTAGGGGTCAGAGCCCAAAGAGGTAAATTGGGTAACCTTCAGAAGTGTTTTTAAAAAGTGATAATTAAAGAAATGTACTTAGATGATTAGGATGCATTCACATTAATCAAGATAATTTAACCTCACTCACAGACACAAGGGCTTGTTTAGACTTGGGGTGAAAGAGAAGGCCTAGAATGGAAAAGTCAACTATCTTGTCCTTATGAGAGGTAGTTGATTCTGCTTGAGTGAGTATGAGGGTTAGGATTTGGTTGAGGTCACCAGGATTATTAGAAGCTATGAAGAATGCCCAGAGGAGATCTCTTGACAAACCTTGCGATGACACTCTGTCTAGGATAACATTGAGTTTGTGTTGTGTGTATGAATTCTTTATCATACTTGATTATTATTTTTTCTGCAAGCAATGTGACCATGTTAGTGTTAGACTTATTTTGTGCATATATTTGGTTGAGTCAGTATGTGTCAGTATAAGTCTACCTTTGGTTAGAGGTAGTAGATTCTTTGTACATGTTGCATTGTTACTATCTCCTAGCATGGGGAGTTGGCCTTCGAGTACCACTTGGTTGGGTGGAACATGCACCATAAACCATTGGGTCCCCTTTGATCTTCAGTTCATGGAGGCGAGAAATCCAATTGGATAACTTGCGGATCTTGTTATTCTTTTTTAGCACTGTTGTATTTCAAATTGTATAAGTTGATTTTACCCCTCTTGTATTTATGAGGTGGATGTATGTAATTGTAACACTTATTTATTTATGACTCATTCTGGGAATGAGAGTTGTAATTAGTTAATCATGTAATGGATATATGTTATGGATATTATATTCCTATCTTGGTATTTATTTATGTTTAATGAATGCATACTACTTGTGTTATTTATTGCAATGAAATTTAAATGATGGTTGTTAATGGGGATTTAAGTAATCTCGGTTACATAGCCTTAGGGGATGCTGTCAATTGTAGATGAACATGTATGTTTAATTCACTTTAACAAAAAAAAATTAGTATGCTTTTATAGTGAATTGAAACTTCCTCTAGGGTTGCGTGGTAGAGAATTACACATGGTATCAGAGCCTAGGTTTAAACACTAGGTGCTCTGGGATAATGATGTACCCATTAAGCTTAGTTGCGTAGGTTTTTTTAGGAATACCTTGTCTAATACCCTTTAGTGTCTATGTAGGAGTATGCCTCCTAGATGCGAACGAGGGAGAGGACGTGGACGTGGCCGGGTAGATGATGGAGAGGAGAGTCAACATGACTCGCAACCTCATGTCGTACCTATACTAGAGTAGGAGGAGCATCAGGCTTCACAAAACGGTCCAGGAGGTGGTGGTGGACGGTTAGATCCTCCTAGGGTTGAAGTTGCATGTAGAGCCTTTGAGGAGGCTTTGGCATTATTGGGTTTGAGACAAGAAGTACCTGTGGTTAACCCTATGGTTAGAACATTTACAGCTCAGTATAATATGTTAGCAGTAAACTATATGAGGGATTTGATACAATCGTAGCCACCTTGATTTGATGGAGTAGGTACCGGTCTAGAGGTTGAAACTTGGTTGATAGGTCTTGACTGATGTTTTTCCATGCACCTGTTTGATAGTAACACTAAAGCTTCGTGCACTATTGTTCACCTCTGAGGATTTGCAGCCACTTGGTGGAAACTAGAGGAGCAGAAGTTCCATATAGACATGAGTATGGTGTCTTGGGAGATCTTTCTTGAGTGGTTCAGAGCCCACTTTCTCTTTGATCATTGGCGTCAACGTAGGGGTGATGAGTTCCATGCCATATGACAGTTAGCCATGATGGTAGATTAGTATGAGAGGTGATTCTATGAACTTAAACAGTTTTTAGGAATAGGGGATGATGAGGGAATGCTTGTGTTGCATTTCATCAGGGGATTAAATGCCCATATCAGTGGTGGTTTATGGGTCTTTGAACCCAAGTCTATGGAGATAGCTATGGAGAAGGCACGATTGGTGGAGGAGAACCTGACTATGGCACTGGGAGGTCATACAGGTGTTAGTATTGGCAGTGGTACAGGAGCTGGAACTAGTGCTCGAGGGGGACCTACACAGGGAGCTATGCCTCCTAAGACTCAGTAGGTATCAGAACAGGGCAGTCAGCAGTAGTCGTTTTAGGGGAAACATAAAGGTTTCTAGCAAGGATAGGGTAATTGAAACTGGAGGCACATGAAGCATTTCAACTCTGAGCAACCTGCTCAGAGTGTCTAGTCCACCTTTGGAGGCAGTGTACAGTATTCTAGTGCACCAACAGGAGGCAAAGGTTATGGTAGAGGCACAGGTTGCTTCTCTTGTGGTCAGTAGGGCCATATTTCTAGGATGTGTCCCATTAAGGGCACGTCGGGATTTATGCAGAGACCAACAGTGTCAGAGACGACAATGGGAGATGCTAGCAAAGGCCATCATGTGTTCGAAGCGGTTGATAACCACTAGGCAGAGCACCAGGGTACCATGGTAGAGACTTATGGTATCTTATTTGGTAACCCTAGTACTATTATTTTTGATTCAGGATCATCCGACTCCTTCATTTCTTCATCTGTAGTGTCATGTTGTAGATTGGGAGTCGTAAGGCAAGCCGATAGGTGGTAGGTAGAGTTAGCGTCTGGTGCGAAGGTTGCATCGCATTCTGTAGTGCTTGACTATAGGTTGGAGATTGGACCACTTCTTACTACCTTAGATCTTTGGGTTATACCATTAGGGTCCTATGATATTGTGCTAGGTATGGATTGGTTAGAGGCTCACTGAGCAATTATTGATTGTTGACGTAAGTTGATTCGGTGCGTTAATGCACCGGGTGGTGAGGTGGATATTATAGGAGTTCAGAGGCCGATATCTTTGAGGATCATCTTAGCTATGCAGTTGAGGAGATGTCTTTGGTGGGGATGTCAATTATTTGCAGTTACAGTTGAGGACTTGGGTTTAGGAGATGGAGAGGAGAAGGTATCTCTTGATATCCTATTCTTCAGGAGTTCATAGATGTCTTTCCTGATGACATTCCAGGGATGCCACCGAGGAGAGATATAGATTTTAAGATTGACTTAGTACCTGCATCAGAGCCTATTTCACGAGCTCCTTACCGCATGACTATTCAGGAGCTGAAAGAGCTTCACTTGCAGTTGGAGGAATTGCTGGAGAAGGGGTTCATTCATCCTAGTGTTTCTCCTTGGGGAGCACCTGTCATCTTCGTGAAGAAGAATGACAGTTCACTTTGGTTGTGCATTGATTACCGACAATTGAACAAGTTAACGATCAAGAATCGTTATCCACCTCCCAAAAATTGATGACTTGTTTGACCAAGTCAAAGGTGCTACCATATTTTTGAAGATAGACCTTAAGTCAGGATACCATCAACTCCATATTTTTGATGTAGATATCCATAAGACAGCATTTCAAATGCGTTATGGTCATTACGAGTTTACTATGGTATCGTTCGGGTTGACGAATGCGCCATCTTTGTTCATGAGTTTGATGAATGGAGTATTCCGAACATACCTTTATAGGTTTTTTCTTGTGTTCCTAGATGATATTTTTATATATTCCAAGACAGTAGAGGAACATGGGGAGCATTTGCGATAGGTACTTCAGTGTTTATGTGAGAACCAAATTTTTTCCAACTTGTCGAAATGTGAATTCTTCAAATCTGAGATCAAGTATCTTGGTCATGTGATCTCAGGAGAGGGAATATCTATGGATCCTTCAAAGATCCAAGCTATTCTAGAATGGCCTGCGCCCACAAATGTAGCATAGATCCATAGTTTTATGGGGCTTGCAGCTTATTATAGGAGATTTGTATAGAGCTTTTCTAGGATAGGTCATCCTATGACTTGTCTTCAAAGGAAAGGGAAGAGGTTTGGATGGTCAGAGTAGTGTGAGTCAACTTTTCAGGTCCTTAAGGACAAGCTGACTAGTGCACCAATTTTAGCGATACCTGATCCCACAAGAGACTTTGTGGTTTGTATAGATGCATCCTTAGAGGGATTAGGAGCAGTCCTGATGTAGGAGGGAAGAGTGATAGCTTATGAGTCACATAAACTTAAAGATCATGAACTGAATTATCCCACACATGATCTTGAGTTAGTGACAGTAGTCCATGCATTGACCAGATGGAGACACTTTTTACTCGGGCACAAATTTGAGCTTCATAGTGATCACAGGAGCCTTTAGTACATCTTTACTCTTCTAAACCTTAATGCTAGATAGAGGCGTTGGATGGAGTTTCTCTGTGAGTATGACTTCGAGGTGAAGTATATTCAGGGAAAAGAGAACATCGTAGCTGATGCACTCAATAGAAATAGGCATGAGATATTCGAGATGACTCTTATTATAGATTTACGAAGTCAGATTCTTGCTACTCTTCCAGAAGAAAGTTGGTACCGGGATGTGAGAGTAGAGATTAAGGCAAGAAGACCTCTTGGGGATAGATTCATAGGTTACTCACTAGAGTTAGATGGGTTGCTTAGGAATTTAGAGTGTATTTACATTCCTTCAGTAGGTGACCTTTGTTCTTTGGTTTTGACCGAGGCTCATCATGCACCCTATTCAACCCATCCTAGGGTGAAGAAGATGCATGCAGATCTATGCTAGTTGTATTTATGGGTAGGGATGAAGCGGGATATTGCAGAATTTGTAGCGAGATGTTTGGAGTGTTAGTGGGTGAAGGCTAAACACCAACATCCAGATGGAATTCTACACCCACACCTTGTACCTAAGTGGAAGTGGGATATTATCTCATTGGACTTCATTGTTGGTTTACCCAACTCCTCACGACGACATGATACTATTATGGTGACAGTCAATAGGTTGATGAAGGTAGCACACTTCTCACCTATGCACTCTTCATATAATGCATCATCAGTTGCTAGAGTGTTCATGGAGGATATTGTGAGGTTGCATGGTATTCCATGTCGGATTATTTCTAACAAGGATCTAGTGTTTACTTCAGCTTTATGGACATCATTACAACATGCTATGGGGACACAGTTGAACTTCAGTTCAATGTATCACCCTGCGACAGATGGATAGACTGAGAGGGTTAATCAAATCCTCGAAGATATGTTACGCATGTATCTCATGGATCAACAAACATGATGGGAGGATTATCTTTATCTAGTGGAGTTTTCTTATAAAAATAGTTACCAGAGTTCCATTGGCATGACATCTTTTCAGGTTTTGTATGGGTGTCCTTTTCGTACTCCTCTTAGTTGGGATCGATTAGAGGACAAAGTGTTATTAGGGCAAAAGATGTTGCAGGATATGGAGCAGCAGATGGATTGGATTAGAGAGCACCTGGTAGAAGCACCAGATAGGCAGAAGAAGTATGCGGATGCACATAGAGAGGATCGCCAATTTTCTATTGGTGATAGAGTATTCTTGCGGGTGTGTCTGTGAAAGAGTTCTATCTGATATGGAAAGGGTTCTTAGTTGGTGCCTCGCTTTGTCAGACCTTTTGAGATACTCAAAAAGATTGGTCTAGTTGCTTACCGACTTGCTTTTCCACCCAGTCTAGCACGTATTCATGATGTTTTCCATGTTTCAGTTTTTCAACCATATCACCCAGATGTTACTCACATCCTTGATTGGAATTCTTTATAGGTAGAGGACAGGCAATTGGCTTTGGAGCCCGTGGTCGTAATGGAGCATAGAACGCTCGCTCTTCGAGGGTGAGATATTGATTAGGTCAAATTTCAGTGGGATCTAAGGGATGATGCTTCATCCACCTGGGAGGATGTAGCTAGGATGAGGGAGTTATATCCCTACTTGTTTACAGGCTTCCAGGAGTAAGGCTGGTCTTTGGGGGGAGAATGCAATACCCCTCCATTTTGCTTCTTGTTCATTTTGCTTTATGCTATGTTTGGTTGTAGCTACTATGATATGGGACACACCTTGTTATTTGTGCTTTGATCACTACTATTGAGTGACAACTATTATTGTGTGATGTGTTTGATTATTATTTCACATGCTTTAATGGTTTAATGATGTTGCAGAGTTAGGATGAGATGTTTTTATGAGATTATTGATTATGACATTAATGTTAGTCTTTGTTGAGTGTATTGGTGAAGAGGACAGTTTCGCCTCACTCGCTTGTGAGCGCCCTGCAAATCCATGATTTCTTCTTCACAGTGTGTATTATATGTTGGATATACTATATTCTGTTGTTTACTTGGTTTCAGGTTGTAGGTGCATGACATCGACTCCACCTGGTTTCATAGGTTTGAGCGTGTCGATCCAACGGTTAAGTTGAATGGGAGATAGTAGCTAGGCAACATGTCTCAGGTCTACGCCCTAGCCTTAGTGTGTCGTCAGTCCTGATTATTGAGTAATGTTTACCTTATTTAATGTTATATGATTCTATTAGATGCATTATTATTAAATTAATGTTTAGAATAATTGCATTGGAAAAAGTAATGATTATGTTATAATAAATTAATATTATGCTTTGATGTTATATTTAAAGTTGATAATAAATTTTTATTAAGTTAAATTTTAATTTATTTAGTTAATTAAATTTAATCTCAAAAGGGTTGAATTTAGTTATTAAATAATTAAAATTAATTAATTAAGTTTTTTGGATTAAATTAAATTAAATTAAATCAAAAGAAATTGAAAGAAATTGAAATTGTATTTTAAAGTCGATTTGGGTTTTCGAAAATGGAAAATGAAATTAATATCTAATTTTCAATTTTGCATGCATTGTGATTTAGGGTTGTATAAGATATTTTTGGATTTATGAGAATGGTATGTTTTTATTTTTTGGGGAGAATTCATTCACGGCAGTGAAGGATTTTTAGATAATTTGCAAGACAAGGGTTTGAAGCAGTTTTAATTGTAGAATTGTTTTGAGGAAAGTCAGTTGGAAATTGTTAAAGTTTTTTGGATTGGATTCATTGCACGATCGAGGATAATTTAGGAAATCTTTGGAGGAGGCTTGCATCAAAAATTTATCTTCTTCTGTAGCTTCAGATTCTAGGTTTTGTTCTGAGTTTTCTGGTTCTTGTTTGTTTCAATACAAACTATATTGTTTAAGAATTTGTTTTTGGAATTTATTGTGATAGGATTTGTCAATTCAATCTAGATTTAAATTAATCCAAATTTGGGGAAGATTGTTTAAATTTACTATAGGTTTTAATTTAGTAAATGGGGAAATTGTTGAAACATTTTTTTATTTAAACCTTGTATTGTGCTTCAAACATTTAGATATGTTCTTTGAAACAAACCCTCTTAGAAAACCTTCAATAAAAAAAAAATCAAGATCTGTTTAATTTTCCTATTTTAAATTATTTGAAAATTTGAAAGAATGGTTTAAAGGAAATTAAATTTAAACCTCCTGAAGATATTTTGGAAAAATTTATCAATTTCAAGTTTTTGGTTTTTTTAAATTTTTTCCATGATTTTATTAGTAAAATTATCTATGTAAATATATATAAAAATATATATTACATGTATTATATTTTTGAATATGGTACACATAATATATATTTATAAATGTATTTAAATTTAAGCTAAGGAATAAATTTTCATTGTGATTTTTTTCAAAAAACGTCGTACGATGAATTTTTGAAGTTCGTACCTGGGTTATGAATTTGTTGTTTTATTTAAAAAATAATAATAATAATAATAAAAAATCTATTGGTGGGGGAGGTTCGAACCCCCTACCTTTTTTCTTTGTTTTGGGGGACGCGCCGCCCATGAGGCAGTGTGCCCACCGTATGGGGGAACACACTGTCCATGGGACTGAGGCCTCCCCAAACTCCGTCGGCCACTATACAATGTACAGTCAGCAATAAAAGCACAGTGTACCGGCTGTACAGTGCGTCAGACAGTGTATCGTCTGGTCACTGTCATAATTGGTGGCTACAAAAAGGTTTTCGTACTTACTTTTGTTTTTTGCAATTAGGTTTCTTTTTGTTAATTTTTATTCTGTGGATAGTATAAATTAAATGTGCTTTATATTAAATATAAATATTTAACATTTGATATAGAATAAATATATTTTATATTAAATATTAATATATTATATTTAACATAAATATATTTGTATATTGGAAATTAGTGGCTGACTAGAAAATTTATATAGATTTAATTAAATTATTCTTCCGGTAATTTTTAGAAGAGACAAAGATTTTATAAACAATGTTTATGTAAGTGTATTTTTTTTTGTTAAATATAGTTTGTATCTAAATAAAATATAAGCATGCTACAAATATATGTTTCAGTATATATCTTTTCAGGTTCTATTTTAAGTATGTTATTGCATGCAAAATAATTAGGTAGTAATTTAAACTGAAATGATTATTGTGCATGGTTAGAGAAGGTTGAGAAAAATATTTATTTAATGGAAGAATTTATTTGTTTTAATGAAAATTTGAATGATATAATTTTAATTTCTGCAAGAAGCATTAGATAAGGAAATGGATTTAAGATATCCAAATATAGTATTTTTAATTGTTAGTGCATTATTATATTAATTTCCCTTATGTTCATTGCTTTGGGAACGGGTGATTTGTGTTATTTATTGTAAAGCCTTCCAGTGGATGTGGCTCATTCCCTTGTTAAGTTAATGTTTGTTTTTCCTTGGGTAGTGCTTTATGAGTTTGTTTTCCTCCTAGTGTAGGAGTGGATATCCTTAATTGTTGCCTCCTAGAATATGAGAGATTGTGTTGTTCAGTTCAGTAGCACTTAAGTTACCCTTGGAGTCTAGATTTGAGTAGTGTGTTATCCATTAGAAGAGTGGTTTTTGTTAGGGTTCGGAGCCCAAAGAGGTAAACCGAGTAACCTTTAGAAGTGTTTTTAATAAGTGATAATTAAAGCAATGTACTTAGATTATTAGGATGCATTCACATTAATCAAGATAATTTAACCTCACTCACAAAAACAAGGGCGTGTTTAGACTTGGGATGAAAGAGAATGCCTGGAATGGAAAAGTCAACTATCTTGTCCTTATGAGAGGTAGTTGATTCCATTTGAGTGAGTATGAGGGTCAAGATTTGGTTGAGGTCACCAAGATTACTGAAACCTATGAAGAATGCCGAGAGGAGATCTCTTGACAAATCTTGTGATGACACTCTGTCTAGGATAACATTGAGTTTGTGTTGTGTGTATGGATTCTTTATCATACTTGATTATTATTATGTTTGGAAGCAATGTGACCATGTTAGTGTTAGAATTATTTTGTGCATATGTTTGGTTGAGTCAGTATGTGTCAGTATGAGTCTGCCTTTGGTTAGAGGTATTAGATTCTTTGTCCATGTTGCGTTGTTACTATATCCTACCATGGGGGGTGGGCCTTTGGGTACCACTTGCTTGGGTGGAACATGCACCATAAACCATTGGGTTCCCTTTGATCTTTAGTTCATGGAGGCGAGACATCCAGTTGGACAACTTGCGGATTTTTTTATTCTTTTCTAGCACTGTTGTATTTCAAATTGTATAAGTTGATTTTACCCCTCTTGTATTTATGAGGTGGATGTATGTAATTGTAACACTTATGTATTTATGAGTCAATCGGGGAATGAGTATTGTAACTAGTTAATCATGTAATGGATACATGTTGTGGATATTATATTCCTATCTTGGTATTTATTTATATTTAATGAATGCATACTACTTGTGTTATTTATTGCGATGAAATTTAAATGATGGTTGTTAATGGGGATTTATTTAATCTCGATTACGTAGCCTTAGGGGATGTTGTCAATTATAGATGAACATGTATGTTTAATTCACTTTAATAAAGAAAAATTAGTATGCTTTTATAGTGAATTGAAACTTCCTCTAGGGTTGTGTGGTGGGGCATTACATAATTATCCACTGATGGTAAACCACAAGGGGGTATTGATATCATGATATCAATGCTGGATAATATGTCTATCGATCCCTCTTAAGCAACGGTTTGATAGGAAAACTATGAAATTATTTGTAGTGTTCTCTACATCAATGGATATTCTGATAGGAGAGGAATAAGTACAATTTTAGTTTGAAAACAAAATGAATGAATAGTGTTTCTATTGTTGCAATGATTTGTTCTTTCAAGTTCTTATGGAAAACTGGTGACTGTGAAATAGATGTTTCTTTTTTTATTGGAATCTAAATTGAAGATTGGATGATAAATTGGATTAAATAGTACATGTGATTGGATTGATGCTATTTATCTTTTTTTCTCTAATTATGAACAAGTATACATGTAAGAAAGAAAGTTGTTAATATTTTTAGAATATATACACATATTCTTAAGTTATTCATTTCTAGGCCTATATGTGATCATGCATAAAGATTATTTAATGAATGCTCACATACATGCAATATACCTTTTGATTCATCTTTATTTACTTTACTTATTGAGCAAGTTAAAAATGTTATGCTCAAACTATAAATTTGGAACAATATTGAGTTGGAAATAGATATGATATTTGATGAATAGATATACCAAGCGTGAATGAATATTGTTTGATTTTTTTTGAATGGAATGATATAATAATTTTTGGTAGATTGTAGAATGATAGAGTGTTCCTAATGGATGTGAACCGTAGATTTTGGGGGAAAAAGGGATTCCCTAGCACTTCTAGGGTTTTCACCGAAAAGGAGAGAAATATTTCACACCCCAAAGTCTAGGGGGTTAATTCAAGACTAATGTAAATGTAATTGAAATATGCACTAAATTGGAAATAGAAATGAATTAACTATTGAATGCAAACAAATGGAATGTAGGTTTTTTGAAAACACGTGATGATATGCAAAAAGATAGATAAAGGACAATACAAGGTAAAATAGGAGGGAATATAAGAAAAGTGTACTTGGAAATGAACAAGAATTGAAATGGAGATTGTAAATTCCTTTGAAATTCTAAAAATTATGATTTCTAGGTCAATTGGGACACTTACACCAAGCTGGGTGACTTAGTCCCACTTTTGGGAAACTACTTTAGGGCCCAATCCAGCCAACTAGGTGTCAAAATATTCAAAAAGCCCTGAAAAAAACATGCAGTGGGACTAAGTCACCACTGCTGGCTAATTAGTCCATTCTGACTTTTTTGAAAAGCTGGAAGTGGAAACAAAAGCCTATAGTTTGCAACCTATTCTCCAGCTGAAATTTGGGTCCAAATCTTTAAAATCACCCATAAAATAGAATATATTTTGGTTTATAATGGGGTATTTTCCTTGGTCAAACCCCTAGTTGATATTTAAACTTTGAAAGAGATAAGAAATCTGCATAAAACCCTATCCCTAAGTGTGTCTAAGACTAGTAAATCTGAAGTATGATGCAACCCTATTCTACCATGCAAGAATAAGATGCATAAATGAAACTAGAACAATCCAAGACTCATTCCAAGAGACCCTATATCAATTTAGAAATTAATATTAATAACATTCAAACCTTCCTTAGGTTGAAGATAGAAAGAAAATAGAAGATGGATCCACTTTGAAAACAAGTCTTTAAGTTGATTTGATGGCTAGTTGCATATCCTCAACCTAGATTTCTCCATGATTATCCATAGACATCCATGATAAAACCTTTGAAATGCGAGATATTGAACAAAAAGAGAGATTGAAGACCTTCAAAAACCCTAGCTTGCTGCCCTAAGCTTCAACTTTGTTGTAGAAAGACTCATGAATCTTCTTGTGGAAGATGTTCAACACTTGATTCTTGAATTTTCTTGTGAAAAATGACTAAAGGTCTTGAGAAATGACTTTAAAACATGTATTTATAAGAATCAATACCTAATTGTCGATTATTTTGACCTAAGAGGCAGACACCCATCGAGAAATTTTATTAAGTCAAAGATTTTCTTGCAAAAAAATGCAAATAACCCTAAAAGGGACTAAGTCGCCACCTTGGGCAACTTAGTCCAACCAGGGGTTTTTGAGGTGGAATTTGAGAGATTTGAGTGATTTGAATGCTATTTGTCGATACTTGTATGATTTCTTAGGTGAAATAAGCCTCAAGGTCAAAAATGATGAGTCTTAGGGGCCTATAAATGTTTTTTTTAAAGGGATGATTGGTGAAAGCATGCCAAAAAAGGGTCAAATTAAGCTTGAAATTGTCTCTTTCTTCTAGAGTATACAATTTTCTATGTTACATTTAGCTCCCACTTTAGCACCCATATGACTCTACGTGCATATATAAGCCAAAGGACTCTAGACAATACACTTTACTTCATAGAAGGATACTCATTCAAAAGATGGGAGAATGAAGCCCCTAGTGTAGTTATCTACAAAACCACAATGTTAGGAACCGCATCCTACAACACAAACTAATTTTTTGACCAAAAATCATCTTATATAATTCCTATAAATTGAATTCGAGGGTAGATGTATGCCACCCCTTGATTCCGCTTGCTTTATGGAGATGGAATCAAGATAGCAGTCTAGTCACATTGAATAAGGACATGCATATCAGAGGGAATTTCCAAGTACAAGGCCACATAATGATAGGTGATGTATTATGTAGGGTGTGGAATCATGATTCTAATGCAACAAATGATACAAATAATGGAGTTCACTAGCACCCATGACGTTGTTTTGAATGAAAAACACTCTATTATTTCTAAGATCTAGTAAAAGTGAAAATGTGCTTAAATGAGAATGAAAAAGAGTTAAAAGAGTTAAAATGAAGTAATATGTCACTTACTTGTTCATTTTACCTTCCTATAGCTTCAGAGTGATGAGATAATAGTGAAAGATGTTGAGGAGATGAGATTTCACACCTACGAGACTGGATGTGATGCGAGACCAGGTGGCATGCAGCGAGTGTTATCACAAGGTAAGTCAATACTGCTACCTTTGCTTTGTATTTTCAAAATTATTTAATGATTTATATGCATATCTAGGTTAATGTAGGATCTTAGAAAAAAAACTTGCAAAGTGTCCCATTTGTTTGTAAAGTGTCCCTTTTGTTTGCAAAGTGTCTTGTTTCTTCGCGAAGTGCCCCAAAAGGGTTCTAAAGTGTCTAAGGACTTAAAGAAATAACATTGGACAACATTAGTACACTTGCATGATGAATAAGAGTAAAAATAAAAGATATTAGATGGTTTATATAGCATAATTTTATGTTTTTGATAGGTACCCACTCATTTGCGACAGCGTCTAGGTGGTAGGTAGTTGAGTTTCTTGAGAGATTTAGCCCTTGATTTGTGAGCAAAGGACATAGAACACTTGTAGGATATGAGGATATATTGGTTGTACCTCATGGGACCCATGAGGTACCATGATGCTATGCTGATGGAATTATAGGAGCATTGGGATGAAAACACATTTACATTCCACCTGCCAACTGGGGAGATGACAGTTACTCTAGATGACATGCACCATGTTCTCCAAGTCACTATTCAGGGATAGTGGGTGCATTTCCAAAGAGATCATACCTTCCATGAGCAATAGGCTGATATGGAGTATTGATTGGATGGGCTAGTTCATGATGAGCAAGTGATAGGACAGATCGACCTAGTGATTTTACTATATTCATGAGAGCCAGTTATGTGACAGATTATGATGCATACCATTTCTCTATTACTCCTTCCAGATGGATGTGCAGTGCAACTTGAGGGTGGTCTAGTGCACCTGATACATGGGTTGGTAGAGTACATGACACTATACGCCTAGGGATGTTGTATGGTAGGTAGTTGAGTTTCTTGAGAGATTTAGCCCTTGATTTGTGAGCAGAGGACATATAACACTTGTAGGATATGAGGATATATTGGTTGTACCTCATGGGACCCATGAGGTACCATGATGCTATGTAGATGGAATTATAGGAGCATTGGGATGAAAACACATGTACATTCCACCTGCCAACTGGGGAGATGACAGTTACTCTAGATGACATGCACCATGTTCTCCAAGTTACTATTCAGGGATAGTGGATGCATTTCCAAAGAGATCATACCTTCCATGAGCAATAGGTTGATATGCAGTATTGATTGGATGGGCCAGTTCATGATGAGCAAGTGATAGGACAGATCGACCTGGTGATTTTACTATATTCATGAGAGCTAGTTATGCGACGGATTATGATGCATACCATTTCTCTATTACTCCTTCCAGATGGATGTGTAGTGCAACTTGAGGGTGGTCTAGTGCACCTGATACATGGGTTGGTAGAGTACATGACACTATATGCCTAGGGATGTTGTATCTTTGCACATTTTTACTATGATTTGGGACAGTTTGTGTTTCAGGAGGTAGAGAGCATGGTGCATTGAATGCTTCTACATGTTTGGTGCCTGGAGCATATCACATGAACTAGGCCTAACGGCTTCCCATGTTCTACAACAATGGGGTATCCTCAAGATTTTGGATATCCTCTATGGTGATTATGGCAGTATGGGGATTTTCACTTTTGGAAAGTGATATTCAACCGACTGGAGGAGGATGAGATCTTGTGGAGATGTTATCAGCTTACACTGTAGTGGTTGGACTACATGAGACAAATGAGGAGATTACAATTAGACAATATTTTAGTTGGCCTTCATGATTATATGGTATGCCCATTCTAATTTGATCGAGTCATGCAATAGTTTGGATAGATTTAGAGGCCACCCAGGGCACAATCCTCTTTCAAGAGGTCAGTGTGGAGTGCTCGAAGACCAAGTGATACAATACGACTAACTCTGGATGATGTGGTCAAGAGAGACTCTGATTTATCATATAACGAGAAACCTCCAGTCTTCGACATAGATGATGTCGGTGCCATATGTGATTATGAGGAGTGGTGGACAGTATCATGACCAACTCCCATTTTTCTAATTGATGAGCCTTTAGGAGATGCAGGACCACTACCAGATGAGGGATATGAGAGAGAGGATAGGGCCAAGGAGACATGCTTTAGGGTTGTATACATATTTATTCACATTATTGATTTGTATGATGAGGATGCAGATACAAACTATGATGGCCAAGAGGGAGAGGACGAGGAGGAGGAGCCACCCCTGAGTGAGAGTGATGAGGAAGAAGGTGAGGATCAACACAGATGGTGAGAGATCTCACCCATTCATATGAATAGATCACAATCAATAGTGACATCAGGCACTAATACTCATAGTGGAGGAGAGGCAAGCACATCATTCATGCCCCCTATAGAGGATGAGGTTAATATTTCTCAGCCTACTGGTGATATATCATGACATGTACTGATTATGTATTGTTTCTACCTTGCAGGAACTAGGAGAGATTGGTGGGATCTCTACCATCAAGCAGCTGTAGAGATAGTGCTAGTGTCTATCGATGAGGAGGAGATGGCCTCAGATTATATGCCCCCACCTATTTTGGAGTGGGATCTAGAATCACTCAGACCATTTGTGAGACTATGAGCAACATATGAGAGTTTGAGGAGGCGATTCAGCCGAGTTGAGACTACAACAAAGGCATAGTCATCGATGATGCCAATAGAGTTTGAGAGACTAGAGGCAGAGGTGGAATGAATATAGGAAAAGAGTGATCAAATAGAAGGAGAGCAGGAGGTGTCCCTTAGATAGATATAGGGCCTAGAGTTTACACTCAGATTTAACGGATCATGGTCACAATCATGCACGGTCATCTCCCGATGTCTGGCTACTGATGCAACACAAGTACCAAATCTTTAGGGATCTGGTAATCAAAGTCCTCAATGAAATTGTATATTTTGATGACATGTATAGAATTTTTTTAATATGTATATATGAGTAGGGTAAGTGCACCAAAATGGTTCCCAAAAAGGGGACTTAAGTGGACAATTTTTTTCTGAAATCAGGAAATACTTACCTTGGACGTGAAATTGAGGATAGTTACACTAAATTTTTTGAGATGGAACAAAAACAAGGATCGAAGTGCTCCGAGTCAACTTTCTAAAGTACTAATTTATTTTTAAAATGGTTGAGATTAAGGGGTTCAAAAGAGGGATGTACCCAAATTGGTGTTGGTTTTGTCAGAAAAACATAACATAGCAACTCTTGTACGACCCTCGTATGGTGAATTTTTTTTAAATATTTATAAAATTGCAATAGTTAGAAGTTAGCTAGTAGTATGTAGTTGATGCACAGTTTTTTTGATAATTTTTTAATGAATATCTGATTTTTCACTAATTTTCGAAGTGGACATTTCTTAAAAAATAGAATTTTGGCTGTGCTACCCCTATAAATTTTGGAAACTAATTGAATTTTGTTTATTTTTATTTTTAAATTTTGAGAATGGAGTCTAATTTCTAAAAATGTAATTTATTTGAAAATTCAATGAACGGTTAATTTATAACGAAAACAATACCAAACACTACTTTTTGGCAAAAAAAAGACATACAAATAAAATAAATTATGGATGAAAGGCTTAACATTTTCAGAAATTAAAAAAATATATATCATTGGATAGCTAAGAGAGAAGCCAACATTACCCATGTGTTTGATTTTTTCGATATTGAACCACGTGCAATCCTGATAGTAAGCACGAACTTGATTATGTGAACTATGGTAGATTTTTTAAAAACACGTCTCTGGTCATTGGGAATGCCCTCCAAGCCTTTGGGTTGGTATTCCAAGGAAAATAAAAAGCCTAAGGCTTGGGAATTCCTAAAGCAAGATATAACATGAGCACGCTATAACACGCTCACGCTATGTTTCAGTTTTGACATTATTTTGGCTTATGCGGGAAGCATGTCAACTATGACATAACGCGAGCACGTTATAATGCACTCGTGTTATGTCCTCCTTTATGTTAAATTCCAATATATTCAATGTATTCTGATATATTTATATGTTTCTATGTACATGTATGCTTTTATGTCATGTATGTATGCTTGTATGTATGTACGTATGCCTATATGTATCAATGCATATATATTGTATGTATGTAAGATTATATCTACACATGTATCTATGTATGGATGTAGGATTATATTTACATATGTATTATTATTGTATGAATATATTTATGTATGTCTTTAGAGTGAGGGAGAATTTAGAGAGAGAAAGTCTGAAGAGATGGAGAGGGAGTGGAAGTGAGAGTTTAAGAGAGAGGGAGTGGGAGAGAAGAAGTTGGAGTGAGAGGGACTTAGCTAGGTAGGGTGGGAGGGATAGAGGGAGGGAGAGAGACAGGGGGGGTGGGAGAGAGAACTGAGAGAGAAGGAGAGAGAGAGAGGGGGGAGACAAAGAGAAAGAGAGAGTTATGTAGGTAGGCTACCAAAGGGAGAGACTTGAGAGTGTGAGGGGGTGAGAGGGAGAGAATTGAGAGATAGGTAGTGAGAGGGAGTGTGAGAGAGAGGGAGTGTGAGAGAGAGGGAGTGGGAGAGAGAGGGAGTGTGAGTGAGAGACCTGAGAGAGGTAGAGGGTGTGGGAGGGAGTGACCTGATAGAGGTAGATAAAGAGGGGGGTGGAGTGAGAGGGCCTTATCTAGGTAGGGTGGGATAGATAGATAGAGAGAGGGGAGAGAGACAAAGAGAGAGTTACCTAGGTAGGTTTCCAGAGGGAGATATTTGAGAGAGAGAGGGGGTTGGAGGAAGAGACATGAGAGAGAGGGAGAGAGAGGGAGTGGGAGAGAGTGGGATAGAGTGGGAGGGACATAGAGAGAGATGGATAGAGGGAGTGAGAGAGGGTGATAAGGATTGAAATTGAACAAGAGATATGTAGAAAGAGGGAGATGGTAGATAGAGAAAATTAGAGAGGGTAGGAGGGAGGGAGAGGTGAGATGTATAGATAGAGTGAAAGTGATAGGGGTTGAGGGTATAGGGTTGAGGGATTAGGGTAGAGGACCTATAGGGTTGATGGTTTCTAGGGTATTAGGGTTTAAGGTTTGAGGGTTGAGGGAATAGGGTTGATGGTTGAGGGTATTTGGTTGAGGGTATAGGGTAGATTGTTTAAGGGTTTAGGGTTAAGGGTTTACTTGGTTGAGGGTAGAGGGTTTAGGGTATAGATTTGAGGGTATATGGTTGAAGGATTAGGTTCAAGGTCCAATGTAAGGGGTAGAGGGTATAGGGGTAGAGGTTTTAGGGTTTAAGGATTGAGAGTTGAGGGATTAAGGGTTGAGGGTTGAGAATTGAGGGTTGAGGGTTTAATGTATAGCATAGAGGGTAGAAGGTTTAGGGTTTAAGGGTTGAGGGTTGAATATTGAGGGTTTAAGGTTCAGGGTTGAGGGTATAGGGTATAGCGTTGAGGGATTAGGGTTGAGGGTCCAATATATAAGGTAGAGATTATAGGGGTTGAGAGATTAAGGGTTGAGGGTTTAGGGATTAGGGTAGAGAGTTTTCTTGGATTTAACAGTGTAAGGGTTGAGGTATTATGATTGAGAGATTAGGATTTAGGGTAGAGAGTATTGGATTGAGGGTAGAGAGTATTGGATTGAGGATAGAGGGTAGAGGGTAGAGGGTAGAGGGTAGAGGGTTTAAGATTTTAGGGTTTAAGGGTTGAGGGTTGAGGGTAGAGGGCAGAGGGTAGAGGGAAGAGGGTAGAGGGTAGAGGGTAGAGGGTTTAAGAGTTTAGGGTTTAAGGGTTGAGGGTTGAGGGTCGAGGGTTTAGGATTGAGTGTTTAAGGGTTTAAGGGTTGAGGGTTTAAGGGTATTGGATTGAGGGTAGAGGGTAGAGGGTAGAGGGTTTAAGATTTTAGGGTTTAAGGGTTGAGGGTTGAGGGTTGAGGGTTGAGGGTTGAGTGTTTAAGGGTTGAGGGTTTAAGGGTAAAGAGGGTTGAGGGTAGAGGGTAGAGGATTGATGGTAGAGGGTAGAGGGTTGAGGGTTTGTGGGTTAGGGTTTAAGGGTTTAGTTTTTAGGTTTGAGGGATTAAGAGGTTATAGGGTAGAGATTATAGGTGTTGAGGGATTAGGGTGTAAGGGTTTAGGGTTGAGAAATTAAGAGGGTATATGGGTTGAGGGATTAGGGTTTAAGGGTTGAGGGTTGAGGGATCAAGAGGTTATAGGGTTTGAGGGAACAAGGTTTAAGGGTTTAGGGTGAGGGTTGAGGGTTTATGGATTAAGAGGGTATAGGGGTAAAGGGATTAGGGTTGAAGGCTTGAGGGTTGACCATTGAGGGTTGAAGGATTAAGAAGGTATAGGGGTTGAGGGATTAGGGTTTAAGGGTTGAGGGTTGAGGGATTAAGAAGGTATAGGGGTTGAGGGATTCAGGTTTAAGGGTTGAGAGTTGAGGGTTGAGGGATTAAGAGGGTATAGGGGTTGACATATTAGGGTTTAAGGGTTGAGGGTTGAGGGTTGAGGGATTAAGAAGGTATAGGGGTTGAGCGATGAGGGTTGAGGGTTGAGGAATCAAGAGGGTATAGGGGTTGAGGGTTTAGGGTTTGTGGGTTGAAAGATTAAGAGGGTATAGGGGTTGAGGGATTAGGGTTTCAGGGATGAGGGTTGAGGTTTGAGGGATTAAGAGGGTATAGGGGTTGATGACGTAGGGTTTAAGGGTTGAGGGTTGAGGGTTGAGGGATTTAGAGGGTATAGGGGCTGAGCGATTAGGGTTTAAGGGTTGAGGGTTGAGGGATTAAGAGGGTATAGGGGTTGACGGATTAGGGTTTAAGGGTTGAGGCTTGAGGCTTGAGGGATTAAGAGGATATAGGGTTTGAGGGATTAGGGTTTAAGGGTTGAGGGTTGAGTGTTGGGGGATTAAGAGGGTATAGGGGTAGAGGAATTAGGGTTTAAGGGTTGAGGATTGAGAGTTGAGGGTTGAGGGATTAAGAGGGTATAGGGGTTCAAGGATTAGGATTTAAGGGTTGAGGGTTGAGGTTTGATGGATTAGGAGGGTATAGGGGTTGAGTTATTAGGGTTTAAGGGTTGAGGGTTGTGGGATTAAGAGGGTATAGGGGGTGAGAGATTAGGGTTTAAGGGTTGAGGGATTAAGAGGGTATATGGGTTGAGGGATGAATATGGTATAGGGGTTGAGCGATTAGGTTTTAAGGGTTGAGGGTTGAGGGTTGAGGGATTAATATGGTATAGGGGTTGAGGGATTAGGGTTTAAGCATTCACGGTTGAGGGATTAGGGTTGAAGGGTTGAGGGTTGAGGGCTAAGGGATTAAGAGGATATAGGGGTTGAGGGATTAGGGTTTAAGGGTTGAGGGTTGAGGGTTGACAGGTTAAAAGGGTATAGGGGTAGAGGAATTAGGGTTGAAGGTTTGAGGGTTGAGCATTGAGGGCTAAGGGATTAAGAGGGTTATAGGGGTTGAAGGATTGGGGTTTAAGGGTTGATGGTTGAGGGATTAAGAAGATGTAGGGGTTGAGGGATTAGGGTTTAAGGGTTGAGGGTTGAGGGTTGAGGGGTTAAGAGGGTATAGGGGTAGAGGGATTAGGGTTAAAGGGTTGAGCGTTGAGCGTTGAGCATTGAGATTTGAGCAATTAAGAGGGTATAGGGGTTGAAGGATTAGGGTTTAATCATTGAGGGTTGAGGGTTGAGGGATTAAGAGGGTACAGGGGTTGTGGGATTAGGGTTTAAAAGTTAAGGGTTGAGGGTTGAGCATTGAGGGTTGAGGGATTAAGAGGGTATAGAGGTTGAGGGATTAGGGTTTAAGGGTTAATGGTTGAGGGTTGAGGGTTGAGGGTTGAGGGTAGAGGGTTGAGGGATAAAGAGGGTATACGGGTTGATCGATTAGGGTTTAAGCGTTGAGTGTTGAGGGTTGATGGATTAAGAGGGTATAGGGTTTGAGGGATTAGGGTTTTAGTGTTGAAGGTTAATTGATTAATAGGGTATAGGGGTTGAAGGGTTGAGGGTTGAGGGATTAAGAGGGTATAGGGGTTGAGGGATTAGGGTTTAAGGGTTGAGGGTTGAAGGTTGAGGGATTAAGAGGGTATAGGGGTAGATGGATTAGGTTGAAGGGTTGAGGGTTGAGCATTGAGGGTTGATGGATTAAGAGGGTATAGGGGTTGAGGGATTAGGGTTTAAGGGTTGAGGGTTGAGGGATTAGTGTTTAAGAGTTGAAGGTTGAGCGTTGAGGGATTAAGAGTGTATAGGGGTTGAGGGATTATGGTTTAAGGTTTGAGGGTTGAGGGTTGAGGGATGAAGAGGGTATAGGGGTTGAGGGATTAGGGTTTAAGGTTTGAGGGTTGAGGGTTGAGGGTTGAGGGATTAAGAGGGTATAGGGGTTGAGGGATTAGGGTTAAAGGGTTGAGATTTGAGGGTTGAGGGATTAGGGTTTAAGGGTTGAGGGTTGAGGGTTGAGGGATTAAGAGGGTATAGGGGTAGAGGTATTAGGGTTGAAGGGTTGAGGGTTGAGAGTTGAGAGTTGATGGATTAGGAGGGTATAGGGATTGAAGGATTAGGGTTTAAGGGTTGAGGGTTGAGGTTTGAGGGATTAAGAGGGTATAGGGGTTGAGGGATTAGGGTTTAAAATTGAAGGGTTGAGGGTTGATGGTTGAAGGATTAAGAGGGTATAGAAGTAGAGGGATTAGGGTTGGAGGGTTGATGGTTGAGGGTTGAGGGTTGAGGGTTGAGGGTTGAAGGTTGAGGGTTGAGAGGGTATAGGGCTTGAGGGATTCAGGTTTAAGGATCGAGTGTTGAGAGTTGAGGGATTAAGGATTAAGGTTTATGGGTTGAGGGTTGAGGGTTGAGGGATTAAGAGGGTATAGGGGTATCCATATCTCCCACTATCTCCATATATCCTCTATCTATTAACCATTTAAACCCTTAACCCTTAACCCTTAACCCTTAACCCTTAAATCTCTCTCTTAGTCTGTCTCTACCTCCCTCTATATCTCCATCTCTCTCACTATCTATTTCTCCCCATCTCCCTCTCCCTCCCTCTCTCCCTCTTTCTCTACCACTCTCTCTTTCCCCCACTCTCCCTTTCTCTCCCTCCCTCTCTATCTCCATCTCTTCCACTATCTCTTTCTCCCCCTTTCCCTATCCCTCCCTCCCTCCCTCTTTCTCTCCCACTATCTCTTTCTCCCCCTCTCCCTCTCCTTCCCTCCCTCTCTATCTCCATCTCTCCCACTATCTCTTTCTCCCCCTCTCCCTCTCCCTACCTCTCTCCATATTTCTCTCCCACTCCCTCTCCCTCCCTCTCTCCCTCTTTCTCTCCCACTATCTCTTTCTCGCACTCTCCCCCTCTCTCCCTCCCTCTCTACATCCATCTCTCCCACTATCTCTTTTTGCCCCTCTCCCTCTCCCTCCCTCTCTCCCTTTTTCTCTCCCACTCCCTCTCCCTCCCTCTCTCCCTCTTTCTCTCCCACTCTCCCTCTCTCTCTCTCTCACACACACACAAACACACAATCATCTCTATCTCCTCTACTAAAAGGGTGCAGGGGAGAGATATAGAATTAGGATAGAGGTTATAGAAAAAGAGGGAGAAAATAAAAATATTAAAAAAACCATATTTTATATAATGTTTGAGTGTTTTGAAGAAGTAGAGATGTTACCATTTTAGGAAGAAATAATGTGCTCACATTATAATGCGAGAGTGTTATAACACGAGCACATTTTTTATTCCACTAAAAATGGTAAAAAAACTCAATATACCCGTGATGTCAAGGTCCACAGTCTGCATATTCTCCTGGTTTTGCATGTGCTCTAACAAAAAATAGCTTTTTGATGATGTTGTGAAGTGTGCCAACATGTTTTTCACATTCCATCACCTTTTCCATGATCTTTCTACCACCTTTACATGAAATAGTAGAGTTTCCATGTTGAAAGACATATAATATCAATTGAAGTTTGAATTCCATTGAAAACTGATATACAATTGAAGTTTGGAGGGGAAAAATCTTTTGAACAAGTCAAATTGTTGTGGAGTTTGAAGAAAGAAGAAGCTAAGGCTACATAATTGGGTTGAAATCCTCCATTTGAAAGTCTAGTTTTTTATGTATGTGAAGACTTTATAAATTTTCTTTCATTCTATTATGGCTTGCTTTAATTTTTTTTTGTCATTATAACCTTACGTTGTCAATGCACATTTTAAATTACACAATTATATACACTTGCCAATTACCATTTTAAACTTGATGCAAAGCATCTACCAGGATCCACAAATCATCAAGGGTACTTATGACCCTAATTTAAATTGAAGAAGATCAACGAACAAAATCAATCATCTTTTCATAAAAATCCTTCAATTTCACTTGATTTCATATTTCCACAAAACATTAGAACTTGGTTTCAACTCTTTGTCAGACTTAAAAAATAGATTAACCATCATAAAATTGATTTTAACATAGCATAAATCTGATTAGAAACTCAGAACCGTTCAATTCATTCATGATTCACCAATTCAAGAACTCAATGTTTCAACTTACTTGGAAAAATATGAAAAAATCATGGAAGGTAACTAAAAAAATTTATCCAGACATCCAAGACACTATAATCAACATGTTATTGATTGAAATAAACCAAATACAGATTCCAAATATCTCACCAAAATTCATCCTTTGAGCATGCTTCCCCTTGTAGTATTTGAAACCCATTGTGTAGGGGCACCTACAACCATGTTTCCAAATCTACTTTGGTGAAAATATGTCTTAAGTTATTTGGGTGAGTTCAAGAGGTTTTAGATGGTTTGTCTTGAACAACAAAGTTGCATAATGTTGCTTATTTAGCAAAAGTTGTCAATGTTAGCAATTTATAAGACAAATGAAGGTATTTGTAGTTAACAAGTGGTTATAGGTTGGTTATAAGGTGGTTAAAGGTTGGTATTTAATAGGTGGTTATAGGTTGGACCTTTAAAACACCTTGAAAATATTGAAAATAACTGATTACAATCAACTAGTTTCCTCAAAACATCAACCAATGATTATGTCATTCACAAGTTGTCTTGAATCTTCCATAACGACACCATTGTTTACAAACACAAACTATAATTATTAAGGCACAACCAAAATTTTATTTGCTTAAGAAATATTTTTTTGAGTTAGTGCAACAAACATGAAACCTTTCATAAGTCTTCCCTTACACACAAACTCAGTTCCTTTGTTGACTGCCCACATTACTAGTAGCCAAGCATCTGCAAACTGTCACATGTATCTCCCAAAAAATCCACACACTTTAGACTGTGATACTCATTTTGGACAACCATTTACCTCATAAAAAACATATTACAAGATGGATATTAAGTCCTTCAGAGAAAATTCTTGTAAACTAGTTGTTTCAGTCTGAGAATAAGCCTAACTAAGCCTTACCTTAGTGAAAACAGGGGTTATTGGTTTTGCTACCCCCAACATGAAAACCTCATAAAAAATACATAAAATAAATTTAATTTGACCTCATTAAGCTTATAATTCCATTAGAATCTCATTTCCAAACACATTTCCATAAACCCTAAGCTCTAAGCTTCACAATTCCCTGTTTTACCAGTCTGAACACAATTTTACAGTCAAGAAAAATTCTTTTCTTCACACCTTAGTCCTCACCATATGATTGGTAACCTTTTAAATATGAAATTACATTCCACAAATAGTTTTTACACCAAAATTCAGAACTTTCAGTGAGTAGAATGAGAGAAACACAATTTCTCAAGTTCACTGTTTACCTTAACAGATGGTTTGACAGTTTTAGAGAAAAATTGCAATATCTGACTCAAAATTTAAGAAAAATGAATGAAAGAAATTGTATGTGGGAGGTGATTGAGTTTGAAAACACTTAAAAACATCCAAAAAAGAATTCCTTCCCATACAAATTTGTACAAGAGCCTGAAACAGTGAAATTCTTAAGAAAATAGAGAAAAACAGTGTGTTTATTCATTCAAAATCAGCTATTCAATCACCCACAACTTTCCAAACATACATGAGACCTTATAAAGGAATTAAATACAGGTCTTATAAACTTCCAAGTTCCTCCAAGTGAAAATAAGCCCATATATGACCTTTCACCTTCCCTATTTCACAGTTTTTGTAACTTTTCACAATTTTGTCTTTGTGCAGCTTTTGCAAATAGTGACAACTTTACAAAATACACATAGGAATTAAAAATTAAACCGCCTAACTATTACCATAAATGGAAAATATCTTTAATGTCCCTCTTACAACATGGAGATACCAAAAATTGAATCAAATTTCAAAATGGAAGCATAGATTGTCAAGGTGCTCCTGCACCACAAACTTATCAAACACTCACACTGCCATTACACACATTATGATTGTAGCTTACATGATATTCATCATTTTTCCCTTCAAAATAAACCCCCCCAATGTATCTAACTATTTTTTTAACTTCTTAACTAACTTATCTCTTCACAACTTTTCCAAAAAAAGTAATTTTTTGCAAATGTCCATGCTTCCATTTTGAGCCTATCTTGCAATCATGGCATGCCAAATTACCCCTTTCCTTTAAGGCATTCTAGATTGAAAAAATCCATCTCACATTTGTCTATGGTAGGCTAAATTTTGTATAGGATGATTTTAATTATTATTTAAATGAATCCTTGAATGACATATATTTTTCAATTAACTTGAATGGATACATTTTTTAGGAACTAATATTCATCTCATTACCATGGTACAAATAAAATTATCTGCAATGTTGAAGAAAAGACAAAGAGGAAACTTACAGATGAAGAGAATGAAACCTACAAAGAAAAGGAGAGATTTCGGTTGGTGGCATATCATAAAAATAAGAAATTGGAAACGATTGACGAAAAGAAGCCAATTGAAGAGGAACCTCAACCGTCAAAAAGAGAACAGGGATTGGTAGCACAAAAGGCAGAAATGCGAAAGCATTGTTGTAAGATAGATTCAAATACCATAGTTGGAGCCACACCCTCTATGGCAAGTGAATATGAAGGGAAACCATTAAGCACAAGAGAATATGGAGGGAAACCATCTAGCGCAATTGAATATGGATGGACACCATCTACTGCAAGTGAATATGGAGGGACACCATCTACCTCAAGTGAATATTGTTGGACACCATCCAACACATCTCAAGTTGAGATTACATGATCACTTGGATTTGACGAAGAAGGTATGCCATCATCCCTATGTGAACCTCAAGGTATGTCTTCTTCTCCACCCTCGATCAAAGGCATGTAATCTATCCCACCTCAATTAAATATTGATGAAATTCCTAATGTTGAGATGTATGTACCTAGGAGAACACCACCTAGAATTTTGTGTAGAAAACCAAAGTATTTGATTAATATTGATGATGAGATTTTGCAGCACATGGAAGGTAATATTTCAACGTGAACTTGTAGAAGATATGCTGATAATATCTGGGAACAATTCTTTCAAATGCTAAATGAGACTACAAGATGTCAACTATTTGTTGAAATGATGTGAGGTGTAAAGTATAGGAACATCATGAAGACTCTTGGGTTGAGAACATAAAATGCATCGAGTGAAGACACTATTGTGAAGAATCTAATGGATTCTTATGAGAGTGTGGGTAAGACCTCATGTTCAAAGGATAGTAATGTCACCCGACATGTCAGTACATCGACCTTGGTAAGCTATCAAACAAAGATAGCTCATCTCATTATAAAGACGAGTGAACAAAGGAGAATTAGTAGAATTTTTTTATCAAGAGCCATTCAAAGGTGGCAAAGAATTGAGGGTAATGATTCAAATAAATTATGGGCATTCTCGGGGAGACTATCATGAAAAGATAAAGAAGTTGTCAAAGGCTTGAGAACACTAATTGAAGATTATTGGAATAATAACACAAGGCCATCTACAAATCAAAGGGTTGTGGTAAGAAGGAGAATCGGTAGTTGGAATCATGAGCCACATCCAAAGTATTTTTTGGATATGACTCAAACCCAATTTTTTTCAAAAATTTGAAAATGATTATCCTCAAATTAGTATTTCTCAAATATTTTTTGAAATTCTTAAACCCTTTTATGTCAAGATAAATCACACATGCACTACTTGTTATTGTAGACTACATATTGATTTTTCTAACCATTATTATGTTTATCGTTCAATATGTGTAGATTTGCATACTAACGATTTTTTGTAGGATTGTGGCACAGAAGCCCCACCAAAATATTCAAGACAGTTCTAATCAAAAACTTTATGTTAAATAGAGGATGGCCAAATATTCTACAAGACAACATGTTTGGATGGTTCATGTGAGTGTTGCGGTGGCTTCTAGTGTATGCCAGTATGTCAACATATGGAAAGTACAGATGAGGTGGGACAAAAACTAGTAGAGTTCGTGAAGTATAAAACAGTGGCATATTTTACAAAATATGGGTTTCAAGAAAAAGGGTGTGATTTGGTTATTGAGAAGATTCCAGTGTACTAGTTTATGTACATGTTTCGTGACAATATATTGTCTGAGTATGCAATGCATACCCATAGAGCCCGATGGTTGGACATGCAATTCAAGCTATGCAAGGACACCTTTCTAGTTGGAAGCATAGTATCAGTGGTTGAATTTGTGGAGAACTACACTCTATAGCCACAACATGAGGTGCAGTCACAGTATTATGACTCCACACATGTTTTGATATTTGAGCACATAACATTCATTCATGCATCTGATAGTACAAATGACCAAAGGAAGGTATTGAAGGAGTACCAATTTTACATTAGTGATGATCACACACATTCTCCAGAGTTCATGCAAGGGTTGTTCCAGATGTTCTACAGTGTTTTGGCTCAGAGGGACATAGAATACAACTGACATATAATATGGTCTGATAACTATGCAACACAATTCAAGAACTCACACATGTTCTACTGGTTGTGCAGGATGCATGTCATTACAGGTGTTCAATGTATGTGGAACTTTTGTGAGGCTAGACATGGAAAGGGGGAGCATGATGGTGCAGGAACATGCATGAAAAGAGCATTAGCACGAGAAGAGTTAAAGTATAAAGACAGTGCAAAGTTGATAGATGCAAAATCAATCATTGAGTGGTGTAATGCTTCAATGGGTCTAAGTAATGAAGGTAAGTCTTCAGTTCATAAATTTTTTTGGTTGATGGATGATACTAACATTGCACCATATGAAGACTATTGTACAGTAACAAGATCAAGTGAGGTACACTCTTTCCTTAGCTCAAATGCAGGTTCATGGAGTATCGATACATGAAAGATGGCATGCTTTTGTTCTTCATGTAGAATGTAAGCCTGGAATGATTGTGAGTCAGGGGAGTGGGTTGACAAATGGTTGACAAGTTATCTTAGCCCACATCACACATATCACCATCTGATAGCATTGGAACTCACATAGATGGAATCATCATTTGACTTTGACCACATATTAGATCTAGTTCAACTAAGTGATATATCTACTTTCTTAGTTCTTGAAATTATATATCATTATCTTACTTTATACTATATTCATAATGTTGAAAAATTTCAAGATATTTTTTGCACATATCAATGCAGGGCATGTTTATGGAGTTATTGTAGATGAAGACAATGAAGAGGGAATAGACTATTACTTGTGTCATTTTATTGAGGCCAAAAATAAATTGGAGGCCACAGTTATAGATGGAGAAAACATCGAATACCCTACAAGCTCAGTTGTGGTTATTGGAATATGGCTTAGAAGGTGCCCACATTTGAGTGTTAAACATTGGCTATTTCAACACTTTGACATGAATCGTAAGTTCTTCATTAATTGAAGCTTGTCGTGACATCCAATGTTTGTATGACCAAATATGGGGGCAGACCTTTGAACAAGACCTTGTGGAGGGTCCGTGAGTCTGACGATGAGGCAATAATTGACACAATAAAGAGTAGAGTAGACCTAGATGGTTCGTTAGATTAATTTGTAAGTATATGCACATTGTTTCTTATTAATTTATACTTGTATGCACATTAATTTGTTTGATGCCAATGCTATCATCTTCTTTTACTTTGTATATTTCTAAGTAACATACTACACAGTAATTGGTGTCCCCTTGCAAAAAATGTAGATATATGAGCCATCCAAGAGAATGTTAGCCAGAAAAGCAATGCAACATCCTTATTTTGATGATCTTGACAAATATCAATCATGATTTTAAGCCATTAGAAAAGTGTGTGGAAAGCTTGGTGGGGGAATTTCAAGTTATTTATAATGAGCACCTATGATGTAGACATTTAAAGAGATTTTTGAGTGTTGTACGGTCACATACAGGTTTTTCATGCCCTAATAATTTTAGAGAGTGTGTATATATGTGTTCTAATTCACTTTCTTTTGATTTGGTGTCTTAATTCTTTGTTTGTAGGGGGAAACAACAAAAAATAGTGACTGTCTCAATTTTAATGAATCAAGGGTTTGAGGGTAAACTTATGATGTAACAATCAATCCACCTACTATTTGACACTTTATCTTGGTGGATTGATTAAAAAAATGGTAGGATAAGTGTGTAAATACATTTGGGAATAAGGAGTAATATTTATATGGCATTTTTGTGACTGTACTAGGTCTGAACAAGGGTTTTCCAACATGAAAATGAGGAACCAAAGAGTGGTTTTTATAAATTAGTGTCTATGATGACTTTATGAGGGTCTTCTGAGTCTGTGTAGAGGTATTGGAAGATGTTTTGGGCATTGGGTTGATTGAAGGAACCATGGAGTTGAGTTTTCCATTAAAACCCTTAGGAATTGCATTGAAAATGAGCGTTTTTGTATTGGAAGTATAATTGAGCATGTATGGTCCTAAGACCCAAGAAATATTTTGTTTTGAAACACAATTAAAGACTATTTTTAGTTTTGGAAGTTTGGTGTGAGGATCTAAGGGTGGTCTTTTTGGAAAAGTGGCCTAAAACTGTTAAAAGTCCAATTTTGAGGCATTTGGTCCAAAGAAGTTGCATCTGGTTTTCCAGTTTATTGAATGTACCTAAAATTGGTATTTGAATCAATGAATGGTTTTTTGAGTGCTTTGGGAATGTTTGGTCAAAATATTGAAAAACCAGTGTCCTAGTGCTACAAGGACAACTTGTTGTTAAAAGGTGAGTTTTGAAGATTTTGTTGAATTTGACTTAGAGAATGAATTCAAATGGTTAAGTTGTTATCATATGCATGTTGAGGAATTTTTTTAGGGTCTTGGTGGAGGTTTGTAGTTGTTTTGAAAAATTGAAGGTTGAACCCTTTGAGGGTGAGTTGATGTCTACAAAATTGATTGTATAGTGATGATGAGTGCTTGGCTTAGAATTGAAGTTTCTATTCTTTTGAGTGATCTCCACCTTGGCTTTGCATCAAAAACACACAGAATCACTTTGACCTACATTCCACCAGATCGATCCCTTAAGGGTCCAAAGTGCAAAATGACTGCAAAATTTAGCATGCTATTACTCGCAGACCATGATGCTTCAAAATTTTCTATCTAATCCTATAGGATTGCGTTGGGCCCCTCTACATTAACCTCTCTTGATTTTGGCTATCTCGGAGTGGTTTTCCCATGGCGGTGGATTTTGACTTGATGGAAAAAGCATCAAATGCAAGCAGTGCAAAGTTGCAAAGTGGTGCAACTTTCATTCTACACCTTGTGTGACCAAGCAGACTGTTCCAAAATGTCTAAATAGGTAGGTTTACGCTAGGCATGGTCCTCTTTCATAGCGAAATATGCGGAATCGCTTTGAGCTACATTCCACCAGATTGATCCCTTAAGGGTCCAAAGAGCAAAATGGCTGCAAACTTCATCATCCTATTACTCGGATACTATGATGCTTAGAAATCTCTTGTTTGATCCTATAAGTGGTGAATAAGTGAATAATCACAAAAGACACTTCTTAATACCACATTATATCAATAGACAAGTTAAATGAATCAAGCCAAAGGAATTATCTATCAAAAGCATCATATTGTTCTCTATCTCCAAAGATTTATTAAATCAAAATGGCTCTCAGATCGTGAGTGCACTATGATTGTTAGAATGACAATTGAAAGAATGAGATGGATACTGATGCAATGATATGGAATTAAATATGATAATACTAGTAGATAAATGAATTAAACTAAGCATGGATTGACATGAAATAGATAATTCCAGCCATGATATTGAAGCTTGATTATTGAACGCTTGAATGCTTGATGCTTGAGTGCTTGAATTCCTGCAGAGTAAGAGCGCATAAACTTGATTATCTGGATCCTTTTCTTGGTTCAATGAGGCTATATTTATAGATTTCCTGGCTGTAGAAATACACAGGGAAAGCTTTGAGAGGCTTGGATTCAATCTGGAGAATTTAATGGTGAGAGATGGAGGAGATTGAGAGAAAAATGGAGATTGTCTCTACCCATGAAAACACTAGGCAAGAGAAGAAGAAGGATTGATGGAGGAGGATTGAGAGATCAAATTCCAAATTTGTTTCCAATTTGTCTCCAAAATTTCCCATGAAGTTTCAATCAATTAATTTTGACATATTTTAGACATGATTTAGACATAGGATATCTAATTCATTTTTGAGAGAATATAGATGGAATATTCTTTGTGCTTTAATTCAAATATTTTTGATCTATTTAAATTAGCAAAAGAGGGATAAATAATTTAATAAAACGAACTATAGGATAACTATTTATTAATTTAGATAGAAGAATATGGCAATTAATCAATAAAGTGTTTTGTCTTTATTTAATTAATTTAAGATGGATGTGATAGATTGAAATAGGGATTTGATAATTAAATCAAACAAAGTATTTAATATTGTTTATTTAATTAAGATTAATTTAGATGTGAACTATATAAATAAATATTTCTATTTATTCAAAAGTAGAGGAAATTAGGATAATTAATCAAATAATTCGTATTTAATTAATCAGATGCTCCAGACCAATTTTAGGTGTATACATTTTTCCCTCTTCGAAGTGATGTGTTTACGCGTTGCTTCGAAGAAAATTTTGCTGCTAGTGCCAGGATTGATGATAAAAAAATAATTTTGTGTGCCCTAGACATTTATTTTCAGATGATGGATGATAATATGCCCCCTCGGGAGATAAATAAATGATTTGATGATTTTTAGAATTTTTTCGAATTTAATGATTTTCTGATGATTTTATGATGTTTTGATAATGAAATAATTTATCTCCTGACAAATAATGAAAAAATCTAGCCCACAGATGAGTTTCTAATTAATTTCCTGGATAAAATTAATTAAAAGATAATAAAAATCCACCAAAAATACCTTTCCAAAAATTATAAATACTCCAAAAGGTCAATTTCCAATTCATTTTCACTATTTGATTTAAAAAACCTTTGTGATAGAGACTTTTCTGCCAGCTGGAGCAAGATGCCTATTCCCTACCACACTCACTGTTTCGAGTGTGTTTGACGTCACCAACGACCGACCTCGTATGGACTTTCGGTATGTACCCCTTTACCTCCTCGTAATTCACACTTTTTTTTGTTTTTTATGCATTTTATAGTTTAGCCATGTTTTAGGTTGTTTAGTGCTTTCAAGCCACGCTGTAGCGCTTACACTCCGGTGTAGCGCTTCCAGTAGGTAGATTAGCGCTTTGAGTTTTAGTGCTTGCATTAAAAAATCTAGCGCTTCCATAGGGTAATGTAGCGTTTTCAGTGATTTAGCGCTTAGGATTTAAGAAGTAGCCCTTTGATACCATATTTTAGCATTTTGAGACTTTTAACGCTTTCATTCAGTGGATTAGCGCTTTCATGGTCTGTTATAGTGGTTCTGGTAAAGCAGTGCTTTGACGGACTGTTGTAGCGCTTTGATGTGATAAAATAGCACTTCGAGACTTTTAGCGCTTTAGATGCCTATTTTAGCACTTCTAACTGATAAAGTAGTGCTTTGGGACTTTAGCACTTTGGAAGCCTATTTTAGTGCTTCCATGTCAGAATTGAAAATTTTGACTTAGTGAACCCTGATTTTGTCAATTCTGATCATGTCCATTCTTTGGAGTGGTATGATTGATAATCCAAATTCTTGATGTGTTGGATTGATGATTTTAAATAAGACTGACTTCTCATGATAGGTGAGAAGAAAAATCCTATTTATGATGATCCTCATGATAGGCAAGGAAATGATTCAATATCCGAGAAATATCATGATAGGTGAGATTGGATACTATTTGATGAACCTCATGATAGGTGAGGTTGATGATCACCAATGAATTTTGATCAAAAATTCATACCAAAGCTTTTTGGAATAGACTTGATAGTAGAATGACTTTTGATTTCTTGCCATATTTCACTGATTTGTGAATTTTTTCATTGTGATGATAGGAGGATTTGGGTACTCTCCAGATGCAAGAGAGGTTTCCACATATGACAAAATTGATACCTCATCTAACACCAGATGAGCTTCAGGTGATAGGCCGATGTAGCCTTACTAGCTTGCTTGATATGCCACAGATTAGGATTAATCGGGGTCTGTTGACTGCATTGACTGAGAGGTGGCATAGTGACCACAACACCTTTCACCTACCTACTGGTGAGGTGATGGTCACACCTGAGGATGTGTGGTGTATTTTGCGTATTCCCTTTATGGGTGAGATCATCGTATATGATTCCCATGGGACCGACGGTAAAGATGCTCTTCGTAGAGTGTTTCAGGATCAGGACATTGCGGGTTTGAGTGTTCAGTGGAGGAGGATCACCGAATCTTAGGCTACACTATCAACAGTGCTAGCTGAATTTATTGGAGGTTTAGTTTTCCCTGATCGTAGGTCAAATGGATTCCTCGTTGGCTTGGGTAGGACTCTTGAGAGCATGATGGTACACGATACTAGATATGTGTGGGTGATGTGCATGCTGACACATCTTTATCATGATCTACACTCGATTGTGTACCTTAGAGCTAGGAGATTATCAACAAGGATTACCCTATTACAGGTGTGGGCATGGGAGAATTTTTCTATTACTCGACCTTTTCCAGTTGTAGACAGACCAGCCGACAGACCTTACATTTTCTGATACAGTGGTCGATTCACACATGCCCGTATGGGAAAGTTAGAGCATTGGAGGTGGGTTTTCGACGATACAGAGATAGTTACTTGGTGACCATACCTCGACTGTGAGCAGTGGGATGAGGATGGTGCAGTGTTGGGGTTCCTTTGTGATTCCATGTATCTCATCGATTGTACACCATTTGTTCTAGAGAGATTTCTGCTGTGCCGAGTATACTGACAATATGACATTGTGCAAGGTATGCCATAGGGAGTTGCCTACTATGCAAGGCGATGGATGGATATTCCTAATTGGGGTCCCTGTCTGTCATATGATACCTTAGTAGAGGGATATAGAGCACCGCAGCCATCACCCTAGGATATGCGGAGGGATATTGTAGAGGCACCAGTTACGAAGGAGTATGCCGCATTCCTGGCCTTGGTTCGACATCCTTGTATCATTATTTTGAATGAGTTGACACCTTTACCTGTAGAGGAGGATGTGGCAGAGGGTTATGCAGATAGTGGGGGTGGAAATGATTCTCCATTAGGCAATAGCTCAGAGAGCAGCAGTAGTGGTGACAACAGCAGTGATGATAGTGATGGCGATAGTGGAGGAGACAGAGTGGTAGGGCCAACCATCAGTAGTGCTCCATCTTCCAACAGGCCTTGCAAGAGGCAAGCAATGAGAGTGCTAGTAGTAGAGCAACAGAGATAGATAGTTGGGATCCAAGCACAGGTCCAGACTTTGCACGGGAAGTTGGTACAGGCTCGGGGTTTGCTTGTGCAGGCCTAGACTCAGATGCAGACCCAGGCACAGGCTCATGCTTAGGCTCTATCATAGGTGCAGGGATAGTTGGTTGATGTACAAATGCAGGTGGTCACTTTGATAGCCGAGAGGGCATAGGAGATAGCAGAGACTCTCCAGAGAGTGGCTGATGGCACCTCTATAGGAGATTACATGAGAGAGGTTATGCGGGCTGGCCAAGAGGTAGATTTCTATAGAGGCAGATATCATGATGCAGTGCCTCCTGAGAGTAGAGTCAGTTATGCCTGTCAAGATCTGGGCAGACACATACACAGACAGTGAGCGAGGGGGTGACATAGCCTCCATGCAGAGATCCTAGAGATCTTGGTTCCTCCAAGGGTGGTTGTGGTACTCATCCTTCTGGTGGTGGTATAGGTCCTATTGGTCCCGTACACTCTGGCAGTAGCAGATCGTAGATGCTATTTTGAGCCTCCATGATGTATATTACGATGCATCTTATTGTTGATGATGTATTTTTAGACTAGACTTCATTGTATACTTGACACTTGATATATATGAGATGTAGTTTATATGATATGATGATGGTTTGTGATTTCTATGTGATGGATGTATTTATTATATGATGTATGCAATATGCGATGATTTTATTCTATTGTAATGATGTAAGGATAAATGTATGTGTAGAATAGATGATATATGGATGCATGATGTGATGTATGAGTCATTTAATGATGATCTATATGGATGCTCAAAATATGATAATATGTATGGATGGATGGATAAACGTTATTTATGTTAATATGATGATGATAAAAATGACGATCTTATGATGAATGATAACGTAATGGATGTAATGATAATAATGACATGATTTTATTTATTAAATGTATGGATGGTAAATAATGTATGCATATTTGTGTTGGATAGATGATAATGTAATGATGTAATGAGAATAATGGTAAAAATGAACATGATGTACCCTATGGCACAATCTAATTCATAATTTATTTGATTTATGAAGGATAAAATGGATGATGTAATGATGAAACAAAATGATGAGATGATGATTCCTACATGTTTTTGATGATTTTTGGATTCATGTCAAGTATACTCAATCTGATTTGTGGATTAGATAATCATTTATTGGAACCCTTTATGCAACAAATACTCTGGAGATAATGCAAAATGAGGAATGCAATCTAATTTTAACATGCAACTATATGAAAAAACGATTGTCATTTTAGCAATATCTTTGTGCTTTTTGTCATCATAGAGCTTTATTGAATGTTGAAAGTGAATACAAGCATCAATGGTATATGTTAGACCAATGAAGACTTGCGTACTTCTTTCATGATTTTTAATTTTTGATATTGCAAGCGAACACAAGCATATAGGTATGATTGAACTGAGATGACCTGAGAATTCATTGCGTAAATAGGAAATGGTTAATCGTTTCAATGTGTGAATTCTGAATGTCATCGGTGATACATTTGCATAGCACATCCCCCGACAATTCATACATTTATATGATTAAATTATAGAAAACAAATAATAAAAACATCATTCTTTTTCCTTGTTCCTCTAGTTCAATACATCATTGAAAAACTCCAAAGAAATGATAATCAAAAGTTATTTTATCCAGTGTTTACTTAGAGTGTTTCATTCATTATTCAGATTTTAGATCATCCATTTTGATTTTGTGATGTTTTTGGATTTTCGAGATTTCGGTCCAAAGACCTAACCTAGTAACCTATCTTAGGGGTCTCGGGGGCTAATTTAAGATTAGCCTTGCCTACATTACAGACACAAAGACCACATAGTTCGAATGGTGCATATCTATGTTTTTTTCTTTTTTTGGATGTTGTTTTTTAAGACTTAACTTTTTGACATGTTTTTGGATTTTTGATATATGATATGGATGGTTGATGTCCTTCTGATGATGACCGACGTTGCGTTTTGATCTTTGTTTTCATTTTTCTACTGTATTTTTTTTCACCCTTTGGTGAAAGTGATGTTATTGTTGCCCGTAGTGATATCCAAATGTTGCCCCCAAGCTTTGGAGTGATACTTGACTATGTGAAAATGATTTTCATATGGACGAAGAGATGGCAATACTACTTGACATGTGATGGAATGGTACTGATTGCCAGACTAATGATCCTGATATATATCAAATTAGATGGGAAATCTAATCTTAGAATCACATACGACGCCTGCACTCTTTCGTGTTTTTTGTATTTTTCTCTTTTTTTTTTTTTTTGGTAGTGTTTTATTTTTTATGTATTTTTGTGTTTCCAAGATGCCTGTTTGCCAGGTTTTCATCAAGGAAACAATTTTTAGAATTTTGACCCATGCACTAGGAGATTCAAGCATAGAATTTTCAGAGATGAATACTATTGATAGGTTCATCAAACAAATCCCCTTCTGACGTTGATAGCTGATATGCTCCTGATCCATATACTGATGTGATGACAAAGGGACCAAGCCAATTAGGCTCAAATTTCCCTTTCTTCTCTTTATCTTGTTGATTCCTAGGGTTTTCTTTTATTACCAAATCACCAACCTGAAAAACCCTTGGTTTTACCTTGTGGTTGTAACTTCTTGACATTCTCTGTTGATAAGTTGTTAAATGATTAACAACTTGTTAACAATGCTCATCCAACAACTCCAATTCTTGCATTCTGGATACCATATAGTCTTCATCTGAAATGATACCTCTAAGTGATACACGTAGGGATGGAATCTCAACTTCAATGGGAAATATGGCCTCTGATCCATATACCAAGGTATATGGTGTAGCTCCTATTCATGTTCTGATACTTGTTCTGTAGGCCCATAGTGCAAGGTTTAAAACTTGCATGAAATGGATTCAATGGATGTGGATCTTGAATTTGAATCTTTGCTTAAAATGATACTTTGAATGCTTTATAGAATCATGAAACCTACATCAACATATTAGATCCAAAAATATGCATGACTCCACATAACTTTGACATAATTCTTGGATCTTGATTACTACAACAAATGATGAAGAAATCCTCTCTTGAATGCCCTTGACAATAATATTGGCTCTTATAATTGATCTCCCAAAATTCTATTTAAAATATTCTCTAGAAAACTTAGACTTGATTGGATGAAATAGCCTTGTATTTATAATAATTTATCCTTAATTAATGCAGTTCTTGTGCTGGTGCATGAATCAAATTGCTGTGAATGTGACACTTTTGGCATTTCTTAACAAACTGATAGGATTCTTTCTCCATGCATGTCCAATAATATCCCAAACGCAGGAGTTTCTTAGCTAGATTCATCCCACTCGAGTGAGTACAACAAATGCCCTCATGAACCTCTTGTAGGGCTGTTTCAGATTCATTGTGTTCTAGACATCAGAGTAAAGTACCATCAAGACCTCGACGATAAAGTATGTCAGCGATTAAAGTATGTCTTACTGATTGGCGGATGAAGTTTCATTTTTGGTTCCTAGATAAGTCAGGAGGAAGGACATTGTTTTTAAGATAGGCATAGATTGTTTCATAGATGGAGGTTTATGTGGTTTCGATATGGCAGATGGTAGTAGATTCTTGATTATTATGGGAAGGACATGATACTTGTTCTACCATAAACTCATAACAAACACATTTCTCAGGCAATTGTAGTAATGAAGCAATTGTAGCCATAGCATCCGCAGCTTTGTTCTCAGGTCTTGGAATTTGATCAAAATTGATACTAACAAAGGACTATTTTAGATTATCTATTTTTTGCTTGTAGGGCATCAAATTCTCATCTTTTATTTGATATTTGTCATTTACTTGATAAATAACTAGTTGAGAATCCCCATATACTTGTAAGTCCATGATTTTCCATTGAATAGTTGTTTTGACCCCAATGATTAATGCTTCATATTCTACCACATTATTTGTACACTGGAACATTAATCAGTATGAATTTGGAATGGTGTGTCCTTATGGAGAGATGAATAAGATCCCTACTCCTGATCCTCGTTGTGTATATGATCCATCAAAATATGATACCCATTGTTGGGGCATTATTGTCAAAATATCTGCATCTGGAAACTCCATTGTCATTGGTTGATCATCTAGTAGAGGAGCCTCTGCTAATTGTTCAGCGATTACCTGTCCCTTGATTTCCTTTCTCTCTACATACTAAATGTCAAATTCACTTAATAGCATGACCCACTTTGCCAGTCTACCTATTAGGGCAGTTTTACTGAGTAGATACTTTAAAGGATCAATCTTTTCTATTAACTTGATTGTATGAGTTAACATGTAGTGTCTCAGTTTTTGAGTAGCGAATACCACCATCAAGCAAGATTTCTATATGAAAGTGTAATTGATTTCATATACATTCAATGTCCGGCTGATATAGTAGATAACATGTTCTTTTCCTTCATTATCCTCTTGCGCTAAAAGTGCCCCCAATGAGATATATGTTGTCACAATGTATAATATGAGTGGCTGTCTTTCTATTGGTGGCATGAGAATGGGTGGTGACATTAGATACTGCTTGATTTTATTGAATGTTGTTTCACACCCTTCATCCCATTTGAAAATAATGTTCTTATGCAATAGATGATTGAAAGGATGACTTTTATCCGCTAGTTGGGAGATGAATCTTCTGATTGATTGGAGCCTTCCCTATAGTGATCTAAGTTAACTTATGTTCCTAGGTGGTGGCATCTCCATAATTGCTTTGAATTTTGATGGATCCACTTCTATGCCTTTTTCTCAGACAATGCACCCTAGCAGTTTTTCTAATGTGACCCCAAAGAGACATTTCTTGGGGTTTAACCTAACATTGAATTTCTCCATCCATGTGAAGATTTTTTCTAGGATATGCAAATGTCCTTCCCTAGTACTAGATTTTTCCAAGATTTCATCCACATAATCTTCCATGAAGGTGTGCATCATATCATGGAAGATTGTCATCATAGCTCTTTGATAAGTAGCTCCTGCATTCTTTAGACCAAATGGCATGATGTTCCAGCAGAAGGTTCCCCATGGGCATGTGAAAGCTATCTTTTCCTGATCTTCGGGATCTATTTTTATTTGATTGTATCCTGAGAAATTGTCCATGATTGACAACACGGCATGCCCAGCTATTAAGTCCATGATGATGTCTATGTTTGGTAGTGGAAAATCATCCTTTAGACATGCTTTATTTAGGTCCCTGAAATCTGTACATATTTTGATACTATTTTCTTGTTTTGAAATAGGTACAAGATTTGATATCCATTCGGCATAATCTATAGACCATATGAATCCAGCATCCAATAATTTCTTTAGCTCCATTTTGACCATCAATGCAATGTGAGGATGCATTTTTCTTAATTTTTGCTTGACAGGCTTGATTCCTACGGGCAAAGACAAGTGATGCATAAGCAGATTTGAGTCTAAGCCTGGCATATCAGAATATGACCAAGAAAATTTGATGCTTCTTTGTTTAAAGAATTGGATGAATTTCGGTCTTTCTTGTTTTGTCATGGATTCCACTAGATGTAGGATTTTTTCCTTGTCTTTAGTGCCAATATTCACAGACCATGTCAGTTCCACTAGGATTGATGATCTTTCATGATAGTGTTCTGAAAGAGTGTCAAATCTTCCATCCTTTAGTGCCTCAGAAAGGTTTTCACTATTAGATGCATTCTTTATTTTTACTTTTTCCAAATCTAATGCTACCATAGAATGGTTTTCACTATTAGATCTATTTTCCCTGTTGTTATTTTTGCAATTGGAATATTTGACACCCTCCTATCAAGTCATGTTTTTATGAGTATTACAAACAAAAGTTGTACCAGGTTCAACATGACATAGGAAGTTTATGATGGCATCATCATTTGTAAATATTGGTATATTCAAAGGTTCAATAGGTTCCTAGTTAATGAGTTCAGGATGGATTAATGGTATTTGGTTATTAGATTTTTGCAAGGCGATGGATGTAAGGGTGTGGATAGCCATTTCGTCATGATTGTTTATTGGAATATCGAGGTCTGTGATGGTACTTTCTTCCAGATCACCTAGTCAACTCGAAGTATGCTCGTCCCCACTCGAATCATCGATATCTAGTGAACCTTCCACGAGTAGTCTAGACCCAGATCCTTGGCCCTCCTCATGCATTGATGTGTATTTTTGAATCACATCGACTAGAATATCAATGAAAAATAGATCAGAATACAATGCCCACTCATATTCATTTGTCTGTTTCTGAGCCATCCCAAAACTGAAGGATATTTTTTGCAACTATCTTTGTTAGATCCTTCTTGTCTTCATCAGAATATCTCAGACCTAGCTTCTCTTTTGTGTGGAGAGTGAGGGGTGTAATAGGCTCTGTGATTCCATCCTTTCTTAATCCAATGGGTCCTTGTCCTTCATATCCCATTTTTTTCTAAAATAACCTTTCCTTTTCCATATTTATCAGTGTTGATGGCAACATTTTTGATACTGTTATTTGATGTAGAGGGTTCTTCATCTTTGTATAGCCAATCCAGATATGCTTTGTTTCTTTTTCCATCCTCTATTGTACCCTTTTTGACAAACCTTTTATCTAGAGCCGTGACTGGTAATGATGTTTGAGACTTGATCATAGATGGTTGACCATATGTTCTAGGAGATGGCATTAATTTTGATAGGTTAAGCGATTGCTCCATAAAATATATTCCCATTCCTTTGTCCTTCAGTTGGATTTTCTCTTGGAACTTGTGCGATAAAGAATTTTGTTGATCCAGTTTATCTGTTGATTGAATTTCAACAGGACTTATCTCTTTTTCTTTACCCTTCGTTTCTACCCATTTAGTAGTGATGCTTGGACATTGTTCATCTTTGGATGATGATGCTTCCCTATTGTGTGGTATGAAGGTATCTTGAGAGATCCTAAGGGTGTCAAAATGTTGAGGGTGATTGTAATCAGCAGATATAGTCACCTCTCATCCATTTACTGGGAACTTCAAACATTGATGATATGTCGAAGGTACAACTTGCATTTCATGGATCCATGGTTGGCCTAGGATAATGTTGTATGTTAATTCCTTCTCCAACACTTGACACATGATATGTTTCATCATGGGCCCCACTTAGATGGGTAATACAATCAAGCCTTTAGATGATCTCTCTTCTTCATCATATTCTTTGATAGTCATTTTTTTGCAAGAATCAATAGCATCATCTGAATATCCCAGTGCATGGATTAACTTAAGAGTGAAAATATTCAGACCATCTCCCCCATCTATTAAGACTCTCTTGACACGATGATTGTGGATTAAGACCTCAATATGGAGTGTCATATTATGCGGATGGTTTAATGAAATATCATCTTGTTCGGAGAATGATAGATAATGTGGGGTAGTCAAATGTCCCACCATAGCTTGAAATTGACACACATCTAGATTCTTTGGTACCGTAGTTTCAACTAAAGCTTGTTCGAGAACCTCCTTATGTGATGGTGATATTTTAAGGAGTTCTAGTATCGATATCTAAGCAGGAATGTTTTGCAGTTGGTTGATGATGTTATAGTGTGATGGAGGTGGAACTGCGTGTGTAGACCCAATTCCTTTTAACATGACCTTGGCTTTCCCCCTAGTCGTTACATTTACTGGTTGATGCTCTTGATGGTCTCTGATTTTTAAGACATTGATTTGATTATTAGAGTTTGATATGTTTGGGAGCAAGTCCAATGGAGTAGTGTTGTTGATTTTGGTTTCATCAATGTTGTGACCAACTGTGTGATCACTCTCTATTCCAGATAGACAAAGGATTGTTTTGTCAAATACATGGTTGATATATTTTTCTTTGTTGTTTGAAGATGAAGATGCTTCTTTGTCATAGTTTGGAAAAGGGTCTTTGAAAGCCGAGTGATCGTTATTGTTTTGTGGTGTTTCCACATATGCTTTATTGTTGTCAATCAAATCTTGTATCGCGTGTTTCAACTCCATACAATCGTTAGTTTTGTGACCCTTGTTATTATGGAAGTTGCAATAATCAGCGTCATTCCACCATGGTGGTTTGACCTTAGGATCCCAGAATCGGGCTTCCCTTGCAATGATAAGGCCACTAGCGACTAGTTCTTTCTTTGTGAATTCTATCGATTGGCCTAAAGGTGTGAACCTTCGCCAATTTGATGGTTTCTGATATGGTTGTGTCTTGACGATCTCGTTGTTATGTATGATATTTGGCTTGAAAAGTTGATCATTATTTTGATTCTTTGATGTAGATGTTGTCAAGTTAAAAATCAGTTTGACATTGGAGGAATCATTTGTTGTTTAATGATAGTCGTGTTGCGATTCTTTTGCCAAAATTTTGGCTTATCACTGCATGAGTATTGATTTAAGGAGTTACCTGTGTTGTTTGATTTATCGTTGAAATTTTTGATAACTCCTCTTTTCACCAATGCTTCCTTAATTTTAAGACCATTTTCAATGAATTTCTCGAATGTGGGAGGACATTATAGTTCCAATCTATAACTCATTTCATCTATTAAGTTGTCAATAAACAACTCTATCTTTTCTTTCTCAGGAATAGATCTAGGATATCTAGTGAACAAGTGTCGCCATCTTTTGAGAAAAGATAAGAATGTTTCCCCCTTGTTTTGCTTTAGATTATAAAGATCCTTGATTGTTACATCGTGTTGGATGTAGAAGGAGTATTGAGAGACAAATCTATTCACAAGTTCCTCAAAAGTTATGATACCGGGTTTTAACTTTGAAAACCACTCCATGCATGATCCTCCCAAAATCCTTGGAAATAGTCTCATTAAGTAAGTCTCCTCTTGGGAAAACTCAAGACTCATTGTTTTGAATTCTCTGATGTGATCAATTGGATCCGTTCTATCATTATACTTATCGTATTTTAGGATCTCACAATGTCTTGGAAAAGGTATCAAGCCAACCATTGCATCGAAAGGATAAGGACAAATGTCCTATATCGCATATCTTTTGGTAGTCCCTTTCATCATATCTTGTATTTGTTGTTGTAACAGTTGCATTTGAGATGTTAAAGCGGCAACTGGATCTATCATTTGTGTAGGTTACAAAATTTCAGTCTCACTTGTGGTAGGTGCTTCCTTCAAATGGTTTACGTCAAAGTCTTTGGGAAGTTTGGCACTTGATTCAGCCAACATCAAAAGATATTTCTCCATATCTTGTTCTAGAATATTTTCCATAAATATATGGAACTTGGGATCTTGTTGAGCTGCTTGGATGTCCTCTGGAGTTATTTCATTTTTATCATTTTGATTCAGATTGTTCCAAGGATTTTCTTCTGCCATTTCTTGGGATTTTAAAATTTCTTGCTCTAAGAGTCTCTATTTTTGGGACCCAGTGAAGATTGGCATACAAAATTTTACCCTTTCTTCTGAATTGTTGATCCTATTTGCCAGAAAATGTCAATTTGAACTTTTAACAAAGTTGAATAAGATGACTGATCTTATTGATTTGGCTATGTTAAAATTTGATTACTATACTTAGTTTCGTGATGAAGGATGATAGTATCTTGATGATGAAACTTTAGTGTAGTAATCGATTGTGTATTTTATTTTGAAACTTGTTATTTGCAAGATCATGTTTCAGTTGATAAGATTGAAAGTTTGTATAAACCTATCTATTTTCGGTCTATAGACAGTGATTCTGATAAAGAGAAATTTGATTCTGATGAAAACTATGGATAAAATGACAGACTGATTGACTGGTAAAAATTTTGAACTCTTTGTTTTGAAAGTGCTAAAACAGAGGACAAAAGTGCTATTTCACAGAAGTGCTAGAACAGAGTTTTGAAGCGCTGAAATAGGTGACAAAAGCGTTATCTTGACAGAAGCGCTAAAACAGTGCTCAAAAGTGTTGTATAAAATGATAGAAGTGCTACTTTACAAAAGCACTAAAATAGTGTATGGAAGCATTGTATATTTTGATGGAAGTGCTATTTTAATGAAAGCACTGAAACAGTGCATGAAAGCGCTGTAGAATTTGATAAAAGCGCCGTTTCAATGAAAGCAATAAAATATAGACTGTAAGCACTGAAACAGTGCACAAAAGTGCTATTTCAGAAGCACTAAAACAGTGACTAGAAGCACTGAAACAAGTTTCCAGAATGCTTTAAAAACAAAAGTTTAAGACTCTCTATTGTTAAATCTGATCTAGCCTTATGGCATACTATATCAGGGATTGTAGAAGATAAGAAGGATGTATGCGCTAACTAAGGTTGTGATACTAAGTGAGAGATCTTCTTTGAAAGAAGGCTCATGAATAGAGCAGTTCTATCGCGTAATCTAATGTGTGACCCCTAGCAAAATTGTGATATCGGTGAATGAATGTTCTATGTTGTAAAAAGAGTTTCTGATTTTGATATAGAAAACATTGTTTTCTCAATTTATTTCTATAACCGAGAGGTTTCTTGGGTTTTGTGAATTTGATTTTTCTCTTGACAAACGTGGTGGACTTCCACATTCGTAGCATGGATTTTCTAATATAGCTTGACTTTGTTGGTTTTCAGGATGATCTTAAATCTGATTTTAATGAATTTGTGAAAACACAGCAAGCAATTGTGAATATTTTTTTTAACTGAATAGATCGTGTATGTTCAAGAATCATGAATGATTCTTATTGATTTTAATGAGGTGTTTTGACAATGAATGTTCTATATTGTAAAAAGAGTTTCCGATTTTGATATAGAAAACATTGTTTTCTCAATTTATTTCTATAACCGAGAGGTTTCTTGGGTTTTGTGACTTTGATTTTTCTCTTGACAAATGTGGTGGACTTCCACTTTCGTAGCATGGATTTTCTAATATAGCTTGACTTTGTTGGTTTTCAGGATGATCTTAAATCTGATTTTAATGAATTTGTGAAAACACAGCAAGCAATTGTGAATATTTTTTTTTAACTGAATAGATCGTGTATGTTCAAGAATCATGAATGATTCTTATTGATTTTAACGAGGTGTTTTGACAATTGTACACAAATCAAACAGACTCACACTTAAGGACAAGTAGGTCATCATTATACTCACAACCCACATCTTGAATTACGTTGAATCACATAGCCGTGTCACCCCCTAGAGGGCACCCATTTTTTTGTTGTTGCCAGGCGAGTACTCAAAGTGACAGAAGTGGATACAGAATCCCTTGAGCAAACGATCCTTGGTAATTATATGGTGAGTATCTTGAGGTCAGATTCTTCCCTCCCCTTGCACTACGAGTATGACAATGTATGGATACTGAGTCGGTGAGAAACTACTCTATGGTTCGTAGATAGGGTTTCTGTTCGGTGCGACAAATAGATAAATTCCCTCAGGAGACCTCCTAATCTTTAGAACAAAGATTTTGGGGATGGTTATCTTGCTCACTACCGTCAAGTTGGACTTTCATCAACAACTTGCATTTTTATTATAGTGGGTTGGAAAACCTGGCTTTGGTTGTTCCCACTTAGGTCATTCCCGTAGGGTGAGTACTTTTTCCCACTACGGTAGGCCTGCTAAAGGATTTAACAAAGCGAAAATGACATGAAGTAAAAAGTGAATCTAGCACTTTGGTCACCCAGTTAAGGGGAGAGCATAAGCCTAATCACCACAAGAACAACATATAAGTTTGTCTTTGTTTTAAGCCCAAAAATAAATTTTCTAATCTAAGTGAAGGTGTTGCTTCACAGAAATCATGTTTGTTCTTTTTAACTTGTACTATAAAAATGCGGTGACTACCTTAGGATTGATAAATTTTATTTTTAAGAAAAAAAAAAATGTTTACACTAGGATTGATAATTTTTAGTCCAATTGTGAAAAAAAATTAAAATCTGGCCGTGGTCGCGTCTGATCCAGACTAATTTTTACAAAGTGCTGGAATATTGCACCAAAGCGCTAAAACCCGAAAGCACCGAAACAGGATACCGAAGCGTCGAAGTTTTCCATGGAAGTGCTAAATCACCTGATGCGCTAAAATAGTGTCCGGAATTGCCAGAGTTGAAAACACTGAAATTTTGACCGGAAGTGCTAAAATAGTGACTGGAATCGCCAAAGTTGAAAACACTGAAATTTTGACTGAAAGCGCTAAAACTTTTAATGGAAGCGCTACAAGAAAAGCATGCTGAGAACCTGCGTGATACTTTCTAGAAAATTTGCAAAATTGGGAAGAATTGGGGTTAATGCCCCACGGTGGGCACCAAATTGTAAGCAGTGAATAAGTGAATAATCACAAAAGACACTTCTTAATGCCACATTATATCAATAGACAAGTTAAATGAATCAATTCAAAGGAATTATCTATCAAAAACATCATATTGTTCACTATCTCCAAAGATTTGTTGAATAAAAATGGCTCTCAGATCGTGAGTGCACTATGATTGTTAGAATGACAATTGGAAGAACGAGATGGATACTGATGCAATGATATGGAATTGAGTATGATAATACTAGAAGATAAATGAATTAAACTAAGAATGGATTGACATGAAACAAATAATTGCAGCCATGATATTGAAGCTTGATTGTTGAATGCTTGGATTCTTGAATGCTTGATGCTTGAGTGCTTGAATTCCTCCAGAGTAAGAGTGCATAAACTTGATTATCTGGATCCTTTTCTTGGTTCAATGAGGTTGTATTTATAGATTTACTGGCTGTAGAAATGCATAGGGAAAGCTTTGAGAGGCTTGGATTCAATATGGAGAATTGAATGGTGAGAGATGGAGGATATTGAGAGAAAAATGGAGATTGTCACTACCCATGAAAACACTAGGCAAGAGAAGAGGAAGGATTGAGAGATCAAATTCCAAATTTGTTTCCAATTTGTCTCCAAAACTTCTCGTGAAGTTTAAATCAATTAATTTTGACATATTTTAGACATGATTTAGACATAGGATATCTAATTCATTTTTGATAGAATATAGATGGAATATTTTTTGTGCTTTAATTCAAATATTTTTGATTTATTTAAATTAGCAAAAGAGGGATAAATAATTTAATAAAATGAACTATAGGATAGTTGTTTATTAATTTAGACAAAAGAATATGGCAATTAATCAATAAAGTGTTTTGTCTTTATTTAATTAATTTAAGATGGATGTGATAGATTGAAATAGGGATTTGATAATTAAATCAAACAAAGTATTTAATATTGTTTATTTAATTAAGATGAATTTAGATGTGAACTATATAAATAAATATTTCTATTTATTCAAAGGTAGAGGAAATTAGGATAATTAATCAAATAATTCGTATTTAATTAATCGGATGCTCCAGACCAATTTTAGGTGTATACAGATCCTACAGGATTGCATTGGGCCCCTCTACAAAAACCTCTCTCGGTTTTGGCTAACTTGAGGTGGTTTTCCTGTGGTGGAAGATTTTCACTTGATGGAAAAAGTGTCAAATTCAAGTTGTGCAAAGTTGCAAAGTGGTGCAAATTTCACTCTGCAACTTGTGTGACCAAGTGGACTATTCCAACACATCTGAATAGGTATTTTTATGCTAGGTATGGTCCTCTTTTGCATCAAAACATGCTGAATTGCTCTGAGCTATGTTTCACCGGATCGATCCCTTAATAGTTGAAAGTGCAAAATGGATGCAAAATTCATCATTCTATTACTCTGATACTGTGATGCTTATAAAATTTTTGTCTAATCCTATAGGATTTTGTTGGTCCCCTCTACAAAAACCTCTCTCGGTTTTGGCTATCTTGGAGTATTTTTCCCGTGGCTGTAGATTTTCACTTGATGGAAAAAGTGTCAAATTCAAGTTGTGAAAAGTTTCAAAGTGGTGCAACTTTTGCTCTGCAACTCATGTGACCAAGAGGATTGTTCCAATGTGTTAAAATAAGTTTTTTTACACTAGGCATGGTCCTCTTTTGCACTGAAACATGCAGAATCTCTCCAAGATACGTTCCACCGGATCGATTCCTTAAAGGTCCAAAGTGTAAAATGGCTGAAAACTTCAACATGCTATTACTCGAATATAGTGATGCTTAGAAAATTCTTGTCTAATACTATAGGATTGTGTTAGGCCCCTCTAAAAAACCTCTCTTGGTTTCAGCTATCTTTGAGTGGTTTTCCCATGGCGGCAGATTTTCACTTGATGGAAAAAGTGTCAAATTCAAGTTGTGTAAAGTTGCAAAGTGGTGCCACTTTTTTCTCTGCAACTCGTGTGACCAAGTGTACTATTCCAACACATATGAATAGGTACGTTTACACTATTCATGGTCCTCTTTCCAACCGAAACATGTGGAATCGCTCTGAGCTATGTTCCACTAGATCAATCCCTTAAGGGTCCAAAGTGCAAAATGGCTGCAATCTTCAACATGCTATTACTCGGATACCATGATGCTTAGGAACTTCTCATATAATCCAACAAGATTGCATTGGGCCCCTCTAAAGAAAAATCTCTCGATTTTGGCTATTTTGGAGTGGTTTTCCCATGGCGGCAGATTTTCACTTAATGGAAAAGTGTCAAATTCAGGTTGTGCAAAGTTGCAAAGTGGTGCAACTTTCGCTCTGCAACTTGTGTGACCAAGCAGATTGTTCCAACACATATGAATAATTATTTTTATGCTAGCCATGGTCCTTTTTTCACCGAAACATGCGGAATCACTCTGAGCTACACTCCACCGGATCGATCTCTTAAGGGTCCAAAGTGCAAAATGGCTACAAAATTTAGCATGCTATTATTTAGATACCGTTATGCTTAGAAATTTCTCGTCTGATCCTACATGATTGAGTTGGGCCCCTCTACAAAAAACTCTCTTAGTTTTGGCTATCTTGAAGTGGTTTTCCCATGGAAATATATTTTCACTTGATGGAAAAAGTGTCAAATTCAAGTTGTGCAAAGTTGTAAAGTGGTGAAACTTTTGTTTTGCAATTCGTGTGACCAAACTAATTGCTCCAATGCATCCCAATAGGTAGGTTTATGCTATGCATGGTCCTCTTTCACACCCAAACATGTGCAATTTATCCAACTTGCATTCAACCGACTTGATCCCTTATGATGGCATGTAAAATATTGGAAAAGAGAAACATACAAATGACGGTTGAGAAGTCTGAGTATTCCACACAAAAAATGTATGATCATTGGTGCAAAGCACCTTATTCTGATGAAGAAGGTCTAGTTCAGTGGTTTTAGTGATTATCTATTGGTCAATAGGTTATAGTGGGTATTTTGAGCATGCTTTGTCTTGAATAAGGTCAATTAAGACCATTAGGTATGTTTTAGGGTGATTTTTGGGTCTAGTGATAAAAATGTTAAAATTTTAATCTTGCACTAGAAGTTGTCTTTGTAGCCTTTGAAGAAAAATTTGTGAATTTTTATATGATTGTGAAAGAATGGAGTTTTGCCGATGTTATAAGGCTATTTTCAAGCCATTTGTGTGGTTTTAAAGGTCATTAAATGTACTCATTAGAATGGAGGAGTCTAGAGTTGCAAATTTGTAAGTTGCTTAAAGCAACAAATTTGAAATGCAATGGTTACTTGTTTTGAAAGTTGGTTTTTAGTTAGTTGAGGGTGTGGATCAGTTAGAGAAGGGTATAAAACACTATGTAAAGCCTTGAGAGGCTCAAATGGAGGTTGTTGATGAAATTTTAGAGATCTAATAACAATTATCCACACCGTTCTCTGTTTTTTAGATTTTTGATACAAACTTGTTGATCCCATACTTGGTATGACCTCTAGCTTTCCTGTATGGTCCCAAGGCTGACATGGATTGAAAGAGGGTTGAGTTGGCTTTCTTTTGGCAATGGTTTGGTGCAAAACCATAAAGGAATAGGAGAGCTATTATCCTTGAGTCAAGTGAATGTTGGATTCTTGGTGGGCCTATTTGAGAGAAGCTATGTCAAATCACAACTTGGTTGAGCCACTTTGCATCACCAATGGTTCTTTGCAATTCGAAGAGTGATTGAGAGCATCTTGATTTTTTAAATAGACCTATTCGGGGGTCTAGGACAACATCGAGTCCATTTCTTATTTGTATTATAGATTATAATTTTCTTTCTCCCAAGTCCATTTCATATACAAGAAATAATATTGCAAAAAGTTGACATATAAATCTTTTGATAGTGATGCATCAAGAACATATTGGAATCTTTTTATGAATCATTTAATGGAATGCCAATTGTAAACATTTTTTTTTCTTTTAGATAAAGTTGTTTAGCATCAATCAATTAATATTCAAGACAAATCATGGAGGACAACAGTGATCAATGCTAGGGATAAAAAATTAATAATTATACATGTGAATAAGTCAATCATGTACATGTCAATAAGGGAAGCAAAAGTACTCAAAAACACGTAAGCCTCAAAAAGTATACACACGAATTCATAGTATACAAAAATCAATACAAAGTATATGCATGAATACAAGGTATATGCATGAAAACACCCAAGCCACAAAGTATACACGTAAGTTGTAAAGTATACACTTGAATACATGTAACTCATATCTATTGAACCATCAATTTAGAATGCAAATATGGATAGGCATCGATAAAAGATATTTGTATTAACCAAATATCCATGTAGGCATACATAAATATATGTCGATATAAGTATGAAATATATGTACAAAATAGCCATATAGGCTTACGAGAATCCCATATAGGCATAAAATGTCAAATATGTCCAATACAAATATGTACAAAAATGCCATGTAGGCATACAACAAAGGGATCTAGAATCAAAATTCATTGCTCTCCATGCCCTGGAAATAAACTCTTTCCCTTTCCTTTTCAATCGGATGCCGATAGGTCTGTCACTCATTTTTGTTGCACTCGAGGAGTGGTCCTGCTGCTCCTCCTAGGGTTTAGTTCATGTGAAGTTTTAGCTATTACAATAAGAAGTAAAGACATGAATATATAGAAATACATTATAAAAAATGATATATTTGATTAAATAATCACTTACCGCCATCTAATGATCTCTCTCCATGAGGGAAATATTCTCATGCCCATGCTTAGGCGTGCTCAAGCCTTGTATAAACCATACAAATAGAAATTAAACTATGTGAATCAATAATGGTTTGAATTTTCACTAACTAACATCTATAACAACAAATGTAAATTAAAATTTACTAATTTTCCTCATACCTCTCCTGTCAGAGCCATCGAGGCCTGTATAATAAATGACACACCAATCTCCATTGCTCTCATCACATTCATAGGTGTTTCAGCTTGCAACATCTGAAAATAAAACAAAAAATTATTCAACGTAATCAACGATGTGCATATAAACTACACAAATATATTAAGTACTTGATTCATTAGTTAAACTCTTTATTCTATTACCTCCATGTAGGTTTGAGTAAATTCGCTGCCACTAGGAAGTGTTCCATCAAAACCTCCAATATTAGTCTGTTCAACATCCAAAATCGCATATTAAATTAGCATTCATAGAACAATGCTATTAACATAAAATAAATTTATAATTGTTTACTAGTTACACACCCTAACGATAGGTGTACTACAAAAATAAGTTGGTGGGGGGTTGGTGTATCCAATCTCAACACTATGACCCTACAATTTTATTAAAATCATAAAACATTTTTAGTTAATCTTGCATTTCAAAATTAAAATTTAATAAATTAAATTCAATGAACATTTACTAACTTTTATTTGAATATCAATGCCATATGCCTCATGCAAAATTTCAGCTGCCCTCTCCATCTCCATAGCTATAGACAGATCTTGTGTACCAGTCTCTTGAGTGTCGATGGGATCATATGAACAATTAGCCCTGCAAGATTGACACACATGTGTTCGAAGGCCACTACTCAAAGACTCCCCTGGATGGCATTCTATAATAGGGCTAGTATGATGGATTACACTCTGGGTCAAAGTGTTGATCACCTACAATGTCTTTACATCATCACTTTCCTTCATGATGGAAGGCATAACAATGTGCTCACGAGGTGGCCTAGTGAGAACTCATCTACCTTGCCATGTAGGATCTGACCATGCACTGGGTCTATCCTAAGCTAACCCCCCACCTCTCCCCTGGAAATCCCTCATATCAATATAATTTGGGATTTTATTCAATATGAACTCACTGTATAGTTTCCTAAGGAAATATTGCGAGACCTCACAATTGTTGCACGATGGGTAATTGAAGACCATGTACCACCTATCATAAAACCAGTCCCTAATCTGTTTGTGGTGGCACCAATGGATAGGAAACCTCTTCGCATTGAGGGTAAGATTTTGATTTGTGCGTGGGTCGGTGAATAATGATCACAAATCACCTTTTATAATTTTTAAATCCTTTATGTCATTGTATGATAGTTTATTTCCATAATAATCCCTAGTCGCCTACCTCCTATCTTGCCATCCAATTATTTGTTTGCTAATTGAATCTACATTTTTTAACATATCTTTCAATGAATTTGCTAGGGTCATTCTTTTTGTGGTTGAACCATTTGGATCACTCAACCTACTGATCAAATCCTCAATTTTCTTTTTGTTGTTCTCAATTTCACTCATTAAATTTTGTTGAGTGCTAGGACGGGGTTGAGTGATTGGTGGAGGAGGTTATTGTTGTGGTTGATTTTGATCTGGACGATTTGGTTGGTCTTCCTATTGAGGATCTTGAGGGTTTTTAGGTTGATTTGCATCTCCTAAAAATTCAAACAAATATATATCGAATTCAACCTAAAACTAACTAATTCAAAACAAAAACTACAAAATCCTTACCTCTCACACCTCCTCATCATTGTGGTGCCATCGTTGTGAATAAATAGCAATTTTTGGTGAAGAAATTTTTTGAATTTCTACTCCTAGAATGCGATCACAAAAGTATGTGGGATTTTGGCCATGAGTACAAAAAAAATAGTCAAAATAACAATGACATGTTTTCACTTTTTTTTTCTTTTTACAATCAATAACGTGAGTGCATTATAATGCGCTCGCGTTATTGGTTTGTTGTTGCCGAGCCTCAAGCTCAACAAACCAAGCCATAACGCAAGCGCATTATAGCGTGCTCACATTATGGATTTTCAAAAGTTTTTTTGAAGGGTGTCCATGAAATGGCTACCTATTTCCATGCACCCGCCCAGTACTTTGATGTTATGTTACTTGTCTTAATGTGTTGGAATGTTAAATGATAATGTGATTAATTAAATATCCTTTTTAAGATTAATTAATTAATGTCTTCATGATTTAACAAAGCTTATGTGATTTAATTAAAAATTGCTATAGTTTCTTATAGATACAACACAATGATCGAGTATGTTATGCACCTATGGTTTAAATTAACATAACAAACAAGAGGAATTTGAATAGTATGAAACCTAAAGTAACTATAAAAAGAAATTAAATAATCCTTTTAGTGCTCAAGACACATACATAACCAATTGTCAAGAACGAAGCAAAGGGAAATCTTATAGGATATAATCCAATAGCTCTAACAACATTTTTTAATAATTCATACCATTCAAAGGGACTAGACATAATACCAATGCAGATGCACAAAATTAATAAGATCTTTAAGGGGTGTGCCATTGAGCTATGTTAATGTGTAGGTGCCAAAGTCATAGCTTGAATTGACGATGTAAGGTCCTAACTAATTAGGACTGAATTTTCCTTTTTTCAATATAGTCAACAATAGTATGGGTATGTGTATGATCATGATAGGGAAAAAAGTGGTAATATGTAAGTGATATGATGGCCCATGTGGCTGAAGACTTTTTTTCTACCCAAAATTGATGAAACAAAATGGATTTTTAAAGGATATTCTCAGCTTTCCACCAATATAAATTATGTTTTACTTTGAATTTAATAAATAATTATTATTCATTTTCTATTTGAATTACAACTAAAGTCCTGATTGATAGGCTGATAGAAAAACATTTATAGCTTTCAAATGGTATCACATTTTTTGAATCTAAAACATGCATCACATTCTATGCTTTACATACTATAGGATTAATTTTTTTTGAATTTTATGAAGTTTTGACAAAGTTAAGGTGGTTAGACATAAGAGTTTTAATATTTTTTAAAATTTGCAATAAAAAATTCATACTTAATTATTTACTTGGAAAAAAATTACATAAAAATATGCATCACATCGAGACATGAGTCCTCTACTTATATCTAAAATCTTATAAAAAAATATTATCATTTTATTATGGTTAGGGTGGTCAAACAGACGCCTTCTTATTTTTTCCTTGAAATTTAAGTACTACTGCATTGAAATTTCAATTTTTCACCAAATAGATTTTTAAAACAAAATTAAACCTATTAGTTTAGAAACTACATTCAATTTTCTACAAATTCTATTCTTACATATTTTTGAAATAATATAGATAACTTATTTAAATTTTTATGTCAATTTGCCTAACTTTGATTTTCTAAATTTTCATCGCCACTTAAGGGCCTATTTTTTCTACGATGATCCTACACATACTTGTATTGCGTTGGTTCTCTTATAAAACTAAACCGACCTTGTTAAATGATTGAGGGATGATGTGGTGTTTATAACTTCATTACAATTGCTTAGTATAAGCTTGAAGATGCTCGAGAGCGTTAATGCACTATTCATCAAGCATTTCAAGTTGATGCAACCATTGTTCTTTATAGGTAGCATTATCGATAAGACCTTGGAGAGAAATACTTAACGTAGGAATTTCTAACTCCAAGGGCATGATAGCCTCAGTACCATAGATAAGGTTATAGGTTGTAGTTCTTATAGATGTTCGAACATTTGTGAAATAGGCCCATAGAACATATTGTAATTGTGTCTGCCAATCTTTGTGATGTTTATTAATAGTTTTCTTGAGGATTTGTTATTGAGTCTTGTTAGTAATTTTTTCTTGACCATTAGATCGTGGGTAGTATGGTGTTGAGAAGAGATGTTGAATATGAAAGGTCTATCGGAACTTCTTGACATCATTATTTTTAAATGGGGTTCCATTGTCTGAAACTAATTCGGAAGAGAGTCCAAAGCAAGAAATGATGTGTTCCAATAAGAAACAACATATCACATCAGTGTAGTTTTGGATCTGAGAGGAATAGCTTCTACCCATTTTGTGAAATAATTGGTTGTAGTAATGATAAACATATGTCCAGTGGAGGAAGGTGGTGAATTTTTTCCAATGAGATCCATTCCCCATATAGAGAATGGAAAAATAGGAATTTAGGCACAAATATTAGAAGTAGGAGCATGGATCAAAGTGTTGTGTTCTTGAAATTTGTGGCATCGATTAACATAAATGAAGCAATCCTTTTCCATATTTTTCCAATAGTATCCCATACGAAGTAGTTTTTGTAGTAAGGTTCTTCCCCCAAAATGACCTCCACATGCACGTGAATGGGCCTGTTCAAGGGCTATATGAGTTTAAGAATCCTTAAGACATCGTAGAATAATTCCATCAAAGGATCTTCTATACAATGAATCAACAAGGATTATGTACTTGGTTGCTAAATTTTTTAGACGATTTCAAGTTTTTTTGGTTGTAGGCTCGAGAATGGTACCATCTTTTAAATAATTATATATGGCATCATACCATTCACTTGAGCTATCTTGAATTTTTATGAATGCGGCATCAAATTTATTATGGATGAAGGGTTCCATGATTGGTTTAATGGTAAACATGATGTTTTCAGAAGGATCTGAAGGTGATATGAGAGAAGCGACACTGGCCATTGCATTAGCATGTCAATTATCTTTTCGAGGGATGTTATCAGTGGTGAATGATTCAAAGTATTCTAACAAGGTTAGTACGAGATCCTTATATTGCAATAATTTGTCATGTTTAGCTTGGTAGAGACCATTTATTTGTTTGATCACTAATTGTAAATCACCGAAGATATTAATATCTTTGATGAGCATAACTAAAGTAGCATGCAATCCAATAATTAATGATTCATATTTAGTTGTGTTATTTGTACATAGGAAATTTAAGTGATACGAAAAGGGAATAGGCTTCTCGATGGGTGGAATTAAGATAACTCCAACACAAGAGCCTATTCTACACTTGGATCCATATAAATATAATTCCCATGTAGAAAGTTCTATTGTCAACACACTATCATCGAGAAAGTAATCATCACTAGGGAGGGCTACAGGAGAAGGAGCATCAGCTAAGTGGTCGGTTAGGGCTTGGCCTTTGATTTATTTTTGTAAAACATAGTTAAGGTTGAATTCTGCCAGCAACATTAACCATTTAGCGAGATGTCCGAATAGGTTTGTTTTACTGAAAAGATATTTGAGAGGATAAATTTTTGTTTTGACTTGTAGTTCTGCATTTAGTAAATAGTGTTGCAACTTACTAGTAGTGAATACAAGAGCCAAACATTATTTTTCAATTGTTGTGTATTTTTTTTCCTAATCTATTAGGTTTTGACTAATGTAATAAACAAGATGATATTTTCCATTGTCATCTTGTTGAGCCAACAATGTGCCAGAGCATGGGTGGAAGCAACGATATAAAGGATGAATGGTTTATTTGGTATAACGGTTTGTAAAATGGGTACAGTTGCAAGATATTCTTTCAAACTCTCGAAGGCCTATTTACAATCATCATTCTAATCAAAATGCACATACTTTTTGAGGAGGTGTGTGAAAGGCAATATTCTATCAGCTAAAGAGGTGACAAAATGACAGATGGGTTGAATCCTTCCTTGTAGTGTGCGTAATTGCGAAATGTTATGAGGAGGTGGCATGCTAATTATAGCATCAATTTTCTTCATGTCCACCTCAATGCCTCTATGACATATGATAAACCCTAAATGTTTTTCACTATCTACTCCAATGAAACACTTCTTAAGATTTAAGCACATGTTGTATTTATGCATTTGTTCAAAGATTTATAGAAGAACATTCACATTATCTTGTCGCGTTAAGGATTTGGGTAGAATGTCATCAACATAAACTTTTGAGATTTTATGTATGTAATCATGAAATATCAATGTCATTGCTTGTTGATAGGTTGTGCTTGCATTTTTTAATCCAAAAGGAATCATAACTCAACAAAATGTTTCCCAAGCGGATGTGAATGTCATCTTGTATTGATCGTGTGGGTTAATGAAGATTTGATTATATCAAAAAAATCCATCCATAAAGGACAACAAAGCATGTCCAACAATTGAATCCACTATCATGTCGATGTTAGGAAGGGGAAAATCATCCTTTAAAGATTATTTATTCAAGTCACAAAAATCCATACATATCCTAACATGATTATTAGGTTTAGCAACTGTGACAAAGTTTGATATCCAAGGAGAATAATCAATAGGCGAAATAAAATGTGCATCAAGGAGTCTTACAAGTTCTCCTTTAACATGCAAGGATAGCTTAGGGTTCATCTTTCGTATCTTTTGGAAAATGGGCTTAGCATTCTCAGAAAGAATAATGTTATGGGTCACTATCTTCAGATGTATTCCTAGCATATCAGAATAATTCCAAGCAAATAGTTTAGAAAATTCATGAATCAAGGTGGCAAGATCCTCAAGTGTTCTTCATCATCAATGAGCTTCCCAATTTTAATGAATTTTTCTTTATCACCTATGTCCATTGGTATATCAATGATATCCCCTAAGGGGAGTGCATTTGACTTAAGAAATTCTTGATCATATGGTTCCATTCTTGTAGTTGTCTCATTAAAGTCAATAAAATTGAGCTCGATAGTTATCATAGCACAAGAAGAATTTCTATTGGGAATAGAAATCTTATCAGAAGCACCTATCAGTTGTTTCAAAGCTTCATCATTGAAAACATGGTCCAATGATGGTGATGAATCCATATCAAGGAATTCAAGATGTTTAAGTGAGATTAATTCTTGGTTTACAGGTGATGGTGTTGATGTTGAATGATGGTTGGTGATTTTCTTTTGTTTTCTTAGAAAAATAAAACCCTAAACTAGTATTAGTCTCCTATGTATTAGGTTCATTGGGAACTCAAATTACTTGTTCATTTTTTCCACATCCTTTACCATTGTATCCTAATTATTTTACATGATCATAACCTTGTCCATAAAGTCTTTCCATTTCCTTTGGGTTAGGTGGTTGTTGGTAATCTATCTCATCAAAATTTGTTGTATACATTGTGTTTTCTACCAAAGTATATGAGGTAGATGTGTGGGAAGGCTCTTCTTCAAACTCAGTAGATAGGATTGTTGGTTTTTCTTGTTCTTCATCCTTTTTATGTGTGATTATATACTTGCCCATAAATGAAGGTGTGAATTCTAATGATCCCCAATCATCACCAACTAATTTAGACATTTATTATTTTGTGTCTTGTTGGTTGGTCTCAAGAGGTGCTATGTTGGAAGTTGGAATCAATATGTTGAGAGAACTTGTTCCTTTTTCAAGTTGTAAGCAATGTTCAGGCTTGAGTCTATGTCAATTTGATAAAAAAAAATTATTATAGATATATTTCATTTTTTGATCAAGGGTCGAAGGTACTACATGCATCTCATGAATCCATGGTCTTCCCAAAATAATATTATAGGAAAGGTCATAGGACATGAAATTAATAGGAGTTTGCAGAATAACCATTCTGACGGGAATAGGTAAAGTGATTACACCAAGCAATTGCTTTCTGATAATGTCAAATCCTCTAATAGATAGGGAATCAAATTTTATTTATGATTTATCCACATGTAATCTATCAAGAAGCTGTACACCACACCTATTAAGGGAAAATCCATTGTCAAAAAGGGTCTATTTGATTCCTATCCAATCGTATTGGGTTGAACCACCAAAAATGAACAAGGGAAAGATGCACTCTTACACCTCTACAGTTTTGCACCTAAGAGGAAAGAGGTCTTTCTTTCACACCTTTTCACTGTAGGGTTCATTCAAAAAAGGATTGGGGGTTTGTGATGTGTTAATGGGTAAGAGTAGGATGTGGTGTGTGTGATTTAATGTTTCTAAATGTTGGAAATGGAAATAGAAGCTAACTAATAATGTAAAACCTAAGAAATGCAAATTATTGGAAAACACAATGTTGTATGCAAACATATACAACATGACCTGGGAAATATACATTAAACTAAAATAGAAGGTTAGAGATGAAAGGGGTGTGCACCTGGAAATTTGTAGAGGTTGGAAATGCTATTAAATTTGATGTAGAATTTGAAAGGGACACTTGTGCCAATTTGGGTGACCTAGTCCTTTTCCTGGAAAACTGATTCAAAGCCCGTTTTAGCCAAAAGGGTATCTAGATCTATGAAAATCCCTTAAAAACAACTTCAATTGGACTAGGTCGCCAATAATGGCAACCTAGTCCTCTTCTAAATTTTTGAAGATCAAAAGATGGAATCTAAAGCCCTTGGTCTATGTTTTCTGCTCCTCTAGGTGTCTGGTCCCGAAAATGCAGAATCTGATTTTTTAGGTGTCTTCCAAGCTCCAACAAGGGTTTCTCCAACCTTAAAGAGATTGGACAAGTTTTTGAATGATCTTCCACCTTGATTCTTTTCCAAATATATCTACAAGACCTGCAAATCACACAAAAGAAGGAAAACTTGTTGATTGTTAGGGATTGGGGGTTAGCCTTAGTCAAACCCCTTTTGAGTAATAAAACCAAGAAGATGAAATAAAGTAATGAAGCATGAAACAAAGGAGTGATGGAGTTTACCTTACATTGATGATTGATCTTGAGTTGCAGCAATGGAGTATTCAGCCCTTTGGATGCTTCTTGATATAGATGTTTTGTTGAATTAGAGTACTCAAAACCCTAGCTTCCTTGAGAAGGAGAGATGAGAGATTGAGAAGAGAGGAGAAAAATTAGAGGTAAGAAGTGAAAAATGAGGGGAAAAACCTTTATTTATAGAAGTCATGCCTTAATTTTCCCAAAATAACACCATACAGGCCGACCTTAGGGTTTTAGAGACAAAATCCTAAAAGAATTATGTTTTAATTTTGAATTTTATGCCACATGGGACTAGGTCACCCAAGGTGGAAACCTAGTCCACCTAGGCAATTTTCATTTAATGTCCAAAATTAAAAGGTCATTATTGTTGCTTGTTGGGACTGTCTCATGAAAAAACACTAAGATAGGACTTATATGTGTATTAAGGGGTAATTATAGCATAAGAAAAGGGTTGATTTGGTGATGAAAAGCCTAGGAAAGTGTGAATATGTTTTACAACACCTTACAACACTTTGGCACAAGGCTTAGAAAGGGGTAGAAAGAGGTTGAAAAAGGTCCAAAATCCATAGGCAAGGGTCCAAATGAGTGAAAAGTGTCAAAGTCTACACTTTTTGATGACACATGGTCTATGATCATAAAGGCTTCATTTTTCTTCCTTAATTCAAATGGAGGGAGCTCGTGTTGATAGAAGGTAATGTCTACATTAACTGTATTCATTCCTTGTATTAGAGCTACCACATCATTTGCATTCATACCAGGAGGAACCATGATTTGTTGCAATGTTGTTTGAAGCATAGAATGATAGTTTGGTGAGTCCTGAAGAAGATCCAAAAGGGATATCTTTACGAGAGTATTCTTAAGTTTCTCAACAAGATCATACTCCCTAAGGTGTGAATTTAAATGAGGGGTAGAAGGTAATATGAGATTGGCTAAAGATAAGGGTGTTGAAGTGGCTTGTTGGGTTCGTGGGTTTTTTCTAGTGTAATGTGTGTGAGCGACAACATCGTGCATAGGTGGGTAAAGGGTAAACTCTAGTTTAGATGGAGGTTTTGGTTTATGGGAAGGTGGGTAGAGAACAAGTTGAGGTTGAATTATATTAACATATTTTTTTTTAGGGTGCTCACAACAAAGCCTAGTGGATGGGCTAGGTGAGATGAAGTCTTGAAGAGATTCATCTAACATATCCATCTCACCATAGCTAAAAGGTTGGGGAAATAGGTTATTGATGGTTGGTTTGGGTTTGTCATCACAAATTTTAGTTGATGAGCTAGGTGAGATGAAGCCCTATAGATCTTCATTTAACTTATCCAAGTCATCACTACTAAAAGGTTTAGATTATATGGTTTGCCTAAAGTGGAGAATTTTGTGGATTGTTTAATGTGGTGTTTCTAATGTTTTGTTTTTATGTTTGAATGAGTGTGACCTAAATGAACTAGGAACCAATGCTAAAAATTAAACTTGTAAAGATCTAATGCTATCCATAAATTTCATGATAGTAAAATATGCTTATGCTAATGATTACAGTATAACATAAAATAACTAAATTGAAACTTTTAGAGTAACTGAAACAAATAAAAACCTTAGGCACTGGAAACTAAATAAAGAAATTACTAATGCCAAATGAGCACTAGGACTAAGTCACCCAAGGTGATGAATTAGTCCTAGTAGGGGTATTTTTGAAGTTATTCTGATTTTTTTGATGGATGCTAATGGGTTTTGTACTATAAAATGCAGATCTAAAGTGTAGGTGCAAAATTTCTTTACTGTTCAAAGAAATGAGATGCAAAAATGGAATTTTCACTAATGCGAAGGATGAAACCCTAGGATGTAAGTTTAAACAATGGAACATGCAATACAATGTTAATAAGAGGTGTTCCTAGGATGCAAATGCATGCTAGATCAAAAGTAATATGTTTCTAAATGTAGGTTCACCAAAATGAACCAAAAATTTTAGGGGAAAGGGAGCTCTCTATCACTTCTAGGGTTTTCACCTAAAAGGAGAGAACTCTTTCACACCCCAAAGTCTAGGGGGTTCATTCAAGAATAATGTAAATGACTTGAAGTATGGAATTAACTAACTATTGGATGCAAACTAATGGAATGTAGGTTGTTTGAAAACACATGATGATATGTAGAAAGATGGATAAAAGACAATACAAGGTAAAATAGGAGGGAAGATAAGGAAAGTGCACCTGGAAATGAACAATAATTGAAGTCAAGATTCTAGATACCTCTAAAATTCTAAAAATTATGAATTTTAGGTCAATTGGGACACTTACACAAAGCTAGGCGGCTTAGTCCCAGTTCTGGGAAACTCCTCTGGGTCCCATTTCAGCCAACTGGGTGTCCATATCTTCAAAAATCCCTGACAAAAACATGATGTGGGACTAAGTCACCACTATTGGTGACTTAGTCCATTCTAGGTTTTCTAAAAATCCGAAAGTGGAAATGAAAGCCTACAGTCTGCAACTTGTTCTCCAACTGAAATTCGGGTCTCAATCTACAACATCGCGTACAAAACAATTTTTTGTCTGGTTTCTAATGGGGTTTTTGCCTTGGTAAAAACCCTAGTTGGTATTTAAACTTTGAAAGAGATAATAAATCTGCATAAAATCCTATCCCTAAGTGTGTCTAAGACTAGGAAATATGAAGTATGATGCAACCCTATTCTACCATACAATCTGAATAAGATGCATAAATGATACTAGAACAATGCAAGAATCATTCCAAGAGAATCTAAATCACATTAGAAATTAATCTTAATAACATGCAAACCTTCCTTAGGCTAAAGATAGAAATAAAATTGAAAATAGAACCACTTTGAAAACAAGTCTTTAAGTTGATTTGATGGCTAGTTGTATCTCCTCAACCTATATTTCTCCATGATTCTCTATAGACATCCATGATCAATCCATTGCAATGTGAGATCTTGAACAAAAAGTGTTCATATAGACCTACAAAAACCCTAGCTTCAACTTTGTTGTATAAAGACTAATGCATCTTCTTGTGGAAGATGTTCCACACTTGATTCTTGAATTTTCTTGTGAAAAATGACTAAAAGTCTTGAAAAATGACCTAAAAACATGTATTTATAAGCATCAATACCTAATTGTCAGTTATTTTGACCTAAGAGGCCAACACCTATCAAGATTTTTTATTAAGTCAAAGATTTTCCTGCTCAAAATGTAAGTAACCCTAAAAAGGACTAAGTCACCACCTTGGGAGACTTAGTCTCACCAGGGGATTTTGAGGTGGGATTTGTTAAAATTCGAGTGATTTGAATTCGTATTGTTGATACTTGTATGATTTCTTTGGTGAAATAAGCCTCAAGGTCAAAAATGATGAGTCTTAGAGGCCTATAAATGTTATTTTTCAAGGGATGATTGATGCAAACATGCCAAAATGGCTCAAATTAAGCATGAAATGGTATCTTTCTTCAAGACTATACAATTTTATACATTACATGATAGTATAAAGGGAGGGATACCCCTTGATATGATAAGCTTTATTTATGGGAATAGGTGCCAGAGAGAGTAGATTTTCTTTTCCAAATATAACTAGAACTACATTTCATACATCATGAGCCTGGCTGAGCTTTGCAGTTATTTATATATATGTATACAAAATAGACTATGTAATTTATATGATTTTATGGCTAACTCCTCAAATACCCTAGTATCACCTACAAGACAAAATATCTTCCACAAAAGAGAAATGATAGAAATATAATGCTAACATTAAGATGCAAGAATGCCAAACTAAATATGGCAAATTATATATGATGTCTTTCTTATATAGGAAATGTGGAGAATAGGATTAGACAAGATCATTACACATGTATTAATACTATCACATAGGACAACTAAGTCATAACAACCTCAATGTAAATATTAAATGCATGAAAAAATTATTAAATGCCTAGATAACTAAAAGTAAATAACGAGGCATGGCCCCATTATAACTAACGTCTAGAAATGACAACTAGGAAACCTAATTCCTAAGTAAAATTATAATAATGTGAATATGTCATCACTAATAACTAGTTAGGAAATAACCCCATTCACACCAACATAATTTACCCTCTCTCTATTGTTTTGAATTTACCTAACATGGAACTTGCATATTTTAACAAAGTAGATATAAATGCGTGTAGTTAGGCACACACATATTACACCTTGTAAAACTTTATCTCTTGCTAAGTGTTCCATGCAGGTTTGGGTATTATTCAACTAGCTGAAGAATTCTGAGGGAGCATTGCTTCATATTTGGGTGGAAAAGCACCTCAATCACATTCTTGTCCACTAGTGGAGGTGAGTTGTCATGAAGAAATCATATCAAATTTCTATTATGTATTGTATCATTGATGGAAAGGAACAAATGATGTATTTGAAAGAAAACTATGTAATCTAAATTGACTTTGAGGTGTTCAATCTCTAGTCAAACATGTTTATAACTATTGACATATGGAAGTGAATATATTTATTTATTTTAGATTTATTGTGACTTGTGACAGAAAATTTCTAAATAGAATTAGCTATGGAATTTGTGTCATTAATTTGATATTCATGATGTCAATATTTATTAAATTTTGAATTAAATCTAGTTGGGCTATTACAACGTTGAGGGGGGGCGAGGTCCTCCCCCCCACGTGAGGGGATCATCCCCCTGATAAGGGGGTTTGAGGGCCACATGCAGGAAAAAAATATTTAAGTTTCATTATTGTAAATCTAGATCGTACATCATTAGGTCTTAGATCTAATGATTGATATGTAATTAGCTTGAATTTTCATAGAATACAACCTTATTTTATAAGGAAATTGTATCATGAATGTTTATTATGATGTATTATGATAGTCTGATAGTGGTCATGTTGCCTATAAATCCCTAGTTTTGTGATACTACTATGAGAAGTATATTGTAATCTTTGTGTTTTTTGAATAATATATTAGGTGGATTTTGTAGTGTAGGGTTTTTCTCCCAAAAGGTTTTTTCCAATGTAAATCATTATGTTGTATGCATCATATTTAAGTTTAATTATTTTTAAGTTTATGTTATTGTTAATGATCTATAAAGTTCTACATTATTCTCCTCTCAAGATTATTGTAGGAGATTGTTCTGCTACCTTAGCCTCCTTACAAGTGGTATAAGAGCATGATCAACTTTGGTTTTTCGAACTAATATTTATTTGACTGGGATTTTCTGTAGAAGATACTTGGTGATCTTGTTGCAATAATTTGTAGATTACAAGTTCATTAAGGAGAATAGGGGTGGATAATTTTTTTTAAAAGAATTTTCAAATGTGGAAGCCAAAGATGGATGATCTATTGGTAGATCGCTATCTATGGGATGTTGTTGATGAGAAGGTTTTAAGCACTATAGATCATAATTTAGATTCTCAATATGATGTTATGGACTGTAACTTGCCAAGGGTCTAATCAGATTGTGCTTGGTAGACTCTATTTTAATCAATGTCCATGAAGAGACCTCTACATAGAAACTATGGAAGAATCTTGGTGAGATGTATCAAGCCAAATCATTAGTGCACAAGATTTTCTTTAGGAAGAAACTGTATTCATTGAGAATAGAAGAGGGTGAACGAACTAAAAACCACCTAGAAACATTGAGCATGTTGGTTGCTCAATTGGTATCAGATATTATTTTGTTCTTTTCCTAATTCATGGGATTATCTTATTATGGATATTGGGAGTACATATGTTATATTGAAGATTGAATATGTTGTGAGTTCTTTAATTTCTTAAGAGATGAGGAGGAAGGTATATACTAGTACCAAGGAGGCCATAAATTTTTATAGAAGACCTAAGGGAAAAGGAAAGAAGAATGAGAAGCATGATAAATCCAAGTCCAAGGGGAGATCCAAATCTCTTGGAAAGTCCAAACTTACTTGCTAGAACTATGGTAAGCTTGGACATATTCATAAGAACCACAAAGAATAAAAGAAGAAGAAAAATAATAAATTTAATTATGATTATGAGTCTGAGAAGGAAGATGGTGATGCATTGATTGTAACTTGTGCAACTCGTGCAAGTAATGATGCATGGTTAATTGAATTAGGTGTATCTTTCCCTATGACCTTTACTAGAGATTGGTTTTCTAAATATGAAGAATTTGATGGAGGTAAGGTGTACTTGGGTGATGATTCTTATTTAAAAATTGTTTTCCATGCTAAATTTGGAGTTAGGTTTCCTGATGGTAGACAAAAATGATTAATGGTGTGTTGCATATCCATAGTTTAGCATGAAATTTGTTATCTGTGAGAAAACAAATAGATGCAGGTGTATAGGTAGTATTGTTTGATGTAGGATGCAAGATGGTCAAAGTTTCTATGGTGATTGTTATAGGTATCATATATGGAACATTGTGTAAGCTTGATACATGCATCCGCGATTGTAATAGTACTTATGTGAAAAGAAAGTCTGTGGAAGAGGTGAGGGTTTCACCTTTAGTAGATGGTCATGGCTTCTCAATACCCAAGGGTGCTCTTTTTTCTAAATTAAAGTTACCAAAAGAGAAAAATATGTTATGGCACTAGAAACTTGGCCAAATTGGAGAAAAGGGTCTAAAGACCTTTAAAATAAAAACCTTGTTGAAGGTTTATCTGATTGTAATATTGAATTTAATTTCTATAAGCATTTCATTTATATGGAAAATAAAACCGCATTCAATTTCACTCGAGTTCTCATAAATATTGTGGTGTATTGGATCTTATTTATTCTAATGTGTTTGGTCCTATAGATTTTCCTTCAATTGGTAAATCCACAAATTATGTTTCACTTATTGATGATTATAGTAGAAGGAAATGGATATATTTTCTAAAGAGTAAGTTTGAAGTTTTCAGTCGATTTAAAGAATTTAAAGCAATGGTTGAGTTGTAGAAAGGAAATAAAATAATTTTTTTGAGGACTGATAATGGCAATGATTTTTTCTCTAATGATTTTGATAGATTTTATAAAGATTGTAGTATTTATAGATAAAAGACAACTTTATATTTTCCACAACAGGATGGAGCTACCAAAGGAATGAACAATAAATTGATGGAGAAGGCTAGGAGTATGTGGATTGGTTCTAGTATAGAATTAACGTTTTGGGCTAAAGCTATTGCCACTACTTGTTACTTGATTAAAAAATCTCCTAAATCAACTTTTATTGATAAGATGCCTATAAAGGCATGGTTGAGTCACAAGCCTTCATTAAGACATCTTAGAGTTTTTGGTTGTGAGGCATATGCACATGTGCCAAAGGAGAAGTGAATAAAGGTTGAAAACAAGGTTGTGAAATGTATCTTCATCAGATATAGTTATGGTGTGAAAGGATAAAAGCTTTGTGGTCCTGTTGCATAGAAGGTACTACATAGTAGAAGTGTTATTTTTAGAGAACTCGGTTCTTTAACCAATTAAGCTCAACCCCTTGGACTCTTCCACATAGATTTTTATTGAATGTCTAGATCTCTCATAATATTTGGATATAGATTTTTCTTTCTTCCTCTACTTCATTCATTTTACATTGGTTTTCCCATTAATTATTATTGCCTCCTTAGCTTACTAAAAAATCTCCCTTCCTATTTATTCCAAGAGAAAATATGCCACCACATAATCTATCTTGAACTTTGTAGTAGTGCTCCCAATGGCTATAACAATATGGTCCCATGAATCTAGAAAATAAAACAACAAAGTCACACATTGATCCTCCTTCATTTTCACTCACACATAGTACAATTGGGCAACGACCATTTTGAAGTAACTTAGATATTTGGCCATAGAACCATAATCCTCCATCTTGAGGGTATATAGCTTCTTTATGAAGAAAATATTATTCACTAAGAATTTTTTTGATAAATTTTCCTAAGCTTCTTCAAAAGATTTAGTGTGATAATATCTTCATAGATATTTAGCAAAATTGAATGAAAAAAAGTGATTATAATTTGAACCTTTTTTTTAAATATCCATATTATCCCATTCTTCTTATGATGTAGCTATATATTTAGATCTTGGTACTAGAACACATACATCTCAATCTAGAAACATATCCCCTATCTTGAGATTCCACAATTCAATTTTTTTATGTCTGAGATCTTCTCCATAGCGGGTGAAGCATGTTTAGTGATCCACATGTAATTATCTTGCTAGAAAAAGGAAGACATGAGTTTTGAAAAATATTTATAAAAAAAATGTGATAAGGATTGAGCACTCGATGAGGGTTTGATATGCTCTACATCGAAGATCAGACCACATGTGTGAAAAATATCTTTTGTGGAGGAGGCTCAACCCTCCTCCATGTCTGGCTATCATTTACTCTCCCATGAAGTGTCCTTCTAGCGCTGAGGTGTTTTTCTTGTTCATATTTGCTCATCCTATGGAGGTCAGGGTTTTTTGTGTTGTTGGCTTTGGTCGGGTGTGGCTGCATGTGTGGCCCTATGTAAGGATTTAAAGTGATGGATGGTGGTACGGACCTGCCGAGAGATAGTGGTATTAATGAATCCTCTCTTTTGATTAATATTATGGCACCTAAATCCTTTCGTGAAATTGTCACGGGAGAAGGAGGTAATTTGTTGGTGGGTGCTAAGTTCTTGCATGGAGCTCCTGACGTGGTGCAAGAAAATGGTGGAGGAAAACAAGTTAAGCTTCACTTTGATTCTCCCTTGAAGGACAATTTGATTCCAAATAATGCTCTGGATGAAGCCATTATTAAGGAAGATAATAAATTAGCTAAAACTGCAATTTTCTTTGCAGTTGCCGACCCTAATAGGGTTTCAGCCAAAAAGTACATGGAAGAATGGTTCTCTAAAATTTGAGAAAAGAAATTGGGTTTGCATTTTCATTACTGTCACATGATTCAAAAGGGTTTATATTTTTTTTTCTGTAACCCTAATGCACAAATGGAGGAAATAAAAAAATAGTCTTGGAATGTGGGCTCAGTGGTCTTTTGGGCTCTGGCCTAGAACCCTAAGGTGGTGGAAGAGGAAGTCTTGGCCCTCTCTAGCCCTCGATGGTTAACAATAAAACATGTCCCCTCGAGGCTATGGAAATTTGTTCCATTGATTCTAGAACCATATGGAAACGTATTAAAAATTGATGATAAGAAAAACACCTCTCCCTCATTCAGATGCTGAGGTGTTGGTTTCTCTATCACCGAGCAAAGATCTACCAGAAATAATTGAAATTCACTTGAAAATTGGAAAATTCTATTGTGAAATTGAAACCCTTGGAGGTCTTAATGCATGCTATCTATGTAGACGTTAAGGGCACATAAGGAGGAATTGTCCTCTAATAAAGAAAAAAGCTAACTTGAAACCCACTGTAGATGGGCTTAATAGAACTAGTAAAAATAAAAATAAACAAGCCTCTAGAATGAAGATCCTAACTAAAAATAAAGGAAGAAATGTCGAGGATTCTTCTCATTTTGAAAGGTCTCCAAAACCTACCCCAAATAATTCACTAAGGAATAACTCTCCGCAAAAGGAGAACCCAAAATTAAGTACTCACAACTCTAAAGCAACTCACATAGAATAACATATAGATTCCCTTCTTAGCTAATTAGAAAATAATTCAAGAAGGGAGAATAACCCTAATGAAGGTAATCTAAAAAATAATGAAGGTCTTGAGCCTAGAGGCCTGATAAATTCAGACAAAATGGAAAACAACTTAAAATTGAATGCACAACAACTTTCTCTTCAAAAATTAAGGTAGAATAAACCATCTAATGGCTCCAAGCCTAATCCAGCTAAAGAAATCTATACCTTCAATTCAAAATGTTTCAAAGAGATCAATGAGGAGGAACCGCTGGTGGTTGGTGGCTTCCTGAATAAGTACAGTGAGATAACATTACTAGTTCCCCTAGAGGGGAAAGGAGTTCCCTAACAATTAGGAGTTTCCCTCAAGGCCCAGATGAACTCTAGATTGGGGGATCAAAGGAAAACAAACAGGTGGTCCAGGATTCCCATTCTATTATGAACTTGGGGAATAAATCATAAAACCCAAGATCACATAATATTATTTCATATGTAGTAGGTAACACAAAAGTGGATGAAATACTGATCCCTAATATCTCAGAAGATCTTCCCAACCCAGTTGGTGGAATGATGAGTTTTGATGGTTATGCATCACAATCGGGCATGGATTCTGCATATTACATGGGTTTCCTATCTACTAAGGAAGTGACTGATGGTGAGGAGACTGCCATGGAAAACACCATGAAAAATAATTGGAGATATAGAAAAAAGAAAGGTCTTCACATTTCTAAAAACCCAGTTGGTGATGATCTCTCTCACCCTCAGAAGGATAAGATAAATAAACTTAGTGGGATCATCCCACCTAGTGCAAAAAGGGTGGAAGGTGACACCAGACTTCCTAAATGTTTTGACAATTTTAGAAATAATAAAGAGTCTCCTCCCAATCAATTAAACTAATGGAATTCAATTGCATTTCTTTGAATGTCTGGGGGCTTGAAACCCCTGATAGGAAGCATGTGGTTAGGAGGTTCCTTGCTCAAAAGAAGGAGAAAGATTTTGTCCTATTGCAATAAGTAAAAGCTACTAGCTTTAATCTTGAAACTAGTTTAAAAGTCATTTGGAGGGATGTAGCACAATTCACTACCAGTCATGAAAAAGGCAAAGGAGGTGCTTCCCTCTTGATTTCAAACAACTAGGTCCAATATGTAAGCAACTTGGGAGTGTCCCCCTACAACATGGTAGTCATTAAAAAGACTCAACATGCTTTGGGGTGTGCTCAATCTATGCCCCCAATGATTACAAGGATAGGATTGCTCTTTGGAATTGGCTCTACTCCCTATAGGATATTCCTTGGTTTTTTGGAGGGGACTTCAATTTTTTGGAAAAGGAAGAGGCTAAATGGGGTGGAATGGGATTTGATTGGAAAGGAAATGAAAGATTTTACTAGTAGAGAATGAAGTCTAGACTTAGGATTGAGGACCCTATTGAGGGGCAGAAAAAAGATACCCAAGCAATCTAGTTCACATGGTGTAACTCCCAGAAAGGTGGTAGGGATATTTACTGTAGACTAGATAGATCATATTTCAACAAAGACTTCTTTTTGGCCTTCATGTTGAAAAAAGGATGCAAGGTTGAGGTTTTCCCCTACTTTCTCTCACACCATCATCCCATTAGGGCCAAATTTTGTATGAGGAGTGGGGTGCCTAAACTGGTGGCTATGGTAACAATTTATTCCTTAATACCAATCTCCTGAAGCATATAGACTACAAAAATGCTATTTTGTGCCTAAGGAAAATCAAGAAGTGCATGTACAGATCCATGTCCCCCATTGAAAGGTGGTTATTGAACATAGAAGGATGGAGAGTTCTCTTCTAGACAGTTGGGAGTAGAAAAGCCAAAGACAATCGAAGAAGTGAAGTCCTACTCCAAGATAAGCTTCTCCAAGATGAATTTGATTTGCAAAATAACCCTAAGGATGAACCCCTTTCGAATAAGTTGGCTATATCCAAAGACTCACTAAGGAGGCTCCATAATAATAGGATTAAAGGGCTAAGGGTAAGGACCAAGGTGAACTAGTTGGAAAGTGGGGATAAAGGCACCAAGCTCTTCTTCAGATATATAGAAGAAAAATAGGCCAGAGAGTAGATTGACTACATCTCTATTGAAGGATCTTCAGTGTCCAACCAAGAGGAGATAAGGAGTCACTTATCTCAAATCTACAAAGACCTTTTCTCCTGAGATGAGGTTTTGGAAAATAACATTCAAGCAAGGGAGCTCATCAAGAACCTCGTTCCTAAGAAGATCAGTGGGGGGATGACTAAGGAGCTAGGAAAGGAAATAACAAAAGAAGAGGTAAAAAAAAATATCCTCTCTCTCAAGAATGACAAATACCCTAGGACAGACGGACTTCCAGCTGAGTTCTATAAATCATTTCTTGATTGGGTCTGCGATGACATACTTTTTTTATATAATAAATCCTTTGAGAAAGGTTCTCTTGGCAATAAAATTAACAAGGGGGTGATGAAGTTGATCCCAAAAGAAGGTGACAGGTCTCTAATCAAGAACTGGAGGCCCATTACTGTCCTAAATGTCTTCTATAATGCTTTTTCCAAAATCTTGGCAGATAGGGTAGCCCGCATCCTCCCCTCTATAATAAACTCTACTCAGACAAGATTTATAAAGGGTAGATATATCCTGGAGAACCTCATCACCAGTTGGGAGGCCTTGAACTGGGAAAATATGATAGAACAAAATGCAGCAATGATCCTGATTGATTTTGAAAAAGCATATGATAGGATTGAATGGGACTTTCTCCTTCTAATGCTACAAGCTTTTGGATTCTTGGGAACCTTCTGTCATATGGTCAATAATCTTTTTCAAGATGCCTTTGCTCAGGTTGAATTCAATGGTGTGTTTACTCAAGAGATTCTCCTAGAGAGATTTATAAGGCAGGGGTGCCCCTTAGCCCTGACACTTTTTGTCATTTCCTCAAATGATTTACACTATCTTCTAAGGGAAAACTCAATAACTCCAAGGGTAAGGGGAGTTAGGCTCTCGGATGAAAATGAGCTCCTCAACCTCCAATTTGCTAATTATACAACCATATTTTGGCTCCTAGAAGAATGGAACTTTGTAAACCTGATGAGGAAACTGGAGTTTTTTTTCTTGGCCTTGGGTGTTAAGCTTGCCCCATCTAAATCTTGGTTGTTAGGTTGGAAATACAGGTCCCCATACTGGATCAAAAAAATTGGGTTATAGTGGGGTGGCCCTCAGAAAACTGTTAGATATCTTGGGATCCCTTTTACGATGGAGCCGGATCTAAAAGAAATGTGGTGCTAGATTCAAGAGAAATTTGAGAGGAAAATATCCAAATGGAATAGGCAATTCCTCTGATTAGTCGACCGTGTGCAAATTTTCTAGAAGATACCCTCTTCATATAGAATTTACTTTTCCTCTATGTGGTTTTTTAGTTCTTATCAAATGAATGAAATTAAAAAAAGAATAAGAGCCTTCCTTTGGTCAGATGGGAAAGGGAAAAGGAAAAATCATGCAGTTAAATGGGAGTGGTGCACTATTGATAAAGCTAAAGGTGGGTTTGGTTTGAAGGACTTAAAGATGTAGGGCATTGCCCTTGCATCAAAGTGGGTCCTAAGAGCTTTGGAAGGGGAGGAACCCTAGAAAATCCTAATCCGACAGAATATAATAAGAGTCATCCCTAAGCATGCAAAGGCCTGGAAATTATTACCTATCAGTGATATCCTTAGTAGTGAGGAGACTATGCTACTTGCAGGGTCTAATTTCTGTAGAGCTATTTGGAAGGCATGGGAGTTGATGAAGAAAAATATTGACAATCATCACTTCACTAATGGGGATTTTGGGACCATTCACACCCACAAATCTATCTAGTGGAATTTGAAACACAAAGGGAAACCCTTGGCACTAATTCAAAGTTGCTTCGCAAAAGGGTGGGCGGCCAAAGGAATCAGACAATTTGATGACATCATGAAAAATGGGAGACTGAAAGGATGGAATGAGTTGAACACTGAATTTAACAACCTCCCTTCTAATTTGAGAACATACACAGTCCTCAAAGAGGCTTGTAACTAGATAAAGTTCCCTATAAAAACTAAGAATGATGTTGATCAATTTAAAGAGTTTCAGTGGAAAAATGGGTCTAACATAAAGAAAACTAAGGTTAAAGAATTGTATAACTTACTAACAAAGCACATTGATCTGACTGATCATTTAAATCAGACCTGGAAATTATAGTGGGACAAAAATCAATGGCAGATAGCCTTGCAAAACAACTGGAACAAACAGTTAGAAGCTAAGCATGCATGTTTTAGGTGGCTCCTATCCTTTAAAGGCATAAATGATGATATCTCAGTTTGCAGTTTGTGTAGAGTCTTAGAATCAATCACACATTTTTTTTATTGTACATTTGCTAATGGGAAATATTATGTTCTAAACAAGACATTCGGGCTACGAATAGAACCATGTTGCCTGAGAAGGTCCTTTTTAATCACAACACAAAGATGGGAAAAACTGCTAAGAATTTTTGGTTATGCTTATCCTCTAGTATTTTATGGGAAATCTAGAAAGCAAGGAATGAAGATGTTTTTCAAGGAAGAAAGAGGTTTCTTACTGAGTCTTCTTAGAGATTCATCTTATATAATATTTCTATACAGGTTTATATCATGTTGGCTCTCTCGAAAGACATTTTTTGGAGCTATTTACAGGATAGGAAGGTGACCATAGACATCATGGAGGCAAGGTATGGACATTTTTGGCCCGAAGGACATCCAAATGTGGATGTATTTCTGAGAGCTCTATAGGCATTCCATCAAGATCTGCCTAGGGAGTACAATAAGAAAACAATGCATAAGGATCAAATAGGTACTCCTTCAGATGAGGAGCTGGTAGTAGTACAAACCTTAATTGATCTAAGAGGGGATCATGGAGGCTCATAGAATTTCTTGAGAACAATCTTATATCCTTTTTTCTATATATTTGATGTAATTTTATATATACAATGATATGCATGTACATGTAAAATGTCTGTATGGTACAACTAATCCTTTTGTTATAGGCATGATGGACTTCCTCTATACTCCCTCGGCAAAGGCTATATTATTTTTGTAGCTACTTTGTAAAGGGGTAGACTAGGGTTTATACATACTATCTGGGTTTCTTTTGATACAATGTAATGGGGATTCTTTTTGGTACTCTGTAATGGGGTGTCTAAACTTCTGATATGTGGGTTACTTGGACATGATGGTAGGATAAACATTCTTCTCTTATGATATGTATTTTTTGATCACCCTATATCTAATATAAAAAATATATCCATATTGTCGCATTCTTCTTATGATGTAGCCATATATTTAGATCTTGGTACTAGAACACATACATCTCAATCTACAAACGTATCCCCTATCTTGAGCTTCCACAAGTCAAATTTTTTTATGTCTAAGATCTCCATATCTATCCTTGATGTGTTTTCTATATCATCCTAAAACAAGATCAAAACCATCTCTAAAATATATCCCACTCAAATGAACATTAATGTAAACCCCTCTACCTAACACCTATAATCTATGGAGATCAGGCTATGCTACCAAATGAAAAAAAAGTATGATACATAAAAATTATTCCTACACTAATAATTTAAGGAGAGTATTGGGTAAATTTTAATCTTTTAGCAATTCGAAAAGGAAAATAATATTTAGATATAAAATAAATAATAATTACCATAACATGAGTATACATGGGAAAAAACCCAAACTCAAAAGAAACTCATTGTATTATTAAACAATAATTATAATATACATGTAGATAAATCCCTCATAGGAATATCAATTGGACACAAGGAAATAGGTTTTCCACCTTTTAGGTGATGGAACTAGGGGACCTAGTTCACTCTTAGCTCATTAGGAAACCAAGATCCATCAACCAAGTGACTCAATTGAGGGAAAGGACTTTTAGGGAGGTTTCCTTAGGTGTGATTAAAATGGGGGCTCACTATTAAAATGAAGCTTCAAAGGAGAAATTTAAACTATCGTGCACTAAACCCTAGAAACTTAAAACATGAAATCAAACTAAGAAACATAAATCAGACAAAAAGAAACCTAGTAAACTGATGGATTCCAAGTAAGATCCATAAATCTAAGAAAAATCTTCTTGAAGTGATTTAGTCCTGCTACAGGAATCTGCGCAGAGTTTGGAATCTTTAGATGACAAATCATGATCTATAGAAAATTGATAAAAGGGGTATACTAGGACCTATACACCCAAAGGGGCGACGTATTCCTAGTATTAGGGTTTGACTAAAACTTTTGTAGCCTCTAGTGATCTTTTTTAGCTTTTTTCTTGTTTGATCTCCAAGTCTGAAAGTTTGAATTCTGATCTGTAGGTGAGTTTCCATGAAGATAACAACTTCTTGACAACATCGACAAATTTCTTCAATCTTGCAACTTTGTCTTCAAATAATCTTAAAGCTCCAATTCACTTAGATCTATAATCACACATGAAGAGGGAAAAAATGTTTTTTTGTTAGGGAATAGGGGTTTTCCTTGGTCCAACCTCATTTTGGGAATTAAACCTTTAAAAGAAATAGAATAACATGAAGGAATGATGAATGAACAATATGCAGTGTTGCAACTCACCAAACCCTTGAAATAAAGGTTGCAATCTTGTGTGGAATGGATTAAATGGATGTGGATCTTGACTCTTGTTCTTGATATCAGATGATGTCTTTGAGTTCTTTCTTAAATCATGAAAACCTACATCACAAATGTTAGCTAAAAAACACACATGATGCATGAAGACTTTGAATGATTCTTGAATCTTGAATTCTCTTGTAATAACTCTTGATCATAAAATTTTCTATAGGAATTCTTGCATAAAACTTCTATGTGAAACTATGTGAAATGTCCTTGTATTTATACTTTTTTATGCTAAATTTCCCAAAATTACAAAACTACAAGCCGACATCAGATCTAGGATAATAAAATCCCACCAAGAATTTTATTTGAAATAGGTCTCGGTTAAAGTAAGACTCATACACCAGTTGGGGCATATGAGTTTAATGTCTTAAACACAAGACACAAACTCCAAGAAGTGTTAAGTTCAAGGCAATATTTAAAATTAGGCCCCAAAACCTAGGTGGTACCCATACACCCAAGGTGATGTATGAGTCCCAAATCACTAGATCTAGAACACATAACCTCAAACATTGAATAATATTTGTCATTTGCTAAATATCAGGATTATCCTAAAAAAATGCATTAAATAAGGCTTGTGGATGCAAAATAGGACCAAACAAAGCATAAAGAAGCCTAATTTTAACAAGGAGGGCCCAAACAAGTGTGAAAATGTAAAGGGATAAATTTTTCTACACTACATCAATAAAAAATAAAATTGTGGAATTATTATTGCTTAACCATGTATACAAAACTCTACACTCACCCTCCATCTCAATTATTTAATATATAGGATATGCAATAGCTAAAACCATCAAATGGTAATTAGACACCCATGAGGTCAAATGACCTAAATGTGGCATCCAAATTATCCCCCAATGAATTTTTTATACCATGTGAAAAAACACATTACAAGTTGGTCAATAGTTCTAACTCCATTTTAAAACTCATTTATGCATACTACTTTTAGTATTTCCTAACAAACATTCTCGAGGCCCTAAATTTTGATGTAGTGGGTCAATTTTGAAGCAATCACGGAGATATACACAACAAGCATTATTGTATATAGTGTTGAGAGACCAATATTTTTTATTTGAACACAAAATTACGGCTATAATCTAGAAATTAAGTTTAAGGTAAACACTCTTTTTAATCTAAACATTAGGAGAATGGTTAAGACACCATTCCCAACACTACTTTAAAATTATTCTAGCTGACTCATATGTAATTAATATACCAATTTTTCATGCATTAGCACACCTCGTCTCTAGGTAATATTTGTAATGGTGGATAAGTCAAATCACGTCTCTATACTTGGGGCCACAACCAACTATTGTTGATAGTGGGTGTAAATTTTTATATGGGAGAATGTGTGGATATATTCGTTGCTTAAAAGGTTCAATAAACCAAAAACATGGAAACAATTTTAAGGTAGAAAGGGAGAATTGAAAAGGAATATTAGATAAAAATATATCGACTCATTAACCCCTAGACTCATAATTTGTGGAGGTAAAAAGGACAAGTAAAGTAAAGAGATCTTATTAAAAATGATAACTTGCCACATGTGAAATCATGTTTCAACAAATGACACATAATAGTGAAGAGAATATTGTAGAAACATTATCAATATAATAGGAAAATATACACAAAGGGATATTTGTGCCTTGTGGTTAATATACACTAGGAAACACAAAATTAATGAATATATATGGAATATTGATCATTATAATTTTTTCTTAGAAATATGAATACTATCAGATAAAGCACATTCGAAATAAATATTTTTTTATTTTTATTTTGAGCCAATAATGAAAATATAGAATTAATAGTATAATTTGTATAGTCCATAATAAATATTGAAGAGGAAAATAAGAAGCAACATAGACATGGCAATACTATGATACACCAATAGAGGTATATCAAAAGAAATATTTCTTTATATTTTTTATGGAATTATAGGAGTATCATGGGCTCTCTAGAGGGGACTAACATAAATAAACAATCATATGCACATGGGAGTACACATACATAAATTTACACAAGATAGACATAATTTCTAAATAGAAAGTACAGACACATATATATACAAGTGAGACAAAGAAATAATACCTACTTGTTTAATGTCTTAGACAAATAGTCATTATTGTCCCAATCCTAATTGAATGGGAAAAAGCATTGTTAGATAACACAAGTATCAATGAATGAGGTCTAATTGTAGAATAAAAAAAAAGTAGAAAGAGGAGATTCTATAGTTATAGAATGATCAATATCCTCCTAATTTTTATTCAATGTATAATTTCTAGCACATAAGTGAATATCACTAGTTTAATGTGGTCATATTAAGTATGAATTTATAAATATAATGATGACCTGAATATGCTAGTGGCTTAGGAAAAATATACAGCTAGGCTATGATTCTCTATACTAATAGTACAAAGAGGGGAGTAGGATTAAGAGTAAACAAAGGAAGAGCTATTTTAATTAGAGAAATAAAAGATGTAGATGAAGGCATTCAATTTTTTTTAGATAAAGGTGGGATGAAGTAGGCTAGTGTTTAATTTTTAATGTTGTTAGGAGGGAGGGAAGCAAGAAAAGAATTAGGAAGGCTTGGTTATAGGCACAAGTAAATGGGATAAGGGATTCAACAATGACACTAGTAATGACATAAGCATTAGGAAGGTTGAGGGGTTTAGGTATAGGTGGAATAAGAAAATTTTGTGGGATAAGAAGCAAAAGGGTAGATTAGAGGACAAACACATCAATTATCTTAAATTTATAATTAGCTATTTTATCCTAAGGATTTTGGGGTGGATTAGAAGAAGATTGGGTAGGAGGTTGTGTGTGGTTCTTATTAGGTCAAGGAGGTTTGTTAGCATGAGATATAAAACTTGATGGATGCAGATCATATAAACTTTATTATTTATTTACTTTTTTCTTGGATCGTTTCATTATTTGTATATTTTACAGTCATTAGCTATCAGATTGATTTGATATTATGATGGTGTTAAGAGTCATTATTGTAACCTTTTCTCATATAAAAATAATAATGGACCTTGATTTCATGCAAGGTTGCTTTTTTTGTTGATGTATAATAAGACTAAGCTATTCCATTGAAATGGGATAAAAACTAAACAAGAATTAGAATGGGAATAAAAATTTTAACATTCATTATTATTTAAATAATTTTTTAATTCTATTAAAAATTTAAGAAACTATTTGATTTCATAATTAAATGTGCAATATTTGGATATAGATTTAACTTTAAAATAGAATAAAATTAAAAGAGAAAAAAAATATGATTCTAATTCTTGTAAATTGTAATTCACTTGATATGAAATAAAATAATTTAAAAGAATAGTTAAACAAGGAAAACAAATTTTAACAACTAATATTAAAAACTTACTTACACGAAGGAGTGAATTGAATATGTAAACAATACTATGAATTTTTTTTAATAAAAAATAAATAAAATAAAAATTAGTATGAAAAGATAAGTTGAACATATAAATTAAACTATTCATTTGTTTTAATAAGAATAATTAAAAAAATTAATATAAAAACTACTATAAAAATGAGGATAATAATTTTTTATTATATAATTTTCTAACAAATAATAAATATTAATAGTAAAATATCGATTGAATATAAAAGAGGATGATTAATTCTTTTACAAGAAAACAATCTTTGATCCTAACCAATAGCAAAATTTAATAATAAAAGTGAGTTGAATACAAAAATAAAGTCATTTAGGAGCAAACCCCCAAAAATGTGATAATTAGTTATGAAAAATAAAATGGAAGGATGAGTTAAACCACAATGGTAAAGGACAAGATAGACAGCTTTAGGATGAGTTAAACCATGAGTTAAAAATTCTTTATGTCACTTAACATAAATAAATCTTTATGAGTTTTGTTTACTATGAGACAATGTTTGTATGTTACTCAATTAAGGTTTTGTATTCTACACAAACTCTTTGCACTAGAGTTCATGCAAGGCAGTCCATACAGTATTGACATCGAGAATAAGCTTCTTTCTTGTGATTATTCTCTTATCAAATTGTTTGAATTCAACAAAGCTTTTAAGAGTTCAAAAAAAATATGAGTATAGCTCACAAACTCAATTTTCAAATTTTTATTTTCCTTAAAACTTGCTTGTAATTTTGAATGAAAATTTCATTGTGTGGGTCATGTAATTTGAGTGATAGTTATGTGTGATGAACAAAAGTTTGGAACTTCATACAAAGATCCTTGCAATGATCTTACATTATTGAAACTCCTTCCACCCCTACACATATCCACTTTTTGATCTCATCCATAACTCCAATACATTTCCAAGATTTCTTAAGCATTTCAAACCATCCTTAATAACTGACACTAAAATCTAATAAAAAAATGGGCTGAATATGAAAATAAAGTCCTTGAACAAATTAGAAAAGAGGTTTTTTAATAAGTGATTATGAAAACTAAAAGAGGAGGCTGAGTTAATCATGGAAAGAAGGCCATATTATTTTATAAGAAAACCAGAGATGGTAAACAACACAACGGAGAAATTCAGGAGGAGCACAACCTGACTGTGGGTTTTCTTGGAAGAGTACTTCACAGACACCATGAGCAGGTGAAAGTAGAGGTAGGTCACTGGGGATGATTTTATTTAGTTAAAAAGGGTTGATAAATGGTATTACTGAGAAGGTGAAGCATAAGCATCAATGAGGGCAAGAAACCTGTGGAGATTGTTATGAGAGGAGCCCCCTGGCTTGAAGGCACTCCCCGCACTCTCCTTGAAATAGTGTGCTTGTTTCCTTATTTCTTTGGCTTGACCGTCGGGCACCATCAGCCTCCGCACGAGCGCTTCAACGTGCGCTCGAGAGATGGGCTTCTCTTTCATCTCTAACCCGATCTTCCAAACGTCAGTTACAAATTTCCGGTTGGTGGGTTGCTCGGCGTGGCAGGGACAGCAGATCATACCCACGCCCTCCGCTATGCTCTCCAGCGTCGAGTTCCACCCGCTGTGGGTCAAAAACCCTCCCACAGCGGGGTGAGCCAGCACTTTCCTCTGTGGCGTCCAGCTTACAAAACAGCTCCGCTCCTTCACTTGCTCTAGAAACTCTTGCGATAGAATGGCAGACTTGCCGTGGAGCAGATCGGGGCGAATGGCCCACAGGAAGGGCTGCTTGGTCGCCTCCAAACCCCACGCGAACTCTGTCAGATCATCCTCTGACATCACCGCTATGCTGCCGAAGCACACGTACACCACGGAGGACACGGCCTGCGTATCCAGCCACTCCAGACACCCGCTTTCCTCCTTCCATATGCTCTCCTTGCCTTGGCTTAACAGAGGCCCAACCGCCATAACCGGAAAATAGGACGACAGCTGGTCCAGGACAGGCCGCTCCAGCTCATCGAATGTGTTGATCACAACTGCGGCGGCTTTCAGCGTGGCCTGCGCTTCCTTCTTGAGGTGTTGGAACATGAAATCTGAATCGTCTCTCGCCCTTACAAAACTAGGCAGATCTCTCATCTTCAACCTTGACATTGCTGGAATGCAACTTATGATTTGCTCCTCCTCCTCTCCGCCTGTATAGCATTTGTAATCAATTTAATCAAAAAATACATTCACAATTTTTATCAAAACTATTCTAAATCAACCTGTCGAAATAGATTACAAACCAGAGAGTGGAATATATCCTTTGTCGATCAAGAGGGGCATGTGCAAGTAAACGGAAAAGCCGCAGGCGCTGGTGGTCCAGAAGGCAACTCTGGGAATATTATATTTATCGGCGGCCTCTTGCGCAAATGAGAGCACGCCATCAGCGACAATGAAGGTGAGGGGAGGGAGTGTTGGGGAATGCATCAGCTTCTTAACCACCTTGTCGAAATGAAGTGGGCACACCTCTGCTACCGATTTGCAGAACTCTGGCAGTCTGAGGGTGCGGCCATGATCGGGAGGCAGACCATCAGGAATAACCTCGTACCTCAATTCCTCTGCAAGACCAGATTTGCTCATTCGCTCATGCGAAAATTCTGTGTTCAGCAAGGTCACCAAAATGCCTCGCGCAACCAGGAGCTTCCCAAATTGTACGATGGGATTAATATGGCCCTGTGCTGGAAATGGAAACAGCAATGCATGGTGTCTTCTTGGACTGCCTTCCATTGCTAAGCTATTCCAGCTGCAACTATAGATTGTCATTTCGAATATGTTATAGCGTTCTAAATAAATATCCTAAATTTGTTAACCACTCAACATTCTCCAATTTTGCTGTCTTCTATCGCATGTGATCAATTGGAGAATAGACATAAAATTCATGTGAAATTGGATGTGTAGGCAGCCATTTGAGTTTTTTAAAATTGGAAAAACCACACGTGGTACATTTTATCTAAAGCAAAGGACATTCTTCTATTTGCTTTATTTCATGATTTAACATGTGAATAATTTTGGAAAATACAATAGTTTCTCATCATGCGTTGTGGAGTGTTTTATGTCGCATATTATATGTTTAACACCACTTTTGTTAAAGCGTAAAATAAATAAACACTCAAAGAAGCTTATTTATATATCTTTATGACAATAATTCAATGATTATTAGCATGTTTCTTGGCTTAGAATTTGCATTTTTGAAGTAGCTATGATGTCATGCATGATGTCAACTCGTGGTTTTCTTTCATGCACTCTATTAACTATTCTTTACCCCTTAATCTCATATATGTAATGGGCATTTGATATTAAATTGGAATGGGTTAGATTTTCCCACATATTTGTGAGTAAAAACTCATTTAGATCAATCTTAACACTATATTATAAACTTGTGTATATGAAAATAGTAATGTAAATGTTTCTTAAATAATCAATATAAGACATTATCTCTTTTCTTTTAATACATTATTTTTTGTTTATTATTTGAGAGTTTCAAAAGATTTAAGAAATGTCAAAGTCCACTCTTGTTGATCTTTGTATTAATCTATCTTATTTTGCATTCAAAAGTTTTGAAAAATCATATTTCTTCCAGTCCTAGTATTCCAAAAAGAAAAAAATCTTTCAAAATTAACACATGGAGCTCTTAAACTAGTTTTGCATTATTAAGGAGAGGTTTTTAAGTATAAAAGTAGGGCATTTGACGATCTAATATTTGCAATATAGAGTCAAGCACATTAAACATGTATGAGAGTTTTGGTTTTCTCCATTATTAGGGTTTCACTCATTTGATAGGAATGTCAAATTCAAAAATGATGCCTTGAAGTCATATGGCTTCTGTAGTTGAGTTAACTGCTCCTCCGAACTCTGTCTCTGTAGAAGATATAACAATAGCATTTTTCTTTTTGCTAGACCAGCTGATAGGCCCTGAACCAAGTGAAAAATTGTACCCAAAAGTGGACTTACGATTTTCTGTATCACCAGCCAAATTTGAATCTGTGAAACCAACCAAATCAATAGTTGAACCAACTCTGTAATGTATCCTAAATGTAAGTGTACCTTGAAGGTAGTGAAGAATCCTCTTAGCTTCTTTCCAGTGCAACTCATGAGGTTCTTGCATAAATCTGGAAACTAAGCCAACTGCATATGATATGTCAGGCCTAGTATGTGTTAAGTAAATAAAATTACCTAGAAGCTGTCTATACATTGTTGCATCAACTAATGGTGTAGGGTAGGAAGTCTCAAGCTTAACACAAGATAAGAAGGGAGTTGGAGTTGGTTTACAATTATTCATGTGAAAGCATTCAAGTAAATCAAGAGCATACTTGGGCTAAGCAAGAACAATCCCTAAATCTGATTGAGATATCTCAATACTAAGAAAGTGATTCAGTAACCCTAAGTCTATCATGTCAAACTTTTTTGAAGCGTTAATTTTACTGTCATAATAGCAAAGGAAGCACTACCAATGATTAAAAGTTCATCAACATAAAGAACTAGTATTAACAATGAATCATCATGGTGCAAAAGATACACATTAGGATCTAAATTGCATCAAGTGAATCCTCAATATAGAAGATAGGAATCCATCTTACCATACCAAGCCTTAGGTTCTTTTTTTAGGCCATAGATAGATTTCCTTAGTATACACACTAAGGATGAATCGTGAACAAACCCTGGAGGTTATTCCATGTAGATCTCCTCCTCAAGATCTCCATGAAGAAAGGCACTCTTTACATCCATTTGATGTATTGCCCACCCATGTGTTGTGACTATAACAAGTGTGAGTCTGATTGAATTCATCTTTGCAATAGGTGCAAAGGTCTTTGTATAGTCAATTCTTGCTACTTGTAAAAAACTTTTAGCAACCAACCGTGCTTTGTACTTGCCAACTGACCCATCTGTTGCATATTTAGTCCTATATATCCATTTAGTAATTTACATCAAACTACTTTTCTCCCCTTAGGAAGAGAAGTTAAGTCCCAAGTGTGATTTATGATTAAGGAATCATATTCCTCATTCATGGCAACATCCCACTCAGGTATGCTTGATGCATCTTTAAATGTCTGCAGATTAGACACTAAAGAAAACAAGGCATGAGATTCCCTCTGAAAGTTTGTTTGAAGCTTTTTGTCATCTGTTGCAGTTTGTACCCAAGAATCTGTTGTATGAAGTGAGCTAAGAGTTCTAGACGTGGGTGAATCTGGTGCAAAAATGTCAACTTCTAATTCAATCCCTCAATTGGATGAAGATGAATTTTTAATGCAGTCATCACTTTGTGAACTGGAGGAAGAAGAAGTACTACTAATTGCACTAGGAATTTTCTATGAATGATCTGAATCATCAAAAATATTATCAGAATCTGGAGAATCAATAGTATGATGAGGAATGTCAAGAACAATTTCAAGGGGTGTTTCTTGAAAATTGAAACTTCTCTTGATGAAAAATTCATGTGTGGTAGGGTGTAGTAGGCGATAACCTTTAACACCTTCTAGATATCCAACAAAGATACAAGGTTTGGATTGTGCATCCATAGCCTTGTGATGTTCTTTATGAATGTGGGCCATAGCAGGTGAACCAAAGACTCTGAAGTGATCAATTATTGGTTTCCATCCTTTCCAAGCTTCAAAGGGAGTGATTCCTTTCAAGGCTTTGTGAGGAACCCTATTCTAAATGTAACATTCAAAATTTATAGCTTCAACCCAATAAGATGGTGTTAAACCTTTGGAATGAATCATACAATTTCCCATCTCCTTTAAAGACCTATTTTTATGCTCTATAACACCATTTTATTGAGGGGTATATGGAACTATGCATTGCAACTCTATCCCTTTTGTTGTAAAAAATTGCTCAAAAATATTATTAACATATTCTTTGCCATTATCTATTCGAAGAACCTTGATGACTTTCCCAAACTATTTTTCGGCCAGAGCTTTGAAATCTTGAAAAGAATCAAATACTTCTAATTTTTTCTTAAGGAAGTAGACCCATGTAAAACATGAGAAATCATTAATAAATGTGAGAACATATCTAGCCTTTGTAAAAGAAGGATGTGGAAAAGCCCCTGAAACATCACTATGAACAAGTTCTAAGACTTGTTTTTCCCTCCAAGTTTCTCCTTTGTCAAACTTTGCTTCGGGATGTTTTCCAAGTGCACATTTTTCACATAGTCCTTTAGAAAACTTAACTTTTGGTAATCCATCAACCATTTTTTGTTGTCATACTTGTTCAAGATAACGGTGGTTAAGGTGGCCAAATTGTTCATGCCATAATTTACTAACTTCATCTAAATGAGTTTGTAGTGCCTTTGGAGAAATATCTGTTAAAAAACTAGAGAAAGTATACAATCTAGATTGGTGATTGGCTTCTCCTATAGAAACTAAGTTATTACTTTGTAATTCTCTTATCTCAACTAAACTTGGAGAGAAATAAACTCTTATACCCTTCCCTAAGTGTGTTATTTGATATACCGAAAGGAGATTAGTTGATAGTGAAGGTACACTAAGAAATTTTAAAAAAATCCCTCCTTCAACTTCAACAGATCCTCTCCCTTTAACTACTGTTGGGGTATCATCACCTAAGTTGACTGAAGACATTCTCGATGGCCCTAAGGATGCGAATGCAACCTGAGAAGAACCCATATGATGAGTAGCACCATAATCAATAATCCATGATGGAGATGAAGATGAAGATGACGTAACAAGTAGAGCTCTTCCTTTTAATTTCTCTTTGTCCTTGGTATTATCTTGAGTTGATGAAGATGCCTTGCCAAAATCAGGAATCCTGATATTATTCTTCTTGAGAATATTTGAGAGACTTTCAATTTTTTTCTTCATGCATTGATGTTCACCATGCCCTGGTTTTTTACAAAAGGAACATATTATGGACTCTTAGTAATGTGCTTACTTTGTTGAGAATATTTAAGCTTTTTAGAATCATCAATTTTATCTATTTTCTTACCATCCTTGTCCTTTTTAGTGTTTTTCTTCCCATTTGATGTTTGTGGCTTGTCATTCCCTGCGATTAGAGCTTGAGGCTTCGTAGACTTCAAAGAACCTATCTAAATTAGTTTCTCCTGTTTCCTTGTGAGATCAGAAATGAATTTATCTAGAGTGGGCATTTTCCATGATGCTCCAAGAGCAGTTTTAGTAGAATAGAAAGTTGATACAAAAAAAAAAAATTGGACCTAACTTGGAAAGTACTGAAAGGATTAATTGATCCTCTTTCTTGTCCATTCCACAATCTTTTAACTGTAATTTTAAAGATTTAAATTTTTTGAAGAAATCTTCTAAAGTTGTGAAACTTCTAGGACTAAGACCTAAGAGTTGATTTTCCAATTCATGACTTCTGAGTTCATCAATTTTTCCAAATAGTTTGTCTAGAATATCCCACACTTGACGGGGTGTAGTTAAATTTTTGACATGAAACAATAATTCTAGAGATAGATTTAAACATAGAAATCCAAATGCTTGATCACATTTGTTGAAAAAAAATTCTTTCTTTTTAGCCGCATTAGGTTCTTTTTACATTCCCATAGTTATCATATATAAGCCTTTATTTTTTAGCACAAGACTAACTTCAATCTTGCAATCATGATAATTGAAAGGTGTTAGTGGAGGAATGGGAACTATAGATTCTATGATGCCTTTAGTCACTTAGATAGTAGATGCATAAAACTTCAAAAGAAATAGATAAAGAAAGTGAAAGTGAAGATGTGAAAAAAGGTAACACACCCACACAAAAAAGTCACTTCTCTAGGAAGTGTTCAATATGAACACACTAGATTCTCCCCCTTGATTATGTGTTGTTTCCCTCAAGATTGTGCAATTAATAGACAAAGTGAATTTGTCACTCTAACCCTAACTTTTTCATGCAAAAGTTTTCAAAATGCTTGAAAAAATAAAATTGCATGCAACAATTTTGGAGAAAAAAAACTTTGTGAGTGAGAGAGAATTTTAATCCACCTATGGGACCAAGGGCTTCATCGCTTCTTTGTGGCACTTAGCGCTTACGTGCCTTCAAAGGAACTTCAACCTCTTTCTACCGCGTGGCTTTTGGAGCCGTATGAACTTCAAACTTCCCGCCTACAAAGGCGTTGACTGTAGTTACCAACGTGAGTCGATAGGTCTTTGGCATCGATGTAACGAGGTTGTGTCAACAACCCAATGTGGTGAACATGCCACTGTGTAAATGCCTATGTTGCTAAGAAAATCAGGCCTTGTGAGGCACCGTTGGATGCAGGTTACAAGATTCAACTTTGGCCTTTGATGTAGGCCCGAACAGAATGAAGCTCAGCACGTGGGTGATGCAACTGGTTGCTACATCCCCGTCAAGCCTTGTGGCGATGCGTATTTCCTCCCACTTGGCCTTTGTGGACTGCTGACAATCATGGCCTATGCAACCTGTGTTTGATGCCAAATGCCTTCGGCTTGTGTGGTTGTTGACCCCTTCAACGGGCCGTTACCGGGTGGGCAGGTGAGGTGACCTTTAAGTGAGGTCGTTGTGGCAGAGAAGAGGCCAAAGTGCCTCTGTACGATGCTTAGGTAGGATTTGCACTTAAAGCTACAGGCATCGGCATTGGAAGAGAGGTCAGGATGCCTCAATGTGAGGCTTCAGCGCTGAGTAAACAGGCTGGCTATGACCAAAATGCCCTATGTGTGTAGAGGAACTCCGTCCGAGGAAAACCACTATTGCAAAATCGTTCTTCAATTACAATTCCTTCAATAATACATTTGAAGAAGCAAAAAAAATGCTCTATGTGTCGTGAGACAAGTCGACTCGCACAACAAGCAAACAAGATTTGATGCTAAGCACACCGCTCCGATACCATTTGACAATGGAAGATCAAGATCGTGGAGCAGAAATCAAACACAAGATTGCAATGTATTAAAAATGAATATTTCTAAGATTTACAACCAATAAGGTATTTATAGATGAAGCTTGAGACAAAGTCTACAGCAAGACTCCACAAGAATAGGAAAGGTGACGGATGAGAACCCATGAGACTAGCTCAATAGTTTAACCTCCCTTCTATGTAGCATCGATGTGTCAAAAATGAGTTGACACATCGACTAGTGACTCACCTAAGGAGACTTAGTCTTTCCACATGTGAGGAAAGCTATTAACTATGATTATGTTATGATAACTCATGTTGAGTTATACACCAACACACTTAGATTTGAATTTGCTCTGGTATTAGGAACTAGTCAACCTCGAAAGCTAACCATCCACTTTTTGAAAATTAACAAAATATTTGAAACCTTTAGGTTTACTTATTCTTCCATTATGTACAATCTATTTTTATAAATTTCTATTATAACATTAGTGATCTCATGACTATTTGAAACCCTAGAGAGATGTACATTTTTTTTCATTGGATTAATGATGATGTAAGTTAATTTCATTGAGTTCATATGAAGGGATTCACAACCAGATTAAATCTTCAATTGTATCGAACAATCTAACTACCTGAAAGAGAGATCAATAAAGTGAATTAATTAATCCTTGCTCGCAGCAATGACTAAAGCTAAATTATAGTCATACCTATAAGGATTTATTTAGATTTTTACTTATCTTATTCTTTGAAAAATCTGAGAAATTACCCTCCTAAGCTTGGTAGGCTCAAAGTGTTGAAGAGATGCATTTAGCTCTTATTTTGTTGGTTATTTCCAAATCCTTGACTAAGAATAGGTGTCTTCCATGAGTGCTACAAATTTGTTACATTGCTCATATCTTGCAAAGAACCTTAAGTTTGGGGATTTAACATCAAAAATATCACAAAGATATTTATAAATTTCTCAAGGATATGCTAGTGCCTTATTCCTCAATCTTCTTTTTAAACATTTCTCTTTTTTAGAGTTGAGTTATTCTTTTTGTTTCAAATCCATAAAAAAATCCCAACTATATTAACAAAAAATATAAATTAAATATAAATAATTCAATATCAAAGGGAGAATGTATTTGTGTAAGAATAATGTAGTCAAGAATTTTGCTGATGACAATCAAAAGGGGAAGCCTACTCGAGAGAAAAATAATAATTAATATTTATGCTTCTCTTGCTAACCAATTTGATGGTAGTATAATATATCATAAAGATATAGATACTCATACAATGTATCATAGTGAGAAGGAATCTCCAAGATTCATAAGAAGAAGGTGGGTGTAGAGTGGTGTGGTCATAAACACCAAAATTTTCTAGATGATCTAGAAAGGGAATGAAATTAAAGAGAAGAAGATGCATATTTTAATAAAGGCTTGATTGCTAAAAATGGGTACTATATAGAATGCTTGATCTAGAGGAGTACTAGTAATGCCTATAGCTAAAGGAGAAAGTCCTTGATAGTAGACATGTGACACACATAATGCTAGGGATCAAGGATATGAAGAGTATGAGGACTCAAAATACAACCAATCTAGGGAGCAAATGAAGTTAAAGAAAAAATAGTGTTTCTCTTTGAAACATAGAAAAAAAATGGTTCACCAATATGAATGGGGTATGATGCACCTATCTTCCTTAGTTCATTAGGAAAATGAGATCCCCTAGGGTAAGATTGAATTTCAACCCTTAGGTGAGTCAATCTTGATCAAGATCTTGTTATTTTCCTTATGATTGAGGATGGGGTAAATCTGCCTAAAGTGGACTTTTGGGAGAAAAACTAAAAATAGTAAACACACCCAATTATGCAATGTAACACATGAAACCTCTAAATTAAACCTTAATTTGATAGAACCAATAGAGTTTCAATACATATGAAAAGGATTGGGTTTTATGCACCTGTCACAAAAAAGGTTTTGTCGAGTGTTCTCTTGGGACTCATTTTCCCAAGGGCGAATGGGTCTTGCTATAGGGGTTGAAAATCTTCTTTTACAGTCCTCTACTCCTATGTTTGCACTCATGATTCCTTTGGGTTTCACAACCAGAAATTCAGAAATAAATTCTAAAAGTGTGTTTTCATGGCTTGACGATAATGTTGACAACTTTGACAACTTTTGTAGTTTTTCTCTTTTGATAGATCTTCAATCCTTCTTCAACCTAAGATTTTCAAAACACGTGCAAGAGGGAAAAATTAATTCTTTTTGGTGAATGAGGGTTTTCCTTGGTAAAACCCCATTTTGGTAATTAAACCTTGAAATGAAACAATGAAACATGAAAGGAATGATGAATGAATAATTTCTATTTTGAAACTCACCAAACCCTTGATTTGAAACCCTTGAAGGACTAAAACTTAGTACATCTCTCCAAGTCTAGATATTGCATCAAATGTCTTGATTGATGATGTGATATTGATGCTTGAATCTTGACTTCAATGCTCGAAATCTACATCACAATGTTAGCTCCAAAAACATGCATGATGCTTGAGATCTTGAATGCCACAATAGATGACTGAGAAATCTTCTCTTGAACACCTTTGACAGTAATATTAGCTTTAGGAATAATCTCTTTCTTGTGCTAGTATTTGAATTGATACAAAAACCTTGCTTTTATAGGTAATTTTCTAATTTCTCAAAAATTAAACATTACAAGATGACATTTGCATTTGAATTTGGGATCATAAAAAGGCTTCCAAAAAGGCTATGAATGGGTCCTAACCTATATTTCCAAGACCTATTCATTTCAGGGTGTTAAAAATGACAATTGCAATAATTAAATCATGATTCCCCTTTCAAAAATTGCAAGTAATTAGGCTTATGGATTCAAAATAGGGCCAATTAGAGGCTTACTTAAGTCCAATTAATTAATGGACCCAAACATTGTGTGAAATGTAAAGGAGTACATTTTCCAACACTACATTTAGCCCCCACTTTAATGAGAGGATGATCCCTACACTCAAACTCACACTAAAGTAGATAAACAAGCATCAAGAGATGTCTAAGTGTACAATCATCAGAAAGATAAGACAAAAGAGGTAAGAGAAGATTATCAAGTCCCCAAGATCTAAGATCTCATGGTAAAGCAACAAAGGAACATACACATGCCTATTTTAAATATGCATCCACAAGATAAGATACACAAGCATACAATGTCAAAATTAATGAGAAGAGAGAGAGAGGGGATGGATCAAGCCTCGACTATTTATGCAATTAGTATAGATCAAACCTTAGAATTTTTTCCAAAAATTTTTACAAGTGGAAACCCATTGTCCACTATGAAAAAACAATATACTCACATGAGCTAGTGAAATTTGTTGTCCACTTGGTGAGCCCCAAAAAGTGTCTAATGGGAAAGTCATGCTAGGTCTATAGTCTCACATTGTAGTAACCATATCAAAGTTAAATAGCTCCTAATAACTTTGATAAGGGACCACAAAAATGGTCACAAGGCTAGCAAGCTGTGTTATGCTAGGCATTCATGAAAAAGGCTCCATTGGTAAGTAAGTTGTGTTATGGTTGGTGGCCTTGATACATGCAATAGGATATTCAAAGGGTTTTTTATTAGTTCATGTGAAAGGTCTCACCTTAGGGAGAATTGTTCCTAATTTCTTCAAGAGAGGAATAGTCAAGGATAAAAGATTCACAAATTAGGGCATGCAATCTGTAGCATCACCACTAAGAGGAATCTCATATGCCAAGAAAGGTCATGCTCTTGAAGGAACATAAAATCCAATGTCACCACCAAGAAGACACATCATGTGAAATAAGAAGACCACACTTTTCAAAGAAAACAATGAGTGGGGATGTGTATTCCCCCACTTTAAAGAAATTGTTAAACACAAAGTTGTGAGCAATTAATTTAAAGTACAATATGATAAATTGCAATACATGCGATCTTTTTTTGGAAAGCCCTATGTCAAACATTTGTTCCAAGATAGAGCCATGTCATGAAAGGAGGGATGCCCCCATATGCAATTCTAAGATAACACATAAGGGATCCATGGATTTGGGGTCAAAATTTGTTATTGTTGTAGTAATATAATTGATCTCGGAACCATCGTCAAATTCCCCAAATGACTCATGGAACAATGAACACAAAGGAAAAATGACACATACAAAGAGAAAACAAAGGGAATATTTTTGTTCAACATGGAAGAGACCTAAATAACTTGACATCTTACATTATCCCCAAATGGAAAACACATGACAAAATATAAAGGTTATGACAAATAGAAGAATGGAGATACAAATAGAATAATGTCACAACAAATTCACTTCCTTTATATCCTTGCAACAATAGAGTTACAAGGGTCATCCAAAGTAGGCTCACAAACATATAAATACATGCCAAGAAACATTGCACAGGGATCACATTATGCACATACAATCACAAAGAACACAAAGAGAAGATTAGTATGGAATATGCGAGTTAGTCTATGGCAGGTCATCCACATCCCAATCTTGTTCATCATATGTCAAAGATGGATAACTAGCCAAAGGGAGAATGAAAAGTGTAACACTAGGACATGGCTATCTAAGTCCTTGGCCCAACTAAGTGCAAGAAAAGGATGAGCCTGAGATGGGTGGTGAAAATGGGATCCTTGCAATATAGAAATGATTTGCAATAAATATAAAACATACAATAGTGAGTATGCTATGATCCTACAACTATCACATGGCAAGCAGAAAAGTGTATATATTTTAGTTAATTACATCAATAACATCATTTTCACAGATAAATATTTGTAAAAGAAAACACTCATAAGTAAGATGTCGAAGATTTCTATGAGATGCACAATAATTCATGTTTGTAACTTTTCCTTTTTTGTTTTCTTTGATAAGTGGGAAGTAAATAAATCCTAGATGGAGGAGTTGTTCTATTTCTCATTTATTTTTTGTTGTAGTGTACAATAATGGTAACTCCTTAATCTTATGTGGCTTAGATTTCTTACTTGTTTGGGAAATTTGTTGAGGTGGAGGTGGGGAGGAGAATATATTGTGATCCTATCATCCTTGTGAGGTATTAATTGGTATCTTGATATGATCTTGTGAAAGAGAACACCATCTCCCTTGAGAGATGTACAAAGGGGGGGGGGGGAGAGAAGGTCCTGATATCCTAACCCCTTGGTATCCTTGTATGGTATTTTATCTAACAGTTTATGAGTTTCATGCTCATTGGTTATGTCACATACTTGTTTGCTTAAGATCTTAAAGACTTGACTATAAATCTTTTCTAAGTTAATGGGTGTATTTGTAAGTTGATGGACATAAGATAGAAGAGTATCATTATTTACCTTTTGATCAAGTTCATTAATCATTGATGGTTGAGGCTTGATTTGTGCTTCCATTTTAGGATGTAAGAGGTTGAAAATATCAACTAGCAAAATCATAGGTGATGTTTGCATGGATGAATAAAAGGATGCATTATTCTCAAGGTCGTGTAAGGAATCTTGTATGAATTGTTGCATGCTATCTTCATCTTGACCTAAGATTTCCACTTCAGAAAGACATTCATTAGGAGGTCCTCACCAAAAACACAAATTGAAACATTAAGAGAATCAATTACGTTAGGGTCCTCACCAAATACACAACTTGAAACGTCTACCAAAGATCTTAAGGTTTTCCATATATTACCCATACACATGTCTATGATTAATTTTTATGAAAAGTTTTAGATCTGATATCCAAATATTTTCTGATTTTTGAATGCAAGATATTGAAAAATGATATGTTTCTAATGCCAATTTTGATTTCAAACAATGCACGTAATCTGATCGATTGTACTTAATGCAAATAATGACATATTTTTTTATTTTTTAAATTGAAACCCAAATTTAACAACAGATCGAAACAAAGTTGTAGACATGGAGAATGTACAATTTCGTTTTGGCACACTTGATCCCGATTACTAACAACATTTCTTCCTGAATCATACTCTAAGAATTTCATCATAATTTTGTCTCTTAATCTAATGAATCATTATTCATTTGATTAGGTCTGTCACCTTCTTTGATTAAATTAATCAATTTAATTTAATTAACCTTACATTTATGTTTAATTAAATAAATCATTTTATTTAATTAAAATCTCTAAAGTTCTCTTATTAAATCAAATAAATTAAACCTTATTTGATTTAATCTAACATTATCCCCTTTAGTTAAATAAATCAAATCATTTATTTAATAATCTTTTCCTCTCAATTCTTGACTTGAATCAATTCATAAATTTAAGTCTAAATTGTCACATCACCTAATTCTTCATTAAATTAATCAAAACCATGATTAAGTCAATCCCTCTCATTAAAATCCTCTAGAGAATGCAAATTGCACAATAAATCAATTAATTTGATTTATTAATTCTCTATTTTCCCTCACATGGCATCAAAAGGGAATATTCCCTTATTTGAATTCAAAAATTTCAAGTGGACTTGGTCCTTCCAACAAGGCATTTAAGACCTCTTACATGTCATTGGCCTTAAGCCAAGTGACATTAACTTCATTTCCCTTCCCTCTTCAACAAGTCATCTCACAAATTCAAATTCAAACTAAATGCATTTATTGGCACTTTGGTCAAAATGTGCACAACCACTAACCATTCACATCATGACATGTGGCATTCAACCATTGGATTGAAAGTTAGTCCCACATTGCTCAAATCTCACTTTCTCTTCCAAATTGAAAGTTATAAATTGGAGGCTTTTATCCTCATTTCTCATCCACAATTGCATGGAAAGTTACTCTCTTCACATTGAGAGCTAATTTTGCCTATTTCATTCAACCATTTATCATCTTCAAGATTTGTAACAAGGTTATGCTCAAATCTCTTTGGAGATTTGACCATTTCTCAAACCACTCAACATTGCAACTTAGGAATTGGGAAAGGACCAATTGCAACATCTCATTGGCACCAATTCCCCCATGGGATCACTAATCTATTGGCTTAATTAGGATTTACTCTCATTTCATTTTAAGATTTTGCTCTTCATTTCCTAATTTTAGTTTAAATAGATGGATGTCATGGGGAATCCCTCATACTTTTGTGCTTGCATTTGATCTAAAAATTAACCATGTTTGTTTTTCTTTTGCATTTCAAGGTCTAGGGGTTCACATTTTGGCACTAGAAGGAGGGCAGGATCAAGAATTTCATCACATTTTTGTGAAAAATTCTGTGGTTTTGATATTTTTTGTTCACACACAGGAAACTACACTGCGAGTGGTTCATGCGGTCCTGTATTGCACCGCCTACTTAGATGGGGCATTGTATTGCACCATACACATTGAAATCCGCAACACTATACTGCACCGCACAATCTCTTCCCACTTTTAAATTTCAAAATTTTCCAGACGTCACCACTTGCAAACTCCACTACCTGCTAAATTGCAGTGCACTCATGGTCTTTGTTTTTGCAGAGCGCTGCACACAATCAACCTCATGGCGCTATATAGCACCTCATATTTACCAAACTGTGCCGCACCCACTAACTGCACCGCACCCGCTAAATCTGCCGCAGAGAATAGTCTGGTTGGAGCAAGGAAGAAGAAAAGGAAGAAACTCATCATGACATCATGCTCATCACACAAAAAGTGTTTTTAAACATGGAAGTGTTCTTCAAGACTCTTTTGGGATTTTAAAATTCTTCTTGTTAAGAGAAATTTGTCAATATCTTTTTCCTTAGAAACACTAGATTTACTTTGGGTTTAAAAAGAACAAGCAAATTTCCTTGTTCAAACAAAGTAGGAAATTCATTATGGCACCATGTTCATGCACAAAGTGTTTTTAAATAAAGTGTTCTTCAACACTCTTTAAGGAATTTAGGTTCTTGTTTAAAAGGAATTTGTTAATATCTTTTGCCTTAGGAATACTAAATTTCTTTTGGGTTCTAAAATAAACAATCAAAATTTCTTTTCAAAAAGTTGCCAAAGGGCTAAAAAGAACCTTAGACAAATATACTAGATTTTTTTTAAAGGTTAACAATTGAACAAGGCAATCTCACATTTCCTTTGGTGCTTAAAAAGAACTCGTTATTGCTTTGAGGGATTTAAAATGAACATGTACCTTTCGTGTCTTGTAATATTTTTTGCAAAGTAGTGTCATTTGAAAAGGCGTATGCACTTCTCTCGTGCTTCACAATGATCTTTAAAATCAAAAGTATTTTTGGTGACACTAAGTTGCATAAAATATTGCCTCCACATTTCAATTTGGGTACCTAACAATTGAACAAAACATGCGAGTGTGAGCACAAAATATTGTGAAGGTTCTCCCTTTTTTTTTTAACAAAAGTTAAATTGAATGATGGGATATGCTAGCTTGCTATTGTTTATCCTATTAGGCCTACCTTGTGGGAAAAGGTAATCACCCAAGGGACTGACCCAACTGAGAACAGGCTAAAGCCAAGTGACTTCCAATAGGTATATAAGTGTGGATTCTTGAGGAAAGTTCAAGAATCACAAGGATTATTCCGACAAGATGGACATAAATGGACTCTCACCGATGTTGGATAATCCCCCATGAACAGAATGCCCGAATTAAAACCCTTTGTGTAGAAAAATCCAAAACCTTGTCTATTTTGTTGGTCCAAAAGGTCATGTCTTTTGAAGCTACCCTACATTATACATGCAGTATTATTGTGGAAATGGAAAGGATGCCATGGGAGATTCATGGGTACTAATTCTTGGCTGACCCGAGAAGTGTGTGCCATGGAGGGGAGCCAGTGTGGTCAAGCATTTAACCATTCACACAAAATATGCACAACTAGATTCATCCAAGTGGGAATCCAACAAAATATTGTCTCATCATCCTAGGGTTGTAAAAAATTTCTTGAAAGTGGAAAATACATTGCTTGGTCCTCAAAACATTTGAAAACAAACATACACAAGAATTTCGAATTTCAAACCCCTTGGAGAAAAAAAATACCTTTTTGATGAATTTAAGTACTCTTGCTTTCCCTAGGGATCATATCCTTAGATGTTTCTAAGTGCTTGAATTCTATCATTTTTATTTTCAATAAGGTTAAACATAGAAAACTTTTGCCCTATTTTCCTTGATTTCCACATAATGGACCTTGTGGGATGAAAAAGAAAGTGGGACATTAGACATACAGTTTGAAACATAAGCAAGCAAGGGCCTTTGGTAAAAATAAATTCATTAAGCCAAGGTAAAAGACAATTGAACCTCATATGTGTTGTTCTGAATGATTTCCTACAAGATCAAGATCCCAAAGCCAAATTTCAAGAAGCTTAGTCTAAAAGCTTGTGAGGAGCATCTTGAGAGACTCTTTGAATTTAGAGAAAAATTAGTGTACAACTTCTATAGGAAAGCTTCAAGGAATAATCCAACTTTGTATGCATTCTACTATCAACAAAATCCCGAAATTTTGGAAAGGTTTTTTTTCCTCCCATAGGAAGTCTAGCATGTTCTTCAACATCGAGGTTTTGTGAAAGGAGTCGTGTCTAGGTTAAAGGCCCAAGATCAAATTTGTCATCCTCATCCATCTCTCCATCAAATCAAATCTCATCCCATCATCAAGCTTTTTGAGAACTCTAGAAAAATCACTCATGCTAAAATTAAAGGGCTAAACCAACATCACCCTATCTTGGCTTAACACACTTAGCCAAAATAGTCAAAACTCTTGAACGAATTTGCCTCCAGGATAATGCAATATCCTAAGGCCTACTAGTTCGCAATCACATTGTCTTAACACACTTAGCCAATCCATCCTCTTGTGTATGTTTTCCTAGGATAACACAACTTCCTAGGGACTACAACTTCACTCCAATCTTGTTTGACTTAATACACCTAGTCAAACCATCATAATCAATCTAAGTCCTAACAGTTTAGCATAAACCTTCAAAAGTTATTCAAAAGGTTTCACTCACTCAATTCATCCATTTTTTCCATCATCATTACCACCCTCTTTGATCTTTAACTTCCCTAGTTCTTCTCTTTTGGGCCTAAAAGGTTAGGATCAAACAATCCCTTATTATTTTTATGGTCCAAACAAGATCACAATACAAGAAGAACATGGAGAATATCGACGAAATATCAACTTCCATTGACATGACTCAAGTAACCTCCAAAATAAACCTTGTGGGATCAAGCAATCCCCCAAGTAACTCTCCTCTACCATAACAAAATCCTTAAGAGGAGAGATATGAAGAGGACATCACAAACGAAGACATGGGGATGACACAAACTGAAATGATGAAAATGGTTTAAAATCTAGAGAACCACAAAATTGTTAATGCCATGTTCAAATACTTAAGCACGCTAGCAGAAGGAGGGGTCCAATTCCCTTCCGACCTTGATGCAAGCACTAGTATGGACATGCCTCTTACAAACACATCCCCCATATCAAATTTCAATCAAGAAATGCCTCAAACCACCTTGGCCATCACACCAACCTCACCAAATGTAAACAAGGTAAGTGCCATGTTTCAAGAATTACGAAAGCATTGCCTTATGAACAACAAAGAGGTGGCTGTCACCACTGCACCGGATAATTTTGTCCTAGTAAATCCATTACATCCATACATCCCACTCAGCTTCCATAATCTCGCCAGTTCATCTTCATTCCATGCTTCACCATCCTATCAATCCAACATACAAAATTCTCTACCACAAGGAGAAGGTGGTTTGTTTGGAATAGTAGGGGTTGCCGATCCCTTTTCTTTCCAAAGTAATGTATCATCTCTTCCCCCATTTCCATTCACATCCACATCACCTCTCAAATTGGGTTTGCCTCTCATACCCCTCGATAGTTTCTCAAATCTGGGCAATGTGAACCTCACATCAAATCCTCTCTTTTTGCCCGTAATGTCACAACAGCAAATCATGACCATTCCAACCACCACAAAAAATACATCAATCGATCCTCAAATCTCCCAAAGCATGCCTCCTCAAGGACTGAGCATCTCCACCACACCTCCAACAACCCAAATCCCAACCACCACCATAACCCTTTCACCTATCACAATGGTTGGTATCATTCCCATTCCACCACCAATCCCACCAAAAGCCAATGTGGTGAATTCATTCACCACTCTAATCCAAACCCTTCAAAAGGCCAACCAACAAAGAGTAATCAAACAAAAGTAGCAAGCTCAAGCTCAAGCTCAAGCTCAAGCACAAGCTCAAGCTCAAGCACAAGCTCAAGCGCAAGTTGAAGGTCAAGCCCAAGCTCAAGCTCAAGCACAAGCCCAACAACAGGCACAAGCCCAATACCAAGCGCAACTGCAAGCCATCCATTTGCAAGCATACCAGCAAGCGTTGCAAGACTTTCAGGCACAACAACAAGCCAAACAACAAGCTTTGTTGGCACAACAATAGCTCGACCAACAAAAAGCTTTTTTGGCACAACAACAACTAGAATAACAACAATAGCTTGACCAACACTAGGCTTTATGGGAACAACAATAGATGGACCAATGAAAAGCATTGTTGGAACAACAATAGCAAGATCAACAACAAGCATTGTTGACACAAATGCAGGCATATCAGCAAGCCTTGAACACACAACAGATTTTGCAGAAAATGCCCACTAGTACTCCTCCCACCAATCAAACACCTCGAACACCTCACAACTCATTCATTCCATCTCCCAATCCAAGCAAATATGTCGCGACACAAATCAAATTTCTCTCGTAGTAAGTATTGGACTTACAAGCCAGAAAAATAACAAGAACACTGAGCAACTTGTGCCCTTATGCTTTTGACAGAAGTCTCACCATGGTACCATTCCCAAAGGGATTCGAGATCCCCAAATTTGACAAGTCTAATGGAACGGGTAACCCTAAAAACCACATCAGGGAATTTAAGGTGCATTTCATGGAGGATGCATATGATGACATGTATCTAATGCAACTTTTCCCCTGGAGTCTGACTGGTCCAGCCATGGAATGGTTTTCTCGCCTACCCATGGGCATTAAAACATTCCAGGAAATAATGGAAGTTTTCCTTAAGAATTATGCTTTCAACATGGGTGTGAATGTTAGTTTGGAAGAACTATCAACACTCAAACAAAGAAAAGGAGAGCTATTCACATCCTTCTTGCAAAGATGGCGATCCAAGGCCAATCAGAGCAAGTGGACCATGCCGGAAGAACAACAAGTTGGCATCATCATATCTAATCTAGATGAAAACTTAGTGTTCTACTTGAAAATGCAATGCATCACATGATATGATAAACTGATCCCAAAGGTGCTCAACATCGAAAGAGCCCTTACTATGTGAGGAGGCACCTCAACATTCACTCCACCACAAGATAACCACTCGTCCAACAACTATAATGATAAACCTCGAACATGGTCGAGGAACAAAAATATCACGAATGACGGCATGGTCGATGCTAAAGTGGTCATCAGTGCCCCTAAGCAGAACATCCAGACCCATCATCAACAACAAAATCATAATCGCAACAATGTGTAGACTAATGCAGTAGTAGTACAACAACAACCAACTCCCACCAATCAAATCAATAACTTTGGTAATCAAGGAGGACCACCTCCCCAAGGAAAATATCCCCCCAAGAGGAAGTTCATGGCTCTTGGTGAATCTATCAAGTCCATCATGAAGAAATTGGTCAAGGAGAACCTGATCAAAGTCTCTAACTCTGAGCAATACATGGAACCCATGACCAAGCCGCCATAGTATAATGAGAACCTCCTTTGTGACTTTCACAAGGTCAAAGGACATACCACCGCCAATTGCATGAGACTAAAGAACATCATCCAAGACCTCATCGAGGATAAGATCATCAATGTCGAGCAACCAGCCAGAAACCAAGACTTGAAAATATACATGAATCTGATGCCGAATCACAACCAAGGAAATAGTCAAGGGAACAATAAAGGCAAGCAAAAATACACTATTGCTAATCTAGTGTATGAGGAGATAGTCGGATGTGTTGATGAAATGGTCACAGTTATAAATTTCAAAGGAGCCAACAATGACTGTGGAGTCACCATGCATGGGAAAGGTCACCATTGTAGGGGCACCAGCTAAGACCCCCACTACTAATACAAAATCTGTCCCCTATGACTACAATGTCATTGACCAGCTGAAGAGAACCCCCACCCGAATCTCCATCATGGAACTATTGAAAATTTCCGCCGCTCATAGGAAAATCCTTAATGAAGCATTAGTTGCATCCACTATCTCTACCACCCTTGACATAGAGCAGTTCCAGGCTATGGTGGGTAGCATTGTTACCCCAAATCTCCTTAGATTCTCTGACCAAGATTTCCCCCCACAGCCATCTCATAACCGTGCACTCCACCTTCAAGTTCTCATCCATAAAAACAAAGTCAAAAGAGTCCTGGTGGATGGAGGTGCAGGCCTTAAAATTTTCTCTCTAAAACTTATAAATAAATTGGGATTCACTGAGGATTTCATTAACAAGAACAAGAGCATTACAATAAGGGTGTATGATGACCAAGAGAGAGTGTCCCAAGGCACTATCAAAATCACCATCCAAATGGGGATGGTGACCATGGAAACCACTTGCCAGGTCCTCGACCTCGACCTACCATACAACATCCTCCTTGGAAATCCATGGATCCATGGAATGAAGGCAGTGGCCTCCATGTATCACAAATGTATCAAGTTCTCACACCAAAAAAAGGAGGTCACTATATATGGGAATCCCGAACCTTTCGCCTACTGCAAAAACTTGGAAGCCAAGTTTTACAAAATCTCCCAAGTACCAAAAAATGATGAAGGACCGTCCACTTCATACGTAGACCCAACCAACCTTGCCTCCACCTCTACGATAGAGACACCCACCATCCGTGACATATCCAACATCAAAAACATGATCCAGGATAATGGATGTGGTGATTACATAATGAAAAAGAATGCATTTGTTGTAGGAGAGTTACCACAATATCCTAGATCACATGGGCAACCTTGATCACAAGAAACAGTTATCCGCACCCTTAGGGCCGATCCTTCTAGATTTCACCATTGGGGAGATCTAAGTCAGGAAAGTGTTCATGAGGAAGATATTGCAAGCTCTATATACCATGATGCAGGACCTACACCCACCTTTCCAATGGAGGAAACAAATAGAGGGCTACAAATGATGTTTGGTATGGGTTATAATAGGAATGAAAGCCTTGGAAGAAATGGTGATGGACGCCTAGAGCCCATCATTGCAGAAAGAAGAATGCAGAACCTTGGCCTCGGTTTTACTCGTTTGAGTATAACTATGCATGGTAGAGGTACTCCTACTAGAGCAGTTAGGTCCTCTCCTCAAGTAACATCAACTACCCTTAGATTACCCATATCCATAGGCCTACCCCTTCATAACTTCACATATGACATAACCGAGGTCTGTAGTAGCAGTGACGATGATGATACCATAGCAGGTCTTCCTAGGCTCTTTGAGGATTCCACTCTACTAATGATTAGTGCCTCCCCAGCTGAGTTAAACCAAAAAACCAACCGAATCACCTTAGTACACCCGCAACTCATTGATCACGATCAACGAGGACCACCAATTCTAGACTCATTTGAAAATGATGAGGCTCTCTCAGAATTCATGGGACTAAGGGATATAGTTTCATGTGGGGATCACAAGGCTAGATTCAACATCACACTAGACACACAAGCCTATTATGGGGAGACAATTGATTTCTTCAGTCGCAAAAGGAAAATATCGAGAATAAGCTTAGAGTTATTGAGTGAAAACCACATTGTGGCCCTCTCTAACCATAAAACAGTAAAAATAAAGGATGCATCAAATGGTGAAAACCTCTTTGAGGCACCAGAGGATGAAGGATTGAATCTCCCCCCTAATTCTCTACATCAAGAGAAATCAGTAGTCATGGTAGAGCAGTGCAATCCTATCAACTTTGGAATGGAAACAAAACCGCAAATCACTTTTTATGCTGAGTCTCTCCTAACAGAGGAACAAGAATTTCTAGCAACATTCCTAAAAGAAAGAATGGTAAAATTTGTATGGAGCTATGCTGACATGCCGGGTCTAGATCCTAAGGTGGTGGTTCATCATTTGGCTATTTACCTAGGAGCAAAACCAGTGAGACATAGGTTAAAGAAAAATGCATTGACAAATAGCCTTGCTAGTCAAAATTGAGTTACAAAACTCTTGGATGTTGGCTTCATACGCCTAATTGACTATCGAGAGTGGGTATCTAATCTTGTACCAGTCTCAAAACCGAATGGGGGCATTTGCATCTGCACAGACTTCAAAGACCTTAACAAAGCATGTCCTAAGGATGATTTTCCACTACCGAACATTGACATGATAGTGGACATGATGGTTGGACATGAGATGTTGTCCCTAATGGATGGTTTCTCGGGGTAAAATTAGATAATGATCACAAAAGAAGACCAACATAAGATGCCCTTTGCATGTCCTTGGGGCACCTACTACTGGAATGTGATGCCATTTGGGTTGAAAAATGCAAGAGCTACATACCAAAGAGCCATGAAACTGATATTCCATGACATGATCCACAAAACTATCGAAGACTATGTGGATGACATATTGGAAAAATCAAAGAAAAGATAGGATCACATAGCAGATCTAAGTGCATTTTTTGATAGGCTAGTAAAATACAAGGTCAGACTCAACCCAAAGAAATGTGTCTTTATGGTACAATTAGGAAAGCTATTGGGGTATATAGTTTCAATGAGAGGGATAGAGGTGGATCCCACAAAAGTAAAAGCAATCCTTGATATGGGAGTACCAAGAACACTAAAGCAACTTAGAGGATTACAAGGTAGACTCCAATCTATCTGAAGATTCATAGCACAACTGGTAGATAAGCAGATTGCCTATTCACACCTACTCCACTAGGGAGTAGCATTCGGGTGGGATGACAAGTGTGAGAAAGAATTAAAAAAGATCAAGGAATACCTACTTACACTACCTATGTTGATGCCACTGATCATAGGGAAACCATTGATTATATACATCTCAGCAATGACAGTCGCTCTGGGTGACCTTTTAGCCCAACACGATGAAAAAGGAACCGAATGGGCCATTTACTATATTAGCAGAACAATGGTGGGGCATGAGCTTAATTACACATCAATAGAAAAAGCTTACCTGACAATGGTGTTTACAACCCAAAAATTTAGACACTACATGCTAGCTCATCAAATTAAGCTAATTGCCAAGATAGACCTTCTCAAATATCTGTTTCCAAAAGCAATGCTCATAGGTAGAATGGCTAAGTGGGTAATGATATTGTCTGAGTATGATATTGAGTATGTAGAACAAAAAGCCATAAAGGGACAAGTCATTGCGGATTAGCTAGCAGAAGCTCCCCTCTACATAGACAACCCGCTCATATCAAAATTTCTAGATGAATCCCTTTTCAATCTCAACATAGTAGATCATTGGAAACTATACTTGTATGGATCCCACACGCAACATGGATCAAGAGCCGGTGTGTTCTTCATCAACCCGCAAGGGGATTTCATACCAAGATCATACAAGTTGGCATTCCCCTGTACAAACAATATTGCAGAATATGAGGCTTTAACCAAAGGTCTCAAAATTGTGGCATATTGGCGAATAATGGCACTAAAGGTCTATGGAGACTTGCAGCTTATCATCAACCAAGTTAATGGTGAATACCAAACTAAGGATGATAAGCTCACACCATACAAAAAGGTAGTAGAAAGCCTCAAGGAATCATTCATCGATATCACCTTTGAGTAGATACTAAGGGAAAACAACAAAGTAGTTGATGCAATGGTGACAATCGAAACCTTACTAGATATCCCTTGTAATGTCTCAAAACATGAATTCCTTGTAGAGCAACTACTTGTACTCACTTTCAAGGTACCAGAGTCAGAATATGCGTGCAAACTCATTGGTCCCAGTGATCTTTTGTACCATGACATCTACACCTACCTAAGATTAAGAATCCTCCCAGCCGACATTTCCCCAAACCTCAAATGAACCTTTGTCAAAAGGTCCTTGTGATTTGTAATCCTAGGAGAAACCCTCATTTGTAGAAGCATCGATGGAACCTTGCTACGTTGCTTAAAACTTGAGGAGGCCTTGACTGCTTTGACTGAGGTACATAATGACACGTGAGGTTCACATTTGAGTGGTACGACCTTGGCTAAGAAGTTGTTGAGAACTGGATCCTACTGGCTGACAATGGAGAGAGAGGCACACAACTTTTTCAGAAGGTGTCTACAGTGCCAACAACATGGAGACCTCATTCATGCACCAGCTTAATAACTACATCCTATTGTTACACCTTGGCCCTTTTCACAATGGGGGCTCGATCTCATAGGTAAAATCTCACCCACCTCATCCAATGGCCATAAGTTCATTATCACCACCACCAAATATTTCACAAAGTGGGTCGAAGCAATTCCCATGACCTAGATCACTGGAAAGTAGATCTCCAAGTTCATCCTGAACTACCTCATCTGCCGATATGTTGTTCCCCAATCCATTATCTCAGATAACGGAACACCCTTCAAGCATAAGGATGTCCAAGACTTATGTGAAAAATTCAAAATCCAACACCTCTTTTCCACTCCATATTACCCACAAGGCAATGGGCAAGCATAAGCCACCAACAAAACCATTTTGAAGATCCTCAAGAAAACAGTCAAAGACTCTGGTCGTGACTGGCATCTACAGTTAAATCCTGCCTTATGGACCTACTACACTAGCATCTGCATGCTAACAGGCACCAGCCCGTTCTCCTTGGTCTACGGATCAAAGGCCATACTCCCTATCGAGATCAAGCTCCTGTCCTTGAGAATATCTTTGCAAAACCTCATCATAGATGAGGAATACAGGGTTACAAGACTAAATGAGATGGAATTACTAGATGAACGGTGCATGGACACCCTAAATCATCTACAAGTCTATCAAAATTGCTTAAAATGAAGCTACAACAAGAAGATCAAGCAACGCACCTTCCAGGTTGGCGAAATTGTGATGAAGGAGAATCAAAAGAATGTACCAAACCTGGATAGCAAAGGAAAATTTGGGCCCAACTGGTTGGGACCTTTCATTATCACCGCAAGCTACAAACTAGGAGCATATCAATTAGCAACACTAGAAGGCAAGCCTCTGTAGGATCCTTTGAATAGATCTCACCTCAAAAGGTTTTATGCCTAAGAACTTGCAAGGTATAAAATCAAAAAATACAAAAACAACCGAAAAAAGTCCTGAAAAAATGGTTACCTTGATGAAAAGTTGGCAAATAGGCGTCTTGGTGACAACAAAAAAATAAAAAAATCTTAAAAAATTAGAAAAAAGGATTGAAAAAATATTAAAGAAAAAAAGTCGTCCTCTAGTGAAAACCACTTCGGTGGCGCTTTGGAAAAATACCATGGTGAAAACTCGGAAAACAAGCACCAAGTGTAAATAAAGTACTCCCTATCCGCCAGGATCTGCATGACTCACTCATCCATTCCATCACATTTCATTAATTATCCATCCACCCATCCACTCACATCCATACCATAGCCTGATCTGACGCCCATATCATATTCCACCATAGTACTACTTGGCATATTCCTGAGGTCAGTTTGTCCTGCCTTCATTGAAGTAGTCTATCACACCATTCTAGGGGAATGTTCTTACCTGCATCAGATCAGATTCATGTATATTCTTGTGATCTTCCTAAACATCAAAATAATCCAAAATAACATTCAAAAAATCAATCTGAAAATCAAAAACATCCAAATCATATCAAAAATCCAAAAGCATGTCGAAATATCAAAAAATCTTCAAAAAATTCATCATTGAGTCTTGTCAGTCTTTGAGCTTGTCGAAATACGTCATCACTGAGCTTGAACGTAGGCAAGGTTTATCTTTGATCATCCCTCGAGACATTTAAGTCAATCCTTAGGCATTTGTCCCATTTGGCAATCCATCTGCCCACTTAGTCTACATCTTAGATCGGTCCTTAGGCATTCATCGCATTGGCAATCTGTTGGCCCATCTATCTCATCATTGAGTCAAGTTTGTCATGAGTTGAACTACGTGGTCTCTACGTGTATAATTTAGGCAAGGCTCATCTATGGATCAGCTCATGAGACCCCTAGGATAGGTCTTTAAGTTAGTCTCTTTGTCATAAATGTGAAAATACCAAAAACATTTGTAAAATCTTAAAATTATCAAAAACAGCCTCAAAATATCTAAAAATCAAAAGTGGTGCATCCACCCCATTTCACTTTCACCCACGATTATCATCATTCCTAATAAAGTTAATCGTCACCTTCATCCTTTGGTAAGTTGATCAGAAGCAAATCTAGTAGGTTCAAAAGTGAACACTCTAATCGTCAGAGTCTTGAAAGTCCAGGTTAGTAAGCAAGCAAGTTGGTCAACTCAAAATATCAATGGCTTATCACCCAATCAGTCCTACCAAAACCCTGATCACTAAAAGTTCTAGGATGAAACTTTCCTGCGATGGACATAAGTATCAGGTACACCATAGTAGTTAGTCTTGGCTAGCGGTACGAAGAACATTAGCTTGTTTTTTTACTTTATCTTGGTCCTTTATTGACTTATCTTATTTTGTGCTCATTCCAAGGACCTCTCGATGATGCCTAAAAAAAAACAGGTTTAGAGAGAAAGGAATGGGGCAAAGATCATTGTCTCTTTTATTTACTATTCTTGTGGGATACACTTTTAAAATAACTTAGTTATATGCGCTTTGTTTAGTATGTGGGGATGATGTTTTTGATATCTTGTTGACCACATAGGAAGGCTTGCTTTCCTGTATTTTGGCTCGAGATGTTTAGAATGTATGAACTATATCTTGAATGAAGTACGTATGCTAAGTGTGAACAAGAATACTCCTATCTATTTGACAAGTCAAAGTCCATCACACTAGGTACCATGCCATCCTAGTCCTTTATACCTTGATGCATCATACCTATGTGTGTTATCAAACATAACATAATTTTGACCCTTTGAAAATCCTAATTCCTAGCAATGCAAATCACCATCATCCTAACTAACTCATTAATTCTAAATTCTTCTATTTTCCTTTCACATGAACATGGTATCATGATAGTAATTAAAACATCGGCAATGCATACATCCTCCATCCACCAGATCATTAACATAAAAGGCACATTTCATCATATCATTATCTTAAACTATGAGGAATAATATAAATTTGTTATTCTAAGCATCTTAAGAAAGCATTGCATCATGCATAATCATTTGCATCCATTACCATTTGCATATCTTCACACCATCATTAAAATACATGAAAAATATACAAAAAGAAATGCATCCATACATTGCATCATTTAAGCATAAAAAATAGAAACCTCTCATAGCATCAACATCAAATTAGAATGCATCCATACATATCATAAAGGATGAATCATCTCATATATATCATAAAAAATACACTGTTATAATACAAATCGGATCAAGTATACATCGAATACACAGTACAATAAGGCCAAAAAAATAAATAGTGCAGCCCGTATATCAAAAGTAGAAAATTGTCTGTGATAAAAAAGGGCTAGCTCTGCTGGCTACTGCCCTCCCCTACCTATCTCTCACCATGATCCTCTGTCGACCGCCTCCCTGTTTGTTGGGTAAAATCTAGCACCCTGCCTGTTGATGGTACTGCCTGTCGGTAGTGTTGCTAATAATACTCAGCCTCTCTGATGGCCTCTCTGTACTCCTAAATATCAACTGATCAGCCCTGGGATGTGGAAGTTGTGCTCTCTCGCTGTCATCACCAACCAATCTCCTAATCCCTCTTGGATCATGCCTAGTCCCTCTCAGCTGTAACTACAACAAACTGTTGCCGTGCCTCATCTTGCTCCACTGTCAAAACCTGTACCTAGCCCTGCAGTTGCTGAATCAATACATCTCAGGGATCTGGCTGCTTTGCTGGTTGCTGCTATGGACCTACCTAAGGCTAGCCATCCTATGCTACTGGCTGATGTCGTGCCTGGTTTCTCAGAGGTGTCTATTGGGGAGGTGGCCCACCTCCTCCTCTACCTCATCCTCTGCCAGTTATCCGACCCCTGGGTTTGCGTCATGGGGCAACTGCGCCCGAAATTGTCAATCTAAGCAGAGGCTTGAACCATGCTCTATAAGCTAGAGTGACCTCCACATATGCTAGCCCCTGATCATATGGCCACGGTCGGGCCACTAACTACTTGAATGAGGACACCGCCTCAGCTGGCGATATGGGTTGACTACATGCTACCTCTCTAGTCGTGCGAGAAAAGATGGCCATGTACTGGTCATCGAGCCTGTCCTGTACCTCTCCAAACTGTTGGGCAACCCTATTAGGAAGATACCTCTCAATCATGGTGTTCTCTTGACCTTGCATCCACCTGTCTTGTCTGGCATAAAACAGATGACCAACATCATCAAACCATGGGCCAATGCCCATCTAAGGTCTCTAAATGAACTCTCTCATCTCATCAAAAACTCACTACCAGTGCGCAAGTCCACCTGTGCTAGTGTGGGTAAAATGAATCCCTGCCCCACCATACCTCCAAATGACAAGATCATCTATCTCAAGGATAATTGGTGTGATATCTAGGTGAAGCATTGGGATCCTCTCCCATTCCCAAATGTGTAGTAAGGTAACTCTGGCCTAGAGCAACCTACTGCCCAAGTAAGCAAACTCATGAAGATCCCTATAGAGGGAGGCTAGTAATACTGGTCCCTAAGAAAACCACACCCTACAGTGAACCATCTAATCCCATGCCAGTCCCCATCTTGGACTAAAGTATCGGCCCCACTGATTGGGTACCACAAGGCCTGAGATGATAGCAGTAATAATCAATCTATAAATAGGCACGCTGCCACGGTATCTCTCTAAATTGATTTGACCATTAGCAAACTCAATCTCATCAAGCTCCATAACTGCATAGCAAGCATCTTTGTCGGCATCCGGATCATAGATAACTCTAGTCCCGTGAATAGGTAATCGAAGGATGCGCCATACATCCTCAAGGGTAATAGTGGGCTCGTGGGTAGGAAGATGGAAGGATGAGGTCTTGTTATGCCATCGCTTGGCCAAGGCCGTCATCATGCCTAAGTGTGCCTGAATAGGAGGGACATACACAATGTACCAAAGACCAAGGGCAGCAAGGTGCTCTTGAACCAAATCATGCATACCCTACAGTCTGCTAAGCACTAGCCATCTGTGCTCCCATGAGTAAAGTACATCAAGCTCCTCCTACACAAGGGAAGCCAACATGTCAAGAAAAAAAATAAAATTCTTGCATCTCACACTAATTTTCGCACCCAAATTAGCAAATGCGGCACTGTTTGTGGGTGCGACGCAATTTGGAACGTTCCAAACTATGCCGCGGTGGTGAATTTTGCATTTCTCATAGTTTTAAAGTGGCTTGCATGATGCTATTTGTGTATGTGGTCTAATTTTTGGCAAGCCCTAGTTTCCTAATTGCGTCATGCGATGGAATATGCACATGTGGCTGGCTTTGACTGGCAAAACCCTAATGTCCAAACTGGAGCATGCGGTGCACTTTGCATATGCGGTGCAATGCAAGATCATGCAACACTGATAAAGCATTTTTAGCGGTGCTATATAGTGTTGTGCAACTTGTATGACACTTCAACCTTATTTAATGCCCGTAAAATGAGAAAATTAAAAGTTGGATAGGGGTACATACCACGGGTTCTGCACCGACTAGCCGCTGGTGCATTTGTACTCTCTCTGAAACGTGCTTAGGAAGCTGTCGTCATGCCATTTCAACCAAGACTCAGAGCTCAAAGAGTGAAATTTTGAAAGGTTTAAGATTGCAAATGTATTGAAAGTGACCCCTTGAGGTCTATTTAAGCTTGAAAATTAGGGTTTTTGACCTAGTTTGACCTTCCAATTAGGGTTTTGGTCCCCTAATCCCATTTTGATCCAACCAAAGGCCATGTTACATCTTTTTTGGCGTTATCCATTTTTTTTTTTGTGAGATCATCCAAATATCCAAATTTTTGTTCGATCTCTCGAGGGGGCAATATGCAGCATTATCATTCCGCTAAGACAGGAGTGGGGCATCTAAAAAAATTCGAGAAAATTTTGAACTTTTTATCGTAGTAGTTTATTCTTTGAATCAATGTAGCAAGTACATTTCTTCAAAGAGGGGCAAAATGTAGACATGGAGAATGTACAATTTCGTTTTGGCACACTTGATCTCAATTACTAACAACATTTCTCCCTGAATCATACTCTTAGAATTTCATCATAATTTTGTCTCTTAATCTAATGAATCATTATTCATTTGATTAGGTCTGTCACCTTCTTTGATTAAATTAATCAATTTAATTTAATTAACCTTACATTTCTATTTAATTAAATAAATCATTTTATTTAATTAAAATCTCTAAAGTTCTCTTATTAAATCAAATAAATTAAACCTTATTTGATTTAATCTAACATTATCCCCTTTAGTTAAATAAATCAAATCATTTATTTAATAATCTTTTCCTCTCAATTCTTGACTTAAATCAATTCATAAATTTAAGTCTAAATTGTCACATCACCTAATTCTCCATTAAATTAATCAAAACCATGATTAAGTTAATCCCTCTCATTAAAATCCTCTAGAGAATGCAAGTTGAATAATAAATCAATTATTTTGATTTATTTAATTCTCTATTTTCCCTCACATGACATCAAAAGGGAATATTCTCTTATTTGAATTCAAAAATTTCAAGTGGACTTGGTCCTTCCAACAAGACATTTAAGACCTCTTACATGTCCTTCTCCTTGAGCCAAGTGACATTAACTTCATTTCCCTTCCCTCTTCAACAAGTCATCTCACAAATTCAAATTCAAACTAAATGCATTTATTGGCACTTTGGCCAAAATGTGCACAACCACTAACCATTCACATCATGACATGTGGCATTCAACCATTGGATTTAAAGTTAGTCCCACATTGCTCAAATCTCACTTTCTCTTCCAAATTGAAAGTTATAAATTGAAGACTTCTCTCCTCATTTCTTATCCATAATTGCATGCAAAGTTACTCTCTTCACATTGAGAGCTAATTTTTCCCATTTCATTCAACCATTTATCATCTTCAAGATTTGTAACAAGGTTATGCTCAAATCTCTTTGGAGATTTGACCATTACTCAAACCATTCAACATTGAAACTTAGGAATTGGGAAAGGGCCAATTTCAACATCTCATTGGCACCAATTCCCCCATGGGATCACTAATCTATTGGCTAAATTAGGATTTACTCTCATTTCATTTTAAGTTTTTGCTCTTCATTTCCTAATTTTAGTTTAAATATATGGATTTCATAGGGAATCCCTCATACTTGTGTGCTTACATTTGATCTAACAATTAACCATGTTTGTTGTTCTTTTGCATTTTAAGGTCTAGGGGTTCACAAAAGCAAACAAAGACAAATCATTGCCTAAAACTTTGAAATAACGCCTGTAAAGGGAAAAAATCACTTTATGGAAATGAGTTGCAAAAATTTAAATTTGAGTCTAAAGTTGAATGTTAGGGTTTCTTGTTTTAGATTATGAACTATGGTTTCAGTGACTGATTTTTTTAGATTTTGATATCTAAATGCAATCCCAATGAATGACAAATGAAGAACAATATGACATTTTTAGAAATGTAATTTTGACTCAATTTATGAATATGAATGATTGGACATACACTGATATGCAGGTACTATGAAAATTTAATGTAATATGCATGCAATTTTTCAAAATTTTCAAATTTTAAAGGATGCAAAATTCAAACCTAAAACCCTAAATGAGATGCAAACTAATGCAATTCAAACAAATCTAAATTAGGTGCAAACTAATGCAATGCAAATCCAAGATCTAGGGTTTGAATGGACTCCAAATTCAGAATTTTTGATGTACAATGTTGGGTTCACCAAAATGAAACATATAAAAAAATGTGCTCATTGATATGAAGGGGGTATGAGACACCTATCTTCCTTAGTTAATTAGTATAAAGACATCCCCTAGCGTAAGATTTACTTTCAACCCTTAGGTTCAAGTCAGCTTTAATGGAGATCTTGTTGTTTTCCTTATGACTAAGGATGCAGTAAATCACCTTAGAGTACACTTTTGGGAGAAAAACTAAAAATTGTAAACAAACCCAATTATGTAATGTAACACATGAAACCTCGAAATCAAACCTTAATCTAATAGAACCAACAAAGTTTCAATACATTTTAGAAGGATTGAATTTTATGCACCTATCACAAAAAGGCTATGTTGAGTGTCCTCTTGGGGCTCATTCACCAAAGGGTGAATCGGTCTTCCTACAGGGCTTGAAAATCTACATTTATATTCCTTTGATCTTATGTTTGCACTCTCAGTTCCTCTAGGATTCATAGTTAGGAATTTGGAAATAAATTCGAAAAGTGAGTTTCCATGGCTTGACTACAATGTTGAAAATTTTTGTAACTTTAACAAATTTTGAAATTTTTATCTTTTGATAGATTTTCAATAATTCTTCAACCTAAGATCTGCAAAATACACAAGGGGGAAAAATTGTTTTTTTTGGTGAATGGGTGTTTGCCTTGGTCAAACTCTATTTTGGTAATTAAACCTTGAAATAAAATAATGAAACATGATAGGAATGATGAATGAACAATTTTTATTTTGTAACTCACCAAACCCTTGATTTGAAACCCTTGAAGGACTAAAATCTAGTACATCTCTCCAAGGAATAGATCTTATATCAAATTATTTTATTGATGATGTGATCTTGATGCTTGAATGTTGACTTGAATTCTTGAAACATACATCACAATGTTAGCTCCAAAAACATGCGTGATGCTTGACAACTTTGACATGATATTTGAAATCTTTAATGCTGCAAAGAATGATTGAGAAATATTCTCTTGAAGAAATTTTATAATAATATTAGCTTTAGGAATAATATCTTTCATGTTCTAGTATTTGAATTGATAAAAAGACCTTGCTTTTATAGGTAATTTTATAATTTCCTAAAAATTAAACATTACAAGCCGACATTTGAATTTGAATTTTGGATCATAAAAATTCAATGAAATATAGATTTAAAATATGAATTAAGCAACTAAATGGGACTCATTCACCTTAGGGTGAATGGGTCCTATTGTAATGGAAAAAGTATCCTTTTTCCTTACTTGGTTTAGGAATAATGAACATTGAATTAACTTAGTTTTGCCTTGGTGTAATGTTGTAATGTGTTGTACACTTTCACATTATGTTAGGCTCCCTACTTAATTGAAATGTACATAAATTTTACCTTTCTAAGGTGTTGTAAAGTGTTGTAACACACTTTCACAATTTTCTAGGGTTTATTTAATTAATGGAGCCTAATGGGTCCCTTTTAAGTAAATGTACTTATTTTATACCTTATTTAGGTGTTGTAATGTGTTATAACACACTTTCACATTTGTCTAGGGTTTCATTAATTAATGGTGGTTAATTGAGTTTAATTCGCCCCTTTAATTCAAATTCAAACCCTCTTTTCAAGGATCTATCTTGATAGCCAATAATCATATTGTATGACATTTAATTTGGCAAATTTTTTGTCCTAAAAAATGTTGCTAGGACCCATTCACCTTTATTAGTGCAATGAGTCCTCTCCACATAGGAAACCCCTATCTCTACATTTATGAGGTGGGTTTTTTATGTTATTTTACCTCCTTGAAGCTTGGTCTTGGAAATTGTGCCACAAACCATTCACCTTTAGTAGAAAATGGGTCCTACTTAAGTAGGACACCCATTTTTTTATTGAATTGTGGTGGGATTCTTATTATTCTAATACCCATATCTGGTGTTGGCTTGAATTGTTTGAATTTTGGGGTTAATCTCGCGATTTAGTATAAATAAGGGGTCAATTCACATTGTTTCTTTTGGAAATTTTATGAGAGCATCCTAATAATTTACAAGAGCATTATAGAGCACTTCAAGAGAATTTTCAAAGGAATTTCAAGGTATATTATCAAGAGTTTAGTGTAGAAATACGAGATCATTTTATCATGTCAAGGGTTTAGTGCATTCATGCATGTTGTTGAACTAAGAAAGTTGATGTAGCATTGAGGATTTGGGTAAGTGCACAAAGATGGTTCCCAAAAAGGGGACTTAAGTGGACAATTTTTTTCTGAAATAAGGAAATACTAACCTTGGACATGAAATTGAGGATACTTAGACTCAAAATTTTGAGATGGAACAAACAAAAGGATTCAAGTGCTCTGAGTCTACTTTCTAAAATACTAATTTATTTTGAAAATGGTTGAGATTAAGGGGTTCAAAAGAGGGACATACACAAATTGGTGTTTTTTTTTGTCAAAAAACATAACATAGCAACTCCTGTACAACCCTCGTATGGTGAAATTTTTATTAGTATTTTTCAAATCGCAATGGTCAGAAGTTAGCTAACAGTATTTAGTTGATGCGCGATTTTTCTGATGATTTTTTAATGAATATTTGATTTTTCACTAATTTACGAAGTGGACATCCTGAAAATAGAATTTTGGCCGTGCTACCCCTACAAATTTTGGAAACTAATTGATTTGTTTTTTTTATTTTTTAATTTTGTAGAATGGAGTCTAGTTTCTAAAAATTTATTTATTAAAAAAATTGATGAATGGTTAATTTATAACGAAAAAAATGCCAAACACTGCTTTTTGGCAAAAAAAAGATTATAGATAAAATAAATTATGGATGAAAGACTTAACATTTTCAGAAAGTGAAAAAAATTACGTCGTTGGATAGCTAAGAGATAACCTAACATTACCCATGTGTTCGATTTTTTCAATATTAAACCACGTGCAATCCTAACGGTGAGCACGAACTCAATTTTGAGAAATATGGTGGATTTTAAAAAAAAACATTAGTCATTGGGAATGCCCTCCAAGCCCTTGGGTTGGTATTCCAAGGAAAATACCAAGCCTAAGGCTCAGGAATTCCCAGAGCAAGATATAACATGAGCGCGTTATAACACACTCACATTATATCTCACTTTTTACATGGTTTTTGCTTCTGCGGGGAGCATGTCAACTAACACATAATGCGAGTGTGTTAAAACACGCTCGTGTTATGTCTTAATTTAGGTTAAATTCCAATAAATTAATGTGTTTTGATATATTTTTATGTACATGTATGTCATGATGTATGTATGCTTGTATGGATGTAAGATTATATGTACATATGTATTATTCTTGTATGTATCATTTATGTATGTCTTTAGATGAAGGGAGAATTTAGAGAGAGTCTAGAGAGATGGAGATGGGGTGGAAGTGAGAGTTTAGGAGAGAGGGAGTGGGAGAGAAGGAGTTGGAGTGAGGGGGACTTAGCTAGGTAGGGTGGGAGGGATAGAGGAAGGGAGAGAGAGAGGGGGGGTCAGAGAGAGAGAATTGAGGGAGAGGGTGAGAGAGAGAGAGGGGAGTGGGAGAGGGAGAGAGAATTGAGGTAGAGGGAGAGGGAGAGAGAGACAAAGAGAGTTATGTAGGTAGGGTGCGAAAGGGAGAGACTTGAGAGTGTGAGGGGGCTGAGAGGGAGAGAATTGAGAGTGTGAGGGGGGTGAGAGGGAGAGACTTGAGAGATAGGTAGTGAGAGGGAGTGTGAGAGAGATGGAGTGTGAGAGGGAGGGAGTGGCAGAGAGAGGGAGTGTTAGAGAGATGGAGTGTGAGAGAGAGGGAGTGGGAGAGAGAGGGTGTGTGAGTGAGAGACCTAAGAGAGGGAGAGGGTGTGAGAGGGAGTGACCTGATAGAGGTAGAGAAAGAGGGGGTGGAGTGAGAGGGACTTATCTAGGTAGGGTTGAAGGGATAGATAGAGAGAGGAGAGGGACAAAGGGAGAGTTACCTAGGTAGGTTGCCAAAGGGAGAGACCTTAGAGAGAGAGGGGGTGGGAGGAAGAGAAATGAGAGAGAGGGAGAGAGAGGTAGTGGGAGAGAGTGGGATGGAGTGGGAGGGACATAAAGAGAGATGGATAGAGGGAGTGAGAGAGGGTGGTAGGGATTGATTGAATGAGAGGTATGCAGAAAGAGGGAGATTATAGATAGAGACAATTAAAGAAGGTGGGAGGGAGGGAAGGAGGGAGAGGTGAGATGTATAGATAGATAAAAAGTGATAGGAGTTAAGGGTATAGGGTTGAGGGATTAGCGTGGAGGACCTATAGGGTTGATGGTTTCTAGGGTATTAAGGTTTAAGGTTTGAGGGTTGAGGGAATAGGTTTGATGGTAGAGGGTATTTGGTTGAGGGTATAGGGTAGAAGGTTCAAGGTTTAAGCGTTTAGGGTTGAAGGGTTTGGGGTTAAGGGTTTACTTTGTTGAGGTTAGACAATTTAGGGTATAGGTTTGAGGGTATATGGTTAAAGGATTAGGTTCAGGCTCCAATATAAGGGGTAGAGGGTTTAGGGTTTAAGGATTTAGGGTTGAGGGTTGAAGATTGAGGGTTTAAGGTATAGGGTCAAGGGATTAGGGTTGAGAGTCCAATATATAGGGTAGAGGTTATAGGGGTTGAGAGATTAAGGGTTGAGGGATTAGGGTTTAGGGTAGAGAGTATTGGGTTGAGGATAGAGGGTAGAGGGTAGAGGGTTTAACAGTTTAGGGTTTAAGGGGTTAGGGTTGAGGGTTGAGGATTTAGGGTTGATTGTTTAAGGGTTTAAGTATTGAGGGTTTATAGGTCAAGAGGGTTGAGGGATTAAGGTAGAGAGTTTAATAGGTGGGTTTAAAGGTTGGGGGATTATGGTTGAGGGTAGAGGGTAGAGGATTGGCGGTAGAGGGTAGAGGGTTTATAGGTTAGGGTTTAAGGGTTTAGGGTTTAGGGATGAGGGATTAATAGGTTATAGGGGTTGAGGGATTAGGATTTAAGGGTTGAGGGTTGAGGGATTCAGAGGGTATAGGGGTTGATGGATTAAAGTTTAAGGGTTGAGGGATTAAGAGGGTATAGGGGTTGAGCGATTAGGCTTTAATGGTTGAGGGTTGAGGGTTGAAGGAATAAGAGGGTATAGGGGTTGAGGGATTAGGGTTTAAGGGTTGAGTGTTGATGGATTAAGAGGGTATAGGGGTTAACGGATTAGCTTTTAAGGGTTGAGGGTTGAGGATTGAGGGATTAAGGATTAAGAGGGTATAGGGGTAGAGGGATTAAGGTTGAAGGGTTGAGGGTTGAGGGTTGAGGGATTAAGATGGTATTGGGGTAGAGAGATTAGGGTTGAAAGGTTGAGGTTTTAGGGTTGAGGGATTAAGAGGGTATAGGGGTTGAGGGATTAGGGTTTAAGGGTTTAAGGGTTGAGGGTTGAGGGTTGAGGGATTAAGGATTAAGAGTGTATAGGGATAGAGGGATTAAGCTTGAAGGGTTGAGGGTTGAGGGTTGAGAGATTAAGAGGGTATAGGGGTAGAGGGATTAGGGTTGAAGGGATGAGGGTTGAGGTTTGAGGGATTAAGAGGGTATAGGGGCTGAGGGATTAGGGTTTAAATGCTGAGGGTTAAGGGATTAATGATTAAGAGGGTATAGGTGTAGAGGGATTAGGGTTGAAGTGTTGAGGGTTGAGGGTTGATGGAGTTAGAGGGTATAGGGGTTGAGGGATTAGGGTTTAAGGGTTGAGGGTTAAGGGTTGAAGGATTAAGAGGGTATAGGGGTAGAGGGATTAAGGTTGAATGGTTGAGGGTTGAGGATTGATAGATTAAGAGGGTATATGGATTGAGGGATTATGGTTTAAGGGTTGAGGGTTGAGGGATTAGAGTTTGAGGGTTGAGGGATTAAGAGGGCGTAGGGGTTGAGGGATTAGGGTTTAAGGGTTGAGGTTTGAGGGATTAAGAGGGTATTAGGGTTTAAGGGTTGAGGGTTGAGGGATTAAGAGGGTATAGGGTTTGAGGGATTATGGTTTAAGGTTTGAGGGTTTAGGGTTGAACGATTAAGAGGGAATAGGGGTAGAGGGATTAAGGTTTAAGGGTTGAGGGTTGAGGGTTGAGGATTGAGGGATTAAGATGGTATAGGGATTAAGGGATTAAGGTTTAAGGGTTAAGGGTTGAAGGATTAGGTTTTGAGGGTTGAGGGATTAAGAGGGTATAGGGGTTGAGGGATTAGGTTTTAAGGGTTGAGGGATTATGGATTAAGAGGGTATAGGGGTAGAATGATTAAGGTTGAAGGGGTGAGGGTTGAGGGTTGAGGGATTAAGAGGGTATAGGGGTAGATGTATTAGGGTTGAGGGTTGAGGGATTAGGGTTGAGGGATTAAGGATTAAGAGGGTATAGGTTTAGAGGGATTAGGGTTGAAGGGTTGAGGGTTGAGGGTTGAGGGATTAAGAGGGTATAGGGGTTGAGGGATTAGGGTTTAAGGGTTGAGGGTTGAGGGTTCAAGGATAAAGAGGGTATATGGATAGAGGGATTAAGGTTGAAGGGTTGATGGTTGAGGGTTGAGGGATTAAGAGGGTAGAGGGATTGAGGGATTATGGTTTAAGGGTTGAGGGTTGAGGGATTAGGGTTTGAGGGTTGAGGGTTTGAGAGGGTATAGGGGTTGAGGGATTAGGATTTAAGGGTTGAGGGTTGAGGGTTGATGGATTAAGAGGGTATAGGGGTAGAGGGATTAGGGTTGAAGGGTTGAGGGTTGAGGGATTAAGAGGGTATAGGGGTTGAGGGATTAGGGTTTAAGGGTTGAGGGTTGAGGGTTGAGGGATTAAGAGGTTATAGGGGTTGAGGGATTTGGGTTTGAGGGTTGAGGGTTTAGGGTTTAGGGTTTATGGTTTCTCAAACTCTCCCCCTCTCTCCCTCCCTCTCTATCTCCCACTCTTCCCCTCTCTCCCTCCCACTCTCTCTTTCTACCACTGTCTTTCTCCCACTCTCACCCTCTCTCCCTCCCTCTCTATCTCCCCCTCTCTCCCACTCTCCCGATATCCCACTCTCTTCTTCTCCCCTTCTCCATTTCTCCCCCTCTCTCCCTCCCTCTCTATCTCCCACTCTCTCCCTCTCTCCCTCCCACACTCTTTTTCTCCTACTCTCCCCCACTCTCTCCCACTCTATCTTTCTCCAACTCTCACCCTCTCTCCCTCCCAATCTCTCTTTCTCCCACTCTCCCCCTCTCTCCCTCCCTCTCTATCTCCCACTCTCTCCCCCACTCTCTCTCCTCTCCCTCCCTTTCTATCTCCCACTCTACCCCTCTCCCTCCCACTCTCTTTCTCCCACTCTCCCTTCTCCCTCCCTCTCTATCTCCCACTCTCCCCCTCTCTCCCTCTCACTCTCTCTTTCTCCCACTCTCCCCCACTCTCTCACACTCTATATTTCTCCCACTCTCACCCTCTTTCCCTCCCTCTCTATCTCCCACTCTCTCGGTCTCCCACTCTCTGCTTCTCCCCTTCTCCCACTCTCATGCACTCTCTCTTTCTCCCACTCTCTCCCTCTCTCCCTACCTCTCTATATCCACTCTCCCCTTCTCTACCTCCCACTCTCTCTTTCTCCCACTCTCCCCTTCTCCCTTCCTCTCTATCTCCCACTCTCCCCCTCTCTCCCTCCCACTCTCAAAAATATACTAAGAAAACAAAATTTCACGTAAAGCATGCACGTTTTTTCACTCCACTAAAATGGTAAAAAACTCTATATACCCATTATTTCAAGGCAAATAGTCTGTATATTCCCTGGTTTTATGCATGCTCTGACAAAAATCAGCATTTTGATGATGTTGTGAAGTGTGCAGTCATTTTTTCACATTCCATCACCTTTTCCATGATCTTTTTACCACCTTTGCATGAAATAGCAGAGTTTCTAGGTTGAAAGACATATAATATCAATTGAAGTTTGAATTCCATTCAAAACTGATATACAATTGAAGTGTGGAAGGGAACAAGCTTTTGAACAAGTCAAATTGTTGTGGAGTTTGAAGAAAGACGAAGCTAAGGCTACATAATTGGGTTGAACTCCTCCATTTGAATGTCTGGTTTTTAAGGTATGTGAAGTTTTTACACATTTTCTTTCATTCTATTATGGCTTGCTTTCATTTTTTTTTGTCATTATAACCTTAGGTTGTCAATGCATATTTTAAATTACCATTATATACACAATTATATACACTTACCAATTACCATTTTAATCTTGATGTAGAGCATCTACCAAGATCCAAAAATCATCAAGGGTACTTCTCACCCTAACTTAGATTGAAGAAGATCAACAAACAAACTCAATCATCTTTTCATCAAAACATTAGAACTTGGTTTCAGCTCTTTTTCATACTCAAAAAAATAGATTAACTATCATAAAATTGATTATAACATAGCAATAAAGTTGATTAGAAACTCAGAACCATTCATGAAAATTCATCCTTTAAGACAACTCCAAGCCTCTCCCATTCCTCTAAAGGGTCCAAACACCTTCCAATACCTATGCACAAACTGATGCAGTACAAACGAATAAATCAACACCTTTCTTGACACACTTATTCAACTATATTTCCCTTCATAAAACATTTGATTCATATACTCAAATTAGCATTTAAAAGAGTTACCAATTCCTTAAGGACCTTCAAAACACCTTGAAAATATTGAAAATAACTTATTACAATCAACTAGGTTCCTCAAAACATCAACCAATGATTATGTCATTCACAAGTTGTCTTAAATCTTTCATAATGGTACCATTGTTTACAAACACAAACTATAATTCTTAAGGCACAACCAAACCATTATTTGCTAAATAAATCTTTGTTTGAGTTAGTACAACAAAAATGAAACCTTTCAAAATTCTGCCCTTACACACAAAATTAGTTCCTTTGTTCATTGTCCACATTACTAGTAGAAAAGCATCTGGAAATTGTCACATGTATCTGCCAAACCATGCACACACTTCAAACTGTGATACACATTTTTGATGCACAGTTAGAGGACCCAAAACCATTGAAGATGTAAACAAGACTCAAGAGGCATCTAATAAGATTAAAAAGGCATAATGGACCAATCCCAACACTCCTCCAATCTGGACAACAAAAAGAAACATTATCTCCCACATTTCACCCTTGGAATCTAGTTACTGTGCAAAACTAGTTTTGGGCCCTTAACTCCAAAACTTTCCAAAACACCATGAAAATAAAAGAATGATTGTAGCACCCATTTCAGAGTTGCAAGACATACCTTAACCCATCACATGACTCCTTTGGGACAACTTTAAGAAAATTGACCTTTTCACAATTTTAGGCCTCCAAGCCATTTTACAAAGGAACTAACATTAGATCTTCACACCAGACTTCCAAACCCGAAAAAAGTCTTTAATTAGGTCTCAAAACAAGATAATTTCTACGTCTTAGGACCTTACCCACTCAACTAGGCTTCCATTACAAAAACCCCCATTTTTCAATGTAGAGAGGGAGGGTTTATAGAAACTCCTATACCCAGGCCTTCCCAGACCATTCCAAAGCATTAAAGATCTTCAAAATACCCTAAAAAAGGTCATAAGTTCATTACATAGACCACTCCTTCAACACTTTTTCAAAATCACTCCTTGGTTCCTCAAATTCTCATGGAAAAGTGCTTGTTTGAGCTAAGAACCCCATCCTATTGTCATTAGTTTCATTCCAAGGCATGTTCAACAATAAAAAAACCTACTATAACAATGTACATTCCATCCCACCAAGAAACAAGTCATAAAAGTAGGTGGGATGGCCATTTCATAATTAAATCCTACTCAAACCCTTGACTGGCTTGAAATGAGCAATTTCAAAAAATTGTCATTTGCTCCCTTCAAACGTAATCTTAAGCCCTCAGAACTGATGCATTATAGATTTAAGTCATGTTCCTACAATATTATATTAGTTTTCTATCAATGGGAGGCTTTATAGATGCGTAAAAGTGCACGAAAGTGCAAAAAAACTAGTGAATTTCTGCAAAAGAGCATTTTTTTATCAAAAAAATAGATTTCAAAATGAACAAAAATCCTCCCTTCAAACCAATGGAGGTTGTTTAAATATTTTTTAATGACAACGAACTCCCCCCAATTCCTATAACTAACAAACAACCACCTTTGAAATCACATATAACCAGTACATGGAAAATATCTTTAATGACCCTCTTAGAACATGAAGATACCCAAAATTGAATCAAATTTCAAAATGGAAGCATAGATTGTCAAGTTGCTCCTACACCAAAAACTTATCAAACACTCACAATGCCATTCAATCATTAGTTTTTAGAATTACCATCATGGTTATTCACTTTTAGTTAGAAATGTGCTCTAGCCAGCCTAGTGCTTCCATAGTTTGTACACATTTGTCTACATGCTAGGTTAACTTTTGTACAAGATGATTGTAAGTATTATTTAAATGAAGCCTTAAATGACATATATTTTTCAATTAATTTGAATGGATACATTTTTTAGGAACTAATATTTATCTCTTTACCATGGTACAGATAAAATTATCCGCCATGCCGAAGAAAAAGACAAAGAGGAAACTAACAGATGAAGAGAACGAAACCTTGAAAGAAAAGGAGAGAGTTCAAGTGGTGGCATATCGTGAAAAGAAGAAATTGGAAACAATTGATGAAAACAACTTGATTGTAGAGGAACCTCAATCGTCAAAAAGAGAACGTGAATTGGCAGTGCAATAGGCATGAATGCGAAAGCATCGTTGTAAGACAGATTCAGATACCGTAGTTGGAGACACACCCTCTACGTCAAGTGAATATGAAGGGACACCATTAAGCACAAGAAAATATGGAGGGACACCATATATCACAAGTGAATATGGATAGACACCATCTACTGCAAGTGGATATGGAGGGACACCATGTACCACAAGTGAATATTGTTGGACCCCATCCAGAACATCTCAAGTTTAGAGTACATCATCACTCGGAATTGATGAAGAAGGTATGCCAGCATCCCCATGTGAACCTCAAGGTATGTCTTCTTCTCCGCCCTTGATTGAAGGTACACAATCTAGCCCACCTCATTTAAATATTGATTAAATTCCTAATGTTGAGATGTATGTACCTAGGAGAACACCACCTAGAATTTTGCGTACAAAGCCAAAGTATTTGATTAATATTTATGATGAGATTTTGCAGCACATGGAAGGTAAGATTTGAAGATGCACTTGTAGAAGATATGCTAATAATATTTGCGAACGATTCTTTGAAAGGCTAAATGAGACTGCAAGATGTCAACTATTTGTTGAAATGATGCGGGATGTAAAATGTAGGAACATCATGAAGACTCTTGGGTTGAGAACATTGAATGAATCAAGTGAAGACACTATTGTGAAGAATCTAATGGATGCTTCTGAGAGTGTGGGTAAGACCTCATGCTCAAAGGATAGTAATGTCACTCGGCGTGTCATTACATCGACTTTGGTAAGCTATCAAACAAAGAGAGGTCGTCTAATTAAAGAGACTAGTGAACAAATGGGAATTAGTAGAAAAACTTTATCAAGAACCATTCAAAGGAAACAAATAATTGAGGGCAATGATACAAATGAATTATGGGCATTCTCGGGGAGACTGTCATGAAAAGATAAAGAAGTTTTCCAAGCCTTGAGAACACTAATTGAAGAGTATTGGAAGAATAACACAAGGTCGTCTCTGAATCAAAGGGGTGTGGTAAAAAGGAGAATCGATAGTCAGAATCGTGAGCCACATCCAAAGAATTTTTTGGATATGACTCAAACCCAATTTTTTCAAAAATTTGAAAATTATTATCCTCAAATTAGTATTTCTCAAAGATTTTTTGAAATGCTTAAACATTTTTATGTCAATATAAATCAAACATGCACTACTTGTTGTTGTAGACTACATATTGTTTTTTCTAACCATTATGATGTTTATCGTTCTAGATGTTTAGATTTATATACTAATGATGTTTTCCATGATTTTGGCATAGAAGCCCCAGCAAAATCTTCAAGAGAGTTCATATGAAAAAATTTATGTGAAATAGAGGATGGCCAGATATTCTATAGGACAACATGCTTGGATGGTTCATGCAAGTGTTGCGATGGCTTCCAGCATATGCCAGTATGTCAACATATGGAAAGCACAGATGAGGTGGGACATAAACTAGTAGAGTTCGGGAAGTATAAAACAATGGCATATGCTACAAAAGATGGCTCTCAAGAAAAAAGGTGTGATTTGGTTATTGAGAAGATTCCAGTGTACCAATTCATGACCACATTTCATGATAGTATACTGTCTGAGTATGCAATGCATACCCATAGAGCCCGATGGTTGGACACACAGTTCAAGATATGCAAGGAGACCTTTCCAGTTGGAAGCATAGTATCTGTGGTTGACTTTGTAGAGAACTACACTCTATAGCCACAACATGAGGTGCGGTCATAGTATTACAACTCGACACAAGTTTCGTTATTTGTGCACATAGCATTCATTCATGCATCTGATAGTATAGATGAGCAAAGGAAGGTATTGAGGGAGTACCACTTCTACATAAGTGATGATCACACACATTCTCCAAAGTTTGAGCAAGGTTGCTTCCAGATGTTCTATAGTGGTTTGGCTCAGAGGGGCATATAATATGATCAACATATAATATGGTCTGATAACTATGCAACACAGTTCAAGAACTCACGCATGTTCTACTAGTTGTGCAGGATGCATGTCATTACAAGTGTTCAACATATATGGAACTATTGTGAGATCAGACATGGAAAGGGGGAGCATGTGTGAAAAGAGTATTAGCACAAGAAGAGTTAAACTATAAAGATAGTACAAAGTTGACAGATGCAAAATCAACCGTCGAGTGGTGTAATGCTTTGATGGGTCTAGGTAATGAAGGTACATCTTTTGTTTGTAGATTTTTTTGGTTGATGGATGATACTAAAATTGCACCATATGAAGATTGTTGTACACTAATAGGATTGAGTGAGGTACACTCTTTCCTTAGCTCAAATGCAGGTTCATGGAGTATCGATACATGAAAAATAGCATGCTTTTGTTCTTCATGTACAATGCAAGCCTGGAATGATTGTGAGTTAGGGGAGTGGGTTGACAAATGTTTCACAAGTTATCTGAGCCCATTTCATAGGTATCGCCCTCCAATGGCATTGGAACTGACATAGATAGAATCATCGGTCGACTTTGACCACATATCATATTTAGTTCAACGAGGTGATATATCTACTTTCTTAGTTCTTGAAATTCCATATCGTTAGATCTTACTTTGTACCGTATTCATAATGTTGAAAAATTTCAAGAGATTTTTTACACATATCAATGTAGGACATGTTTATGCAGTTATTGCAGATGAAGATAATGAAGAGGGAACAAACTATTACTTGTGTCATTGTGTTGAGACCAAAAAAAATTGGAGGCCCCAGTTATAGATGGAGAAAACATCGAATATCCTATAGGCTCAGTTGTGATTACTGGAACATGGCTTAAAAGGTACCCACATTCAAGTGTTAAACATTGGCTATTTCAGGACTTTGACATGCATCGTAAGATTCTTCATTACTCGAACCTTGTCATGACATCCAATGTTAATTTGACCAAATATGGGGGTAGACCTTTGAACAAGACGTTATGGAAGGTCTGTGAGTCTAACCATGAGGTAATACTTGACACAATAAAGAGTAGAGCAAACCCGGATGGTTCGTTGGATTAATTTGTAAGTATATGCACATTGGTTCTTATTAATTTATATTTGTATACACATTAATTTGTTTGATGCCAATGATATCATCTTGTTTTACAGTGATTGGTATCCCCTTGCAAAAAATGCAGATATATGAGCCATCCAAGAGAATGTCAGCCAGAAAAACAATGTAACATCCTTATTTTGATGCCTGCATGCAGCATTTGTAAGTTCCTTCCATCTATTTTTATTTCATTTCCAAATTTGGATGCTCTTTCTTTTTCTCTTTTACTTTGCATATTTGTAAGTAAACAACTAAAAATTGATTGATCTTTCATTCCAGAAAATGCTGATTTAAGAGCCATCAAAGAGAATCTCGGCCAAAAAATCAATGCAACATACTTATTTTGATGATTTTGATAGAACTCAATTTTAATTTCAATCCATTATAAGAGAGTGTGTGAAGCTTAGCGAGGGAATCTCAACTTACTCATTTGAAGTTAACCTCATAATGAGCACCTATGACGTAGACATTTAAAGAGAATCTTGAATGTATCAGTGACATTGTAAAAGATCTGAGAGAACGAAGTGCTAGAGGAATTGTCGTAAGATTTAATTACATAATGAGATATACTCAAATATTTTAAGGTTGGAGTTCATGTTTGGTGTAGTAGCACCTTGTTTTGTAAATTCCTTGAGTAGGAAAATTTGTAAACTTTGAATTTTGAAATGTAAACAATGTGAAAAAGGTCATATAAAGGTCATGTAAAAATTTTGTACACATTTTTTGCAACTTGTGTGACCAAGCAGACTATTCCAACACATCTGAATAGATATTTTTATGCTAGACATGATCCTCTTTTGCGCTGACACACGTAGTATCGCTTAGAGCTATGTTCCATCAGATTGATCCCTTAAGGGTCCAACGTGCAAAATGGCTACAAACTTCAGCATGCTATTACTCAAATATTGTGACACTTAGAAACTTCTCGTTTGATCCTAAAGAAAGGTGTTGGTCCCCTCTAGAAAACAATCTCTTGGTTTTGGCTATTTTGGAGTGGTTTTCTTGTGGTGGTGGATTTTCACTTGATGGAAAAAACATCAAATGCAAGCAGTGCAAAGTTGCAAAGTGGTGCAACTTCCGTTTTGCAACTTGTGTGACCAAGTGGACTATTCCAGCACATTTGAATAGATATTTTTATGCTAGTAATGGTCCTATTTTGCAACGAAACACGTGGAATCGCTCTGAGCTATGTTCCACCGGATCGATCCCTTAAGGGTCCAAAGTGCAAAATGGATGCAAACTTCAGTATGCCTTTACTTGAATACTGTGATACTTAGAAACTTATCATCTAATCCTATAGAAAGGTATTGGACCCCTCTAGAAAAACCTCTCTTGATTTTGGCTATCCTGGAGTGGTTGTCTTGTGGCGGCGAATTTTCACTTGATGGAAAAAGCATCAAATGCAAGCAGTGCAAACTTGCAAAAAGGTGTAACTTCTTTTCTGCAACTTGTTTGACCAAGCCAACTATTCCAACACATTTGAATAGGTATGTTTACACTAGAAATAGTCCTCTTCCACACTGAAACATGTGGAATCGCTCTAAGCTATGTTCCACCGGACCGATCCATTAAGGGTCCAAAGTGCAAAATGGCTGCAAAATTCAGCATGCTATTACTTGGACACCGTGACACTTAGAAACTTCTCATCTGATCCTATGGAAAGGAATTGGGCCCCTCTAAGAAAAACCCTCTCGGTTTTGGCTATCTTGGACTGGTTTTCTAGTGGTGGCAAATTTTCACTTGATGGAAAAAGTGTCAAATTCAAGTTGTGCAAAGTTGCAAACTAGTGCAACTTTCATTCTATAACTTGTGTGACCAATTAGACTGTTCCAATGCATCCGAATAGGTATTTTTATGCTAGGAATGGTCCTCTTTTGCACCGAAACAAGCGGAATCGCTCTGAGATATGTTCCACCAGATAGATCCCTTAAGGGTCCAAAGTGCAAAATGGCTGCAAACTTCAACATGCTATTACTCGAATACCGTGACACTTAGAAAATTCTCGTTTAATCCTACAAAAAGGAATTGGGCCCCTCTAGAGAACCTCTCTCGGTTTTAGCTATATTGGAGTGGTTTTCTCGTGGCGGCAGATTTTTACTTGATGGAAAAAATGTTAAATTCAAGCTATGCAAAGTTGCAAAGTGGTTCAACTTTCGCTCTGCAACTCATGTGACCAAGTGGACTATTCCAATGCATCTAAATAGGTATTTTTATGCTAGGGATGGTCCTCTTTTACACTGAAACACGTGGAATCGCTCTGAGCTATGTTCCACCGGATTGATCCCTTAAAGGTCCAAAGTGCAAAATGGCTGAAAAATTCAAAAGGTTATTAATCAGATATCGTGACACTTATAAACTTCTCATTTGATCCTACAAAAAGGAATTAGGTCCCTCTAGAAAAAACTCTCTCGATTCTGGCTATCTTGGAGTGGTTTTCTCGTGGCAGCCGATTTTCACTTGATGGAAAAAGTGTTAAATTCACATAGTGCAAAGTGGTGCAACTTTCACTCTGCAACTCGTGTGACCAAACTAACTACTCCAACGCATCCCAATAGGTATTTTTATGCTAGGAATGGTCTTTTTTCACATTGAAACACATGGAATCACTTCGAGCTACATTCCACCGGATCGATCCCTTAAGGGTATAAAGTGCAAAATGGCTACAAACTTTAGCATGATATTACTCGGATACCATGAAACTTAGAAACTTTTTTTCTAATCCTATAGTATTGCATTGATCCCCTTTACAAAAACCTCTCTCGGTTTTGGCTATCTCGGAGTGATTTTCCCGTGGTGATGGATTTTCACTAGATGGAGAAAGCATCAAATGAAAGTAGTGCAAAGTTGCAAAGTGGTGCAACTTCTATTCTACAACTTGTGTGACCAAGCGGACTATTCCAACATGTTTGAATATGTATTTTTATGCTAGGAATGGTCCTCTTTTGCACCAAAACACATGGAACCGCTCTGAGCTATGTTCCACCGGATCAATCCCTTAAGGGTCCAAAGTGCAAAATGGCTGCAAACTTCAACATGCTATTACTCAGATACCATGATGCTTATAAAATTCTTGTCTAATCCTATAGAAATACGTTGGACCCCTCTAGAAAAACCTCTCTCGGTTTTGGCTATATTGGAGTGGTTTTCTCGTGGCGGCGGATTTTCACTTGATGGAAAAAGTGTCAAATTCAAGTTGTGCGAAGTTGCAAAGTGGTGCAAATTTCGCTCTGTAACTCATGTGACCAAGCAGACTATTCCAACATGTCCGAATAGGTTTTTTTATGCTAGTCATGGTCCTCTTTTGCACTGAAACACGTGGAATAGCTCTGAGATATGTTCCACCGGATCGATCCATTAAGGGTCCAAAGTGCAAAATGGATGCAAACTTCAGCATGCTATTACTCCGATACCATGATGCTTAGAAACTTCTCATCTAATCCTATGGGATTGTATTGAACCTATCTACAAAAACCTCTCTTAGTTTTGGCTATCTCAAAGTGATTTTCCAGTGGTGGCAGATTTTCACTTGATGGAAAAAGCATCAAATGCAAGAAGTGCAAAGTTGCAAAGTGGTGCAAATTTCATTCTGCAACTTGTGTGACCAAGCGGATTGTTCCAACATGTCCAAATAGGTATTTTTATGCTAGGCATGGTCCTTTTTTGCACCGAAACACATGGAATCGCTCTGAGCTTTGTTCCACCAAATCAATCCCTTAGGTTGGAGGAGTCTAAAGTTGCAAATTTGTAAGTATACTCCACTCAAGTGCATAACCACAAAGTTTTTTCCCCAAGGTTAATCCCACTTAGCTTGCAACCCCATTTGAAAAACCTTCAGCAAGTGTTGTTCCTTATGAAACATTCATTATAGAGCCCCTTTATGTCATCAATTGATAAGTAGGAGGTATTTTCTACAATGTGTCAAATTGTGATATTGCTATTAGGATTCCATTGAGCAGTCATTTGTAGTATTAGATATAGCTCTAGCTTCTAAAGTATTGCACATGATTGCAGATTGTTTCAAAGATCTAGATGACATCAATAGTTCATTACTCAAGAAGGATGAACATCTTAAAGACATTTGCGGAAATCAGGACAAGTAACCTTCTTGTGGAGTTAGGGTTGAAATATTTGATCTACAACATGTTCCACCATTTCTTTAGTAGGATCAAGAACACACATAATGAAGGTGTGTTTGTAGCCATGAAATATTATGGTTCGGACTATCAAGAAGAGTGATTTTTTATCTCGACCAACCATATCTATACCACGGTTTGTTTGGAAACAAGGATGGGTTCTCTCTTCATTGGCATATACATTATTCCTCGATGTGTTCACACCATTGTTACAAGACTAGGACTCACCTCGGACTTGACAAGCCATTTTTTCACTTGGACTTGGGCTCAAAGCCCAGACTCAACAAATAGAAAAACCTAAGAAATTCAATGATTTGTAAGGATTTAAAAATTGTTTCATGCACCCTTTAATAAATAAACCTTAAAGACACAATAGCATCATCAAATAGAAATTACTATGATCCCATACACAAACATACATCAATCACATAAGTATAAGCACAAATTTTAGCTGAAGGAAATAACACATTTAGATATATAAGTATTGTGATATTGCTACTAGGATTCAATCGTGTAGTTTTACAAGTCAAACTCATTGACGCATGATTCATCAGTAGTGGTTCACAAGAACCCATCTCTCATGATAATGAATGGTTCATAAGGAGGAAGATAAATCTTCATACATTTATTCTATCACAAATGAGATAAGTGCTTGGTTTCATGGCGGTCATGAGAAAACCATTAATGGGGAGTGGATAGGAGTGGATACATGAAGAACTAATGGAGAATGATAATGGCTTCATACCTGCTATAAAGGAAAAAAAAATCGTTTCAATGATGCAAGAGGTTTTTGGTTTCACTACCAAAATGAGCCTACGAAGAATGCATGTGAAACTCTTTTTGACCATGAGGGTGTTCTTACTCCATCTCAAGGATCATGCATTGAGGATGACATAGATCAATGCTAGGGCTCACCAATTAATAATTATACATGTGAATAAGTTAAACACGTACATGTCAATAAGGGAATTACAAGTACTCAAAAACATGTAAGCCTCAAAAAGTATAAACACGAATGCATACTATGTACAAAAATTAAAACAAAGTATATGCACGAATACAAGGTATATGCATGAAAACATGTAAGCCACAAAGTATATAGTTGAATGCACGTAAGTCACAAAGTATACATGTAAGTTGTAAATTATACACTTGAATACACGTAACTCATATCTATTGAACCATCAATTTAGAATGCAAATATGGACAAGCATCGATAAAATATATTTGTATTAACCAAATAGCCTTGTAGGAATACACCAATATATGTCGATATAAGTATGAAATATATGTACAAAATAGCCATATAGGCTTACGAAATTGCCATGCATGCATACAACAAAGGACTCTAGAATCAAAAGTTATTGCTCTCCATACCATAGAAATAAAATCTTCCCCTTTCCTTTTCGCAGCATGCTCAAGCCTTGTATAAACCATACAAATAGACAAAAACTATGTTAATCAATAATGGTTTGATTTTTCACTAACTAACATCTATAACAACAACTGTAAATTGAAATTTTCTAATTTTCCTCATACAGCTTCTGTCAGAGCCATTGAGGATTGTATAGTAGATGTCACACCAATATCCATTGCCCTCATCACATTCAGAGGTGTATCATCTTGCAACAACTGGAATTAAAACAACAAATTATTCAACGTAATCAACGATGTGCATGTGTAAACTACAAAAATATATTAAGTACTTGATTCATTAGTTAAACTCTTTATTCTATTACCTGCGTGAAGTTTTCAGTAAATCCATCACCAATGGGAAGTGTTCCATCAAAACCTCCAATATTAGTTTGTTCAACATCCAAAATTGCATATTAAATTACCATTCATAAAACAATGCCATTAACATGCAATAAATTTATAATTGTTTACTAGTTACATACCCTAGTGATAGGTGTACTACAAAAATAGGTTGGTGGGGGGCTGGTGTATCTAGTCTCAACACTGTGACCCTGCAATTTTATTAAAATCATAAAACATTTTTAGTTAATCTTGCATTTCAAAATTGAAATTTAATAAATTAAATTCAATGAACACATGCACTAAATTTTACCTAACTATCAATGCCATATGCCTCATGCAAAATGTCAGTTGCCCTATCCATATCCATAGCTATAGACAGATCCTATGTATCAGTCTCCTAAGGGTCAGTGGGGTCATGTGAACAAGTAGCCCCACAAGATTGACACACATGTGTTCAAAGGCCACCACTCGATGACTCCCTTGGATGGCATTGTAGAATAGGGCTAGTATGATAGATGACACTCTAGGTCAAAGTGTTTATTGCTTGCAATATCTCTACGTCAGTACTTTCCTTCATGACGGAAGGCATAACAACGTGCTCACGAGGTGGCCTAGCGAGAGCTCATCTACCTTTCCGCACAGGATCTGTCTATGCTCGAGGTCTATCCTGAGCTGACCCCCCACCTCTCCCCTAAAAATCCCTCATATCAAAATAATATGGGATTTTGTTCAATATGAACTCACTATAAGAAAATATTGTGGGACCTCGTAATTGTTGCACGGTGGATAATCAAAGACCATGTACCACCTATCATTAAACCAGTCCCTCATCTATTGGTGGTGGCACCAATGGATAGGAAACCTCTTCGCATTGAGGGTAAGATTTTTATTTGTGTGTGGGTTGGTGAATAATGAGCACAAATCACCTTTTGTAATTTTTAAATATTTCACATCCTTGTATGATAGTTTATTTGCATAATAGTCCCTAGCCGCCTGCCTCCTATCTTGCCATCCAATTATTTGTTCGCTAATTGAATCTATGTTTGTTAACATATCTTTCAATGAATTTTCTAGGATCATTCTTTCTGTGGTTGAACCATTTGGATCACTCAACCTATTGATCAAATTCTCAAAAAAAAATTTGTTGTTCTCAATTTCACTCATTATATTTTGTTGAGTGCCAAGAGGGGGTTGAGTGATTGGTGGAGGAGGTTGATGTTGTGGTTGATTTTGATCTTGAGGATTTGGTTGGTCTTCCTGTTGAGGATTTGGTTGGTTTTCCTATTGAGGATTTTGAGGGTTTGCAGGTTGATTTGCATCTCCTAAAAATTCAAACAAATAGATACCAAATTCAACCTAAAACTAACAAATTCAAAACAAAAACCATAGAATCCTTACCTCTCATAGCCCTTTGTCATCATGGCACCGTCATTGTGAAGAAATAGGGATTTTTGTTGAAGAAATTGTCCTCCTAGAACGCGAGTGCGATATTATGGGGTTTTTGGCCGCGGGTGCAACAAAAAAACCAGTCGAAATGCAAATGAGATATTTGCATTTGTTTTTTTGCTTTTAACAACCAATAGCGTGAGTGTGTTATAACGTGCTCACATTATTTGTTTGCAGCTTCCTAGAGCTAGCCTAGGCTTAATGGAGACATAACACGAGCGCATTATAATGCCCTTGCATTATGGTTTTCAATTTTTTTTTTAGGGTGTCCACGAAATTGCTACCCATTTCCATGCACTCGCCCATCTATTGCAAGAATTAGTAAACATATATTCAAGATCAATATCTACATTCTTCATGGCCACTACATGTTAGATTATAGATTTACCTTCCAATACAACATCCAAGGTATCAACACTCCATTATTTCATGTTCATGCTTTAATTTCATTATTTCATCATTTTCTTTAGTTACATAAAAGGGGTTTGACCAAGGAAAACCCCTATTCACTAACAGTCGACAATTTTTTCTTCCCTTGAATATATGTTTGAAAATTTATAGGTTGAGGATCAAGTGGAGAAGATATTTTAAGAAAAAATGTCAAATATGTCAAGTTGAAAGATTGTCATTTATAGTGGAAGAACAAAGAAATGAAGATGCATAATTTATTTCAGACTTTTGGGAACTAGAAGCATGGGAATTGAGAGTGCAACCATTGAATTATAGGACCCAAAAATTAGTTTTCCAAAATCCTAAAATGACCCATTCACCACTAAAGTTGAATGAGTTCTCTGTATGGTTTGAAGTAATGAAAATCTGGGATCTAGGAGTGCAAACTGAGAGTAAAACCCAAAGGCCAATTTTCAGAACCTTGACAAGGACCCATTCGCCACTAAAGGTGAATGAGTCCTTTGTGTCCTAGAAACAATAAAATTTTTGCAAGGTACAAATCATTTTGAGATTTAACAACTCTTCTCATAGTTGTTGTAATAGTAAAGATTAGTTTTTGATTGTTATTTGCATATTCATAATTGAATGTTTTAATAGGAATGAGTAGTGGTTGATCATTTTGATCAATTCACTTTGATGCAAGGCCTATTTTTCTATTAAACATTTTGGTGAACCCGAGTCATTGAATATTGTAATTTTTTTATTTTGAAGTCTTTCATTGCATCATAGATTAGATCTTGCATTCATTTAAAACCATTTGCATTGAATTTGATCTCATTTAGGGTTTTTTGCATTGCATTTAAAATTGCATCTCATTTACGATTTAGATTTGTATTGTTTTGCATCTTTCTAAATCTAAATTATACAAAAATAAATTATTCATTTTGCATATTATTTAGATCTCATACATTTTCATTTGAAAATAAAAAAAAAATTATATTTCAAAAGGTGTTATATAGGTCATCATTTTCCATTCATTTCACTTGCATTAGGTCATCAAATTCTAGAAATTTCTACCACAAGAGTTACAATTTGAAATTGGGCATAAACAACTTAAAAATTATAGTTTTTACCTTTTTAAAACCCTGATCTGGGACCCATTCACCTTTACTAGTGAATGAGTCCTTGATCAACCCTAGCCTAAACTATTTGTCATATTAAACTCACTCAAAAATCAACAAAAACATTCCCAAAAACCTTATCCATGACCCATTCACCAGTAAAGGCAAATGAGTCCCCGATTAGTCCTGAAACTACATTCCACAACATTGAAAACCTTGTTTATACAATTCCTAAGCTTGTTGGTAACCTATACTATCAGTCTGGAAAGTTTCAGTAACTTTGTTTTTGCATCTAGGTCAAAAAAATAAATTTAGGGTAGTCATTTTTGAAATCATTTCAATAGAAAAAGTCATCAGATCTGAAAATGTTTACATTTCTAAAACTTTATATAATATGGATAAAAGTAATTTTCACTTTTGCATACACAATTTTTACATTCATGAAGCTTTGCATAAGTTTGATAAAGGTGATTTTCATTTTTTGATACACTTTGCATTTTTAAAGTTTTTCATACATTGGAGAAGAGTTTTTTTCGTCTTTGGATATACATTGTTTATATTTTTGAAACATTGCATAACATGGTTAGAAGTTCTTTTCATTTTTGGTCAAACAATGCTAGTATGCTACCTTTAAAAACATGCTAAGACAAAGTTCATCCCTCACCCTTATGAGAATGCTTTAGTGAAAGAGAATGCAATGGTGGATAATCATAACAATCAAATTTGGTCTTCCCCTAGTATCTCTCCTATTTGTGATGAATAAATTTTTGTGATATAAGATCAAACCAATGAGAGTTATGAGAGTACTATTTGTCTCTATTTCCCTACCTTTCCTACTAAGGAAAACATGATTTAACAAGAGAATTCTACCATTGATGAGTCCCCTACTTGTGATGAAGTTATTCTAGAAGAACCAAACATTGAATGTCATGAACATCTAGTTTGTAGCTCTCCTAACAAATCTCCTACTAGGGAAGATATCATGGTGGAAGAAAATAATAAAATTGACACATGTATTACAAATAATAGTGATGAGGCTTCCAAAGATGAAGATAATGAAGTAACATTAGACTCCCCTTCACTAAGAGATCATGAAAATACGGATAATTATTCTGAGGTTATGCACATTAGATACCCCTTGAATTACTCTCCTAAGCCTAAACTTATCATTTATCCACCCTCAAAAAAACCACAAGTTCAAAACAAACTCATTCTTATCTTAGAACCACCTAAAAGGAAACTTGATAATGATAATATTTGGCAGCAATCGAGTCACAATATCATTGCTCATACATATAACACTAGAAACAATCCACAACCAAAACAAACACCTTCAACATCCCTTCCATTTCCTAATCCAATCTTGCCTAGTGCTTCTTGTTTGATGGAAAATAATGGAAAGGAATATACTCTTCTTCAACACCTTAAGAGTACTCCTACTAAGATTTCCGTATGGAAACTACTTCAAGTATCACCTAGTTATCATAGAATACTCCAAGAGGCCTTACAATAAGTTACGATTCCTTCTAGCACTAGTGCAAATGATGTAGCAATCCTAGTTCAAGGAATGAATGAAATGAAATTGGAAATAGGTTTTCACTAGTGTAAGTTACCTCCCTTAGAAATTCAAAAGAAATATGATTCTTTCAACATAATAGTCTACATCGATGAAATTGTGATAAAATGAACCCTTCTTGACAATGGTTCATCTCTTAATGTGTGTAGTGTGAGCCTTTTCAAAAGACTCTGAATGAGTAAAAATGATATTAAACCTAATTCTTTATATATTTCTGGATTTGACAACATAGGAAAGCAACCACTCGGAGTCATCACATTACTTATCAGCATTGGGGAAGTAACATTAGAAACTCTAGTCTACATTATGTTTAATGATCTTTCTTACAATCTCCCTTTATAGAGACCTTGGATTCATGCAATGAATGGCGCGCCTTCTACTTTGCATTGTGTCATGAATTATGTCTATAACAACAAATTCTACACACTAAAAGTTGATCCAAAATTTGAAAGTTGCTTGATAGCCTAGAGAGAAGGAAAAAATCCTTTAGAAGCATTGAAACCAAGTACACGACAAGAAGTTAGAAAAGAAGAAAAAATGAAACAGACATCGATGAAGTCACTAAGTTTTTGGAATATGATTCACTGGTTGTTCAACTTCATCAAATTTTTTCATGTATGTTGTATTTTCTTCTAAAGTGGTTGAGGTCGATGCTTTTGAATTTTTTGTTGACATTACCTCTTTTCCCTTTCCAGAATATTTGTTTAAGATCTTGTATTCTCACATGAATTTTAGTGTGAAATTTAAGGAACCCCAATCATATTCCAAAAACTTAGTGACTTCATCGATGTCTGTTTCATTTTTTCTTCTTTTCTAACTTCTTGTCGTGTACTTGGTTTCAATGCTTCTAAAGGGAAAAGAGGTAATGTCAACAAAAAATTCAAAAGCATCGACCTCAACCACTTTAGAAGAAAATACAACATACATGAAAAAATTTGATGAAGTTGAACAACCAGTGAACTTCTTTTTTCTTGTGATGTGTCCTCTTCTTGGTGGTTTCATTGGGTTTGATGTCGTCCAAGAGTGTACGATCTATCATCATTGCATGATGTGAATGGGGCATCCCATGAGTGATGATCTAATACCCTCAAATTTTCCTCTCTTGGAGGCATTAAGCACAATTCTCCCTAAGAAGAACTTTACATGAACAAAGAAAAATCCCCTTTAACAAAATTTTACATTACAAAAGTATTTACAAAAGCATTACATTGTGGTGCCTTATCGAAGTTCTCAGGAGAATAACTTTGGTATGGTATGAGAGGCTAATATGATTCTCTTATTTTCCACTTCATTGGGACAAATCGCCTAGTGGACAGATTGAGGTTCCATTAACCTAGAGTGAGCAACATATGTTATGGACAAACAACCCCATTCCACATTGCATTGGAACGGTTGTGCTTGATCCTTTTATTTTTCTTTGTTCTACTTGGCCTTTGACAGGGCATGACCATGTATCTTTGTTATTGATGCATACTTAAGTGTCTTAAATTTCTACTTTAGTGTGAGTTTGACATGGGATCATCTCTACCTAAAGTCGGGGAAAAATATAGTAATGAAAAAAGTATCATTTTTCCTTCTTTGGTTTGGGAATAATGAACATTGAATTAACTTAATTTTTCCTTGGTCTAATGTTGTAATGTGTTTTACACATTAACATTATTCTAGGGTCCCTAATTAATTAAAATTTACTTAAATTGTACCTTTTTAAGGTGTGGTAAAGTGTTGTAACAAACTTTCACATTTTTCTAGCATTTATTTAATTAATGGAACCTAATGGGCCCCTTTTAATGAAATGTACTTAATTTATACCTTAGTTAGGTGTTGTAAAGTGTTATAACACACTTTCAAATTTATCTATGTTTTCGTTAATTAATGATGGTTGATTGAGTTTAATTGTCCCATTTAATTCAAATCCAAGCCCTCTTTTCAAGAATCTATCTTGACACCCAATAATGATATTGTATGACATTTAATTTAGAAAATTTGGCATCTTGAAAAACTATTTCTAGGACCCATTCAAAATTACTGGTGCACTGAGTCCTCTCCACATAGGAAGCCCCTTTCTCTGTATTTTTGAGGTGGGGTTTTGATGTTATTTCACCTCCCCGAAGCTTGGTCTTGGAAATTGTGCCAGGACCCATTCTCTTTTAGTGATGAATGGGTCCTCCTTTAGTAGGACACCATTTTTTTAATTTAATTGTTGTGGGATCCTTATGGTTCTAATACCCAAATTTGGTGTTGGCTTGAATTGTTTGAATTTTAGGGTTAATCTCTTGATTTAGAATAAATAAGGGGTCAATTCAAATTGTTTCTCCTAGAAATTTCATAAGAGCATATTAATACTTTACAAGAGAATTATAAAGCACTTCAAGAGAATTTTTAAATGCATTTCAAGGTAGATTATCAAGATTTTATTGCAGAAATCCAAGATCATTTCATCATGTGAAGGTTTTAGTGTAGTCATGCATGTTGTTGAGCTAAGAAAGTTGATGTAGTGCATTGGGGATTTATTGCAAGGATTATTACACATCTATTCAAGATCAAGGTCTAAATTCTTCATGGCCACTACATGTTATATTGCAGATTTATCTTCCAAGACAACATCCAAGGTATCAACATTCCATTATTTCATATTATTGTGTCAATTTGATTATTTCATCATTTGATTTAATTAACTAAAAGGGGTTTGACCAAGGTAAACCCCTATTCAATAACAATCAACATTTTTTTATTCCCTTGAATGTGTGTTTATAGATTCATAGGTTGAAGATCAAGTAGAGAAGATATTTGAAGCAAAATTGTCAAAGTTGTCAAGTTGCAAGATTATCATTAATATGCAATAACAAAGAAAGGAAGCTAAAAAACTTATTTCAAACTTTCAAGAGCTGAAAACTTGAGAATTGAGAGTGCAAAAATTGAAGTACAAGACCTAGAAATTAGTTTTTTGAAACCCTAAAAGGATCCATTCACCACTAAAGGTGAATGAATCCTCTATAGGGTTTGAAGCAATGAAAATTTGGGATCTAGGAGTTCATAATGAGAGGAGTAAAACCCAAAAGCCAATTTTCAAAACCTTGATAGGGACCCATTCACCACTAAAGGTGAATGAGTCCTTTGTGCCCTAAAATATTTTTTTTCTACAAGGAACATATCATTTTGAGCTTTAAAAACTCCCCTCATATTGTTGTAATAGTTAGGGTTAGTTTCTGATTATTATTTGCATCTTTTGACCTTCCTAATTGAATGTTTTAATAGGAAATATTAGTGATTCATCATTTTGATCAATTCACTTTGATGCAAACCCCATTTTTCTATTAAACAAATCCTAACCTAAATTTCTAAGACCTATTCATTTTGAGCTGTTAAAAATGATAATTTTATTAATGAAATCATGATATCCCTTTCAGAAAAAATATTTAATTTGGCTTATAGATGCAAAATATGGCCAATTAGAGGCTTAGTTAATTCCAACTAATTAAGGGACCCAAACATAGTATGAAATGTAAATGAGTACATTTTTCAACACTACACTCTCATGGAAAAAGTTACTACTCTTAAAGAAAAATTAGCTAGATTATAACTTATAAAAGATATGAAAAACTTGAGGAGAAGAGTAAATGATACAAGGAAAATTGACCAAAATACTAATAAAAATAAAGGAAACCCTTGTGGTGGAAGAAGGAACCATGGAAAAAATAAAAATAAAGTTGAATAAGCTCCTAGTAGGCCACCTTTGAACTTAGAATGATATAAATGATTGAAATTTGTTGGGATACTTAGGTATCCTAATATAGTGTCTATGGAAATGAGATCTAAGGTCAAGAATTTCTACGGAAATTTCACTATCTTTGGTGAATATATTAGCTTATATATTTCTATAACCTAATAGATTATTATGAAATTATGGAAGAGGATGTGCTAATAAAATATTTATCTAGTTCTTAGATAACGAAACTAGTGAATTATATAAGATTTTTTCATTATAGCATTGAATCTAGGTAGATTTCTAAACGATTTTGAAATATGGGGATAAACTAATTTTGTGTTTATAATTAATGAATTTATTAATATCTCGAAAGGATAAAATCAATCAATAGAATATTTCAACATAATATTTTATAGGTTAATATCTACAATTATAGCTCAAATGAGTCCAAACAAATACATATATTTGGTATTATATTGTAATGTATATGATGCATAGATGGGCTATTTGTTATTTATAAAGAACCCCAAACATTGAGAGAAACATACATAATTGCCTCTAATAAAGAGAGAAATAAAATATCCTTTCACAACGTAAGAAAAAAGAGTAATATAAGGATCCTACCAAATTATAGATATCAAACTTTTAAAAAACTAACTATTGAACATGAAATGGATTTAGTAATCCATGCCCTTAAATAATTGAGCAATAAAGAATATAAGCATGATCAAGGAATCTGTAATGAATGGAAAATTTGAAATTTAATATGTATGTATTCTATATAATTGGCCATACACAACCACCTAGCAATACACAAATAATAGTACCATAACAATCCAAAGGAGTAGAAAATAAAGAGACTCTAGACCCTCTATGGACAAAATATTTCAATAAAATAAATCATATTTCTTATTGACTAGTTTGTTGATTTCCATATTCATTATTGTAGAATGTTGTTGCTTTGATAGTCATAAATATTAATGATTATTGTGATAAGTGCAATGATTAAAATAATAAATTTTATATGGACCTTGATCATCAAAGCATTAACAAGATATCAACTTTAGGTTTTTGTAGTGAATATTTCTAAACTTATATAGAAGAAGGTGGACATGAAAAAGATATAAAGAACATAAAATAAATTAAAATCCTCAACGATTAACATATATTTTATGGTAAAAAATACAAGGGAGAGTTTCATATCAATAAAATAGATTCTACATAAAATATTTTCAATTGAGGATGCCTTCTAAAGAATAAATTAGATCCTTAACTATGGTATACATTTTATAGGTAAAGAGAAATTATAATGTGAGGGGCAAGAAGAATAAGATAGGAGGTCCTTTGATATAAAGTGCTAAAGAATTTTTTATCAAAGAAAAGTAGAAAGAAAAAGGTCCTTGACTAGATAGAGTCCACAAGGCTAATGACAAAGAGGTTATAGAAAACAAGTTCAAATTTATACAAAGAATATATAGTCCACAAGATCAAATTTGATAGTTGTGTTGATCATCAAAGCTAGCACCTCTCCAATAGCCTTATGGGAAATTTAGTGAGTAGGTGACCAATTTTTGCCTCACTGAATACCTATAGGATCTTTATAGAAAGTCAAATTTTCTCCGAGTTTGGGAAAAGGGGTAGAAGGAAATGTAAATAGAAAACATAAAAAATGGTGATGCACCAACAATTTTACAACATTTCAAAACCCAAATCCTTTTCTCTAAATGATATAGACACAAAATGCCACAACCCTTCATTGTTGGGAAGAGAACGAGCAATAAAGGCTAAATACAAGCACAATGCAATCTTTCAAATCTTCTCATGGGAAGTGTTCGTTAAGGTTCGATCAAGCATAAAAGTTCCAAAAGTTAACAAAAAATCATTCAGAAAGTTGCATAAACCCTTCCTCTTAATACAACATAATATGAAAAATCAATAACCCTTAAATAAACTAGATAAGTTCAAGGAAATAATCCAATTTATATAGGCTATTACTTTATCACATAAGATCACAACATGAAAATCAACTAATCAAACTATTTGAAGTAAGCTTAACACAGTGTTTTATTCTGAATGAAAATATAAAGAAGGAACTTGACAAAGGCCATATCATACACAGTTTCAAGATTTCTTCTAAATAGATCATACTTAAATATCAAATGAAATTTAAATTAAAGGTCAGATGCTAATCCAATAATAGTTTGAGTTAAAACAATATAACATGCAAGAGAGAAGTAGTGTTCTTGCAACTTCTAATGAAAATACTTCTATAACTAACGAAAAATAAAGAATTTCTTTTCCAAAAGGGGAAAATTCAAGAACTCTTTATTTCTATTGCCACCTCCTATTTATAGCCAAAAATGGAGAGAATCACCGCCAATGTTCCCGAAGTAAAACCTACCAAATTCTGACATCTGATAGCTCATGATCCGATTGTAGATTTTTTTTAGGTCCAATAATATTTTATCATTAATTCTCAACTACCACATTTATGTTGCTTAGATATTTAACAAATATTTGTTAGTGTAATATATTATTTATTACACTAGCATAAGTTAACTTACGTCATATTAGTCCTAGGTTGCATTTAATCTTTTAATAATGTTGTTAGGGTTTTCTTGTTGTCACATGTTGTTAGATCAAGACACATGGCAACATCTTAATGCATCTTGTATCTCACCCCTTCCTATATAAGGAGGGTTATTATATCATTTGAAACATACTTTTTACCTCATCATTTGAGAGGTCTTAATATCAAGCAGGATCATTTTTGCATATCCTCTTGTGGAAGGTTTATCATTGTTTTTGTAGGTGTTCCTGGTTGTTAATCTTATTCAAGATTTCTAACATGGTATCAAAGCCCTTCCTGCAAGACTCTTCCCAAATCTGAAGATTGAGCTATGGCTGTAAGATCTTCTTTGAGGTTGTCTCCATATTAGGGTTTTCTTGGAAGGTCACTTTTGGTGCATGTTGGAGGAAATCTGAGCCCATATCCAAGTCCAGGGCTGTTGAAAAAGTCAGGATCGACTTTTGTTTCACCAAAATCTAACATTTTATGCCAAAGTTATGAGGGTTTGAAGTTTTGCAAGATCTGGAGATTGTAGACCTTCAGGAGCATTTTCACCTCAAATTGACCTCGCCATCAAATCCAGAGAGCCTGAGAGACGAAAATTGACATATAACATGCCCATATTTGCATTAGTTGTTTGTGAGGCAAATTTTTTTTACCCAACAGGTCGTACGGCCCGCCAGGTACAGGTCCGCAAACTTGCCAACCCCACCTATCGGCATATTCCTTTTGTTGGTCGATCTACTACCGGCTCGGTCTCCCATCCCATCCGCTGATGTCCGCCAGCCTTCATTTTGCCGATGGGCTCCCTCCGGCCCATTCTCCGCCCATGGTTTTGCAGACTGCCGACCATTTCACCAATCGTCGACTGTTCTGCAATGGGCTCCCACCAGCTCATTCACCGCCGACCGCTCACCATCCACTGGTGTTTGTCCCAGCACCAGCAATGGTCACCTTAGCGACCAGGGGCCCCACTTGTTTCCAGCGGTGCCGCCCCGACACCGCCTGCTCCGCTCTGCCGCCGCTCCACACGGCGACCCTTTTTTTTTCTTTTGCTAGCTCCAAGCACCGATCATATTAGCGACTGAGAGCTAGCACCCAGGGGCTTAATGTTTTACTCCATTTTAGCCTATAGGCCCTAATAGGGCAGATTTTTTCAAATTGCCCATAACTTTTCACTAGGGTATCAAAAATCAGAAAACAAGATACCGTCAGAAAGATAATTTAGTGCTCTTTCCAGTGGTGACATCATTCTAGGAAATTTTGCTTCCAAAAAATTCTATAGTCAACTGAATTCAACCCTTCATTTTGGACACAAAGGCTCATATCTTCACAATTGTTGATCGAAATTCAGTGATTCCAGTGACATCAGGAAGGTGATTCGGAGCTCTTTTCATCCGCCTAGTCACTTTTATCAATTTTAGCTCCAAGTACTCTTGCATTGGTTTTGTTAAATTTGGTGCATTTATTCAATAACTTGGATATCTTGAAGCTTGGGAAAAGTTTTTTTTGTATTGGGTGGCATCACTTTAGTTGCATATCACTTTGGAAGTTTCTATTTGTTGCTGAAGGTCATTGTCTTTGTACTTTTGGAGAAATTTGTTTGTCCATTATGGGGCTTGCATATTATCCTTCTTCTTCATTAGAGACTATTGGTATCCCTTCACATTCAGTGATTCCTTGTCTAGAGTCATTGATTGAGGCTTCCATCATCATCATCATTCATCAGGACACATTCCATTTTCTAGACTTGACATCACAGGATGGCTTTGCTTCAGGGATTGCTGAATTGGCCAATTCTACAGGTTTGGAGGACATTCTTGAGGGAATATCACTCCTCTATTCAGATCCCACTTTGGAGAATTCTCTTGAGTCTCCACATTTCATTGTCTCAACCTTAATTGGGAATCTTGAGACTATCTTGGGGGCACTTGGTTTCTTTTCAAAGATTTCATATATGAGACTTCCTCCATCTTCATCAGAGTTTCTTTTGCATCTACCATTGGATTGGCTTTAGTCTTCTCTTAGTGGTTTTGAGGACACTTCATTATGGGGGGGAAATCAAGTCTCCATTTATTCCTTCAATGAAAGGACCATCACATTGCAGTCTTTGGATTTTGTTTAGCATCTGTTTCCGCATCATCCTGATTTGTCACCTTCTACATTGATTGGGTATGTACCTGAGTGGGTTGTGGCATCTTCATCTTCATCAGGCAAGGAGACACATGAGCAGCTTTTAGAGACATCATCAGCATTCATATACATCCATCCTTCCTTCAATTCCTATCCGGAATGGGAAGCATCCCTGCACTTGAACCTGGTTTTGTTTCTTCCGAAAGGGAGACAAGTTGTTTGTTGACATTGGATCATGTTTTGTCTACATACACTTACCTTTTTTGTAGGTGATCACATATTTTGGGGGGGCTATATTGTCTCTCTATTTCCCTTCTATGGGTGGGGCCATTGATTGTATTGTATCCATGTGATGATTGTTGTCCTTGGGGGGATGATGTTGAGTCCTCCAATCATCACCTTTCTGCATTCCATCTCCTTTTTTCGGAGAGGGGTTTTCTTCCCACTGGGTTTTCCCCTTTTCTCCATTTAGTGGGAGATTAGTTGCATTTTCATCCTATGGACATGGGTACCTAATATGGCCATCAATCGGGACCCATCATCATCATGCATAATCATTGCATTTTCATTTCCTCCCTAAGTTGCACTTATGGGGGGGTGTTAGTGTAATATATTATTTATTACACTAGCATAAGTTAACTTAGGTCATATTAGTCCTAGGTTGCATTTAATCTTTTAATAATGTTGTTAGGGTTTTCTTGTTGTCACATGTTGTTAGATCAAGACACATGGAAACATCTTAATGCATCTTGTATCTCACCCTTTCCTATATAAGGAGGGTTATTATATCATTTGAAACATACTTTTTACCTCATCATTTGAGAGGTCTTAATATCAAGCAAGCTCATTTTTGCATGTCCTCTTGTGGAAGGTTTATCATTGTTTTTGTAGGTGTTCCTAGTTGTTAATCTTATTCAAGATTTCTAACAATATTTCCCTCCATAAACACTCGAATCCTAGAAAATAGGCTAACAAAATCTAGTTGACCAATCACATAGGTTGACAACATCGACTTGAAACTTCTAGCCTAAAAATAAAGAAAACCCAACATGCCCCGACAAACTCCAAAAAGATCACTTTTTAAAAGCACAACTTGCCTAAAATGAAGAGATGACGTGTCAAGCAAGCGAAGAGTTTTAGATTTATGAAGAAAGCCCTAGAGAAAATTCCCATTGATTTGACATGTGTCCTCACTTTCCTCCCAAAAGAAAATTGATAAAAAAAATCGTGCAACCACCACATGGCGGGTATGTGCAGGATCATCATGGAAAAAGTAGGCCCTTAAGTGCTGATGAAAATTCAAAAAATTAGAGTTAGGGAACTTGCTCAAAAAATTGAATAAGTTATCTATATTATTTCAAAAATATGTAAGAATAAAATATGTAGAAAATTCAATGTAGATTCTAGACTACTAGGTTTATTTAAAAATAAAATTTATTTGGTGAAAGTTTGAAATTTCAATGTAGTACTTAAATTTCATAGAAAAAATAAGAAGTAGGTTTCTGTCTGACCACCCTAACCACAATAAAATTTTAATATTTTTTTATAAGATTTTAGATATAACCAGAGGAATCATGTCCTGATGTGATGCATATTTTTTTGTAATTTATTTCCAAGTAAACAATCAATTATGATTTTTTATTACAACTTTTAAAAAATATAAAAACTCGTATGTTCGACCACCTTACCTTGGTCAAAACTTCATGAATTTTTTTTTAAAAAATTTCCTATAGTATGTGAAGCATAGATTGTGACGCATGTTTTGGATTCAAAAAATGTAATACCATTTGAAAGCTATAGATGTTTTTAGATCAGCTATCAGTTAGGACTTTAGTCATAATTCAAATAGAAAATGAATAATAATTTATTAAATTCAAAGTAAAGCATAATTTATATTGGTGGAAAGCTAAGAATCTCCTTTAAAAACCCTGTTTGTTTCATCAATTTTGGAAAAAAAAATCATCAGTCACATGGGCCATCATATCACTTACATGTCACCACTTTTTGTCCCATCATGATCCTGCACATACCCTGGCACATTACACACCTTTCAGAAACAATTTTTCTTTGATTACAGATTCATCCCGAAACCAAAAATTATAAAATAAAAAAATAAAAAAAGGCTAAGGAAATTCTTCACAATTCTGGTGACTCATAGGGGTCCTTCACTTGCAGAGGCATGAACCTAGAGCTCTGGAATTTCCTAGAGTTTGAGGAAGGTAGAATGTTGTACCTCCCAATCCAAATTTGTGAGCCATATGAGAGTCGAAGGATTGTGTATGCTTGATCTAACTCAAAGACTTCCTTAAAATAAACAACTCCCCATCTTGCAAAAATAGCTCCAAGGTGATAATAGAGATGAGAAAGGGGAAAGATATCATGCTCAATCTCATCAATGGTTGATTTTGTGCTTAAGCCTGGGAGCTCTATAGAAGTTCAAACATTTTGTCTGATTGTATTCGTGATCTGCTTAATTGATAACACATCTCCATCTTGTGAGACAAGAGGAGGAAAACTAAAACTAAGCAGAATATTGAAATCCCTCTCAATCTTGTTGACCCTTCTATTCAACACTTCTTATCTCTCTTTGCTCTTTATTGCAACTTTGTGGTAGTGGGTGAACTCACTTGCTTTACTTGAGGTGACCCTCTAATCTAGAATCCCTACACTTCTTAGGGCCTCATCAGTAGCCACACATAATCTAGAAATTAGATTTTTTGATTCAATGACTCAGGGAGCATATAGCTACAAAATTTGGTCAGCTAGTGGGCCAACCTTTTCATTTAATTCATGAGCATCCCTTAAAATTTGCAGTGTTGGCCTGAGAATGGAAACCGTGACTATGATCTATTCCTAGTGTGTGGAGATCAACTTCTTCAATATCGGGAGGGTCCCAAACCCTTGTGCAATAGTTAACTCCTGATGGAACTGAAGCTCTCTCTCTTGCATTTTCTTCAATTTGATTATTCTCTTGGAAGACATTTATCAGTTCAGAGCTTAAATTTTGTATTTCTTGGTTGTGAGCCTATAGAGAGAACATGACCTCTTGTCTCTCTTACCTTATCCTCTCTACCTTCGCCTGGGATTTTTGTAGATTGTTGGAAGCTTGAGATTGAACATCATCCATCTCTCTCTGCATGTTTCCCTGAATTATTTAGTACTCTATGTTTATCTAGCACTTAGTAGAAAGCTCAACTCTTAACTTTTCAACTTCAGCATATAGTTGAACCTATTCACCTTGGGCCTCCTCAAGAATATTAGTTTCTTCTCCTTATTGATTATATATCTATCTTATGCGGGTCATCTCGACATCTCTAGCCTTGATCTTTGTCTGCAACCTTCTTACCATTTCCCTTCCATTTATCAACTTTACCTCACACTTCAATTTTATGTCTAGCCTTTCATAATCAACATATACCACCTTCTCGGTGGTCTTGGCTAGGACCACCTTCTCATGTAGATTAATTTTGTTTAAATCTAGTCCCAATAATCTGATGTTGTAATCCTCTATTTGCATTTTCCCCTCAAGCTTGGACACGAGCGGTCTCATGGTAGTGATCAACAGGGAATTTTTATCTTCATTAAAGAAAGCTTCAATGTTATTGGTAGCCAGTTGCGTGGTGTTCTTTAACTACCATTTCTGATTTTTGGCCTATTGGGCCTGCTTGGTTGCATCAAAATTCTCTTGGACACTCTAAGGGGTATCATTTCTTTGTGCAAAAAAGGACGCACTTAGAGGGATACCAAAAAGGGTGACATAAGGAGAAACCTCAGATGTATGAGAATACGAGGAGAAAAATGGGAGTGTAATCATGGAAAATGGTGGGATGCCAAATTAAGATTGGGAAAGGGGAAAACCAGGTAGGGTGAAAAGAGAAAAGGGCAGAAGTAGAGATGTTTTCCCAAAAGTTGATGAACCTGTAGTGATGGGAAACATGGATGTTTCACCTCTCTCGATGGGGGCCCTTGAAAAGGTGATCAAAGAATCAATAGCGGCCGAGGTGGATGTTGCTCATTCGACATGTGGGGTTATTTCACAAGGCTTATCATTGAAAATGACTAGGGGTTCATTCAGGACCAAAAGATCGAGATTCATGGATAAAGGATTTTGTCCCATATATGGGGGTGGAGGATTAACCAGAGATGCAAAGGTAGAAATAAGATAGGAAGAGAAACTTATTGGGTTGCAATGGAAAAAAAACCTTACAGAGTGGACTCCACTTCTTCTTCTCCTCTAGATGATACATTGGGTCTGCCTAGATCCTAGACTCGCCTCCTCTTTTCTCGAATGAAACTAGTACATTTTACCTATTTTTATCTACAACTCAAAACAAGTAGAGCTAAATTTCATTCATTGTTGAAGGTACACAAGTGATTTCAATTTTTTTTCTACTAAGTATTCATTGATCTTGAACATTTATCTAATTGCTTTTGAATTTTCAGTATTGTTATGCAAGTAATTGTAATAGAAAAATCATAAAATTGCATAATACTTGTTGCTTTATTCATATTGTAAAAACCAAAGTCCCACACAAGCCATGGGTGTAGCTTAATTTTATTTTTATAATCAAATAATGAATAAAAAAGTTAAGTTGTAAACTACACAAGTGAAGATAATGTAAAGAGGAAAAAGGAAGTGATTCGTCATTTCATATAATGATGAATCATTTTTACTCAATGTCTTCAAGTTGTTGTGTCTCCAATACCTCCAGGTTGTTTCAACTCTAGGCTCTATGGTTTCCTACAAGATTGTTGAAAGGTGGAGTTAGATAAATGATAAATCATATCCTTCCTCATGCCTATATCATCAATAGAAATGTAACCTATATCTTATCAGAAATTCATTAGATGATTAACTCATCAATTATTTTGCTAACATTATTTTTCAATGTGCAGGAATAGGTTCATTGTGTTCGTGATCAATTTTCATTAGATATGTGGTGAAAAATGGGCTCCCGTAAGGGTTGAGCCTAGTATATCATGAGGACACCCTCTCATTCACATCATTATATGAGAGTCATGTGATATTCAAAACAATCATTAAGAAAATCCATTGTAACCAAGAAGATATTCATAAAACAACCTTATTTCAACATGGTGAAAATAGTTTGAGCAAGCGTCTTATTTCTCATCATACTAAAAGAACAATAAAAAACATGTTACAAGAACATCAACTTCATTTTTTATCTTTGTTTCAGCTCTACCTTGCATTCAATATTTCATTTCAAAGAGTTATTGAGCCCCTTTATACTGAAGGGAGAATAGGGTATCAATTCATTTAAAACTATTTCTAACAACTCAAGATTCATTGATAATCTATAAGAGACTTAGAGAAACAAGTCTGCATTCAATAAAAATAGAGTACCAACATCAAGGAGAACAACCCTCATAACTACCAGGAGGGTGGTCCAGATGATTGTAAGAGAGAATTATTACATATTGTCAAAAAGAGGCATTATCAAGAGATCAAGGGTAGATCTATAGAGAAAGGAGTTCTTATAATGCGAAAAATGAGGTTGACTATGCAATAGAGGTCATGATAGTCTTTAAGGTACAAAATTGATAAATTTTGTAGTAATCAATGTCACAAGAGCATATTTTCAAACTATGACAATTCTTTAGTAATTGTAATAAAGTTTCTTTAAGAATTAAAATAGAGCATATCAAACAAGTGCATAACAAGGAAACAAATGCATTTGTGTGCATGTCAACTATTTTCCTTATTCTAGTTGGTTTATTAATCAATGAGATACAAGGTATATATTTACTAAAACATAATTTTTATTGTTTCATGATATGAAATGCATACAATGAGAGAATCAATCACTGATAGTCATATTGAGTATTGAACAGTCATGAAGAGATAGAATAGCCCTGGACAATAGTGTACCAGTGTCATGTTTTTTTACTATTTGATTCTTATGAAAGGTCATAAGTGACATAAAACAGTTCCATAAAATAGTAAAAATGCATCCAATAGCAACATACATACACATAGGTTCAATATCATGGCAACCATGTTCAATAGTGAATGAGAAAGTACATGGGAGTATGAGGAAACATGATTTTCTGATAAGCAACTGAAAAATATCAAATGGAGTTGAGTTTCATTGTGTTATGCACTTCAAACAAAATGGGAAGCAAGAAATTAAGAACAACCTATGATTTGAGAGGAGAAAATACAAATGAGCAAAATGTCCTTCTAAAAAAAATAGTGCAAAGAAAATTGCTTGTTCAATTAAGAATAGTTTCTAGTTAAAGAAGAGACTACATTTTGAGAGTAAGCTACTAAAGTAACAATAGTAAGTATAGTGAACAGTGATGTTCCAAATGCTAAAATTTTAGCCTTCCATAGAACATAAAACAGTGAGTCATCAAGAAGGCATTTACATAATTTCAAACAACATGTTACAATGTCATTCAGGAAGCAGTGTAAATATTCAAGGATGTAGTCTTCGATATCCACATGGAGATAACACCCATATCTTGTAAGGTAAAAATGAACCCTCAATACTGAAGAAGGAATATTTTATTACTACAGAGGCCAAAATAAATGGAATTCATGGCATAAAAGGGACAAACCCAACATCACAACCTATGGTTTTTTGTAAACCCTCAAAATTTAGAAAAGGAGTAATGGCTTGGTAGTTCTAAAGCCATGACTTGGGAAATGGAGGAAACCTTCAGTTCCTAAAAGATGCAACAAAAAGGAAATGGATAAAGCAGCTATGGCTTGGGTTTCTCCAAAAACCCTCAAAATGCATTTTTTTTTTGTAAGAACAAACCCTTGGCCTATAATAAACATGAATAAACTCTCAATATATAGGATCTCATTTGCAGGAAATATCAAAGCTCAAAATGTATCATAAAGTGTGCAATCATAGTTACCATTTCAAAAAAAAAGATTCAACTTAGCATTTTGTTGGTTGGAGGAAAAGGTAATATAGAGGTCAAAGATTGAAAGGGCTTACCTTATTTTCTTGCAGAAAATACATTCTCCCCAAAGTGAAATAAAATTCAGCAAATATGGGTTACTCAAAGGAGGAGTTCATGGCGGCCAAGGCAAAAGAGACATCAACAAGAATTACATATGTAAAAAATTGCTGAAAAAATATATCAAATCTATGACTAAAAGAGCCTAGAAACACTTAAACAATGGAGAAAAATCACTAGATACATGACCAAAAGGATTTACCTTGCTTCTCCTGTTAGTCGCCATAGAAAATCTCTTAGAGAAAAAAATCACCAAAAGTAGGAAAATACAGAGATTTGAGTTCAAAACTCAGTAGCATGGCGACGTAGCAGCAGGGTTTCTCCAAAGTTACAAAGATAAAGAATAAGGAAAAATCATTAGGTTTCGAGTAATTTGACTACTTTCCATAATTCATTGATGATGGATTTCTTTTTATTGTTTTTAATGAAAAATCATTTCTTATAAATGATGTGGTATGGTCCTGACTTGTAAACTCATTGACCTAATTAGCTTTGGAGCCATGTGAACTTATGGTATAAGTTCAACTTTATCTTTTGAAGCTAAAGTAAGAACACATCACTTTCTTTTATTTGCATGAAACTAGACAAGACAATAATATATAATTAAATATTAAGGTAATATTCTAATTTTTACCTTAATATTTAATATGTAAATCATGCAAAGGAGGACAAGTGAAGTAAGACAATCATGTAAAGTAAAGATAATGGTCGAGTTTTGAGTTCATTTTTGCAATTAACTGATCATGCATTCTCAAGTACAACTGGAGATATTTCCATGCCCTTTGGAGCCTATTTTTGGTCATTTATATGCAATTTTGTGATCTTCACTAGTCTAACATCTTGTAATACCCCTCCGTTTTGCTTCTCGTTTGGTTTGCTTTATGCTATGTTTGGTTGCAGTTACCTTGATATTGGATGCATTTTCTTATGATGTTTTGATTGCTACTATTGAGCGGCAACTATGATTGTATGATGTGGTTATCTGACTAGTGTTTCTCATGCTTTAATGGATTGATGATGTTGTAAAGTTAACATGAGATGTTATTATGAGACTATTGGAATTATGATGGAAGTGTCAGTTTTGATGAGTGTATTGGTGAAGAGGATGGGTTCGCATCACTCGCTTGCGAGCGCCCTGCGAATCCATAATTCCTTCTTCACGGTGTGTATTATATGCTAGATATATTATATGATGTTGTTTACTTGGTTGCAAGATTGCAGGTACATGACATCGACTCCACCTAGTTTCATAGGTTCGAGAGTGTCGATCCAACCGTTAAGTTGAACGGGAGACAATAGCTAGGTAACATGTGTCAAGTTTACACCCTAGCCTTAGTGTGTCGTCAGTTGTGTGTGTCGAGTCATTGTCTGTCTTGCTTTAATGTTATTTATTTCTGAAGGATTCTTGATTTGGAAATAGATATTTAGAATAATTGCATTTAAATCATGTTGATGGTTATTTAATTTAAATAATGCAATGTGGATAAAAGTTTATATTTAAATTAATTAATTATATTTAATTTATTTAATTAATTAAATTTAATCCAAGGGGGTTGAATTTAGTTATTAAATAACTAAATTAATTAATTAAACGTGATGCAAGAGAATGAAAGGAAATAAAAGAATTAAAATTAATTTTGGAATTTAATTTCAATGTGTGGGAATTAAATTAGAAATTGTAATTAAATGTTTACTTGGGAATGAGTTTCAACTTTGGAAATTAATTTATTATTTGAAATTGTATTTTAAATTGAAAGTGGGTTTTCAAAAATTGGAATTGAAATTGAAATTGAAATTAATATCTAATTTGCATGCAATGTGAATTAGGGTTGTAAAAATTGAAATTGAAATTAATATCTAATTTGCATGTAATGTGAATTAGGGTTGTATTAAGTATTTTTGATTTATAAAGAATACATGTTTTAATTTTAAGAGAGAATGTTTTTAGAAAAATTCATTTTTACAGTAGAGAAGAAATTTTGGAAAATTTGCACAAAGAAGGGTTTGAAGAAAGTTTTGATTGTTGAATTGATTTGAAGAAAGATTGTTTGCATTTGTTGAGTTTTGGATTGGATTCATCGGAGGATTGAAGAAAATTCAGGAAATCTTTGGAGGAGGCTTGCATCAGAAATTCATCTCTTCCTATAGCTTCTTGTACCAGGTTTTCCTCTTTGTGTTTTATTGTTCTTGATTGTTTTTTCTTAAATAGTAGTGATTAAATATTTGGTTGTTAAATCTGTTTTAGAGAATAAATTTGATATTAGAAGAAAATAATTAAATAAATTTACAGCCTTTGCTTGTGAAAATTCTTGAGTGATAATTGTGAAAACCTTAGTTGAATTTAAATTATTTGGGGAAATCAAATATAGAGATTGAAAAATGCATTTAGAATATTTTTTAGAAAATGAAATCCTCTGTTTATTATTAAAAATCGGATTTTAAAATCCACAGGGTAGTTATATTTTTCATGGTAAAATGGTTTGGTTGCGTCGCATATAACTCCACTTGGACAAATTGGGTTGTCAAGGAATTTAAAGGGTTTCCGCCTCTTGGAATTTTCTTATCCCTGTTAAAAAATCGCAAATACCCAGATCGCAGTTTTTGAATTATGCTTGAAACACGAGACTGCTATTAAGTTATTTTCCCATGGCTGCTCTGATAATAAAATAATAATAAATTGATATTTATAAATATTAATATTTTATGTATTGTTATTATAATATTAAAATAGTATTTAATAATATTTTATATTATAATTTATAATATTAAAGTATTATATTTATTTGTATTATTTTAAATAAAATTTGTATATTAGATTAGTGGAATTAAAATTATAAACATATGGTGAAATTATTGTTTATTTTAAAATGGCATGTTAAAGTTTAATTGAAGGAGTTAAATATTTGATTTTAAAAATGCATAATTTAAAATTTAATTGTGGAATTTAAATTCATGTGTAAAAGGTCCAATTATTAATTTGATTTAATTGGAAAAATATATATATGATATTGGGTTATAGTCCAAATATTGATCTTATTTTAACACAATAAGTTATGGAAGAGACCAAATGTTAATTTGATTAATTTTGTAATGATTTAATTTGCAAGGGCAATTGGTTATTTAATTTAAAGCGAAATGTTTTGAGTTATAGTTGAAAATACTTATTTTGTTAAGAACAATTAGAGAATAAAATATTAGTGTAATTTCTCCCCTATCTGAAAAGATGAATTCTTAATTCAGTTTTATCGATATAATGAATTACGTAATGAAATGAGAAATGGATTTAGAGTATCCAAATATAGTTTCTTCTATTGCCCTCAATGATTATGTCTTTCGTGTTTATGCTTTGAGAATGGGTTGAATACTTGTTAGTTTATAAGTCTTCTAGATGGTCTATTGTTTGTGAGGGTTGTCGTGATGTCAACTAGTTGTGAATTCTCTTGGTAGTGCATGGGATCGTGTTGCTTTAAAAATTAAATTCAGGGATTGATTATTATGAAGAGACAATTAATTATTTTAATTTAATCATTTTCTATTTGAACAATTTATTTGTTGAGAATGTATATTTTATGGTTTGAATAAATGGATGTATGTAATAAGAGTTTGGAAAGGGAAACTTTTAGATGAGATTAACATAGGGTGTTGTTGGAAAACTAGAAGAAATATAAGGTTTGGGTTAGGAAATTGAAAAGAATTATTGTAGAAGATTTATGTTAATTTTAAAGGAAAACAATGGATTCGACTTAAATTATTTGAACTAGTCTATCCTTTATTATAAATGCACTTATTTAGTTTTTTTTTTTAATTAATTTTGAAAGGACAATAGTTATTATGTTTTATTTCCATAGAGCAAATTAATCGTTGTGATTGGAATATTAAAGAATCTATATAATTGAGTTTATTAATATATATGTTTGGTGTATATATAATATGGAGCATATAAAAATATGTTAAGGGTAAATTCATTATCGTATTTCATTTTATTAAGATGTATGCAATATATTATTGAATAGAGATTTAAAATGGATTGATTAGTGTATATGGGTAAGTGGATAGAGAAACGATATTTTATTATATTAAAGAGATCGCATGTTCTAAATAGGAAATTGAATGAAATGTAAGATTTGGTTAGGAAATGGAAAGAGTTTACTTGCATGGATTTGTGTCGATTTAAAAGTAAATTAAGAAGTTGTTTTATTGATGAGGTAATCAATTATGTTATTTATTAATTTCTATTTAGATTAATTGAATCATTGTGATTGGATTATGAAAGAGATATGGATTTAGTATATCCAAAAGTAGTATCTTCCTCATGATTATCTTAAAGGATTTAATTCTCTATATTCAGTAAAGGGAAGTAAGTTTAATTGTTTTAGATTTCTAATAATGAAAGGGGAAATAGGGTTTATGATTATTTTAGATGATCTAGTTATCGTGTCTTTGACTTTGTCAACACTACCTATTGAATGAGTATGGATTTAGGAAATTCAAATATTAGATTTGATTAATGACTTGAATGCTTTTGTTGCTATGTCGTCAAGTTGCATTGTTGGTTTTGGGATTTAGTGTTAGTCCTAAATTATAAGTCTTCTAGGAGAACTTAGAGGATGAGGGTTGTTGAACCTTTATGTTATCTAATTGTTTTCCCTTGAGTAGTGCATGGAGTCTTTTCAGTTTACTCAGTTTCCTTGAACGAGGATCTTTTGCACCTCCTATGAAAGGAGTGGACTATGTGATTGTTGCTTCCAAGATGTTTGGAGTGAGTTCTATCTTTTGTTTCTTCATTTTTTTGGAGTGGATTATGATGCCTAGTTGATATGCACTTGTGTTTCCCTTGGTGGATCGTTTGGGTGTGTGTTGTCAAATAGAAGAGTGGCTTTTGTTAGGGGCCAGAGCCCAAAGTGGTAAATTGGGTAACCTTCAGAAGTGAGTTAATCAAGTGATAATTAAATTAATGTACTTAGATGATTAGGATGAAGTTCACACTAATCAAGATAATTTAATCCTCACTCATAGACACAAGGGCTTGTATAGACTTGGGATGAGTGAGAAGGCCTGGAATGGCATAGTCATTTATCTTGTAAGTACGAGAGGTATTTGATGCTACATGAGTGAGTATGAGTTTCGGGATTTGGTTGAGGCCACTAGGATTACCGGAGCCTATGAAGGATGCCCAGAGGAGATCTCATGACTACTATGCGATGACACTCTATCTAGGACAATTATTGTTAATTGTTTTATATGTATGGTTCTGTGAACATACTTGATCTAATTTATGTCTGGAAGGAACGTGACCTATGCCAGTGATGTTGGAGTTGTACTTAATTTGTACTTGTATGGTGATTGGGTTGTACTTGTTAGTTCATATATTTGGTTATATCAGTATGAGTCAGTATGAGTCTGCCTTTGGTTAGTGGTTGTAGATATTTGTCCATGTTACTTGGTTACTATCTCCTAGCATGGGGGGTGGGCCTTCAGGTAGCACTTGGTTGGGTGGAACATGCACCAAAACCGTTGGGTCCCCATCTATCTTCAGTACTTGGTGGCGAGACATCCTGATGGACAGCTCGCGGCTCTTGTTGTAATTTCTTCCATTGTAATATTTCAATTTGTATAAGATATTTTATCCCTCTTATTTTTATGAGGTGGAATTTTGTAATTGTAACCTTGAGTACTATTGCCTCATTCTGGGAATGAGTGATGTAACTATTGGATTAAGATAATGTTTATGAGATTGTATCTTCGTTGATTATCTTATTAGGTTATGTGGTATTCTTATGATGTATGATGTTTATTTCATAAAGTTCATAATGCTATGGTTATATGTAATATGTATGTGTGGGTTTAAGTAATCCTAACCTTGTAGCCTTAGAGGTTGTTGTTAATTAGTAAGTGAATGTGTATGTTAAATGCACTTTATAAAAAAAAAAATTGGTTCACTTAAGACATTTATTACAACTTCCTTTAGGCTTACTTGGTGGGGCATTACACAGCTTGAAGGGTGGAATTGAGCATATTCAATTCAGTTTACTTTAGTGGTGGGCCCTTTTTTTTCATGCTTTTATTTTCTACTCATGAGGAGGATATTTTAACTTCCAGTTCACTTTCAGTGCCACCTCCATGTAGTTGTTTGACTTTTAGTCAACTCAAAGACCAATTTCGAGTCACAGTTCAGTTATAGATAGTGTGAGATGGAGTTTTGAGTGTTTTAGGTTTAATTTACGGTAGTGGTGGGCCCTCTTTTTGAGGCTTTTTTATTTTTTATCATGAGGACACTTCATGATATTTTTCATTTCCAATTCACATTCAATTCCACCTCTTGGATTCTTTATGCATTCCTTTATTGTGCATATTGGAAAAAGTTATTCTTTCTCCTTTAGTTCTTATTTTTCGTCACTTTTGGTGTACCTTTTGTAGAGAGACAAAGATTTGTAACTCAACTTCTATATTAATACAGTTCTTACAACATTATAGGTTAATCATGTTTGTAATTTGCATATGAATTCCTTCTGATTTTTAGTATTATATAGTTTTTCCTTCAAGATTTCAGGTGTTTTCATTCTGTTGGATTCGATCGAGAGATTATTGTGTTTCATTTTAGAACCTCTAATATTTTTGCCTCTTTCATAAATGTATGCATGCAGTTATACTTAAGTTCATGGGTTATACATTGTGGATACAATTACTTATTATTTTGGTTGTGAAAATAGAGTTTTCCTTTGGGAAAAAATATTTTGTCAAAAGCCTTTGTATAAAACATTCAATTGTTTAAGTTGTCATATTCAGTTATGTAAATAAAAATATTGAGAAATCATTTGTGAGTTAGGTTGCATATTAAGTTTCATTTATTAGGTGCATCACCATTCATTTTAAGTTCAGTTTATGCATTCAATTAGATCCTTTCTTCCCCTTTTCCATCCAAGTCAAAGTTAGTCATTAGAGAATCAAAAAGGAAGCTGGCCTATAATCTAGAGGTCTAGTTTCATAATAGGATACCCAGAACCTGAAATTAGTCCAATGTTACATGGAATTGCAAAGCTTTCTAGCCTTGCATGTGTGTGCATATCCCTATGATAACAGTACACTTTGATGCTTTGGTTGTCTACCCTACCAAAATTTAGCCTTTTGTAATCATAGTGGACGTTCCTGGTGACCATCAGGTTCTTTTCCATTTACTTCATTGACTGATGGATGTCGTGACTTGTGAATCTTTTTTCCTTGATCCTTTCCTTTTATCTGATACCTAGGGCTATGAATTGTGGCACTAAAGTTCCTCTTGTTCAATCTCATGAATTTTCTTTGGATTGATATTGTCAATATCAACCTCTGCATCATAAACCTTGTCGAACCTTTCATCATGTGGCTACAAGTCTTTGAATAGGGTATGGGGGCACTTCATCTCTTGTTGAAACTTCTAGAATTCTACCTTCTTCCTTTCCGACCATCTCAAGTGTTTCAATTATGTGCTGAGGGATTTAACCATTGGTAGATTCCTCTGATATTCCACATGTGTTACATAGAAATTCAGCCATACTAGTCATTTGGATGGTATGTGGGCCAAGTTGATGTATATTTCTGGCCTTTCTTGAGTAAGATTTTTTCTTGACTCAAAATACTCCTCATTCTCATGTTCCAAAGTTGGGAGGTACCTTGTCAGATTGTATTCCCATGTGTTACAAATTAAAACCAAGTCTAAGACTACTAGTTTATTGGTGATCTCACCCTTTACCTTTTTCTTTTTTAGTGTTACTTGACTATTGGAAATGTTAAGGGGAAGCAAGTATAGCTTTGTCTTTTTCCTTCTAGTATCATAAGTGTTGTAAGTAAGGGTTACCTAACTTAATTCCTCTAAAGAAAAAACTCTATTAGTTACAAACATGGGGAGTCTGAAAGGCTCCCTAACAAAACCATGGAATTTGATAAATGTAAAATCCTCACCCAAGAAATAATCCATTGAGGTCTACAAAATCTTCATCCATTGCAAGACATTGGGAAAGAAATGGCTCATAGGGCATGGGAGAAAATCCTGAAGTACTGACCTCATAAAATAATCCCCAAACTAGTAGCAATCCCATTTTATTGAAACATGAGTCCATATAAAAATTGGCTGATAGAAACCCTTTACATCAAATCTAAACAGTGATAGAGTCCTCTCTAGAAATTCAAAATTTTGACACAAAATCAAGCCAACCAAGAAGGAAGAATACCTAAATTTATACTTAGTATCATAGGTCCTCAATTTCTCTAGCATCCCTTCGACTACTGAATCAACAAAGTCATAATATTTCTAAAATTTCTCCCTTTTTAGCATGAAATTCAGGCCCATTTGAAAGGGATGGACCTCTTCATCATCATCAAGGCCGTAAATCCAAGCCAACATTAAGAAAATAGATCATGTATCTTTCTTGAATTTTTTGTGAGCAAGAGGAAAATAAAAGTGATCTCTCTCTGGTCTTTCCTTCATTTCAACCTCATAAAAATTTCCCTTCTTGATTGCTGCATCCCAAAAACCTTCCATTTCTCCCTCATCAAAATGTTTGGCACCCCAAGTTGTAGAAATAAACAACATATCCCATATGGCCATTGTAGAAATTGTAACCTTGATCCTGTTGTCGGTAATAACTCTTGTCTCATTGTCGAATCTCTTGGCACATGTGTGTACTAGATCAGGGCATGGATGCATGATGGACAACATGAATTTTGGAAAACCATAATTCCAAAGTAGAGACATGAAATTTCTTGATGACTCATGTTGATTAATTCTTTGAAAGGCCCCCTCCCTAAGGTTTTTAGGGTTAGTCTCCAACTTTGGGTTGAAAAAATTGTCGATGTAATCTTGCACTGCCTCTTTTTTCATATGATTACCTGGTTGCACTAATTTGGTGTAATGAAACTATCTTTCTTCCAACACTGGACCTGTAAACATGAAAAATATACAAATTGATCGTATACACTTGATCTTGATTTTACTAACACTAGTTTGTCTTGAATCATCTCCTTTGCTAGTCATTTAATTAAATAATTTTTATTTAATTAAATTCATCATATTTCATCTCTTAATTAAATAAATCAAATTTATCTGATTAAGTCATCATCTTCTATTAATTAAATAAATCATTTTATTTAGTTAATCTTATAGTCCTCTTTTATTTAAATAATTCATTAATCTCTAAAGTAATCTCATTTAAATTAAATAAATTTATCTTTATTTGATTTAAAACTAACACCATTATCTTTAATTAAATAAATTAAACTTTATTTAATTAATTCTAAATTCATATTTCTCTCAAGTTTGATTTAAATTAATCCAAAAATCTAAATCAAATTGTCACATCAGCTAATCTCCTTTTAAATTAATCAAATCCTAATTAATCTTAATCTTAATCCCTCAAATCCTCTAGCTTTTGCAACTTGCACAAGTATATCATTTTATTTGATTTATTAAATCTCACATTTTCTCTCAATAAGGCATCAAACAGGGAATATTCTTCAAATTCAAAAATCCCTCCAAAAGGGTGTCTACATCCAACAAGGCATTAAAAGATAGCTTACAGGTCCTTTTCCTTTCATCAATTTCAAATCTCCACCTAACTGCATTTATTTGCACATTCATCAAAATGTGCTCATTCCTCATCCACTAGCATGTTGACAAGTGGCCTTTCGCTATTGGTCGGTCTTTTGTCCCACATTCATCCCTTTTGCCTCTTTCTCTATCATTCTCTTCTATAAATAGAAGGATCTCATTTGGGTTTTGGATCCACAATCTTTGGCATTTTGATCCACAACTTCATGCAACATCACTATCTTCAAGTTTTGATCAATCTCCAGCCGTCTTGATCCATTCTCATCTATTTTTCATATTTTCATAGCTAGGTTATGGAGAAATTTCACCAAGGAGCATCAAATATTCACCATTGATCATCAAGCTTGCAAGGAATTGGGAAAGGGACATTTTCCACATCAAAATGGCACCAATTCCCCCTTGGGATTGAGAGTTTGATCATTTAAATAGGATTTAATAGCTTTTTTACTGTGTTCTTCATATTATTTCTTGTTTTCATGTTTCAAATAGATTCCATGGGGAATGTTGTTTCTAACTTGCATATTGGACTAATTGTGTGTTTGTTCTTTGTGTTTGTGCAGGCCTCGGATGACCATTCATAGGGGCACTGGAAAATGCCTTCCTCTTGAAGATGTCAATGTAGCCTAGCCTCTTGGATGAGGCTCCAACCTTTCTACTAGATGTTGATTCTTGTGCCATGGTTGTATCAAGAAGTTGTAGAGAGTTTCTTCAATGAAATGACCACTTGCATTTTTATTACATTGAAAAAATCCCATTTAGGTGTAGTTAATTCCTTAGCATGTACATGTAGTCAAGGCTCTTCTATTACCGTTGGTCCACTAAATGCTGCCACTGAGGCAATATGTGTGGATTTGAGATCCATATCTATCAATAATGCAAAAAATTCCACGAGAATTGAATTAGTACATTCTCCATGTCGCCTCTTTTCACAAATAAGCTCATTGCTTTGGACAGCATGCTTTTAGCTATGAGAAACATGATTGAGTAATGCAAGGTACCTTTGAAAAGATGCACCCATTTAATTTGTCAGAATTTAGTGTGTTAATCCATGTATTTTCAAACAAGTGAGCTAGTTGGTGCTAATGATGGAAAATGACACATGTCGATGATTGGCCTATGCAAGAATTTACTCCCAACGCCCAAATTTAATTTTTAGGACCTTATGTCAAATTTTTTGCATGATTCATCTCTTGTCCTCTGATTGCTTTGTTATTTCCTCTGTTATTGTCTAGCCAAAAATAGACTTCTCTTTGGTTGTGTTTTTCGGCACATCTTTTCTATAAATAGCTATACCACCTTATTACAATATTCATTCAAAAAGTAGCCTTTTAAGTTTAGCGAGCTTTTCTTGCTATCTCCCATTCTGCTATACTTTCTTCTCTATCATAATGTTAGAAGGCCTAGGTAATATTATTTGGGTTCTACCATGGAGGCCACAATATTCCTTTGTGGGGGAGGTTTCCTGTGATAGAATTAAGAATCTAGTGAAGAAGTGTGACTGCCTTGGTATAGTTACATTCAAGTGGGTAGTCGGCTTGGACTATATTGATGATGAAAACCAGTTGAGAAGCAATTGAAACATTGTTTCTCACTTTTTCACCTCCCTACACAACTTGAACATCGCCAAGCCTATGATAGTTAAATTGTGTCACCAGATGTTTGACTCTATACTGCTAGAAGGACTCATTGAAATCGTGCAAGTGGTTATCCCCGATGTTGGTATTTTAAGTTCCATAGACATTCGTAAGCATGTTGACTATGGGATTTACATGGTTTGGTTGTCATTCCTCTATGAGTTTCACAACATGGACCTTGATGGGAATCATTCATTGCCTCTACCAGTGGCCAACTACCTACTATAGGAGTATGGCATGGAATGCATTTCTGAGCTCAATTGGAGGAAACACTTCAAGTTCCTGGTATAAAGTTGTGACAAGGAGAATTGAGGTCTATGTTGTGTTGAGCCCACATGTGTTGTGTGTTCACCCCCCCCTTCCACCTTGACAAAGAAGAAGAAGAAGAGCCTGACTGGGAGTCACTTCAATTGTGTAACCACGAATGGAGGCCTAAATTTTAGTATTTTTGACACGTTGCCTCCTTTTTGCTTCTTTTTTCCTTGTGACTCCTTTTAGGTTTTCTTGAGAGGGCTTAATGCTAAAATATGAGCCTCATGCTTGTGTTACACTATAATTTTTTTATCAATATAATATAATACAATAATTTTCCACTTCTTCAGTGCTATTCTTATGGCTTATTCTCAAAATTAAAACATATTTACAAAAAAATTACATATGGTACATAACTATGAATTCTTTTTAAGGAACTTTCTTATTAATTGAACAATTTTAGATAAATATTGTTCACTAATATATCTAGAATGTTACCTTACATATATTCTAGCTCATATTCATTATTTTCCTTGCATGTGTTAATATGGAAGGGTCCCTTCTATAGCACTTCAAATTTTGTATGTTGACCTAGTTTCGTAGGGCACTCATCATACTTTAGTACTAGGCTCGCTTCCATGAAATCTCAGTTGGAGGTATTTTTTTCTAACCATTTCTTTACTATCTGTTGGTAGCTAATCATGGACCCATAAACCTTTTTTCTATCCTCCTCGAGTTTGAGGAGTTTTTCCAACCTCACTTCCATTTTGTCGCTTTCTTCAATCTCTAAGGCCTTCAGTAGTGGAAAGGTAGGGATATCTATGGAAATAGGTAGAACCATTTATTTTATGTATACTAGTTCATAAGGAGAGGCCTTTACGATCTACTTGGGCATAATCTAGTCTACCCATAAAGTAGCTCATAGGTGCTTGTGTCAATCCCTTTATCACTCTAACCCGATGCATTTGATTAACCTAATTAGGTTTTTATTGGTCGACTCTGCCAACCCATTTCCTTGCATGTAGTAATTAGATGAAGTCTTAAGGTAAACCCCATGTTTGATAGAAAAATTCAACATCCCTGAACCTATAAAAGCTCATGCGTTGTTGGATATGATGGTTTTTGGTGAGCCAAATCTGGTTTCCAACTCTTTAAGGAAATTGACAATGTTTTCCTATGTAGCATTTTTTAGGGTAACAACATCTGTCCACCTTGTGAAGTAATCGACTGCCATAAGGATCCAATTATGGCCAGCACTGGAAATAGGATTTATCATCCTAACAAAATCCAAACCCCATTGAGCAAAGGTTTCCTCAGTTATAATTGGGCCCAAAGGCAAGGAGGAACTCTTTGTTTTTCTAATAAAATATTGGCACTAAGTACACTTTTTCACCAAATGGTGCACTTCAGAAAACATGGAGGGCCAATAGTACCCTCCTCACATTATCTTTAAGGTAGTAGTCTTGGTGGAGAAATGGCCACTCTCTGGACTGCTATGAAATTTATTGAGAACTCTATCCGCTTGTTGCTTATTCAAACATCAAAGTAGAACACCATCATAATTCCTTTTAAATAAGACACCTTCAATTAATACATACTTGGTGCCTTGCATTTGGTTGTATTTCCTTTTCTAAAATGAAAGGTTGGTTGGGTACTACCCCTTTTTCATATATTTTGTTTTATCCTTCACCTAGGACTCATCGAACTTGAACTGGTTTGCATAAACATGATCGATCTCCTTCTTAGCTATGAAACTTGATTCTTGTGCAAGATATTTGCATAGACCCCTTCCCCAAACCAGCTTGGTTGGTCTAATATTGACATCATACTCTAGAATCTTGGTGATCCAGTTTTATCTCTTCTCGTTAATCTTACCTTTGATGATATACTCCCACACACTAGGATGTGTGATGAGGATGGTGACTCTATTGGCTAACACTAAGTGCCAAAATCTTGCTTTATAAAAAAATATACTTGGTTTCATACCCTTTAAAATTTATTGAGTGAAATGTGATAGGATGCTCTCTGTTATTCCCCTCATCCTTTTGAGTGAGTATGAAAGCTATTCTATGTTAGGCACTATATACATGGATTAGAAAATATTTATAAAATTTTGGGTTAGCCAAAATTGGAGTGGTAGAGGAAGCTAACTTTATTTTCTTAAAAGCTACTTTGCCTTTGGGGGTACATTTGAATATTAGGTTCTTTATGATCTTTAGTGTAATAGGTCTTGCGATGCCTACAAAGTCTGAAATGAACGACCTGAAAAAGTTGATCTTTCCTAGAAAATATTATAGACCTTTCTAATTCACTAGTAGGGGTAACTCCATTATAGATCTCACCCTTTCGAGGTCTATTGCTATTCCCTCCTTCAATACTACAAAACCAAGTAACTTACCTTGGGGTACTTCAAAAACACATTTTTTGGGGATTTAAGGAAATCTCAAAATGTTGTCATTTCTGGAAAACCTTTTCTAGATGATCAAAATGATCATCCTTTGACTTTGAAAATATGGTTAGGTCATCCATATATATTGAAATGATCTGACTAAACAATCCTCTGAAAGAAATATCCATTGCTCACTGAAAAGTCACACCATTGTTTGAAAGTCCAAAGGGTAGCTTTTCATATGCGAATATTCCCCACTTAGCAGTAAAAATTGTCTGATATTGATCACCTTCCTATACATATACCTAGTTATAACCCAAAAAATCATTGAGCAATGAGAACATCTCTGATCCGGCCATAGTCTACAAAATATGCTCCATTGATGGCAAAGGGTACTAGTATTTGAGCGATGCTTTATTCAAATATCTTTAATCAACATAGAGTTTGATATCGCCATTATTTTTCTAAAGTGGTACTAGATTAAACACCTAGGTGGAATTCTTAATTGAATATATGATTCTTGATTCGATCAATTTTGTGAGTTCTTGTGCCATCAATGCTTCCACCTTTGGATTGACTAGTCTTTATTTTTGTCAGATGGGCTTTGATCCTTTTCACAATTCAATAGTATGCTGAATTATGCCTGGATCATACCCTCAAAGATCATCTTAAGTATAGGCTATGACCCCATCATATCTACAACATAGATCCTTTAGTCTTTCCTTATCCTTTTATGGAACATCCCTTCTGACTTTTAACTCTCCACCACTTCCGACATCAAGCTCTTTATAATCCCTCACATCTACAGTGAACCTCTATTTTCTATTTCTTATGTCTTCAAAATCGAAAATATTTTCAAGGGAAATTAATCCTTGAGGAATATTATTGCCTTTCAATAGATAACCTGCTCTTCAGTAGATTTTGCTCAAGGCTATGAATAGTCAGAATCTCCTCCCAATTTCTCTAAAAAGGAGGCGATTTGAATATCATCCTCAAACACTTGCTATTTTTTATCATTATTAGGAATTTCTGGTCGGATGATGATTTTTATTACATTCTACTTTGTTGTTGAATTGGGAATTGGCTCAAATTGCAAACCAATTGAATCCATCTATCGACGACACTATTTTGAGATCGAGGGATGAGTTATACATTAAAATCTTCAAAGATATCAATCAAATACCATATCCAATGTCTGTATGACTTCACTCATGTATTCTTTACAATTGCTTTCCCATGGACCTAGCTCATAACCAACTCTTAATCTTTGAATTCTTGCATTCTCTTTATTCCCATCCGCTCTACAAGAATTAGACCATGGACCAAGGCTTCATACTCCACATAATTGTTCAAGTATGAGAACTAAAAATGATACACCTTGAGGGTCTCTGATCCTATCGGAGACACTAGTTAGACACCCTCTCCAGAACTGGTTTTGTATTTGGTTCCATTAAAACATAAGGTTCGTAGATCGTTGTCACCCAAATCATCATATTCCTCCTGATCCTTTATCAATTTTGTGAAGACTTGATCATCATCGTTGATCATGTAGGTGCCTAGTCACATTGCATAATTTTTTTTGAATGGGTCAGAGGCAATGAATTAGTTGAGGAGGACCTCCTCTTCGGGAGTCCGATCACTCATTTCTTCCTTGTCCTCCAACATCTCTACATAATATCCCTCCCTTTTTGAGAAGGATCTATGTGCTTCTTCAAAGCATAGGACTATATTGTCCGCTATGTGTTTTGGATGCAAATATTCAGACACTATTTTCATCTTTTTCCCATGCCTGGTCCTTAATATCAGGTGGGACCAATCAAGCACTAAATATCCACCAAGATTTGTATTGAAATCTCTTGAAAGACACATCTTGAAGACTGAGGGAACGTCTATCACCACTACTTCTTGCATGAACATTTGACTTGGACATGAGAAGAAGTTTAAGGATAGATATTTAATGTGACCAACAATCATAACCTTCTTGCTATCTAATTGCATGATTCCTCTCTCAAGGGGCTCATACTTAAGTTTCAGGGCATCAACCACTTGCTTTGGCATGATTGTTGTACTAGCTCTCGAATCAATCATGTTATTATGTAAAAGCTTATCTCCCACAATAAGTGTTAAAAATAAAGGTGTGGGCTTTGGCTTACTTACCTCTTTCTCTTTTGCATTGTCCATGTCATTCACATAAGCTATAGATTTACAAGCTACTTTTTCTTCATTCTTTAATGCTTCCCAAAGCAACATATTTTGTTTAGTAATGAATATGACATCCCACAAGGATACATTAGCAGACACTTTCTTCAATTGTTTCACCACATTGAGCATTCCAACTGGTTGGACCTTTGTCTTAAATGGTGTGATCTCTCTCATCTTCAGAGGAAATCAATCCGTCATGAATGGGATCGACATCCAATCCAAATCCTTCACTAGAAATGATGGATTTTGCAATTGCTGAGTAGGTCAGTCGGCTGCCTGTGGGACCTACTTTTCTTATAGTTATGGTTGTCATAGTTGATGTCACAACAGAGCTTTTTGTACATATTCTTGCATGATCCTTCTTTTGGATCTTATGTTGTGGTTTGACTTCACTTGTGGAGCACTAAGCATTAGAGCTTCATTTGTGCATGCCACATCTTCTTCCTCCATCCATGAAAATAGCGCCTAGTCAAGTGTTATATTCAATTCTTTCTCTAAAGATATCCCTTGGATTTGTTCTCTAAAGTGGACATTTTCCATTTCAGGGGACTTGCATTCTTTCCCATTTGGGAGCACACCCTTTCTTCTTTGTTCTACTATCTTCCTTTCTATATTTTCCCTCGAGAAATTTTGGGGCATGTGACTATCACTACATGGGAAGCACCATGCGTTCTCATCTTCCACCATATTGTTCTAGATTGGGATAAACTCTTTACTATGGTTGTCCTTGACTATCTATAGCATCATAGTGATTAGAACTATCTATTTTACGAATGTCATTTTTTGACCTCCTCCTCTCGAAGATCCTTGGTACATTTTTTGTTGATAGGATGGCCTCCCCCCTAATACGTTTGAGTGGCTTGCTTCAGAGGTGTTGCTTTTTTATTCTTGATAAGGACTAACTCATTAGAAAAATACTACATGAGACTCTTCATATCATTGATGTCAGTTGCTAGAGAAGAAGAGCCCGACGTGCTTGGTTGCATGATAGGATACACATACATGGATTGTGATGTAGCCAAAGTAGTCACTTGTATAATGGAAGTTCTTGGAGTAGCTTCCTCCCGAGGACTACTAGGGATTTCTATGAATACAAGCATTGGAGGTCATGATGGAAACTTTCTAGCATCAATCAAACTATTATCCATGCTCACAAACAAATCATATATGTTGGGTAAGATATCCCCTCTCATAGAGGTGATCATAATTGTGATGTCTAAATTAAAAGACTTCAAGTAGAAAATAATTGACATCACAGTTGGGGATCGGGCAGTCACAAGGATTATTTTCCAAGTTTTGTGTAACCTAGTGTTGAATTCTCTCATGGCCTCTCGCAGGGCTCTTTTAATAGTGATTAGTTGATATAGTAATGAAGATCGATCTCCCTTCTCTAAGAAGTGTTTGAAGAACCTTTCTATGAGTTGATCCTAGGAGTAGATAGAATCGAAAGCTAAAGATCAATACCAATCTTGAGATTTTCCTTTGAAAGAGGCAACCAATAGCCTAAGAGTGATATTTTTCTCCACTATGTTATGCGCCCTACATACCTCCACTATATCTTGGAGGTGTTTGGAGGGGGTTTTGAAGTCTTCTCTAAAAAAAATTGTAATAGCCTTGAGGGCATTAGCGGGTATATTAGGCCACACATCTAGGGGTATAGGTGGATGTAGTGGACTACCACTATCCCAAGTTATGAAATTTCTAGGAGTAGAGGTAGGTGCATGAGCCATGCAGAACATATTCCTATGAATCAGGTATATCGATATTCTAATTTGGAAAGTTTGGCCCCTAGGCAGGGTAGATAAGTCGTTAGATCTTGGGCTCTTACTTCTCGCTCTATTACTCCTTATAGGTGATACAAAACATGTAAGTCTTCTTCTCCTAGGTATGAAAGTGGGAAACTAAGAGTAATCAAAATGGCCTCTTGAGGATGCTCTTGTTTGGAATCTGGGCATGAAATTTCTAGCTTCTTTCCTTGGCCTAATTTAAGAAATATTTCTGACTTCCAATTAGATGTTTGGAAAATTATGGGTCACATTGGGCATGCCAGAAAAAGAACTATTGATCATCAAAACTTGCACCTGTCTGATAGCCTTATGGTAAATTCAACAAGTGGGGGACCAATTTGCGCCTCACTAAATACCTTTGATATTTTTATAGAAATTCGACTCTTCTCTAAGTTTAGGAAAAAGGGTAGAAGAAAATGTAAATATAAAACATAAAAAAAGGTGATGTGCCAATGTTTTTACAATATTTCAAAACACAAATCCTTTTCTATGAATGATATATTAGACACAGAATTCCACAACCCTTCATTGTTGGGAAGAGCATGAGTAGGAAGGGCTAAATACAAGGACAATGCAATCTTTCAAATCTCTCATATGGGAACTATTCATTAAGGTTCGATCAAGCATAAAATTTCCAAAAGCTAATAGAAAAAAAATAAGAAAGTTGCACAAACCGTTCCTCTTAATACAACATAATATGAAGAATCAATAACCCTTAAAGAAACTAGAGAAGTTCAAGGACACAGTCCAATTTCTACAGGCTATTACTTTCTCACATAAGCTCACATCATGAAAATCAACTAATTAAACTATTTGAATTAAGCTTAACATAGTGTTTTATTTTGAATGAAAACATAAAGAAGGAACTTGACAAAGGTCATATCATACACAGTTTCAATTTTTTTCCAAATAGATCATACTTAAATATCAAATAAAATTTTAAACAAAGGTTGGATCTGCCAATCTGACAATATTTTGAGTTAAAACAATATAACATGTTAGAAAGAAGCAGTGTTCTACCAAATTCTAATAAAAATACTTCTATAACTAAGGAAAACTAAAGAATTTATTTTCCAAAAGGGGAAACTTCAAGAACTCTTTCTATTGTTGCCGCCTCCTATTTATAGCTAAAAAGGGAGAGAATCACCACAAACATTCTAGAAGTAAAAAATTCCTGATGTTGACATCTGATAGCTCACGATCTGATTGTAAATTTTTAGTTGGTCATGGTAATATTTTCTCATTAATTATCAACTACTTCATTTATGTCACTTATATATTTAACAAATATTACCCTCCATAAACACCCGAATCCTAGAAAACAACTTGAAAAAATCTAGTTCATCGATCACATAGGTTGACGATGTAGACTCAAAACTTCTAGCTTGAAAATAAAGAAAACTTAGCATGCCCTGACAAACTCTAGAAAGATTGATTTTTAAAAGCGTAACCTACCCAAAACAAAGAGATGACATGCTGAGCAGGTAGAGAGTTTTAGAGTTATGAAGATATCCCTAGAGAAAATTCCCAGCGTGCTGACATGTGTCCTCGTTTTCCTCCCGAAAGTAAATCTATAAAAAAAATCCACATAGACACCATGTGGAGCAATGCACACCTTTTGGAACAACCTTTTCTTTGAGTGCAAATTCATCCTGAAACCAAAAAGTATAAAAGCCAAAAATAAAAATAAAAGACTAAGGAAAAATGTGCTTCACAAGTTGAAAAGGAGAAAGAAAAATAAGCTATAGTATATTATATATAATTTTCTTTCATTTTTACTCTCTAGATAAAAGATTATTTATCATGTATGTTCTATTACATATGGCTCATGTACTAAATTAGATCAATTTATTATTATCACTAATGGAAATGATGTGAATATTATAATAAAAGGACCTAATAATATCCCTAATTTGTGAGACACTTACAACTCAACAAGGTAGAAATATTATATACAATAAAGAGAAGTGTAAAACTAAAAATTTGACTGGTAAACCCATAAATTTGATAATGTAGATAGGCCTAATTTTTTTTGAATGATATTGAGCAAGTCTTCATATTGAGTGGACTCATTCTATGTTATAATTTCCATAAACGGTAAAATGTAAGGAATAATATGATTTATTTTAAAACTTTAATGAATATCATACCTTTGTAAGTATTGAATCAATTATGTTTACAAGTTACACAATAATTTGGGAAAATATTTTCTATGGATTTGAGATAAGTCTTTGTCATTTGAGTAATGAAATATCTATACTTCAAGTCATTTTTGTGTGAATAATATGGGTACAATAGTGAACATCCCACCACAATAAGATTTGTTGTTGTCAAGGAGGTAGATAGTAGCAATTAGATTTAAATTGGTATTCATGTGCCTTTTTCCTTAGCAATGAGACTCACATTTTTGTAGATGGGGAATCAAGAAATAAAGATATTATTAAGGATACCAATACTCTTCATCAAACTATTTGTTACATTGACATAGATGTATAACTTTAGGATTGTGATTAGTAGTGAAAAAGGCCATAATGACTATACATATAGCTCTATATACAAAGACATTTAGTCAAATGGAATGTAATCATGAATTTTAATAGTTCTTGTTTAAAAGAAATTGATAGATAGGGTAATTTTTATTTATAAAAAAGGTCAATCTTTCAAGGTGTGTGCAAGAAGTTGAGTCCACTTTTTGGGTAGAAAGTGGAAGTGCTTTCCTTAATTTTTTAGAATTTTTCATAGTTGACCTTAAAATTTGAAGCACTTAGAAATTAAATCTTAAAAAAGTCACTCATCATAAAATGTAGTACTCAGAGTCTAGTTTCCAAATATGTAATTTATTTTAATACCCAAATGATACAAATTTATTTTCTATATGCATTTCTAAAAACCACTTTTTAAAAGTCACTTTTTTTACCATACCATGCATGCATACATCATCCATATTTTGACCTAAATAATCATATTTTTATAAATGCTTTTGGGAAAATATTTCTAACACACTAAAGAATGCTCACGATATCTTTTATATCCTTTTTTAATATCTTTTTCGTTAATTTTTTATTGGCCATATTTGTTTTTTTGAAAAATCATAGTGTACATCGCACATAAGATGACCTAAAATTATCATTTTTTAATTTTTTTTCAAATTGAAAAGAATTGTCTAAATTACAATTTCATAGAATTCACTTTTCAATTTTTTTATTTTATTAAAATACTAAAAAATCTAGATATTTTAAGTTTATGGACAAGTTTCATTAAAAAATAATTTAAAAATAGAAACAATAATTCAACTGTAAAAAATTACATATTTGGAATCTACACTATCTCATCTATAATGGGTCTTAATTTTGTCAAAAAATTCTGCAAAAAAAGTCTTCACCAAACACAAAACTTGAAACATCTACCAAAGATCTTAAGGTTTTCCATATATTACCCATACACATGTCCATAATGAATTTTTATGCAAAGTTTCAAATATGATATATTACAATTTTCTGATTTTTGAATGCAAGATACTAAAAATGATATGTTTTCAATACCAATTTTGATTTCATAAAATGCACTTAATTTGACCAATTGCACTTAATGCAAATAATGACAATTTTTTCTAATTTCTGAAACTAAAACCTAGATTTAACAGTACATCAAAATGAAGCAAACACAGACCAATAATTTACTAGAAATTTGAAACAACACTTGTATAGGTATAGATTCACCCTAGGGTGAATGGATCTTAACATAGGGGTTGCAAAAGTTTAAATCTAAGTCTAAAGTTGAATGTTATGGTTTCCTATTCCATATTATAAATTGTGGTTTCAGTGACTGATTTTTCTAGATTTTGATGTCTAAATGCATGTCCAATTAATGACAAATGAAGAAAAATATGACACTTTTTGAAATGCAACTTTTACTCAATTTGTGAATATGAATGATTGAGCATACACTAATATGCAAGTACTATGCAAAATTAATGTAATATGCATGCAATTTTTTAATTTTTTAAAATTTAAAGGATTTAAAATGCAAACCTAAAACCCTAAATGTGATGAAAATAAATGAAATGTAATGCAAAGTAATGCAAATCCAAGATCTAGGGTTTTAATGGACTTCAAATTCAAAATATTTGATGTATAATGTTAGGTTAACCAAAATGAAACATAAAAAAAAATGTTTCACCAATATGAAAGGGGTATGATGCACCTATCTTCCTTAGTTCACTAGGGAAAATGGATCCCCTCGGTTAAGATTGAATTTCAACCCTTAGGTGAGTCACACTTGATGGAATCTTGTTATTTTCCTTATGACCAAGGATGGTGTAAATCAACCTGAAGTGCATTTTTGGGAGAAAAACTAAAAATAGTAAACAAACCAATTATGTAATGTAAAACATGAAACCTCTAAATTAAACCTTTATATGATAGAACTAGCAAAGTTTCAACATATCTAAGAAGAATTGGAATTTTATACCTGCCACAAAAAGATTGTGCTAAGTTTCCTCTTAGGACTCATTCGCCCAAGGGTGAATGGATGATTTTATAGGGGTTGAAAATATGCTTTTATAGTCTTCTTCTCCTTTGTCTTCACTCTTGATTCCTCTAGGTTTCATAGTCAAAATTTCGGAAATAAAATTCTGAAAGTGAGTTTCTATGGCTTGACAACATTGTTGACAACTTTTACAACTTTGACAACTTTTTCATTTTTTATCTTTTGATATATCTTCAATCCTTCTTCAACCTAAGATCTACAAAAAACACAAGAGGGATTTTTTTTTTTTTTTGGTGAATGGGGGTTTACCTTGTTTTTGTAATTAAACCTTAAAATGAAACAATGAAACATGAAAGGAATGATGAATGAACAATTTCTATGATGTAACTCACCAAATTCTTGATTGGAAACCCTTGAAGGACTGAAACTTAGTACATCTCTCCAAGGTCTAAATCTTGCATCAAATTTATTGATTGATGATGTGATCTTGATGCTTGAATCTTGACTTGAATGATTGAAACATACATCACAATTTTAGCTCAAAAAAAATGCACAATGCTTGATAAATTTGACATGATACTTAAGATCTCAAATTTTGCAACAAATGACTAAGAAATCTGTTCTTGAACACCTTTGACAATAATATTTTCTTTAAGAATAATCTCTTTCTTGTGCTAGTATTTGAATTGATAAAAAGACCTTCCTTTATAGGTAATTTTCTAATTTCTTGAAAATTAAATATTACAAGCTAAAATTTGAATTTAAATTTGGGATCATAAAAAGGCCACCAAAACATATTTAGAATTTGAATTAAGCAACTAAAGGGGACCCATTTTCCCTTGGTGAATGGGTCCTAACCTAAATTTCTAGGACCTATTCATTTTGGGGTGTGAAAAATGATAATTGCATTAATTAAACCATGATTCCCATTTCATAAATTGCAATTAATTAGGCTTATAGATGCAAAATAGGGCCAATTAAAGGCTTAATTAAGTACAATTAATTGTTGGAAAATTGTGTCTCAACCTTGCAATTATATAAATTTCATTGTTGATAGGATATATATATGAATACATACATACACACACACACACACACACACACACACACACACACACACACACACACACACACATATATATCCTAGTTACACGAATAGGTGTAATATACAATGGGAGCATGGGGTGGAGGCGAGGAGTGGGATGCATGTAAATAATTTTTTGTTAACTTTTTCAAAAAAGTTCTAAATGACCGACATACATTAAATAAATGATATATTGTAAATCTAGACAGTTAATTATTACGTTTTAGATCTAATGGTGTATATTTTTTTGGCCTATCTTTTTTGCAAGAATGGAAGGATTGAAGGTGTTGTCATTGATGTCAACTATTCAATTGGTTATCAATTGGTTGTTGTTGACTGCATATGTCAAGGATATTGTATTGAAGGAAGATTGCAAGTGTTCAGTGGTTGCTCGGGGTTTTGCTCCTATGTTTGTGTGGTTCAAATATGTTGATCATGATTATTGGAAGTTTCTATGTCCAAATTTTTGGTTGTTGATTCATTGTTAAGTGTGATTTATTTTCACTAGTTGTGTACTATGGTTCTCTAAGGTTCTAGTTGAGGTTCAAGAGAAATATTGCTGGTCTAAATTTCTCTTTGTTAAAGTCTAACAACTTATGTTTCGAGTTTTGTGTTGCTATGATCTTGATAAAGCTTATATTAGTATCTAAAAGGTTAATGCCTATTTTTTATGTGTTTTATAATAGTTTGATCAAACTTTTGTTAAACACTATCTTTAGAGTTAATGAAGTGTGTTTTTGGGTCGCCCTCATTCTAATTACACCTTAGGATGTTTTGGCGTTGAGTTAATTTGAATTAAATAATGGATGGATGACTTTGGATATGTTTCAAAGTTTGAGATGGTATAAATACAAGAGGATTTAGTGGTGAAGAAAGAAACACAAGAGTAAAGAAGAGAGATGAGTGAGAAGAAAAAGAGTACATAGATGCGAGATCGATGATTTTCAATGAGTGTGGAAGATCAATGCTAAGCCTAAATGCTATGTTTTGAATGCAATGAGAATAAGGTGTACTCTATCATTCATGCATGCCTACAATAGGTTGTGGTATATTTCTCTATTGCATTGAGATTGATGTCTCTTTATAACATCTCTTTTATCTTCTTTGTATCTTTGTGGCAGTGAGCCCTTTGGGTTGTTCGCCCTATTGAATAGTGAGTCTTGTTTTGGATAGTGAGTCTATTTTTGGTAGTGAGCCTTGTTTCTCAGGAAGTGAGCCTCTTGTAATTGGTTTTGATATTGTCTATAGTGTGAGTTAATCCTTACCATGGTTTTTCCCTCATTGGGTTTTCCATGTAAATCTGGTGTTGTTGCGTTTGTGTGATGGTTTTCATTTTTTGCAATTGTACTTAATGTTTAATCATTTAAACAGTGTTAAGGATTAATTTTGATAATTAAATTAAAAGTTTAATTTTGTGACAAATGATTCAGCCCCCTCTTAGTTGTCCTATTCAAAAATATTTCCCTAGAAGGTAACTCTATTTAATGAGGTCATTGCACTACAATTATAGATGTTGATGTATTTTGAGAGCCAGATATAAGTCATGTTGGTTTTTGATCTTTGGTGGTGATACTCTTGTGAGAAGATTTCTCTACAAGTATATTGTAATATTTGTGATTTCTAAATAATATATTGGGAAAATTTTGCAGTGGGGTTTTTCTCCTAAAATGGTTTTCTCCATGTAATTCACTTAGTTGTTGTATGCATGATATTTATGTTTGTTTATGTTTATGTTTCTATAAGTGTTAAATATCTATAAATTTTTTCATTATTATCCTCTCAAGATTAGTGTAGGAAGTTGTTCCACTACCTTAGCCTCCTTACAATTTGTATCAGAGCTTGATCACCTTTGGTTTTAGTTGTGGGTTGTTGGTTTTTTTGAACTAATCCAGATTTGAGTGGGAACTTATGTAAAAGATACTTTACATGATCTTGTTGTAGAAATTTTTAGATGGAAAGTTCATTAGGGAGAACAAAGGTTGATAAATTTTCCAAAAATAATTTTGAGATCTATAGAATCTTAAGATGGGGGATCTATTGATAGGCCAAGATCTGTGGGATGTTGTTGATGAGAATATTTCAAGGCCTACAAATCCTACTCAAGCTACTCAATATGATGTTATCGAACATAAATCCATGGGTCTAATCAGACTATGCTTGGAAAACTCTATTTTAATTAATGTCCATGAGGAGACCTCTACAGAAAAACTATGGAAGAAGCTTGGTGAGATGTATCAAGATAAATCTTTAGTGAATAAGATTTTCTTGAGGAACAAATTATATTCCTTGAGAATGGAAGAGGGTGGATGAATCAAAGACCACCTTGGAAGCATTTAGTAGCTTAATTGACATCAATTGGTGTTAAAATGGATAAGGAGGAAAAATGTCAGATCTTTCTTGGTTCTTTGCCTGATTTGTGGGATTCTCTTGTTATGGCTATTGGGAGTACTTCTATTATTTTGAAGACCGAAGATGTGGTGGGTTATTTTCTTTTTGAAGAGATGAGGAGGAAGGTATCCATCATTGGCAAGGAGGCTCTAAATTTTCATGGAAGACCAAAGGAAAAGGGAAAGATGAATGAGAAGCATGGCAAATCAAAGTGCAAGTGGAGATCTAAATCTCCTGGAAAGTCCAAAGTTATTTGTTGGAACTACGGTAAGCCTAGACATGTTTATAAGGAATGCAAAGAAGAAAAGAAGAAGAAAAGTACGAGATTTGATTATGATTTTGAGTCCAAGAAGGAAGATGGTGATGCATTCATTGCAACTTTGGAAATTAGTTTAGGTAATGATGCATGGTTAATTGATTCAGATGCATCTTTCCTTATGACCTTTAATAGGGATTGGTTTTTTGAATATGAAGAATTTGATGGAGGTAAGGTTTACTTGGGTGATGATTCTTATTTAAATATTGTTGGTTGTGGTAAATCTAAAATTAGGTTCCCTGATGGTGGAATAAAAAGGATTAATGTTGTGTTGCATATCCTTAGATTATCATGAAATCTATTACTATGAGAAAAATAATAGATATGAATGTGTAGGTAGTATTTTTTGATGTGGGATGTAATATGGTTAGAGGTGCTATGGTGATTGTTAGAGGTTTTAGATATGGAACATTGTATAAGCTTGAGGTATGCACTATTGAGTGTAATAGTATTTTTATGAAAATAAAATATGTGGAAGAGATGAGGGTTTCACCTTCAATAGATGGTCATGGTTGTTGGGTACCCAAGGGTGCTCATTATTATAAATCAAAGTTACCTACATAGAAAACTATGTTATGGAACTAGAGACTTGGCCACATTGGAGAAAAGGGTCTAAGGACCTTGAAAAATAAAAACTTTGTTGAAGGTTTGTTTGATTGTAATCTTGAATTTGACTTCTATGAGAATTGCATTTATGGGAAAAAAAACCATGTTCAATTTTACTCAAGCTCTCACAAATCTTGTGGTCTATTGGATCTTATTCATTGTGATGTGTTTGTTCATGTAGGATTTCCTTCAATTGGTAAATCCACATATTATGTTTAATTTATTTACGATTATAGTAGAAGTACATGGGCATATCTTATAAATATTAAATCAAAAGTTTTTATTCGATTAAAATAATTTAAAGTAATGGTTGAGTTGCAGACTAAAAATAAAATTAAATGTTTGAGGATTGATAATGGTTGTGAATTTTTCTCTAATGATTTTGATATATTTTGTAAAGTTTTTGGTATTCATAGATCGAAGAAAAAATTTTCTTCTCCATAAAAGAATGGATTTGTAGAAAGAATTAATAAGACACATATGGAGAAGGCTAGGAGTATGTTGAGTGGTGCTAGTCTAGAACAAAGGTTTTGGGTTGAAGTTGTTGCCACTGCCTGTTACTTGATTAATAGGTTTCCTACATAATCTCTTGTTGATAATATTCCTTTAGAGGAATGGTTGAGTCGCAAGCCTTCATTAATACATCTTAGAGTTTTTGGTTGTGAGGCATGTACACATGTTCGAAAGGAGAAATGAATAAAGTTAGAGAACAAGGTTGTGAAATGTATCTTCATCAGATACAATTATGGTAAGAAAGGATACAAGCTTTGGGATCCTATTCCATAAAAGGTAATATATAGTAGGAGTGTGATTTTTGGAGAAATTAAGCCTTCTTTTGTTACATTACAGCCAAAAAAACCAACAAGAATATTTGATTCAATTTCCTTTCACACTTGAGAATGTTGAATTTGGGCCCATGGATAGAGAAGAAGTTGAGGAGAGCTCATCTAGCTCTAAATATTTAGAAGAGGAGGAATAACCTCCGACTCAACTTGTTCATAGGTCTGCAAGGCATAGAAAACCACCTGAAAGGTATTCACCTGATGATTGGAGATGTATTTTTCTTTGAATACTAACATGGATAAACCCAAACTGGTAGAAGAGGCATCAAGTATGAATGATGTAGAATCTCAGAAGATTTTGATGGATGAAGAAATGACATCTTTGAAAAAGAATGATACATGGGATCTTGTACCATTTCCTAAAGGATGAAAACATGTTGGTTGAAATGGATGTTCAAGAAAAAGATTAGTTCAAATGGACGTATTGAGAAGTATAAGGAAAGGTTGGCTACAAAAGGTTACTCTCATGTTGAGGGTGTTGATTATAGTGAGATATTTTCTCCTATTGCCAAAATGGCATCCATTATGTTTTTTCTTTCTATTGTTGTTGGTTATGATCTAGAGGTTGAGAAAATGGATGTTGGAGGATGATATTTATATGACACAACCAAAACACTATGTGGTGAAAGGTAAAAGTAAGTTGGTTTGGCAATTGAAGACATCTTTTTTATGGCCTAAAATAGAGTCCTAGGATGTGGTACTATAAATTTGATACATATGTGTTGATTTTGTGATTTAAGTGTTCTAAATTAAATCATTATGTTTATTATAAAATTGATGGTGATCATTTCCTATTTATTACATTCTATGGCTTGGCCAAAGTAAGTATGTCAATTCAATTTTACATGATTTAACATGCAGTATTGTAGGCCATTGTGTGTTCCCCTTTTTGTTGGAACAAAGTTATCTATTTCAGATTATCCAACATCTCCATCACACATGGAACACACAATTAGATTTCCTTGCCAAAGTGTAGTTAAAAGTTTGATGTATTATATGATTTTTACAAGACCAAACATTTCCCAAGCAATGGGAGTTCTTTCCATATATATTTCTAATCATGGTAGATTTCATTAGGATGTAGTTAAAAGATTCCTTAGATATTTATGTGGTACCTTAGATTATTCCTTGTGTTATCATAGTAATATGACTGAAGATGATATTTCCCTTCATATTCATGGTTATGTGGATTTAGACTGGGCATGTGATATTGATAGAAGATGATCCACAAGTACTTATGTGTTTACATTATTCAGTGGTGCAATTAGTTGAATGTGTAATTGATAGGTTACATGGTTTATTTGTCAACTACTAAAGCAGAGTGTATGGTGCTACTCATGCTTGTAAAGAAGCCATTTGGCTTAAGAGACTATATTTAGATATTAGAATAAAACAAGGTATAGTGACAATTTATTACAATAGTTAGAGTATGACATGTCTAGGCAAGAACCTAGCATTTCATGCTAGGACCAAGCACATTGATGTACAATATCATTTTGTTCGAGATATGGTCAAAGATGGTAGAGTGAAACTAGTTAAGGTAGAGACTTCGATGAATTTTTTTATTCTTTAATTAAGCATGTGAGCACAAAGAAGTTCAAATGGTGTTCATAGACTATGGGCCTTTCGGCCCCTAGCAATTAGGAGACAATGTTTACTCACTCTTTTTTTCTTGCAAGGTGTTTGACAAGTGGGATATTTGTTCAAAAATTGTGTCTCAACCTTGCAATTATATAATTTTTATTGTTGATAGGATATATATCCTAGTTACATTGATGGGTGTAATATATAATAGGATCATGGGGTGGATGGGAGGAGTGGGATGTGTGTAAGAAAAATTTGGTTAACTTTTTCAAAAAAATCTTAAATGGCCAACATACATTAAATAAATAAATAATCTAAAGGTGGATATTTTTTTGTCTTGTATTTCCCTAGAAGGTAACCCTATTTTATGAAGGTGTTGTACTACAATTTTAGATGTTTATGTATTTTGAGAGTCTAATAGAGGTCATGTTTTCTTTAGATTTCTAGTGGTGATACTTCTATGAGAAGCTTGCTCTGCAAGTATATTGTAATCTTTTTGATTTTTAAATAATATATTGGGTGGCTTTTGGAGTGCATAATTTTTCTCCCGAAAGGGTTTTCCCCATGTAAATCACTATGCTGTGGTATGCATGATATTTAAATTTTTTTTTTTTTTAAGTTTCTATAACTATTAAAGATCTATAAAGTTTCGCATTAAATTCCCCTCTCAAGATTAGTGTAGGAAGTTGTTCCACTACCTTATCTTCCTTACATTAATTAAGGGACCCAAACATAGTGTAAAATATAAAGGAGTACATTTTCCAACACTACACTATCATAAAAGTTCCTACTGTTAAAGAAGAATTAGCTGGGTATGTGCAAGATCATCATGGACAAAAAAGGCCCTTAAGTGGCAATAAAATTTAGAAAATCAGTGTTAGGCAACTTGACATAAAATTTGAATAATTTATCTATATTATTTCAAAAATATGTAAGAATAGAATCTGTAGCAAATTGAATGTAGTTTCTAAACTACTAGGTTTTAAAAAAAAAAAAATCTATTTGGTGATAATTTGAAATTTCAATGCAATAGTACTTAAATTTTAGGAAAAAATAAGAAGTAGGTGTCTTTCTGACCACCCAAACCACAATAAAATGATAATATTTTTTTTATAAGATTTTAGATATAAGTAGGGGACTCATGTCCCGATGAGGTACATATTTTTTTGTAATTTTTTCCAAGTAAATAATTAATTATGTTTTTTTGTTACAATTTTTAAAAAATATAAAAACTTGTATGTCTAACCACCTTAACTTGGTCAAAACTTCATGAAATTCAATTTTATTTTTTTAATCCTATAGTATGTGAAGCATAGAATGTGACACATGTTTTGGATTTAAAAAATGTGATACTTTTTGAAAGTTGTAGATATTTTTCAATCAGCCTATCAATCATGACTTTAGTCATAATTTAAATAGAAAATGAATAATAATTATTTATTAAATTCAAAGAAAAGCATAATTTACATTTGTGGAAATATGAGAATCTCCTTTAAAAACCCTTTTTGTTTCATCAATTTTGGGTTAAAAAAAAGTCATCAGCCACATGGGTCATCATATGAGTTAGATATCGCCACTTTTTGGCCCATCGTGATCCTGCACATACCCATCTAGATTATAACCTAAAAAATATGTAAAATACTTGAGGAGAAGAATAAAAGATACAAGGAAAATTGACCAAAAGGGTAATAAATTCAAGGAGACCCTAGTGGTGGAAGAAGTAACCATGGAAAAATTAGAAATAAAGTTGAATAAGCTCCTAGTAGGCCACCTTTGAACTTAGAATGATATAGATGATTAAAATTTGTTGCAATAACTAGGTATCCTAATATAGAGTTTATGGAAATGAGATCTAAGGTCAAGAATTTTTAGAGGAATTTCACTATATTTGGTGAATATATTAGAATATATATTTCTATAACCTAATAGATTATTATGAAATTAAGGAATAGGATGTGCTAATAAAATATTTATATAATTCTTAGATAATGCAACTACAGAATGATATAAGAGTTTTCTTCAATCTAGCATTGAATCTAGTAAGTTTTCTAAAGGATTTCTAAATAGAGGTAAGGGGATTAACTAATCTTGTGTTTATAATTAATGAATCAATATGATATGTCAACACAATATTTATAGGTTAATATCTAAGATTATAGCACAAATGAGTCCAAAATAACACATATATTTGGTATTGTATTGTAATGTATATGATACATAGATAAGGTATTTTCTAAGAGATAAAGAACCCAAACATTGAGAGAAACATACATAATTTCCTCTAACATAGAGAGAAATAAAATATCCTTTCACAAAGTAAAAAAAAAGAGTAATATAAGGATCCTACCAAATGATATATATCAAAATTTTAAAACCCTAACTACTGAACATAAAATGGATTAAGTATTGCATGCCCTAAAATAATTGAGCTACAAAGAAGCTAAGCATGATCAAGGCATGCGTAATGAATGGAAAATTAGAAATTTTATATGATAGATTATGTATTCTATCTAATTCTCCATACAATAGCACGTAGCAGTACAAAAATAATAGTACCATAACAATCCAAAGGAGTATAAAATAAAGAGACTCTAGACCCTTTGTGGATGAAAAATTTCAATAAAATAAATGATATTTCTTGGTGAATAGTTTGTTGATTTCCACATTCATTATTGTAGTGTGTTGTTACTTTCAAAGTCATAAATCTTAGTGATTATTGTGATAAGTGCAATGATGACAATCATAAATTCTATATGGATCTTGATCATCAAGGAATTCATATGATATAAACTTTAGACTTTTGTAGTGAACATTACCACTCTTATATAGATGAAGGTGACCATGAACAAGATATAAATAACATAAGATAAATTTAAATAATCAATCATTAGCACATATTTTATGGTAAAGAATACAAGGGAGAGTTTCATGTCAATAAAATAGACTCTCCATAAAATATTTTCAATTGAGGATGCCTTCCAAAGAATAAATTAGATCCTTAACTATGGTATAAATTTTGTAGGTCAAGAGAAATTATAATATGAGCAAGAATAATTAGATAGGAGGTCCTTTGATATGATGTGTTGAAGTGATTTTTATCAAAGAAAAGTAGAAAGAGAAAGGTCCTTGGCTATGTACAATACATAAGTCTAATGACAAATAGGTTATAGAAAATAAGATCAAATATCCAAAGAAGATATATTCAACAAGATAAAATTTGATAGTTGAAAAAGAGATAGAAAAATAATGTATAGTATATTATATATCATTTTCTTTCACTTTTACTTTCTAGATAAAATATTATTTATCATGTATGCTCTATTATATGTGGCCTATGTACAAAATTAGATCAATTTATTATTATCACTAATGGAAATGATTTGAATAGTCTAATATTAGGGCACAATAATAACTTTGATTTTTCAGACACTTACAACTCAACAAGGTAGAAATATGATATAAAATAAAGAGAAGAGTGTTAAACTTGGGTATCATTTTACTATGCTATTTTGAAATTTCATTTTCTTGGGTCTTGGATTCTTCATCCCGTCCGAGTCTGATGTCTTTTTCCTTTGTCATGGAATTCTCCAAGTTCATAACCTCTTGGCGCGGTCTCTTTAAGTTTTGTAACCTAATGTTGGTTTGTTTTTACTGAAACTAGGTTGATCTTCTAATCTACCTATGAAATTGTCAATTCCAATCAAGGGAAGCTCAAAGGACCTAGACCAAATGATAATTATTTTAAAGAACTCCTACACTTTGGGCTCTGCAAGACCCGAGAGGGTGATCCCTTAATGTGTTTATGACCTCTGCACCATAATTATAAACAACATTAACAATAATAGATAATCTCACACAATAGCTCAATAGAACAGGATAAAATTGAATATAATTGGTTGTTCATCATTAATATCAACCATTTGGAGCATGAGATAATCACAACAATACTTTAGAGTGAAAGGTATTCTTTAATTTTAAATTTGTAGCAAGCTCTAGGTGAACACAAACAAACACTAAATCACAAAGAACAAATGCAGCTTAGACCTGTGCCTTACTTCTATTGGAGGAGTCAAATTCAAAAATACCTAAGGGTTTATAATAGATTCAACACATATTATATAATATCTTTGATAATATTGCCTTACAATATCACCAATATGTAACCCTAACTCAATGCTACTTATCAGTTCCTTGTACATAACATATCAACCTACAATCTCATTTAAGAATTTTAATTAATTAGTTGAATTAAAGCTAAAATAAGAATTGCACACACAACAATAGTGAGATGAACAAAATAACCCTTGATCACTTTATTCAAAATTCAAATATACTTGTACACAGGAGAGACACGAGCTTGAATTTATCAATCCGATTCAAATGCTAGTACTATTATAAAACATTATATCTCCATGAATTCAAAACCTATAAAAGAATGACTCAAAACCTAAATTGTATTTCCCTTGTAACTATCAGACTTTACAATTTCTCTGCAACTTCACCTAGACTCGACCAAAACTTTCTAACTTTCTAACCTTTTTTTTACAATGAGAGAGTAAGAGAAGAAGTAGAGAACAAAAGAAACCAAAAGCAGCCCTAAAATGCATCCACCGTTGACAAGTGTAAGCCTTATCCTCCGTTAACCTATATAACAAAATATCTGGAATCTTTTGTCCTCCTTGAAACAAACTTTACTTCCAAACTTGCCTTTTCCCAAGTTGCCTTGCAACAAAAAAAATGCCTATGTGGGGAATCTCTCCATTTTGTTTGATGTGTGAAAAACTCTCTTTTCTCATGAAAAACTCTTATCTCTGCTCTCTTTAAGCCACACATAATGTTTCAAATTTTTTATTTAAAACATTTACTTAGCATTGAAATATTTTCCTTTTCACCTTTCACATGTAAAACCCATTTCCATGTTTTCACTTCACACATTATTTATCTTCCAACAAGTTGAAAACAAAAGTGAATATTAAATTCTCTTTTCCAAGTTATCTCTCGCGCCTATGTTTCAAATTTAAAATATTTACATCCCTACAATTTACTTTTAATATTAAACATTTAAAACCTTTCCCCGTGAGTATTTAATTTCATTTTCAAATGTGAAAATTTGGAATATTTTCCTCAAATCATATTTTCCACCTTCAACCTGGCTTTTAAATAAACTATTAAATATTGCATTTGAGCAATATTTAATTCACATGCCTTTTACTTCCCTTGCCATCAATGACAACACCAAATTATACTAGAAATGTCTCTTGCCAACAAGGTCACCACAACCTTGATTGTGGTGAAGGGAGGTCTTGCAAGAATCAAAGCCCACACTGCTAATGCCTCGCTTCACACTTGCTTTGCAGAGTTGATGGAGTTTTTTTACTGTAATGGAGTGTTGAAATGTTGCTTCCTGATGAAGAGAATGCTATAACTTGTGTAGATATTGCTAGAGAATGAAAAGAAGCTTTGAGTTGAATGAAGAATGGATGAATTTGAAGGAGAATGAGGAAGAATCTACCATTTTTGGGGTCTGTTGGTTTAAGAGGGACATTAAAAATTGATCTCAATCAAAAGTGTAATGCCTTTTCCAACTTTAGATGCAAGAATCCGTGAGGGATAGTAGCATTCCGTGTGGACGTTCAGGCACCGTGCGCTCGTCCCCAAAAAATATTCTCCCACCAACACACTAGAAAAATGCCAAGTGGAAGGAAGACTGTTGGGTGATGTTGAATTTTGACTTTGGATTTAGTTTTCTAAGGTGGGGATGTGTAAAAGGGAAATTTGTGTAAGTGGTGCAAATTTTATCCTATACATCATGATTGTCTATGCTTAGATACTCTTTCACTAGAACCTTCTAACAAATAGGAGAGATATTAGGGGATGAAGGGAATATGTCAAAAAGCTCAATTTATTTCACTAAGATATTCACATGACTAACATTCTTGTTAAATGCCTTATTTATTTTCAAACTTGGGAAAGAAAGATACTAACATTTGTAAAAAGTAATCTTTACAAAATTATTGTGAAACCCAAAATAGAAAGAATTTTTAATGTAATGTAATGGCCTAGAATAGAATATGTAAATGCAATTTTTAGATTCTAAACAAGGAAATTTGTTGATTACACTATGCAACAATTTGAAATGTTGTAAATGTAATTTTGAAATTAAGAAATACATGAAATTAAGCCAATTAAGCTTGGTCTAATGAAATGAATGAAATAGAAACTCAACAAAATGAAACAGATATCTGATGATAGCAAACAAAAGCACAAAAAATGAATTTTTCAGTGTTGTAAAATGTAGTTTTAGGTCTAATCTAGGGATAAATCACCTAGATGGGCGAATAGGTCCCAATTAGGTTTTTTGGAATGTTCAAATTGTGAAAAAAAGACATCAAAAACTTCCCAAAAATATAGGAAAAATACCTATACAAGGACTAAATGAGTCCCAATTAGGGTTTTGAAGCTGATTTTATAGATTTTAAGGTGTTTTCTAATGATTTTCAGATTTAGGTATGCTATATTAAGTTTTTGTTTCAATTTTCTATAAATTTGATGTGAAATATAAGCTGAAAATGTAACAAAATGATGACCTAACAGACCTAGTTTGATATGCAATTTTGTTTTGATTTTCAAATGCAAGTTAATGTGGTGTATATTATATGTAAGATTAATGTTTTTATATTTTTAAGATTTAAAGAATGAAAATAATGCAATCCTAAACCCTATATGAGATGAAAATTTGAATGCAAACTAAAATCCCTAAGTGATATCTAATTCAATGCAAATGAATGAAAATGAATGCAAGATCTAAATCTAGGATGCAAAGGACTCCTAACATAAGAAAACTACAATGGTCAAAATATCAGGTTCACCAAAATGATCACAAGGAAATAGGGTACTCCACCTTCTAGGAGATGGAAGAACTAGGGGTCCTATTTCACTCTTAGTTCATTAGGAAACCCTAGAGGCTTCAACCCAATGATTCAATTAGGGGAATGGATAATTACAAGGTTTCCTTAGCTGTTATTAAAAGGGGGTTCACCATTAAAATAAAGTTTCAAAGATTAAATTAAAACACTAATACACTAAACCCTATAAACTTAAAACATGAATTTAGATTGCAAAATAGAGAGATACAAGAAAGTACTCAGATGATAGGAGATGACTAAACAAGATCTAAAAAACCATGAAAAGTGTTTTTTTCTAATGTGTACTAGGACTCATATGCTAGTTTGCATGATTTAGTCCTAGTCTAGGGTTTCTAGGTAGAAACTATAATCATTAGGTGATAGATTAGGATCCTCTAAAAACTTGTAAAATGGTTGTATAGGGACTCATATTCCAAAGGTGTCGATTTAGTCCCATTCACATAAATTTAAAAAATATACATGACAAGAGAGATAAATTTTTATTTTGTTAGTGGATGGGGGTCTACCTTAGTTACATCCTATTTGAGTAATTAAAATTTGAAATATCATGAGGGAATGATCAATAAAAAAATGGATGTAACAACTCACCAAACCTTGTTGAATCCAACTTGTATGATTTGGCTTCAATGGATGTAGATTTTGATCATAAAACTTGATATGACTGTGAATGCTTGAAATTGGATCACAAATAATACAACATGTTAGCTCACAAACACACTTGATGCATGGAGGCCTTTGACATGAGCTTGAATCTTGAATTGATGCTCTTAAATGCTTGATAATCAGCTCTTGAATGCTCTTGAATACTTGAAAATTTCTCTTGAAAGATTTAGATCTAGATGACAATCTCTTGCTTTAAGAGTTTTAGGTTGCTTGGGTGAAATAATGGTTTTAAACCTTAATTATATAGGCAATCCATCTAATTTACCTAATATTAGATCCCAAATATTGACATACACAAAATTTGAATTGAAAACCCTGATTTTCTACTCAAAACCCTAAAAGGGCCCCAAATGGGACTCATACACCCAAGGTGGCATATGGGTCCCACCTAGGGGAACTCATACACCCAAGGTGGTGTATGGGTCCCACCCTAGCTTTTCAAGCTAAGCAAATGTCTGGATAGAATATTATGTGCATTTATTGAATTTTTGAGGATTTTAGTTGTAATAAGCCTTGGGATGTGTAATAAAGGGTCTTAGGGATCTATTAATGATATTTTGAAGGTCATAAATGCAAGAGGTTGCATAAATTAGTGTGAAGACGTAAATAGATACACTTTCTAACACTAAATTAAGGAAAAATTAGGTTTATTTATTTTAAAAGGGTCCTAAACTCAATGTGAATGTGTAAAACACAATACAAAACTAAATAAAGGAAACATTAGACTCATTTTAATATTAATTACTCCAAAATTAAGTGAGAAAAAGGGATACTTTTTCCTACACTACACAAATATATATAACTTTAGGATTGTGATTAGTAGTGGAAAAGGCTATAATGACTATACATTTAGCTCTATAGACCAAGACATGTAGTCAAATGACATGTAGATCATGAATTTTAATAGTTCTTGTAAATAAAAGGAGTTGATAAAGGGGTAATTTTTATTTATACAAAAGGTCAATATTTTAGGGTGTGTGGAAGAAGTTGAGTCCAGTTTTTGGCCAAAAAGTGGAAATGTTTTCCCTGATTTTTTAGATTTTCTCATATTTGACCTTAAAATTTGAAGCACTTAGAGATGGAATCTTAAAAAATTCATTTATCATAAAATGTAGTACTCAGAGTCTAGTTTCCAAATATGTAATTTATTTTAATACCCAAATGATACAAATTTATTTTCAATAGACGTTTCTAAAAACCACTATTTAAAATTCACTTTTGTTTTACCATACCATGCATGTGTACACTATCCATATTTTGACCTAAATAATCATATTTTCTAAATATTTTTGGGAAACAATTTGCAACACACTAAAGAATTCTCATGATATATATATATTATAAATACATTTTTTAACTAATTTTTTATTAGCCATATTTGTATTTTTGGAAAATCATCATGTACGTCATGCATAAGATAACCTTTACTTATCATTTTTTTTTCAAATTGAAAATAATTTTTTAAAGTAAAATTTCATACAATTCGATTTTCCAAAAAATATTTTACAAAATGTTATTAAATTACATATTTGGAATCTACACTGTCCCATCTATAATGGATCTTAATTTCATAAAAAAAAATCTGCAAAAAAGGTCTTCATGCATAGGTCCTAATTCACTATTTTCTTTTGAAATTCACATAACCTTCAAGTTGTAGGTAAAAATAGGTCCAAAGCTTAGGTTTGGGTCCCCAAGCCTTTTCCCAAACTAAAAAATAAAGCAAAAACCTGGCCAAAAATTCAAATTTTAAAAAATGGGATCCCGCTTGCTTCATTTATTATTTTTTACCATTGGAAAATGATATGGGATCCTATTTACTATGGGATCCCGATTAAAAAATAGGATCTTGTTTTGTAAATGGAATCCCATTTCATTTTTCACCATTTTTTTCAATTTTTATTACTAAAAAATTTACTATCAATTCTACAACTTGATAGTGTATGATCAACATCAACAATTTCACCTATTTTCTATCAAATTTTATCTTCTATAGTGTCTTGAACTTGCAATTTGATTTGAATATTTAAAGGAGGCATTATTGGGACAATTTTTGAGTGGTATTGTGTTTATTTTCTATTCATTCGAAGGAGGAACAAAGAAGGAAGACTTTCACAATTGACATTCATTTGTACTTTAGGATTTTTTAATCATGGGATCAAAATGTCTAATAGGAGGAAAGATAGAAAGGTATTGAACCCTAAATAAATTCAAGCAAAGAGATAGGAGGAAAAAAGACAAAGAGATAGAAGAATGAGGATTCGATCAATGAATAATGTTGAAATATCTAATTACAAGAATATTGAAGATAAAAACGTTGAAGAGACCATGGATGTAGAAAATCCAAATTTTTAAAAGGTGAATATGGAAAATAATATGATTATACAAACTAATCCCAATATTTATTCAAATCCTCCTTTCAATGCTATGGAAAATGTGAAAATAGGCACAAATCTAGGTACGTCTTGAAATCCACCTTTGAATGATATGGAAACTTTGATTGTAGAATATTTACAACACGCTCGATTTAATGATGTTGAGATCGATAATATTTATAGAGATAATGAAAATTTTAGACTTTTTTTTGTTGTTAATGAAAATAAAAATCGCTTTGTTCTTTAAAATGAAAATAAAAATCATTTTGTTGTTCAAAATGAAGATGAAAATAATTTTTTCTTGAAAATGAAAATGAAAATCATTTTGTTCAAAATGAAAATGAAAAGTGTTTTGTTGTTCAAAATGAAGATGAAAATTGGTTTATTGTTGAAAATAAAAATGAAAATCATTTTGTTGCTGAAAATTTAAATGAAAGTCATTTGGTTGCTGAAAATTAAAATGAAAATCATTTTGTTGCTAAAAATTAAAATGAAAATCATTTTGTTGTTGAAAATTAAAATGAAAATCGTTTTGATGTTGAAAATAAAAATGAAAATCCATTTTGTTGAAAATGCAAATGAAAACCGTTTTGTTGATGAAAATGAAAATTGAAGTGAAAATCCTTTTGAAGTTGAAAATTAAAATCCTTGTGATGTTAAAAATGATTTAAAAAAATAAAAATGAAAGGACTATTTGTATAATCTTCCTCATAAAATTTCTTGGAGAAAAATAAGAACACATTCCAATAGATTATACAAATAATTTTTACCATAAAAAAATATCATTTCAATTTCAACTCATGATACAATTGATGAGAATGTGGAATATGAGAAAAGTAATGGAAAAGTTAGGCATTTTTGTTAAACCAAGAAGAAAAGATGAATCACTTAAACATGTTATATCTACCGCTGCTTGTTCCATTTAGTGTATTGGAAAGAATATTTGATCTAAATATAAGAATGCAGCATGACAAGATATAACAACTACCATAGTTAATAAAAAAACTTTGAATAAATGAATGTTAAGAAATACTAGTGAAATTCTAAAAACACATCCTAAAACATTGGTAAGATCAACAAAGAGAAGAGAAAGTATAGAAAATGATCCAATCAACCAATGTTGGAGTTTTAGTGGTTGAATCTCAAGGTTTGATATTAAATTGAATATTGAAATCAAATCTTTGATTGAAAAATATTGGAATGATAATACTAGGGTATGATCTAATGCTAGAGATTTTTAAAAATTAAGAGTGGGGTCCAGAGTTCGTGATCCTCATCCAAAACACCTATTAGACACAACTCAAACCAAATTTTATTGAAAATTTTTTGGTGATTTAGTGTTACCTAGAAATATTAGAATAATTCAAAGATCTTTTAAAAAATGTAAACCCTGGTATTTAAAAATTAATAAGAAACTTAACTATAGGAGTAACGTAACTGTTAGAAGTGATCCACTACCCCACAAAAAATATAATAGTGATGTGTGGGGTAGTGCTAAATGGTCTCTTGACCTATGACCTCACAACAAAATTTGATGGTACAATCGATATAGCCATTAATCTACATGAGAAGATGTTCCAAGGCATCCCACATCCCCACAAAGGAAAAATAAGATATGTGTGGTAGTGTGGTGTACAATAAAATATAGAGTATATTGCAAAGAAAATGTGTCCATAGTCTTATATGAAAGGAATATTTTGTAATGAAAATTATAACTAGACAATCATATAATAGGTTAGTCAAGGTTGATGTGATAATGTCACTCTTAGTTCCTTAGGTTGCAAGGATTCAAATCCCTCCTATTGTAGAATTTCAAGATGACGAGCCAACTCCTATTGTAGAATTTTAAGTTGATGCTCCAATTCTTGTTATAGAGTTTCAAGATGTTCCTTTTCCTATATTAGAGCTTCCAAATGATATTCCACATTTTTCTATTACAGAGATTCATGGTCTTCATACTAAAGGATATCAAGAAAATGCAAGTGGTTCTCTCAATTGGTGTTTTGCGATAATTTGAAATTGAAATATAATTCAAGCTATACAATAGAGTCTTGGTGATCTTTAGGAACATCAAGATGAAAATAATTTTCAAGTGGACCAAATGGAGGAGTACATTTCTTTTTGTAGTTAAATATTCTAAAACTCTTGGTTAGGGTTTAATTCCCTTCACAATTGGTTGTCTATATATGGGATGATAACTTTGTATTAGGGAGATGAAAGTAGGAAGTTATCAAGGAATGCAATTAGCCTATGTGAGAAATTAGGGTAGGAAATTTTTGCATGCAACACCTAGAACTACTTTATTTGGCTACAAAGAGCCATTGGTATTTCATAAAACTCTATTATCATATATTAATATATATAGGTATAATTCCTTTTTATTAAAAGAAAAAATTAATAAGTAACAAATATTTTGTTTTGATTAAAAGGGAAAAATAGGTTTTGAAGGGACCTCAAAACCCTTTACAACAAAAAACACAAAATTCTGCACAAAAGGATATTCAAAAGAATCGTGCCAAGAACAACCCAATAGCCAAAAAACACCATAGAGTGGGTGTTGATCTAAAAATAACACAAGAAGTTGCCATCAACACCCAATAGCCAAAAAATAGAAAAAAAACCTAGCATACACCTACACCTAGTAGGAAACGAAAAAAAAACAAAGAAAAAGAGTAGTTCAGGCCACTTAGAGTATTGGGCACCTCCATCTATTGGTTCCTATGCTTTTCAACCATATCTAATAACTCCTTCCCAACATCAAATGATTTATTCCACTCAACTAAACCTCTAACCATAGGCCCTTTTTCATCATCCTTAGAAGCTTTCTTACCTTTGTCCTCTACCACACATTCTTTCTCCATAAGCTTAGATAAATAAACCCAATCCTCTTTGAGCTCACTGATTCTTCTGAAAAGGACTTCCAAAGAGTATGTGTTGTTCTTTACAGAGATATGACACACTTGTAGAATTTTTTTGATATCCACATTTATACTTGACACCTTGGCTTCCAAAGCAGATAGTATTTCATCATAAAGAGACTTAAATTCATGATAGGACCCTTCAAGGTCCACCATTCTATCAATAAGAATGTCTAAAACTAAACCTTTTGGAACATTCTTAAGATTATCCTTTAAAACTCTGATTTTAATGTTAATATTATTGAACTCCTACAGAGACCATTTAGCTAACTTAAAGGTACCCATTGCCCCAGCTCTGGCCATATCCAACAAATTATACATGGAGGTAGCATCATCATCAAATAAGAAAAGTCCTTGGATAGAGGATCCACCTTCAAAGGCTCCTATTTGGCTTCTTTCTTTTTTGCATCCTCCTCCTCCTCAGGAAATTACTATGGAGGAGAATCCATGATGGTCATTGTATTATCACCAAAATTCTTGTCATCACCAGACTCATTGGGGTCCTTGGTCAAAAAATCCAAGGCCTTGCTCCTTAGGTTAACAAATATCTTGTTATTGTAAAACACATGTGCATTTTTTTTATTATTATGTTTTTTCATATATACATTGTACCTTACATACTTTAACATGATTATGCAAGAATGTGGTATTAATATACCACCAGAAACAATCAAGGAGTTTATAACAAGTTTCTTTTTGTGAAAGATACAATGGGAAATTATTTTATTTAAGTTCATGTATTTTTGGACAATGCACTAGTTATGGTATTCTTTCATTATTAGGATTTTGTATGCATGAAAGTGTTGAAAATGATTTTGGACAATAATTACTGGATGTTAAAAGATTTAAGAATGTTGAGTATTCTTTAAAAGATGGAAAAAATGGAAAGCATTGTGATTTAATTATAGAAAAAAATAGTGTGCATGCATTCATATTATAATTTAAGAGTAATATTGTACCGGAATATGTCAAGCACTCTCAACATACTTGATGGCTTGATGGATAAATTTTTTCACATGTAGAAACACATTTGCCGTTGGGACTATACTATTAGTGGTTTATTTTGTAGAAAACTATACTCTTGCTTTGTAAGAGAAAATCAAATCACAATATTACAATTTAGTGCAAGTGGCTATGTTTGTTCATATTGTTCATATATTAATATAGATGATGGCACAAAGGATGATAATTCTTTTGTAAGGAGTCTCTTTTCTATGAGTGACAAATAGTTACACTCCTCAATGTTTGTTTAATACTATTTCAATATATTTTATATAAATTTTAGAGAAATATGAATCATATGATAAAACATATCATATAGTAAGATAATTGTATGGGACAGTTCAAGAATGCTTGAATGTTCTACTGGCTATGTAGGGTTCATAAGGAACATAATTTACAACATATGTGAGGTTTTTTTGAAGTTGGAAATGGTAAAGGAGAACATGATAGAGCTAGTGCATGTGAAAAAATTCTTTCTAAAGAGAAATTGAAATTTGGGGATGTAGTAAATTTAAAGATGCACGTGGGATTTTAGATTGGTGCAATACAAAATTATCTATAGGATCAAGAAAGTACTCTATAGTTTATCAATTATTTTGGTTGGTTGAAGAAGAGAAAATTATACCTAGACTTGATTGTGAAGCAATCAATGGATCTACTAAATGGAATTCATTTAAGAGTTCAAATGCAAGCACATTGTCTATTCAAACTAGGGAGATTGTATATTTTTGCCAATTTTGTATTTTAGTAGATTGGTAAGCATGTGAGAACACATAATGGGTTGAAGAGTGGAAGTAAAGATAATTGACACCTACACAATTACATGATCAATATGAAACAACAATTGAAGATAATGATCAAGTGTTTGCATTAGATGACTATGACTTTGTTTTAAACCTTGTATGAGAAGGTAATTTAATTCTATTTATTTTAATTTATTTCACTTTATTACTATTTTATAATGCTTTTATTTATTTATATACATATGAATGAATGTATGTTAATTGGTAAAATTTATTCCATCTGAGGAGAATGAAGAGGAAACCAAATATTGGTTGGCTCGTTGTGTGGAGACTAAACATAAGTTAATAGTAGCTTGAGAAGATGATGATAGATATAATTACCCAACAAGTTCGGTGGTGGTTGTTGGCGGTTGGATATGAAAATACCTAATAAGGAAGAATGGTTTTCCTACGTTCAAATATTATGAAACACATAAGAAGATTATACACTACTCACATTTGGTGGTGGCAACAAATATAAAACTGGTAAGGTATCATGGAAGACTTGTAAATAAAGAACTATGGACAATTTCTATGGAAGAGCATGAGACAATCATAGATGCATTGTGAAAAAGAGAGGATGTAGATGGTACAATGGACTAAGTAAATATAGGTAAATATAGTTTTTGTTCTATATATTTAAATACATGTTTTGATATTTCTTGCACGTTAATAGTTAAAATTTATTTATAGTTCTTTTGTATCCTTAAGCCATCATCACATACTTTGAGACAAATAAGAGATTCCATGTAAATTCAACCTAGAAAAACATGGAATACTTGGTAAATGTATGTAATTATATAATTTTAGTTTTAAATATTTAAAACTGTTTTGATTGTATATTGATATTGCTTGTATATTAATAGTTAAAATTGATTTATTGTCCTTTTGTATTCTAAATCCATCATCACAAATTCATCACATACTTTGAGACAAAAAAGAGAGTCCATGCAGATTCAACCTAGACAACATGGAATACTTGGTACATATAGGTAAGTATAGTTTTAGTTTTATATATTTAAATACATATTTGGATGATACATTGGTATTTATTAAATCATTTTGATATAAGGTGGCATGAATACCTACTACATTTTGATTATTCCTAACAATTTTTGGATTTTTTGGAGATGGCATAGCCACATTTTGTAAACATTGTTTAGAGTTGGCATATATGTACATACGCAATTAGACAATTACACATTTTGTAAAAAATTATATATGTACATACACAATTGTACTCTACATTTTTATATATCAAAATCAATATTCTATATATTTTATTTGTTAAATGTGTATGTTTTCCTACTTTGAAACTTAAAATTTGAAAGTATAATCACTAAATATTGAATGTATATTATTGTTAAATTTGGTTTCCTTGGGAAGCTTCACCAAATTTTGAAAACTTTTTTATCACCTTAAGATATCCTATTAGGACCCCTTAAAACATCCTATTACCACATAAATTAAATTAGCATTGAAAATATTTTTGTATAGTATGTGATTGTTTCTGAAAAGTTAAACAGCATTTACAGGGCGTTGTACCCCTCACAACGAGCCACTAGGGCCAAAAAGGAACGAAACAACAACATGAAAAATTAATAGAAAAAACCACAGAGACAACCCAGGGATAGCACACTGATAGCCAAAAAATAGCCAACAGACCACCAACAAGCACAGCTAACTGGCCTCATCCCAGTTCTTGATCAGGAGATCCACTGCCTCATCACCCACCCATTCTTTGTTTTCCTAGCTATTATTCCCCTCTAGTTCCTCTTTTATGACATTTGACAGTGAACTAGTAACAAAGTGGCTCAGTTTCATAGTAAAGCGGTTCAAGCCCCTAAATCTTTTATCCAGGGTGTTCAATCTCTTTGCCACCATATCCAAATCTTCCCCAGTATCCCTAGTCTCCTGCATCTCACCAGGCTCAGTCACCAATGGAGTGTGTGAGTCAGAGCCATGGCAAGGAGTCTTGTTGTCCATTAGAATAGGTAGGGGCTTCTCCCCCAAATCATCAGTCTCGTTATCAAACTCTTCCTCCTTGTAACCCTTGCTATTCGACTACTCCACCTCCGAGTCCTCAATAATCAGTCTCTTTTTGTCGTTCTTGGCTAGCCTCCCCGATCTCCTTCTACCACTTTCCCCACTAGTCAGCTCCGTGGTCCCAACAACCATTTCCCCTCTAGAGTCAATCCCAACCACATTCCTGCCCTTGCCCTTGCCTTCCTTAGAAATCATGGCTTGCAAACCTTTCTCCTTGCCCATCTTCGGCTTAGTGACATTAGTAGCCATGTCAACCTAGGTGGCCTTTAGCTCATAGAGCCCTTCTGCTTCCCTAGCATGAGCCAGGCATAACCCACCCTTAAGCTTCTTATTGGCCACATTGGTTTTGATACTCCCCACATTATCAGCAACAGGCTTCCAAGGAGGGCTCATGGACTCGACCGGGGAGATGTGAATCGAAGAAATGGGATCAATATTCTCAACATGGATAGAGATGACTTTAGGCGGGCAGAGGGCGAGATGAAAGTGGTATAAGTGAAAGATAAGCCCCTGATGGAGCGGGAGAGGTACGAGATCACCAGGATTATGACAGGCTGCCACATTACATTTATCCACCGAGCTCTCCAGGTCCATAAGAAGGAAAAACGGAAAGCTATGCAACAATTTGTGGATGATACTTTCTTATTTGGGAAGGCTTCTATTTTGGAAGCTAGGAAATGGAAAGCCTGTCTTAATAGCTATGCCTCCTACTCTGGATAGTGCATCAACTACAACAAGAGTAACACTTATTTCTTTAATTGCTCTCATAATTTGGAAAACAGGGTGATTGCGATTCTTGGATGTGTCAGTGACTCTCTCCCATCGGTTTATCTGGGGCTTCCTCTTATGGTCAAGGAGGTTCAACCAGAGTTTTGGAACTCTATTATGGGAAGGATTCAAAGGAAGTTGGCTGGGTGGAAATGATCCTTACTTAGTCATGCTAGAAAGTTGCAACTCATTACTAAGGCCATACAAGGTATCCCCACCTACTTTCTAACTATCTTTAGGATGCCTATGTATATAGTGGAAAATTTGGAAATGATTCAAAGGAATTTTCTTTGGGCTAGGACTGAGGAGAAAAAGAAGATTGCTCTGGTTAAATGGGAAAAAGTCAGCCGGGCTAAATCTAAAGGGGGGCTTGGAATAAGGAAGATTGCTCCCTCTAATAGGGCGCTGGTTGCTAAGGTAGGGTGGGATCATTTAAGGAATTCCAAGGACTGGTGTAAAATCCGGAATGCCAAGTGCCTTCAAAACAGGCCTCTGATTCATTGTCTTTCGGAACCCCACCCTCTCGGTTCGGTTATCTGGAGGAGTATTTGTAGCATTCAAGGTCTGCTAAAAAAGGGGATAAAATGGAAAATGGGGAATGGGATCAAAATTAAATTCTGGGAAGACATTTGGCTCTTAGATTCCCCTTTGGCTACTTCTAACTTTAGGGGGGTGATGATTGTTGCTCAGTGATTCTTTGGGATTTACATCTGTGACTATGTGTCTGGCCCTCCTGGTGCTAGGATTTGGAGAGAGCTAGCCCTTTTTTTCCCCCACTCATAGGATCTTAGTCATCTTGCTAGATTGATTCAGGTGTTACTATCTAGGTTTAGACTTCCTTTCTATGATAAAGAGGATGAATTCTTTTGGGCCTTAGATAAACAGGGGGATCTCTCAGTCAGATCCACTTACAGTCTGCTGACTAATGTTAGTCTTGTGGAAGAACACTGGAGGAGAGTTTGGAATAGGCGCTTGATCCCTAAAATAATTTTTTTTTGGTGGACGGCCTGTCACAATAGGATTCTGACCCAAGACAATTTGAGAATCTGGGGTTTATGCTTTCCCAATCGATACTTTCTCTGCAAAGAGGGGGAAGAGATTGTCAATCACCTCTTGCTTCACTGCCTGTTTCCTATTGAAGTTTGGGGGATGGCTTATGAGAAATTTGAGGTAGAGTGGGTTATGAGCAAGGATCTTTTATCATTTATTATGGGCTAGAATGGGCCTTTTTTGCATCCTCTAGTTTGTGAAATTTGGAGGCAGACCCCCCCTATCCTGGGTTGGTGTTTATGGAAGGAGAGGAATAATCGGGTCTTCAAGAATACTGAGTGGAGCCCCAAGGAGGTGTTTGGGATTGGTGTTAGGCTTGTAGAGGAGAATATCTTCCTCTTTGATGGAAAACTTCTTGAGGTTGGGCTGAGGGACTTTGAAATAAAAATGGCTAAGAAATGGCACCAGGAGCTAAATGCTAATGCCTTCGACAATAGGAAACTATTAGCTAGGAGGAACACCAAATGGGAGCCTCCGGATTGTGGATGGTTTAAAATTAATTTTGATGGTGCTGCTAAAGGGAGTCCAGGAAGGGCAAGTATAGGTGGGATTATAAGAGATTCTAAGGGCAACATGGTGGTAGGGTTTGCTAGTGGCATAGGGATTCAGTCGGCCCTTGTTGCTAAGGCTCATGCACTGTTCATGGGTCTCATAATTGTTGTCTCTCTAGGAATTGTTAATCTTCATATTGAGGGAGACTCTAAGGTGGTGACAGATGCTATGGAAAAGGAAAGATTCATAGGTTGGAACACCAAGGACATCTTATTGGATGCTAGTTTTCTCATGACTAAATTAAGAGACAAAAAAGTGACTCATATTTATAGAGAAGGTAATAGTGTGGCAGATGTGTTGGAAAATCTTGGCTTGGGGTGGGACTTGGCTAGATATTGGAGGAAACTGGAACAATTGCCACCAAACATTCAAGCTTTGATCAAGTGGGAAAAGGCTTACATGGTAAATAATGACTTACAACTTCTAGATGACGAGGACTAACGGGGGGGGCCCACTGGTATTTTTGGGTGTGGTGGTGGATTAATGCCTTTTGGGGTATGAAGGATAGGTGGAGTGCCATGGGAAAAGATGAGAGGGTGTGGAGTAGGGGAAAGGGCCTTCATGTGTTGTTTCTTTGAGATGGGAGAATGGATATAGCTTATAAAAATATGATGATGAGATGGCAGGGAGGAAATTTTATTGATGTGATCAAGCCTAGATTTGGTGATGTGATATGGGTTATTTGGAATGCTGTGATTTCTTCTCGAGAGGATGATGGTACTATGAGTATTAAGTTTGGGAGAAAAGGGTACTTGGTTTACCTCCTAAGTATTTTTGGAGATATGAGTGTATGAATAATGATGGGACCATCCAAGATGTGTACTGGTTGTATTCTAGAGGTTTCACACCGGCTAATTTAACTGGTGATTCCTTCAGCTTTGTTTGGTTGATTACTAATGCTAGCTTGCTAGGCTATCTATATGGGATTTTGTGCCTTTCCTGCCTTTCCGCCAACTTTTGGCTCCTTCTCTGGTATCAAAAAATCATCAATTGTAGTGTCTTTTCTCACTGTTGCTTAGTTCCCCTCCACGCGTGTAATTGGCTTGAGGGGATTAATTGCTATAAGCCCTACATTAAACATCCTTGTTTGATTTTTGTGCGTAATGTATGGCTCTAGTTTTTCCTACATTTCAGAGTTTTTCTTGATCTTCCTGATAGTATGGATGGAGATCGAGTTCAGATGGAGCCGGATAGCTATGATGAATTCTGGAATAACCCTCTGATCTGGCATATCTGCATTGAGGGAGGTATTGCCCCACTCATGGAGCGTCTGGTCGGCCATGATCCCATCCTTTCGGGACAATTTGCATGTTGTTGGAAGGATAGAAGGGTTTCTGTTGGGGGGATTTCGTTTGAAGTTAGTGAGGAGGTCATTGCATAGGCCACGGGCTTGAGCTGCGAAGGGAAAAAATACCCCAAGCACACCAAAAATCTAGACCATGAGAGCCTTAAGGCTTTCTTCAGAGGAGAGGAGACTTATGATGAGTCATAAATTCTAATACTTAATTATATCAATTGTGATTAAACATGAGACGTGTACTTTGAATTCTTTGATCCCTTTAAGAAAATTTTATGAACTTATTTGATCCACTTAAGATAGAATTTTAGGACATATCCTAAATTCTAATACTTAATTATATCAATTATGATTGAACATGAGACATGTACTTTGAATTCTTTGATCCTCTTAAGACAAACTATTATGACCCCTTAAGATATCCTATTAAGACATAAATTATATTAACATTAACACTATTTTTGTATAACTTTTTTTATTCTTATGATGAGCCATCCTAAATTGGTGAAATAGCATCCAACCATCTACAAAATAAACTCACAACAATATTCAAGAACTCAGAATATGATTGAAATAAACACAAAAATTTGTTGCAATAATCTTAAGTTTCATTACTCAAATATGCATCAATGTTTCACTCCATTGAAATCAGATTACATATGTTTTGAAGCAATATAGGCTGATGAAAATCCATTACATAACAGATTTAAAAATTAAATATGACAAAAAAACAACATAAAAAAATAAGCTGCAAATTCTCCTCCCTCAAATCACTCTTTGCACTATGAAATAGGCTCTTTAATTTGCATTTTTCAACAATCCACTTTGATGCTCTTCAACTATGGAAATCCTCATCAATTTGATGATAATACACACCATTAAACCTGCAAAAAAACTCTTCCCATCTCCTCTCCAAGAAGATGCTACCTCCCTTTTTCCTTCCAAAAAAATTCAGAAAATGATAATCTCTCCAAATGCCAAGTTTCTCCATTCAACAAATCAGCCACACCTCATTTTTTGTCACTCCCCTCTACCAAACCCAACAAGAAAAATCATCTTAAATATATTAAAATAAAATAGTAAATTCTCAAAAATTATCTTCAAATCCACATCTTGTAAATTTCCAAGTTCAGGTGACAATTTGGATTCGTACTCCTAAAAAATAGGGATCCAAATTAGAAAAGACAATCACTCAATATGGGTGCCTAGATTCTTGACTACTACATTTTATGAACATTAATGAGTTGTCAAAAGTTTCATCTCCAAAAAATCCATGCCATGATGTTTCCCTCCTAAATTTCTAATTTAGAAATTACAGTCTTAACCACCTTCCATGATACCATTTGCACAATAATTAAGCCAATTTATTTAATAAATATTTTTGGCTTAACATTTTAATTTTATTCAACAAAACATAATTAAAGAAAAACAACATAAAATTAAACATTTTTTTTATTAATGCAAGATTTCCATTCAACCATTGGATGATCCTGCATGATAAATTCTTGTACTTAATTATATGCATTATGAATAAATATTCAAGACATGTAATTTGAAGTCTTTGATCCCCTTAAGAAAATTTTGAGAAATTCTTTGATCCCCTTAAGACATCCTATTTGGACATAAATTATATTAACATTAACACTATTTTTGTATAACTTTTGTGATTGTTATGATGGGTCATCCTAAATTCTAGTACTTAATTATATCAATTGCGATTAAACATGAGATGTGTACTTTGAAGTATTTCATCCTCCTAAGAAATTTTTGAGAACTTCTTTGATCCCCTTAAGACATCCTATTAGGAAATAACCTAAATTAATACTTAATTATATCAATTGTTATGATGAGTCATCCTAAATTTTAATACTTAATTATATCAATTGTGATTGAACATGAGACATGTAATTTGAATTCTTTGATCTCCTTAAGACAACCTATTAGGAACCCTTAAGAAATCCTATTAAGACATAAATTATTTTAACATTAACACTATTTTTTAATAACTTTTTTGATTGTTATGATGAGTCATCTTAAATTCTAGTACTTAATTATATCAATTGTGATTAAACATGAGACATGTACTTTGAACTCTTTGATCCCCTTAAGACATCTTATTATTTCACATTTGTATAATTTTACATTAATGTCATACTAATGTCTTGACTATGAATTGAAATTTGTAAAGTACAAATATTTAAATTTCCTATTAATTTCAATTTTAATTTTGTAGACATGGAAAATATATAATTTGATCTGACACACTGAATCCTAATTTACTAACACCATTTCATCCTGAATCATCTCCTTTGCTAGTCATTTAATCGAATAATTTGTATTTGATTAAATTCATCACTCTTCATCTCTTAATTAAATAAATCATTATTTATTTGATTAAGTCATTCTTCCCTATTAATTAAATTAATCGATTTAATTTAATAGGTCCCTAAAGTCTTCTCATTAAACTAAATAAATTAAACCTTATTTAATTTAATCTAACATTATCCCCTTGAGTTAAATAAATCAAATCATTTATTTAATTAAATATTTCTTCTAAATTTTTTATTTAAATCAACTCATAAATTTGAGTCAAAATTGTCAAATCATCTAATCTCTCATTAAATTGATCAAATCTTGATTAACTTAATCTCAATCACTAAAATTCTCTAGATAATTCAACTTGCACATGAAAATAGATTTAATTCATTTATTAAATCTCTATTTTCCCTCAAATTTGAATTCAAATTCAAGTGGACTTAGTCCTTCCAACAAGGCATTTAAGACATCTTAGATGTCCTTTGAATTGAGCCAAGTAACATTAACTCCATTTCTTTCTCCCTCCAGCATATCACATTCAAATTTCGAATTTGAATCTCATAACATTTATCATGCACATTGACCAAAATGTGCTCATTCCTCCTCCAATCACTTGTGGACAAGTGGCCTCTTCTCATTGGTTGGTATTTTATCCCACATTCATCCAAATCCCTCATTCTTCCAATTTTCAAATCTATAAATGAGAGACTCTTCCTCTCATTCTATCATCCATAATTTGAGTAAACTTATTATACTCAAATCCATCTTCAAGCATAGCCATTTTTCATCTCTCTATAACAAGTTCTTAGCTAGATTATGCAAGAATTCAACCAAAGTGGATCAATCATCATCAAGATTACAAAGGAGTTGGGAAATGGTCAATTTCGACACAGCAATTGGCACCAACTCTCCCATGGGATCAAGAGTTTGCATGCTTAATTAGGATTTCATTGCTTCCTTTGTTCATCTTTTCTTCATTTTCCTATTTTAAGCATTGTAGATGGATTTCATGGGGAATCCTTGCTTTATCTTGCATATGGATCTAATAATGTGTTTATGTGTTGTATTTCTACAGGTATAAACCTAGGGCTCACAAATTTCACATATGGGTATGTGCAGGATCATGATGGGCCAAAAAGTGGCGATATGTAAGTGATATGATAGCCCATGTGGCTAACGACTTTTTTTTAACCCAAAATTGATGAAATGAAAAGGGTTTTTAAAGGAGATTCTCATCTTTCCAACAATATAAATTATGCTTTACTTTGAATTTAATAAGTAATTTTTATTCATTTTCTATTTGAATTACGACTAAAGTCCTAATTGATAGGCTGGTTGAAAAACATCTATATCTTTCAAATGGTATCACATTTTTTGAATCTGAAACATGCATCATATTCTATGCTTCACATACTATAGGATTAAAAAAAAATTGAATTTCATGAAGTTTTGACCAAGTTAAGGTGGTCATACATACAAATTTTTATATTTTTTAAAGGTTGTAATAAAAAAATCATAATTTATTACAAACAAATATGCATCACATTGGGACATGAGTCCTCTACGTATATCTAAAATATTATAAAAAAATATTATCATTTTATTGTGTTTAGGGTAGTCAGATAGACAGTTACTTCTATTTTTTTGCCTAAAATTTAAGTACTACTACATTGAAATTTCAAATTTTCACCAAATAGATAAAAAAAAAACCCTAGTAGTTTAGAAACGACATTCAATTTTCTATAGATTCTATTCTTAAATATTTTTGAAATAATATAGATAACTTATTCAAATTTTTACGTCAAGTTACCTAACTCTAATTTTTTGAATTTTCATCACCACTTAAGGGCCTGTTTTTTCCATGATGATCTTGCACATACCCATGTGTATTTCATTTCATATTAATTTCGTATTAATTTCTTGACTATGAATCTTTTGTAAAGTAAAAATATTTGAATGCCCTATCAATTTCATATTAATTTCACATTAATTAATGACAACATACATAGGAAGAAAGAAAATCCAATTGCAACTATAAAAAGCACTTAAGCCACGATAGACAACTAAATCAAATAATGCATCCAATTCATTATAATGGAGATCAAGAAAAGTCACTAACAACCCAATCAATAGAATTTAACTCCAGTTCTACAATGAATACAAGGAATTCAATCAAATCCTAATTTTATACCCCTAGGAAAGAGTTATTCATTTCCCATTCTAGTTCATATAATATATTTCAAGTTCTTAACATCTCACATTCCCACAATAGGAGCAATGAATCATATCAAGTGTTAGGTTTTCAAAGGCAGATATCTAAAGGCTAAATGTAGATTTTATCAAATAAACTAGAAATAAAACACACATAAAACTAACACAGAGAATTTGACGTGGTTCACCCAATGTGGGCTACATCCACCAAACCGCAGCCATCCAATGATATTATTAACCAATACAAAACCCTATTACAATATCACGAATAATCACTTGTTTCTTATGATACTGTAACTCTATCCCAAACCCTTTATAAATTAGGGTTATACAAAATCGGGGTTTTTTCCCTTTTTCGGTAATTTCGTGAAAAAAAAGGACCCGACGAGGATACATGAAGAGTGTACATTATAGAATGATCAGTCGCCACATACCAACATAAAGACCTTGCAATCACAATACAATGTACAATGAGAAAATAAGTTAAATTTTTTTTTTTTCCATCCTTTACATTCCTTGGACAAAGAAATCCTCAACAAAACTATTGCCCCTCTTTTCCATTGTTAGTCCCTTCTAGTTATTCATTTCCCTTCACAATGAAACTCACTCAAAAAAAATGATTCTTCCTTGTCATAGTCTTTGATATTTTAACTGGTAGAAATTTCAACCTAAAACTATTTCAATAGGGATTCACCAGGAATTTCTTTCTCCTCTCTTCTACACACCTCTCCTTTCCAATCTATTAACTTCTTGTTCTTGGATATTTTTTCCATCACACACACCTACGTGAAGGTCTCAACCCATCTCCCACATTCATTCTAATTGCCTAACCAACTTGGAGCCAATGAGGAAGGCTGAAAATAGTTTCTTGCCTCTGTGGAGAACTTGCCAGATGTCACTACCAAAAACTAAAAAGAACAAGAATTGGTAACTAAGTAAAACCAAAATTGAAATAAACCAAAAATTTGAAAAATAAAACTTGGAAAGTGAATTGATGCCCCTAAATCAGGCTCCCCGAGGGAGTTATTTGTGAGAATAGCTCACAAAAGGAACTAAGAAGTAGGACTAACCTTTCAATCTCTAAGAACTTGCAACATATTCCCTTATGTTGATAAATAAATAATGTGTGATGTTACTTCTTTCTTTTCTTCTAGTATATGGCCGAAGTATTTCCTCCATTCATCGAACTCTTCATCTGATTCCAAAAATTTGAAAGAATGAACTCTTGTTGACTGATTATTCCCCCATTTAAATTGTTTTTTCCACACCTCATCTTGTATTTGGTAACATATTTCATCCATTCTTCAAATAGCCTATCTTTGTTGCACCTTTCCAATATATTTTTCATTTCCCTCTCCTTTGAAATAATGGAAGATTCATGAAAATCAATTACAATTGTATCCAAGGGCTTTGAAAATTGATATCTTATCTCACCATTGATAGTTGCGCTATTTATCACACCTCTTGTTAGTTCAAGCCACTCCCTATCAACAAACTCAATTTGAAGAATCAAGTCATCTTCCACTTCCTCTTTTGTTATCTCCACACTATGTTCACACAAATTCATGCCCATGTATCCCTCTTGGCACTACCATTTTGAACTCTCTTGTATCTCTACATCTTTGAGAATAGCAATAGCTGCACCAACTTCACAACCATCTATGTGAACACAAGTTGTTGGTTGTCCTAATTGCAAATCAACACTATTTCCACTCATGCAACCTTGTGGGTAATGAAGGTTCACCTCCTTGGCTACTGCTGCAACTTTATTTGACTCCCATCCATTTATAAACTATTTATTTATTACCAACATCACCTTACTACTACTACTATGGTTGTCCTCTATTTGTTTTTGTATAGAAAACAAGGTATGTTTGAGACCATTCTTCTCAAAAGTGTAGGTGCTATGTATCCCATCATGTATGGCATTTTGGTCAACCTACCAAGGTCTACCAAGTAGCACATGACACACATCCATCAAAATGATATCACACACAACACTATCCTTATAACTTTATATTTTAAATTCAACCAAAGCTTGTTCATGTACCAACAACTGATGACCTTTCTATAACCAAGAAACTTTATATGGTGTAGGATGTGCAATTCTCTTAAGTCCTAACTTATCCACCATTTCTATGACCACTAAAGTATAGATACTACCATTTCCAATAATTAATTTTCAGCAGTTACCTTTATCTTTGCACTTTGTTTCGAATAGAGGATTTCTTTATATAGGTTCATGACTCTCCTTTGGCAGTTTCAACAACACTCTTTTGAACTACAAAGATTCTCTCGAATCAGGTTCTTCATTTCTTGGAGAAAATGATCTCTCACTCTCCTGATCTACTTACACAACTTGATTTCTCCTTTCAAGCCTTGCATAACCTCCTTGGGAATATTTTGGACACTCCAACTCTTGTGACCTACATATGGATTGCACTTAAAATATTTACTCGTAAGTCCTCTACCTCTTCCTTGATAACCATTGTGTCTAACAGATATTTCTCCTTTTTCTTGATAACCTCCTTTTTCTGCCTTCACTTGCCCTCTTGAACTACTTGCCTCTCCATATTGATGGTCCTACTATCCTCTTTCTCCATAGCCTCATTCTATACCTCAACCTTGTTGATTATGCCTCCTCATCAACTTCTCCTCTTCCTTAATGGAAAACTTTAAACCTTCCTCCAAATTTCTTGGTGACACTAAACTCAACTTGTCCTAAAAATTGTATCTCAACCCATTCAAATACCTTGCCACATTTTCCAAATCCTCTTCACTATGGCCTAACCAAATCACCAACTTGTAGAATTTTTTTGTGTATTCCATGACTGGCAGATCTTTCTTTTTCATATTTTGCAATCTTCTAAAAAGATTAGTTTGATACTCTACTGGAAGAAAATTTGTCTTCAACCTAGAAACCATTGAATCCCATAAGGTAATATTTTCATTGTTCTTTTTCCATATCTCAGATTGTTCATAGTCTAACCACATAGCAGTGTGGCCTTTGAGCCTTGTGTAGGCGAATTTCAATTTTCTTTTCTATACAATTCCTTCATACTCAAAATACTTATCTGGGTCATTAATCCAATCTATAATATCTTCTCCATTTAGACTTCCCAAATACATTGGAACCTCAATTCATGGCTTGGTTCCCACATTTATCATAACTTTGATCAATCTTTCTTCCATTCCTTTAGGTTCTTCTTGATATTCCTCATCATTTGCTTATGGTTTCTCTTCCTCTTAAAGATCATTGGAATTATCCACTAGTGTTCCTCTTCATTATTCCATATCCATGGAATCCATTTGTGCAATCAATTTTTGCAAAAATTCAAGGAATCCATCATCATTTCCTCTTTTTCCTCTTCTTTGAGCACCTCTACCTCTCATCACTCTTGATGGAGTTTTTCCTACTCCTCAACAACCCTAAATCTTCAAGACCTCATACCAAATTGTTGACAACATACACAGTTATGGAACCCCCCAAAATTTTCTTTGGTTCTATTTTAATTCTTGCAATATTTGTCTTAGAACCTTGTTGTTAGGCTTAAGGTTATGTTCCTCACCAATGCTTTGGGTTTGTGTTGCTAAAACCCTTCCAAATTAATCTTTAAGTCTAAGGATCTTAATTGACATTCTATTTTTTATTGACCTTTTGGTGTAGGTTCCCAATTGTCTATTTTGTCACTCCTGACATCAAATTCATTCTTTTACTGGCCCCTAAGTCCTAATGATACCAGTCGATTCCTGTAGTTGTTTTAAAATATTGTGATTACTTTTTTGGTGTCGACATCCTTCAAGATAATTTTCCTAAGTCTATGATCTAATTTTAATATTCACCTAGGGTCTTAATCCATATATTCATGTCCCAACTGTCATCTACCTAATGATGGCCCTCTTTTAAAATCTAACATTTGTGCCATGTGCATATTTTTGTTGTGTGATGACCGTTTGGTCATCATGAACAAATATCGACCACTTCCCGTGTGCCCACCCTATTTAATTTCTCATTTAAATACTCACACAGGTTGGCGAGCAATTGCCACATGAAATATTCGATGGTGGGACCCATTCTTTCAAAATGTCAACAAGTAGAGCTTTGAGGAAAATCAACAACCAATATCATGAGATGTGTCTTCATCTGGATCGCTCCCTGTGCACCCAATCTGTTTCATTTTCTATTATTCTAATCACACAGGCTAGTTGGTGCAAGCCATGTGTTATATATAAATGGTGGGCCCAATATCATTTTATGGTTTGTGATCGGTATCAAAGTGAAATCTATGGTTGTCTATGGGTGATGTGGTTTCATCTCGACCGCTCCTCGCCACCCCATCTGATTTTATGTGGTATTTTTAAAATGTCACGAGGAAGCGGGCGGATTGACACTTGTTTCTTTTTGTATGGGATTTCTTGGATTGGATGATAAAAAATGTTATTGTGTATCTAGGATTGATGGTTGATAGGGGTGGAATGGGTCAATCCTTACTACTCCCTGCTATCCTGTGTGGGTCCCACCCTTGTTGCCAAGTTGTCAACAGATGAGCGGGTGACTAGCGCATGGAATATCTCAAGGGCTCGGATGGATTTTAGTGGAGATGAAGTATTGCTAAAATTAGGTTGAGATGACATTAGGACCAAAATGGCACCATTTTAGAACTAATTTATTCAAGCACATGTTTGATATTTGGGAAATGCTTTTGATTGTGACTGCCAATCATGTTAGATGTTGGTACACATGGGAAGGTAAAATTGAAGTAAGGTAGGGTATGGGCCAAATTTTTGAGATTAAATCATGATCATTCCCCATTTTCTTATGATGATGAATTGCAAGTGGATTAATTCCCATGCGCGAGTGGGTAAATATGACATGACAAGCCTTTTTAATGCAAAGTATACGATTAAATATGTAGACAGAGTGGATGTTTATCCGCTTGGGATTTTTTATTAAGGAAAAGGCATAAAGCACATGTAGTTATTTTTTTCATAATTAATTACCTTGAATAATTATCCTTTCATTTATCTCAATGTGCGGTTGATGGTTGAGGTTCAAAAATCAAGTAGTTGATCATCAATTTGATCACACCTGCTTTCCTTGAGTATTAATGGTTAGAACGCTTACATCACTCAATATAATAAGGATCACTAGACATATTTTTCTTTATAGTTTGTGATCAGAAGCTAAAAATTGATATTAATTCCATGAAAAGGTTGAAGACGTATCGTGATAAACTTTCCCTAGGTAAGTAGGTACACATACCTGATTGTTTCAATTACAACTATATTGGTTTGTGGGTTTCTTAATCTTGGGGTGGTGAGGGTTTATAATTTGCATTTTATTTATGAGTTAATGGTAATTGTGGAGTCTTGAGTTGTCTCTTCATCAAGAGTCTTTTTAAGAGTAATCCTATCAAGGTTTTTCTACAAATTGAGAGTCTCCTTGTTCTCATTCTATTCATTGTAAAAGTGAGTAACCCAAATGAGTCTATCAAGCTAATCTAAAGGTCTAGTTGACTTAATCTATTTGAGTCCCCACATAATGCTCCTAAAAATTAAATTGACATATTAAGAGCTCTTGAAACACCAATCGACAAGAAAGAACACAAGAGATCCAAGAAGGGTGTTTTTAGGAGTAGTTACAACTTGAGGAGTAGGACCATTTCAAAAGAATTGGTCAAATTTAAAGGGAAGGAATTAGTTGAGCCCACTAACTCATTTGACTACAAAATACAATGAAAATTTCTGATGAAAGATGTACAATTAGATGAATCATCGGGTACATGTGTACTTTTCAATTTTTTAAAAAAATTTGTGCCTGATTTTCATTGAAATTTTGATGAACAGTGATTTTCATCGAAATTGTGATGATCAATGATTTTCATAGATTTTTTGATGAACGTCGAGCATACATATTAATCAATAAAAGTGAGTTTAAAAATTTATCTATACTTTCGACAATCTATGGGATTTTGGATGATATACTTGAGTGTGACTTTAAGTCCTTCAAATTAGTTATGCTCGTCGTCCAATGGTATAGGCTACGATTGAGTGAAAATGATCCCGAGAGAACTATTATTGAACATGATAATGGATTTACCATGGTTAATACAAGGATGATCGAGCGAGCTGGAAATGAGCCCTATTTCTTCCAAGACAATGTGAGCAGGTATTTTACTTAAAGGTTCCAGGTAAACCGAGTTGGTCATTTGTTGTTAGACATGATCCAAGAGGAAGGCCAATAAAGTATAATGTGGTGGAAGAAGAAGATACCAAAGAACTAGAAGATGATGTAGATGATGATCAGGATCAACAGTTAGTTGGTGACGTGCCTAACAAAGATGTCAAATAAAAGGAACTAGATCATGATGATGTAGGAGTTAATGTTCATAAAGATGATATCCATGTGGATGATGACATTATCAAAACTGATACCAATGACGACGATGATGATATGACCAATCCTTACAATGTCGAATCTAGATTGGATGATACAAAAAAAGAGTTGGATGAAGAAGAAGATCAATGACATTGAAATGTATGAGTTATGCAATTATATTATCTATTTGATATTTATTTCTTGATAGAATTATATTTGACTTATATGGTTACATAATTAATTCATTATGTTTTTATTTTTTTTTCCATTACATAATTAATTCATGATTTAATTTTTAATTTTTTTAATTCATGGTGTTACTACTATTGTAGCTCTCCTAGAAATTTCCATATGATCATAATGAATAGTGTTTTGGGAAATTTCATGAAAGATGACACATTGATCATAGTAGTGAAATAATTACAAAGTCGTTTAGATTTTTTAGACCAATCACCCTTCACAATGTCATTTGTAGGATCATCTCCAATTTGATTACTAGGAAACATAAGGTAGGATTTGATTGGCTTATCTTGGAAGAACATTGTGGCTTTGTGTAATGTGAGAAAATTTTGGATGGGGTAGTTGCTATTGCTAAGGCGGATCACTCCTTTCTGCGAAGGCCATACACTTATGATTGGGTCAAGTGTTCTTTTATTTAGAAAATTCCTATTGCCTTTTTGATAGGTTATGATTTGATTAGATGGGTTATGAAGCACTTATTTCAAGTAATTTATGTCTATTTTAATTTTTAATTTATTAAATTCAAACAAATCCAAAATTATGTCCCTTGCTTTAATTGATTATTACATTATTTAATTATTAACTCAAATGACACCTCCAATTTAACTATATCTAATTGAATTTATCTAAAGTGTTGAACATTTTTAGATCAAATTTAGTAATTAACTCAAACAACTTTGCCAATTTAATTATATGTATATATAACTTTAAGTTATTTTTATTTTAACTAAAAGTGAAGTTACAACATACAAATTAAATGATATTTATGATTGTAAAATTTATGATTAAATATATCTCTTAGAATCCTTTTTTTCCTAATTTGAAAATAATTCTATATTATAGAATACATTTTTTTAAATTTTAAGATGAAAATAGCAAGGAAAAATCAAACAAATATCTCTATGAAAGAAGTATATTGGCGTGAAATTAAATATGATTTATATTCCAATTTAAAAACTAAAAAGAATGGAAACAATTATTTAAACACATAAACTATTATGTAGTAGTCAATTAAAATGAAAAAGCTTACTCTATATTAGTTAGGATACACAACTAAGAAAATGATCTAAATATTATAATAATTTGACCATTAGGATATAGAAATTTCTATAGAGTTGTAGATCTCTTCCATTTCAAAAACACAAAAAAATATTAGGTAGATAATCAAACATCTTTCATTTCTGTAGTGACTTATTTATCCTAGAGGAACCAGGTATATAGTATACAAAGAAAACCAGCAAACCCACAACTACCCCTGTTTTGAAGGAGTTTAGTTTTCTCCCCTTCCTCTCCCTAATCTTGTCTAATTATTTTAAAGAGACCAAGGGTCATAAAACAACTTTATTCAACCCACTAAATAGCTTGGTTAATGAAACTTGACAAAAGCAACAAAGAAATTGCTACATTTGGCATTTCATGTGGAATGAAGAGTGATGACAATAATCTACTTATAGTTTAATAAAACACTATTTTTAGAAGGCTTGACATTAGAAAGATAAGTGTTACTTTTAGATATTTTACATGAGTTTCCTAGGGCCACCCATTTGTTATAAATTTCCTATAGCACTAAAATGTCCCACTTGTGAAGCATGGATTGAAGATCATAATTCATATATGAAGAGCACGTCTTGTTTAAACTAACCATTTTAAAATAGACCCAAAATCATGAATTATTAAAAGCCTTCATGGCGTAAGAAAAGACTCAATCATATCATCATATCCTTATCTACCACCTAGATACTTTGCACCATCCACTCTTATTGACTTGGAATATATTTACATATTTATATCTATCTTTTATTTAAGCTATGAAAAAGTTTATTCATGCAAACTAAAGAGATTACTATTACACATAGCATACTATATGGTATAACCTATAAAGAACAAATATGAAAAAACAAGAAAATTAAATTGAATTCACAATTAGATATTTCTACCATATATTTATTTATATAGAGATGTAGATTTGTTTCATGTTAGATATGTTGGCACAACACTAAAAGTAGGTGATACAACTAGGATAGTTTTAACCTCAACATTTGATAAAAATACCTGTATATGTTATACTTTGATGGATGTCCATACCTCAGTCAAAGCTTCCATATTGAAATAAACAACAAGGATATTAATGAAGGCTATGGAATTTAGCTTTGTACTTTCCAAATGCATTTTCTTAGAGGAAATTTTGCATGATATTAGATGTTAGATCAAACTCTTTAATCAAAAGCCAACTTAAATGGACTAATAATATTTCAACACATTAAATTAGTGAAATGTGCATATTATTCTAGAATGTCAAATCAAATAACCCTTATAACACAAATACATTCAAATTCAATTATCAAATGTCAAGAAAAACTCATAATCACGTGACTTTCCTATTAAACCTTATTGTAATAGTCCTAGGGCATCCACCATTGTTGACCAAACCTTGATCAAATTCTCTGCAACCTTAGATTATGTAAATGAACTTAGCCGGTTTCGATGTAACATGGGACTACTTTTAGGTTGTTAGTGTCTTATTCAAAAGCAGACCTCTGGATTATGGGTCGACTTCCCCTTTGATGTCACCTAACTATTAATCTCTGAGGTAAAGGGTAATAATTTTCATGAAAATAAACCTAATGTTGAAAAACCTAAGGTGATATACCAAAACAACTTGGACCTGATAAATTTCTATCACATTCAAATCAATATCATAAAACTTGATTCACACAACTCACTTTCCAATGTAGTTTACATAATTAATTTATAAGGAGGTCTATAAAGAGGGCTTTTAGAAGGAAAACAGAGGTTTCACAACTAATAACACCATTCAATAACATAGCTTATAATGTGTTAACATACATTTTTTGCTAAATAGATGCCTAAATATGAGACAAGTTTGCAAGGAAGGATAGATTTTCACAAGAAAAATTGATCAATCATTAACAACATACATTAAAAACATGAAATGAGAAGGTAAAAATGCTCTATTCTATTGATTCAAAGTGCTTACTGTATTACAAATCCATCTGAGTTACAATACTGCTCCTTGAAAAATAGCTCCAAAACAAAGCTATCGTGCTGCTGGAAGGAAAGAACTCCTCCAAATGTTCAAAATGAATATACATAAGAAAAACCCACCAAAAACCCCTCACACAAGTCCTTCCAGAATGTTCTGGTTGGATGAGGCACAAAATCTAAAAAAGAACCTTCCAAAATCACTCCAAAAGGTCCTCCGCATTAAGAAAATTTAAGCCAAGTCAATAGTCACAATAAAAATGTGAAAAAAATGCCTCCGAACAACCCCTTTTCCTCTAAAGTCAGTCAAAACAACCTCTCACACATTTCTCATGTCTGCAAGTGATCATTGGTCATTAGACAAGTCTTGACCCACACTCTCCTCATGCAATATGTGTGTTTTGAAAACACAAGACTCCAAAAATAATTAAAAGATAATAACCTTGATTAAGTGATTCATAAAACATCACTTAATCAAGTCATTTTACATTCAAAACACAAAAAAAAGGGGTCCACCATATTTTTTGAATTACATTACATTTGCATTAAAGAGGCATAATAAAAGTGATTTTCAAATCACTTAAATGATATCTTATACATTGAAATAGAATGCAACATATAATGTCATATCCAAATTCTTTCAAAAGCATCTAAAGCACTTGACCATCTCTACTTACCTCATTTTTCATTTTAGTCTACACATGGTCAATAATCACTAGTTTCCATAGGCATCATAAAGCTCCAAAATACTTGGCCAATATGGCCGACCTCCAAATTTCTTCGAAAGTATATTCCAAGTCACGTGATTATTGGGAAAAAAACAAAGGCATTACATAAGCTACTTGGCACACTCCATATGCATTGTATTGTTGAGGAATTAGCACAAAGTTTGAAATAAGGGGAAACACCTTAAGGCATAAAATGCCTAAGTGAATGAAAAAGTTTTTGGCCCCCATGCATTAACACATGTTTTTAATTTTAAAAAAGATGGGAAGAAAATCCCATTTCCATTGAATAGGGTCAAACCCTAATCATCAAAAGACAAAAAAAATGGAAAAACACCATCATTTTGTCATTGAACATTCTAGAAAATTGATGGTGCCAGCATGGGGTTTCAAGCTTGCACAAAAAATGGTTTTTTTTGGCTGATTTTGACTAGTTATTGATAAAATCTTGTATGGAATCATAGGTAAATGCATTTTATCAAATCAAAACTATGTTTTTATCACTTTTTCCAGCTATATCATATGCTTTGAATCCATGGTTGTAAGTTCTTCTCTAATCATTTGTTTCATTCTTCTTTTCTTTGGTTACTTCATCTATTGTTACAATTTCCTTGAGATGGTATGAAGCTCAAACGGAAGCTTGAAAAAATTTGAATATGCAAAAAAAATGAGAAAAAATCTCAGGTGAGCCTTGAATCAACTCTATTCTTTTGATTTCTAAGAAAATAGAGCAAGAATAGCTCATTTCAGGCTTTTAGCTTGATTAATAAAGTAGAAAACTATTCATTTCCTTGTGCATTTTGGATTGAATGAAGATAACTGAACATATTTTGTTATTTTCTGAAGAGAACTTACTATTCAGGTCATGGCCATAAGAATGCAATAGGGTTTCATATGATTTTGTTTTTTCTTTTAAAACTCAATGAACACTTGTGAATGGCTCCTCATTTGCATTTTTTTTGTAAAAAAACCCAAGTGGGTTTTCTATATTTTGCAGAAGAACAAATTTCTTAGCCATGACCTCCAAAATGAATGAAATAGGTTTTGATTTGAGTGTTCTTCCTAAAAATAGAAAACCATATGCAGTTCTCCTTTGATTTCTATATTGTGATAACCTAGATGGGTTCTTCCATTTTTGAAAGAAAAATTAGATAAAAAAACTAGATCCTTCTTTTGTTATTTCATTTTTCTCTTATGTTAGCTTCCTTGGAAAAGGAAACTTTATCAACTATCACTTCAATGTCAACTGAATTATCAAAGACAGTTGTAATTTCAATGTCCAACCTGTCACTTGATGAAAAGGTCTCTGCTTGCTTCAATGACTCCTTGTGCTTATAGCTTAGTGACCATTTATTTCAATGCAATGTTATTGTTTATTAATGAATGAATATTGCACAAGGAATAATTTCTTCATCCCCAAAGAACCTCAACAATGAATTGCACTATGAATGCTTTGATGGAGCTCCTTTATTGTTCTTATGCCATATTCTATGGCCATGGTTTGCATCATTGTTTTTAGATCTATACCTCCAAATGATAAGAATGACACTTAAAATTTATTTTCTATGAGCAAATATAGCTTTGCAGTGTCGTTACATGTGTCCCTCATTCAAAAGACACTATTTTTTTATTCATTTGAAGTCAATGCTTCAATATTTGGTGGCACAAACTTCATGCCTCCAATGCTATTTATGCTCCAACTGTCCCTATCTTATACTTGATTTCTAGTTATCTTCTTCATGGCATGACTATCTAAGATGACTAGCTTTAATTGCTTGTCTTTATCGATTTTGGATTTGTATACAAAAATTGCAAAGAAAAACCATGTTTTAAAATGAAACATATTTGGACAACAATATGCAGTTCACACAGTATATCAAAAATGCATTGAATCTCCAAACCCTACACATTTTCCTGAAAAGTAGTACTAGAATCCATTGTTTCACTTCACCATAACTTGCCTCTCTAGAAAGACTCTCACCATTATTCACTATGCACATAGTGTGTATCATGACCACTATGCTACCATGAATGTATTTATCTTCTACTTTTGTTGTACATCTATTTGAACCTTTTTCCATGGCTTTGTCACCACTGTCTTGACTGCCCTTCATGAGGTGAAGTCTCTTTTCATAGCATTAGACTTCCTTTTACCATCTGATTGTGACTTTTGGATGCTCATTGTCATCTTTCATGTGAACCTAGTGTTGTCCTTTGGTTTTTTCACAAGCCTTTTATTGGAATTTTGATGTTGTCTTCTCATGAGCTACTATTACACATAGTAACCTCCACCACATTAGACTATCCTTTGTTTTGGTATCCACCGTACATTGTATCACAGTCATCTTTGAATGTTGTTCACCTACAACCATGTATGATTTAGAATAACTATTTTGTGCATATCCTCTAATAATATCATTGCATGAGATCACATTTCATTGAAACATTTAGTTAAGTATCATAGATGTCTTGTGTATAAATGTTGTTGCAACTTCTCATTTGTAATATTGATGTAAAACTATTGTGTTTAAAGCTCTCAAAAATACTGCTCTTTGCATTACTCTTCCCCCACACTAGAGGTCTATGACTATGATGGATGATGTCTTGCAAGGACCTCTATCAATGCTCTTGATGCTCTACATAACCTTATGAAATGAACACTCCACTTTTTTATTGATTAATGTCTTTCTTCCATAGAACCCTTGATGACTACTTCATTGGGATTGAGATCTATGTGAGATATGACTGCCCCATTAATATTTTAGGCCTTAGACAATGTTAAGAAGTATTCTTGAGGTTTTTCCCCATTCTCTTCATAGGTGATGATCTAGTTTTCCTATTCATGAATTCATGATTGTTGTTCATCTGCATGAGATCATGATTTTATCCATTGTTGTTGTCTTGTTCATGACATGTAGCATGCATTTTTCTTTAGGACTACCCCAACCTTCACGGCTTCCACAAAAATGTTTTCTACCTGGTCTCCTACAACAATTGTTTACCTTTTGATCATGTGCAATACATAACACTGTCTCCTCACTTTGATCCTAGTGGGAAAACACATGCCACCTATGTTGGTGACATGAAAGCTCACCATCCTATGTGATGTGTGTTTGTCCAATAGGGTTAAGGTGAGAGGGACTTGATAATACCTTGGATTTCTCCTTCTTTTTTCCCCATTTGTTTCATGATGATTTCAGGCATGCCTTGATTTCTCCTTCATTATTCAAGAGATGCATAATTGAACTTGATGCATCTTTTGAATCTAATAATGAAAGTTGATCAACTGGCGTGATTCCATATTGATTTAATGCATTAAAAACATGTATATATTTGATCAAGCTTCTCAACTTCCTATTCCTCTTAAAACATCAAAGGGAAGCATATTGAGCTCTACCCTCGTGAAAGCCACATTTACCCCACATGTTGTATTTGACTAAATCAAAACAGTAACAAGACTTGTCCTAAATATGCACATGAAGCAAACAAGTTAGAAAATAAATGTATATTTTGGATGTGTTTGATGACTTCATTGTTTTCTAGGAAATCCAAGGTTTTCATGCTTCTTTAATGCATTTAGGGATCAATTTATACATGAATAGGTAGGTGTTCATGTAAGGTTTGAGATATTTAATTGCTTAGAGCATTTATCTAATGTCATTATCTTTCCAAATGCAGGAGCTAGGAGCACTACAGAGCTAGGAAGGACACAAACAGCTCGAGGGCAATAGCAGGGCAAGAGGACACATCAAAACCAGTCATTCTCAAGCAATGACTGGTCTCCATCTTTATATGCACATTCTATTTTGTATACTTATTCATGTATTGATTGTTTCTTTATTTTCATTGAATAAGTAAAGTTAGTCCCTTGGCTTGTGAGGGACATGTACATTTCATGATTATCAATAAAATATTACATTTGTATACATAAGATTCTCTTTTCTCAATTTTTGTCATTGCAACACAACATTGGAATGAAAATGTAATCTGTTTCATTTGACAATCTCTATCATGCATATTGACTTGACTTAGTAGACTATGGTTTATCTTTTAAATGTTTAAACAAAAACAAAAAAATAATAAACACTAAGTTGTCTGATTTCAGCTGAAAGATAAAAATCAGGTAACAATTATTATATTCGAAAAGGTAACCCTTGAAAGTCTATTCATACATAAAATTAAAACTTGAAATTAAGCAATCATCTGCACACTTAAGGATATGTTACAAGTTCAATTCCAACAAAGAAATGCAATGCAAAATCTATAGCATTAGATCATATTCTAGTTTTCCTTGGATTATTTTTATTTTAAAACTCCTCGTGTTGTACACAAGTGTGGGTACACCTAGATCTGTAGAATAGTAGAGTGAAAAATCCTACGCATAGTGAAAAAATAGATACAAAAAGATGTACAGACTTCAAAGGAATAGATTTGTGACAACAATCATGGTTCTTTAAAATGAACATAGCCACAAGGCTCCAATCAGCTAACTCACCCACACCAATAATAAAATTCATTCAAATGTATGTAATAACATATATTTGAATGAATAATTTAAAAAAAAAATTGCAAGTTTCATCTCGATTTCAACGAACCTAAATTGACAAAACAATAAAACCTCTGGCAAAGTTGCTATACATGCAACAATATTTTCGTCACAATTTCGACACACCTAAACTAACGAACCACTAAAACCTTCGATGAATTTTTGATACATGTGATGAATGTTTGGTGATTGTGTGACTAACGTTTGGTGATTGTTCGTTGAAATTGTGATGAAATTTTCATCGATTTTCTGATGAAAACTAGTTCCATTTTTTATGGCGATGACCGATGATGTTGGGTTGTGGTTTAAAAATTTAAAGGTTCTTTGAAAAAGTGATGAAAAACTAACGAAAAAATTTATATGAGTGTTTTGTCAGTATTTCGACAATAGTTTGTCGGTATTTCGACAAAAAATCATCAGAATTCGGAGTCAAATATAGTAGTAGCCTATGAAGAGAGAAAATAAAAGAAACAAGTACTGTAAGGCCTATTTGGGGAGGCATAGTTATCCCATTGAGGTTTCTAATATCCCTTCAGATGGTGGAGCTGATACTAACCTGGAGTACAACCACTACCTTATTTCTATGGTGATGTTTGAAGACTTTGACGAGGGAGGAGGAGTGCTCCTTTAGTTTTAGCACAAACACGAAGGGGGTGAGCATAATTTGATGCTGATGAATCAGAGTAGGGTATTTGTAGGATCATGATGGGCCAAAAAGTGGTGATATGTAAGTGATATGATGGCCCATGTGGCTGACAACATTTTTTAACCCGAAATTGATGAAACACAAAGGGTTTTTAAAGGAGATTCTTAGATTTCCACCAATATAGATTATGCTTTACTTTGAATTTAATAAATAATTATTATTCATTTTCTATTTGAATTATGACTAAAGTCTTGATTGCTAGGTTGATTGAAAAAAATCTATAGCTTTCAAATGGTATCACATTTTTTGAATCTGAAACATGCGTCACATTCTACGCTTCGCATACTATAGGATTAAAAAAAATAAAAATTCATGAAGTTTTGACCAAGTTAAGGTGGTCAGACATACAAGTTTTTATATTTTTTAAAATTTTTAATAAAAATATCATAATTAATTATTTACTTGGAAAAAAATTAGAAAAACAATATGCATCACATCAGGACATGAGTTCTCTACCTATATCAAAAAATTTATAAAAAAAGATTATCATTTTATTGTTGTTAGGGTGGTTAGATAAACACCTACTTCTTCTTTTTCCCTGAAATTTAAGTACTACTCCATTGAAATTTCAAATTTTCACCAAATAGATTTAAAAAAAAAATAAACCTAGTAGTTTAGATACTAAATTCAATTTTCTACAGATTCTATTCTTACATATTTTTGAAACAATATAGATAACTTTTTCAAAATTTTGTACGTTAAGTTGCCTAACTCTGATTTTCTAGAATTTCATCGCCACTGAAGGGCCTATTTTTTCCATGATGATCCTGCACATACCCAATAGCATCTTGGCCTAGATTTTGTTTTCGATGGAACCATTTCCACTGCATCAGGATCATCTTCTTCAACATGTGTGTCATTTTTTGTCTTTGGTGTTAACATGGAAATCTTTTGGGTTGGTGTAATGGAGAAGTGTTGGACTCTGTATCCTCAATGGTAAATATGCCTTTTCTAGGAAGTGTGTGAGTTTTTGCCTCTAGTACTTGTGAAGAATCTTCTTTGGTCTATGTGGACATAGGATTTTGGTGATGCCACATCAACAAACAATGCCTTTTGGAAGGCTAGCTCATCTTCTTCAATCGATATCATGTCTAGTTTGTTATATTTTTCTTTCCCTTGACCTGAAATGATTAAGTGCAACCATTATGGGAATCTCTAACATTAGGATGAAATTTACCCTCAAATGCAAATGTAATTTTAATTCATCCTATTGGTTGTTGCTCCCATGTCTTTATAAATGGGATTCTAGGAATTCAAAAAGGGGGGCTAGTAGATTATTCCAAGATTTGGTCACATAGCAATTGAAAAGGTTACTGGAAAGTCTACTAATATGTCTTAAGTTCAAGTCTTTCAATACGCATATGTAATCTTAATAGTAATGTTATTAATATAGAATATTAATAGTTCAAGTTCATCACTATTTTCCTCTCCTATGTACATTTTTTACAAATTATGAATAATATAGTCAAGGCTATCTTATTTGTCTCTATCAATTTCAGATTGATGGTGTGGCTCTATTTTTGTTTATTAATTCAAATAATTAATGCAAATACTTGAATATGGTTGTAAATTTGTATTAAACTGAATGCTAGGATGTTAATAAGAAGTAATGATTAAAACACAATGCTGAAATACTATAATGCAACGTTTTAGAGCTTCATTTATTCTGAGGTATGGAAATTACTATCATGTTATGTAGGTATTGATATTGAATTCATTCCAAGGATGAGGCACTAGACTAACTTAAGTAGTTATGTTTTATTATGTTGATTAACTTGGTCATTACCCATTCCTCAAATCAAATTTTATAAAAAGGGTTACAAAGCTATGCGATTTTACCATGCTCATGCTCTAAGAGTGAATTATATTTGATAAGTAGCCAAATTATCTGATATCGTTACTAATTGAGCATCTATATGAGAATCATTTGTGTATATCACAATGTTATTGATATAAATGACATAGGAGTATTATTCTGAAAACATTGCTAGGGATCACCCTCCCAAGTTTCATAGAGCCTGAAGTGAATAAGTGAGGGCCTTTGAACCCTTATTTGTTGGCCAACCCTTAACCTTACTAACTATTTAATTCTAGCATATTCATAGGCAAGTGGTAAGATTAAGTTTTCTTCCTAAAAAATAACCAACAAAAATGGCGACTCGACTGGGGAAGACTTGAGGAAATTCTGATAGGATATTTTTGTGTCTTAGAGAGTCATTGGAGTTTCAAGATAGTATGTAACTAGAGATTGTAAATAATGAAGAGTCAAATGTTTTGCTAAGTATTTTATTCCTCGAGTTCTATAGTTGTGATGTCAGTAAGTTGAATAACGATTTTTTTCATGAATTTGTTGTGTTCTTTCAAAACTGCAAATCCTTTTGGGGATCAATTATAACTCCATAATATTTTCATAATCTCACTAACTATGGGTGGCAACTCCAAGATCTCTGCACTAGTATGCACTATTTGAAGAACTCTAAAAAATGTATAACAAAAAGTTGTTGAGAAAGGATAAGAAATATTTGTATGACATGTTGTTGGAGGAGACCTAGATTGAAATTCATCTTTGAATGAGATTCATATTTCTTGAGGCTCATTCCTTTATGAAGAGAGGTGGAAAATCTATGCAAAACCTGATAAAGATGTGATGAAGGCTTCAGATCTGCAAAATTTTCTAGTTAGAAGCATTCTTGAAGGTGGTTACAACACATCCAAGTACTTCCCACATTTGGATTTTCATAGAGCATAAATTTTTTATGAAAATTGTATGTGATAGTTTGAAAGAATTTTGATTCCCTATTAAGTGAATAAAGCACAAGAAAAGGGAATGGTAGTGGTAATATTTTCATACTTTTGAGCTATAATTTGAAGTTTCTATATTGTAATGCAGAAGTATGCTTGTTCTTGAAATCTTCCTATTAGAAATAATTTTAGATATAGATGTATTTGAGTTATTCATTGTAATATTTTAAGGTCATGATAAAAGCAAGAATTAGGGTAGTGATCAACTCTAAGGTTCACGTTTAAATTTTGTAAGGGGGTGTAAGAAAATGTATCATTCACTGGTACATCCCTATGGAGTGCATGATGTAAACATGAAGAGTGTGCAATTCTTGTCATGTCATCAAAGAATCTTCTATGTGGGAATATATACACCATTAACTTTCTATGGTATTCAAGGTTTCCAAAACCCCATTCCTAATGAAGTTAGGGAATTTTTTCCAAATTTCAAAGAGAAAATTTCAGAATCTACATCTCACCATTTGAAGGAGTTTTCATATTTGATGGAAAATTATGAGAGAGATCATGAAGATGTTGTCATGAAGTTATTTGTTCAAACTTTGAAGGGAGATTGTTAGAGACTGGTTTTCATATTTTTCAGTATGTTATATCCCTTCATGGACTAAGCTAGTGGTAGCATTCATAAAACAATTTGGTGAAAATATTAATACCAATGTAGTCAAGAAAAAAATTAGGGAAATCGAAAAGGGTGAAGAGGAACTGATCCTAGCCTTCAACCTCATATTTACAAAGGCATTAATAAATATTCCTGAAAATATGAGACCCAATGATGTAGAATGTTTAATTCTATATCTCGATGCCTTTGATAATAAGATGGGATATGTCTTAAGAGATAAGGAGCCCTTAACATTGCATCATGCATAAAATGGTAATGGATATTGAAAATAATATGAGATATTCAATGATGAAGAGATATATGGTTTCAAGTATTTGTTGTTCTAAAGAACATTATATAAATTAAATTCATAATAATGAAAGAGGAGGTCAAGCTAATGATTATTTTGAAAATATCTCAACATTGAAGCATAATAATCATAGACATATCCATGATGAACCTCGATAAATTTTAAGCAATATTGATCAGATGTTCTTTGTTAAAAACATATCTAGCATGAAAAGACATGCGGGAGAACCACCATATGAATTATTAGCAAGGTTCTTGGATGCCTTGTTATAAATTACTCAAAAGTTGAGAACTGTAGATCCAGTATGCATCGAGTTATTCTGTGACATTTATGAGCTGGGGCTTGGTACCTTACCCAAGGAATTGAAGCCTCAAGATTCTGATCAAATAATTGGTTGGATCAAAATTGCTGAGGATGCCAAGTATGACTACATACAAAATTTGATATCTCAAAAGAAAAATGATAGTCACCCTATGGATAAGGATCAAAGACCTATCCAAGTAATGGATATGGATATTTAAGAGCATGAACATATGTCTAGTGGTGTAGCTGAAGACATTGGTATATTTGCAAGTATTTATGATATACCTTTAGAAATTGATAACCTAGGTAGTAAAATTGAGAACTCTGATTATTCTTATGAGGAGTATGAATCTATTTGTGAAAATGATTTGAAGGCATTCTTCGGACTCGAAAGGTGAAACATCAATACTTATGAGGTTGTGTCCCTACAAGTGAATGAAAAAAATACATATAAAGATTTCTTGGAATACAATTTGGTTGACCAAAACTATGATATCCTAGAAATATGGTAAATGATGAATTTCAAGACAAGACTGTTTATATTTAGTGTCTTGAGCCTGAATTTAGTGCTAAGAATGATGAGAGTTGTGTTGCTGACCAACGAGATCAAGCCCCGATTATATATGACTATCCATATAAAACAAAAATAGAATATGTGAGTGTCTTAGCAGATATGGATAAGGTTGTATTTCATGAGTATTGTATCAAGAAGGAAATAGGTGAAGAGACAAGTATGGTTGCTAAAAATAAACATTCAGATGGTAAAAAAAAATTCATACCAAGCCCAATGAATTCATCCATTGAGGATGCATTTGGGAACTTTGTTATTGACCTTATTATTCCTGAAATGTTTAGCTCATCTTATGAGACATCCTACTTTGAGATGGTTGTTGATATAAAGGGTAAATTGAACCATATTAATGAACCTTAAATGGAGATATTATTTGATAGTTGGGATGGTTTGTTTAATACCCCTCTGTTTTGTTTCTTGTTCAAGTTGCTTTATGCTATGTTTGGTTGCAGTTACTTTGATACTATATACATTTTGTTATGATGTTTTGATTGCTACTATTGAGTGATAACTATTATTATGGGATGTGGTTATCTAATTGTTTAACTTGCATTATGGATTAATGATGTTGTAGAGTTAACATGAGATGTTATTATGAGATTACTGGATTATGATGGAAGTGTCAGTTTCGATGAGTGTATTGGTGAAGAAGATGGTTTCACATCACTCGCTTGTGAGTGCCCTACGAATCCGTAATTTCTTCTTCACGGTGTGTATTATATGTTAGATATATTGTATGATGTTGTTAACTTGTTTTTAGGATTGTAGGTACATGACATCGACTCCACCTAGTTTCATAGGTTTGAGCGTGTCGATCCAACAGTTAAGTTGAATGGGAGATAGTAGCTAGGTAACATGTGTCAAGTTTACACCCTAGCCTTAGTGTGTCGTCAGTTGTGTGTGTCGAGTCATTGTCTATCTTGCTTTAATGTTATTTAATTATGAAGGATTATTGATTTGGAAATAAATATTTAGAATAATTGCATTTAAATCATGTTGATGGTTATTTAATTTAAATAATGCAATGTAGATAAAAGTTTATATTTAAATTAATTAATTATATTTAATTTATTTAATTAATTAAATTTGATCCAAGGGGGTTGAATTTAGTTATTAAATAATTAAATTAATTAATTAAACGCGATGCAAGAGAATGAAAGGAAATAAAACAATTAAAATTAATTTTGGAATTTAGTTTCAACGTGTGGGAATTAAATTAGAAATTGTAATTAAATGTTTATTTGGGAAATTAGTTGCAATTTTGGAAATTAATTTATTTATTTGAAATTGCATTTTAAATTGAAAGTGGTTTTCAAAAAGTGAAATTGAAATTGAAATTGAAATTGAAATATCTAATTTGCATGTAATGTGAATTAGGGTTGTAAATATTGAAATTGAAATTAAAATTGAAATTGAAATTGAAATATCTAATTTGCATGTAATGTGAATTAGGATTGTATTAGGTATTTTTGATTTATAAAGAATATATGTTTTAATTTTAGGGTAGCAAAAATAGATTTAGAAAAAAAATACATTTTTACAGCAGGGAAGAAATTTTGGAAAATTTGCACAAGGGTTTGAAGAAAGTCTTGATTGTAGAATTGATTGAAGGAAAGATTGTTCGCCTTTGTTGGGTTTTGGATTGGATTCATTGGAGGATTGAAGAAAATTCAGGAAATCTTTGGAGGAGGCTTGCATCAGAAATTCATCTCTTCCTGTAGCTTCTTGTACCAGGTTTTCCTCTTTGTGTTTTATTGTTCTTGATTGTTTTTTTTAAATAGTAGTGATTAAAGATTTGTTTGTTAAATCTGTTTTAGAAAACAAATTTGATATTAGAAGAAAAGAATTAAATAAATTTACAGCCTTTGCTTGTGAAAATTCTTGAGTGAAAATTGTGAAAACCTTAGTTGAATTTAAATTATTTGGGGAAATCGATTATGTTGTTATTGAAATCAAATATAGAGATTGAACAATGCATTTAGAAAATTTTTGGAAAATGAAACCTTCTGTTTATTATTAAAAATCAGATTTTAAAATTTGTAGGATAGTTATATTTTTCATGATAAATTGGTTTGGTTGCATCACCTATAACTACATTTACACAAACTGGGTTGTCAGGAAATTTAAAGGGCTTTTGTATTTTGAAATTTTCTTATCCCTGTCAAAAAATTGTAAATACCCAAATTGCAGTTTTTGAGTTATGCTTGAAACATGAGACTGCTGTTAAGTTATTTTCCCATGGCTGCTCTGAAAATAAAATAATAATAAATTGATATTTATAAATATTAATATTTTATTTATTGTTATTATAATATTAAAATATTATTTAATAATATTTAATATTATAATTTATAATATTAAAGTATTATATTTATTTATATTATTTTAAATAAAATTTGTATATTAGATTAGTGGAATTAAAATTATAAACATATGAGAAATTATTGTTTATTTTAAAATGGCATGTTAAAGTTTAATTGAAGGAGTTAAATATCTGATTTAAAGAATGCATAATTTAAAATTTAATTGTGGAATTTAAATTCATGTGTAAAAGGTCCAATTATTAATTTGATTTAATTGGAAAAATATATATATATATATATATATATATTTTGGAAAATTGATGATAAGGGATATTTTATTTTGAATTAAACAATTTGATATTCTGTAAAGAATAGAAGATATGTTAATAATTAAATATATTTAAATATATTAATTTAGATTTAGTATATATATATTGAAGTTATATATCCATTTGAGAGAATAAATAATATTTTATCTTATTTTATTATGTTGTTTGCAAATTGGGTATTATTAGTGTTCTAAAAGAAATGATTACTATGTGTAGAAAATGTATAGAGAAAGATATTTTTTAATAGAAGTAATTACTTGATTTAAAAAGAAATATTTATTTTGTTAATATGATTGAAGAAAATATATTGAAATGTATATATATATATATTTTTTCAATTAGTATTTACCTTGTTTTATTTAAGTGTGTGTAATTTAGCTTTGCATGAAGAATTTAAAAGATAAGTTTTGAATGTATGGTCAAAATTGATAAGGAAAAAGATATTTAAATATATTAAAAAATTATAGAAATATTTATATTTAAATGTTTGTTTTAATTAATGAGATTTAATTAGAAACAATATGAATGCATGGTCAAATAGATAAGCCAAAAGATATTTTTATACATTGATGAAATTGCATGTTTTTAAATGGATAGTTGAAGAGACATAGATTCCGGATAGAAAATTGAAAAGATTGTTTGCAATAGTGTTAGGTTGCATTAGAAGTAGATTTAGGAACTAACTATATTGAAAAAAGCAAATAGTTATTATGTTTTATTTAGTTCCATAGAATAATCTAGTCATTGTGAATGGAATATTAAAGAATATATGTAATTAAACTTATTAATATATATATTTGGTGTCTATATATTATGGAGCATATATATATATATTAAGTGTAAAATTCATTATCGTATTTTATTTTAATAAGATGTATGCAATATATTATTGAATAGAGATTTAAAATGGATTGATTAGTGTATATGAGAAAATGGATAGATAAATGATATTTTATTATATTAAAGTGATTGCATGTTCTAAATAGAAAATTGAATGAAATGTAAGACTTGGTTAGGAAATGGAAAGAGTTTATTTGCATGGATTTGTGTCGATTTAAAAGTAAGTTAAGAAGTTGTTTTATTGATGAGGCAATCAATTATGTTATTTATTAATTTCTATTTAGATTAATTGAATCATTGTGATTGGATTATGAAAGAGATATGGATTTAGTATATCCAAAAGTAGTATCTTCCTCATGATTATCTTAAAGGATCTAATTCTCTGTATTCGGTAAAGGGAAGTAAGTTTAATTGTTTTAGATTTCCAATAATGAAAGGGGAAATAGGGGTTATGATTATTTTAGATGATCTAGTTATCGTGTCTTTGACTTTGTCAACACTACCTATTGAATGAGTATGGATTTAGGAAATCCAAATATTAGATTTGATTAATGACTTGAATGCTTTTGTTGCTATGTCGTCAAGTTGCATTGTTGGTTTTGGGATTTAGTGTTAGTCCTAAATTATAAGTCTTCCAGAAGAACCTAGAAGATGAGGGTTGTTGAACCTTTATGTCATCCAATTGTTTTTCCCTTGGGTAGTGCATGGCGTCTTTTCAATTTTACCCAATTTTCACGAACGGGGATGTTTGCACCTCCTTGGTTTAGGAGCGGATTATGGGATCTATGTCTCCTTGTATGGAGTGACCTTGTTATTTGGTTTCATCTTGTTGCCTCCTGTGAAAGGAGTGGACTATGTGGTTGTTGTCTCCAAGATGTTTGGAGTGAGTTCTATTATTTGTATCCTCGTTGTGTTTGAGTGGATTATGATGCCTAGTTGGTATGCACTTGTGGTTCACTTGGTGGATTGTTTGGGTGTGTATTGTCGAATAGAAGAGTGGCTTATGTTAGGCGCTAGATCCCAAAGAGGTAAACTGGATAACCTTCAGGAGTGATTTAAACAAGTGATAATTAAAGTAATGTACTCAGAAGATTATGACTAACTTCTCACTAATCAAGATAATTTTTCCTACCTCATAGACACAAGGGCTTGTTTAGACTTGTGATGAGTGGGAAGGCTTGGAATGGCAAGATCAACTATCTTGTCCGTACGAGAGATAGTTGATTCCACATGAGTGAGTATAAGGGCCGGGATTCAGTTGAGGCCACCAGGATTACTTATGCCGGAGCCTATGAAGAATGCCCAAAGGAGATATCATGACTACTATGCGATGACACTCTATCTAGGGCAACAGTTGTCTATTGTTTTATGTGTATGGTTCTGTGAACATACTTGATTAATATTATGTCTAGAAGCAATGTGACCTATGTCAGTGATGTTGGAGATGTACTTGATTTGTACTTGTATGGTAATTGAGTTGTACTTGTTAGTTCATTTGTTTGGTTATATTAGTATGAGTCAATATGAGTCTCCCTTTGGTTAGTGGCTATAGATATTTGTCCATGTTACTTTGTTACTATCTCCTAGCATGGGGGGTGGGCCTTCGGGTACCACATTGGTTGGGTGGAACATGCACCAAAACCATTGGGTCCCCATTGTTCTTCAGTTCGTGGAGGTGAGACATCCAGATGGTCAGCTCGCAGTTCTTGTGTTATTCTTGCTTTGTAACATTTCAGATTTTATAAGTTATTTTATCCCTCTTATGTTTATGAGGTGAGATTATGTAATCGTAATACATTTGTACTATTGCCTCATTCTGGGAATGAGTGATGTAGCTATTGGATTAAGATAATGTTTATGAGATTGTATCATGGATGGTTATCTTATTATATTATGTGGTATTCTTATGATGTATGATGTTTATTTCATAATTTTATAATGCTATGGTTTATGTAATATGTATGTGTGGGTTTTAAGTAATCCTAACCTTGTAGCCTTAGAGGTTGTTGTTAATTAGTAAGTGAATGTGTATGTTAAATACACTTTATAAAAAAAAATTGGTTCGCTTAAGATGTTAATTACAACTTCCTTTAGGGTTACTTGGCGGGGCATTACAGTTTGTATAATGCTATTTTTAGGGACATCCATGACCAAAATGAAAGCAAGAATGCTACAAAATTTGATAAATTAGTTTACCAAGGAAGTAGAGCATTTGGCAACATAACTAGTTTATACTGCTCTAATGAATATGAACACCAATTTGAACAGAAGCCTGCATATGAACATTTCTTTTTCACTACAAAAATTGAATGTGTGTTTGGTATGGGGTAGAAGTCAGGTGATTATGATCGTGGAATATTAGAAGTGAAATTGCAATATCATTTCAAAGGGTTAGAGTATGTTCCCCTAGATGGGACTCCTGAAAGGAATATGTATAAGGGGTTTCAATTTAAAGAGAAAAAAGAATTTGATGTCATCTTATTTGATGATAGTGATAAAATGGATTATGAATGCTTCACTTTTAATATCCAGCTAGATGGGAATTTGGTGGAATATGGTTGTAAGCGAAGTCAGACAGAATGCCACATTGATCATGTGTTCCAATCAATTCTCGTTTGAAGTTCTCAGTTTGATATGAGTGACAATGATAATAATAAATTCAGACCTATGTCCGTAATGGTTGATTTTAGTATCTATAGTGTGATCAACAAGGGGGTAATTCATGAGAATTTTGTCAGTCTTGACATGATACAAATAGTGGAAAACAAGGTTTTTAACAAGGGCAAGTGCTAGTCCTAAGTTTGGGGGCCTAGGGCTACCAAACAAAGTTGAAGTTTGGTAAAATTACAAAATGTAGAGTGAAATCTTGTATTTCAAATGAGGCTTCAAGGAAGATGGATATTGGATCTCTTGTTTTAATTTTTGTAGCCTATGTAAATATTATATATATGCTGGTTGTTTTTGTCTGGTCTTCTTGCCTAGTTAGGGCAGGTCTTGGTTTTGTTCTTTGTGCCTGGTTTGTTTCAACCTAAGATTCCATAATCTTGCTCTATTCCCAAGGAATAGACATCCCCAACAAGAACCATTGATGGAACCCCCCAAAATTTTCTTTGGTTCCATTTTATGTCTTGCAATATTTGGCTTGGACCCTTGTTTTTAGGCTTAGGGGTATGTTCCTCAACAACACTGTGAGTTTGTGTTGCTAAAACCCTTCCAAATTGATCTTTAAGTCTAAGGATCTTGACTAGCATTCTACTTTATTATTGACCTTTTGGTGAAAGTTCCTAGTTATCTAAGTTTTGACTCATGCCATCAGGTTTATTGTTTTATAGGCCCCTAAGTCCTAATGATACCGGTTGATTCTCGTAGTCATTTTGAAAAAAAAAAATCATTAATTTTACGGGGTCCACATCCTTGAAGATAATTTTTCTATGTCTATAATTTGGTTTTAATATTCACCTAGGGTCTTAATCCATATATTCATGTCCCCAAACATCATCTACCTAATGACGTGTTGAAATTCAAAAGACAACTAAGAGGGGGGCTGAATTAGTTGTATCAAATTATTAACTTCTTAAATTAATCAATCTCACTTTATCTTCAATATATTATTAAGTGTCAACATGAAATGCAAATAACAGAAACACAACACCAGAGACACCAGATTTATGTGGAAAACCCAATGAAGGAAAAACCACGGTGAGGATTAACTCCCAATATAGTAGAAATTCAACACTAGATATAGAGGCTCACTACTAGAGGGCTCACTACCCAAATACAAAGGCTCACTACCCAGATCAAGGGATCACTACCTTAGGACTCACTATCCAAAAAGAGAGGCTCACTGCCTACAAAAAAAATACAAAGAAATAGATAAAGATCCACCACTAGGAGTTCCACACACTTCGTAACTTGATTAGAATATTATGAATACAATGAAGTATTGTTGCCACAATTCACTCTTCCACACTCTAATTTTGACACTTGTTTGCACACTCTTCTTTTGCTCGAATCGAATGATGGATGGATATTGAATTCTCCACAACTTGACTTACTTTTATACCATCTTCAACCTTAGGAACATTCTCCAAGTTCAGCTACTCAACATTCCCACAGTGGATAAGAATGTGAGGGGACCAAATACATATTTAATTTAGGACCCAAACACCATCTTGGATCATGCACACACTTTCTCAAATCGATGTAAAGGCATAATTTATTTGTAAACACCAAGTCAACCAAACCTAATGAAAATAATGATGATATTTGAATTACACACATCACCAATAAAATAATCACACATGGATTGATCATCATGATTCACCATTCATTTTACCATCTTTGAGAACAACTCAAATACATTTGCAACGATTTCAACAAAATTCATTCACATAGAACACTTCACTAGTTCAATTGTGACAACCAACAAAAACATAGAGACTCCAGAGTAGGTCTTCTGTAGCACCAAACCACAAGAAATTTTATCAAAACACATAAACATTATAAATTTTAATCTCCCAGATCCGCAAGATCTCAAACCAAGTACCAAAAGACTACGAAGCCAAAACTTTTCTCCTAGTCAATAATCACATAACTCTGACAAACCAGTTTACATATCGGTGAACATAACTTTTATTCTCCATCAAACCAGAAGCTAAAACTCAGAATATATAATCCATTTAATCTTATGAACACATTTGTAGATCCTCATATACATTGGATCAACATAGGAGAAATATAGACCACAATACCAGAGAACACTAAAAACATTCTTCAACACAACTTTCATTATTTATCAAATTTTCTCAAAAGTAGTTGGAAAAATCAAACTTACTCAACCTGTATAGTGTTGACATCAATGAAAAAATTAATGAAAACACCACCAAACACATCCATACTTGCAACAATTTCCCCCTTTTTTATTGATCACAACACATGATGTGAAAAACCATCAAAGAAAAGATACATGATTCTTAGAAGTGACAACCGACCAAGCATAAATTTTTCACATGATTCTCTCTCCCACATCCTATATGATTTTAGAAGAAAAAAAATGCCAAGCATAATATGATCACATGATTCTCTCTCCCCCTTTGACATCAATGGTAAATGAAATTATTATCGTATAAATATCTGTTCACTCCTCCTAAGGAGTACATCCACATCACATACTGCGATAATGCACTTCTCTACTCCCGCTGAGGAGTAGGCCTCAATCATCAGTCCAAAACAAAAAGGTATGTGAATCTACTAGACTGATACACCTCCATGTGCATTAGTTTAGAGAAGGAGAGGTAGAAACCCTTGACTTCCCTCTAAGATACTCAAAAGTATCCTTCAGAAGGGCGTTAGTGAATATGTCCATAGCTTGTTCTTTGGTAGGTACATATTCAAGTCTAACTTCATTCCTCAATAATTTCTCCCTCAAGAAGTGATACTTGATAGATATATGCTTGGTTATAGAATGCATCACTTGATTCTTTGAAATATTTATAGCACTTGTATTGTCACAATAGATAGAAGAAGGTTCATCACTCACCACACCTATTTCCATCAAAGTTTGCTTCATCCAAAGTACTTGTGTACAACAAGATGCCGCTACAATATATTCTACTTATGTAGTGGATAAATAAATTGAATCTTGTTTCTTGCTCAACCATGAAAATAATCTTCCTCCAAGGAAGAATGTTCCTCCACTCATACTCTTCCGATCATCTACACATCTAGCCTAATCAGCATTAGTGTAGGCATTCAAAGCAAAATCATTTTCCTTCAGATACCATAGTCCATAGTTTGGAGTTCCTTTAAGATACATGAATATCCTCTTCATAGCTTTAACATGTGCTCCCTTTGGTTCTGCTTGAAATATTACAACTAAACATACTACATGCATAATTTATGGTCTAGTAGTAGTAAGATACAAAAGTCCAACAATCATGGATATGTACATGCTCTGATCAACTTTAGCAGATTCATCATCCTTAGATTGCATCCAGTTACCATAGGGGTACACACCAGTTTAGAGTCATCCATCCACTACTTCTTAAAAAAATCCTTTACATACCTATGTTGTGAAATGAATATCCCTTTGTTAGTTTGATTAACTTGAATTCCAAGGATGAAATTCAGTTCACCAATCATAGACATTTCAAATTATTTTTGCATCTCTTCAGAAAATATCATACACATACCTTTATTTCCACCAAAGATGATGTCATCAACATACACCACAACTATCAGTATGTTGTCTTTCTCAACCTTGAAGTAAATATTGTTGTCTACGAACCCTTTGCGGAATCCCTGCTTAGTCAAGTATCTATCCAATCTATCATACCAAGCTTTGGGAGCTTGCTTCAGTCCATATAATTCTTTCTTTAATTTGAAAACCATGTTTAGTTTATCTAACAGTGAAAAACATTCTGGTTGCTCCACATAAACTTCTTCTTCCAATTCTCCATTCAGAAATGTAGAATTGGCATCCATCTAATATACTTTGAAGTCTTTATGAGCTAAAGATGCCAAGAACATTTGAATGGCCTCCATTCTTGGCTATAGGTGCAAAATTTTATTCAAAATATATTCCTTCAATCTATGAATATCATTTACATACAATTCTTGCTTTGTTCCTTACCACTTCACCATCTTCACTCAATTTGTTTCTAAATACCCATTTTGAACCAATTACATTCTTTTTTGTAGGTCTAGGGACTAGCTCCCATACATCACATTCTTCTCCATCTTCTGTAGTTCCTCTTTCATTGCTCTAACCCAAATTTCATCATTACATGCTTCATTCACAGTCTTAGGTTCTATCTTAGAAAGTAAAAACAAATTTACCTCGACCACTTTGCTTCTTGTCTTCAATCCTTCACTTTTTGTCTCAAATTATCTTTTCCTCCAGATAATTTTTTTGAATATATTTAGGAGTCTTAGGTGCAGGTTCTAGAATTTCTTCTTCTTCTTCACTTTTTTCTTTCTCTTCATTTTCTTCTTCTATTATTTGAACACAGATAGGCTCATCAAGTTCAACTTCAATTATTTCCATAGGTCTATACATAGCTTCATCAACCTTCACATTAGTACTTTCAATGATTTTTCTCAATATTTTATTAAAATATTTGTAAGCCTTGTTGTTACTTCAATATCCAAGGAAAATTCCTTCATCACATCTAGCATTAAAATTTCCAAGATTTTCTTTATCTCTTCTAGTGTAACATCTACTTCCAAATACCTTAAATCATTTTACAGTAGGAGTCTTACCAGTCCATAATTCATAAGGAGTCTTAATATTGTTACCTATGATTTGAACTCTATTAAGAATGTAGATAGCTGTGTCAATAGCTTCTCTCCAATACACATCAAGAACATTTGATTCTTTCATCATGGTTCTAGTGGTCTCTTGCATAGTCCATCTCTTTCTTTCTACATCTCCATTCTGCTATGGGGTTCTAGGAGTAGAGTAATGTCTTTTTATGCCATGCTCTTCACCAAATGAATTGAACTCACCAGATGTAAATTCTCCACCTGTATCAGATCTCAAACATTTTATTCTCGATTTTTCCTCATTTTCTACTCTTTCCTTAAACACCTTGAATCTATCAAGAGATTGAGACATTTCTCTAAGAAATGTAACCCATGTCATCCTAGAGTAATGATCACTTAAAAGAATGAAGTACCTATCACCATTCAGGCTTCCTATTCTTGTAGGAACACAAAGGTTTTTATGGATTAATTCTAGCATTCTAGTACATGATTGATCTTTCGATTTAAAACTATTTCTTGTCTATTTTCCCATCTGACAACTTCCGTAGATTGAAATTGAAGGCTTTATGAATCTAGGCAGATCTCTCACAAATTCTCTAGAATTGATCCTAACTATATTATCAAAATTCACATGTCCCATCCTTCGATGCCAGAGCCAACTCTCACTAATCTAAGAAACAAAACATTGACCATTACCACCTTTAATTTGATAGATGTTTCCATGAGTTCTTCTTCTATCTACAACCACAATTTTGGATCCTTTTATGATCTCACAAGTGTTATCCTGAAATGCAGGCTTAAAAATTTTTTGCTCAATTTTCCAACACTTAAGAGATTATGCCTTAAACCCTCTATGTAATAAACATCATTAGTATTGTGTTTTTCATCAAAGATAATTGTTACTTTAGCAACAATATTAGCACCAAAATCATCTCCAAACATCACTATGCCTCCATCATAATTCTCAAGTTTAGTAAACTTACTCTTATCTCTAGTCATATGATTTGAACATCTGTTGTCAATCACCCAAAAGTCTTCATCCTATCTGGCATGAAAAGTAGTTACTAGATTACCTTCTGATTCATCCTTCTTACACTCCAGACTAGGTTCTTTTGCACATTTATTTTCTAGGGCTACAAACAAACATTCATCCTTGTCTTCCTCAAGGTTAGATTCATCATCAAAAATTCCTACATCTTGCTTAACATAATAAAAATTCTTTAAATTCCTATCCTTCTTATCCTTGTAATTATTATTATTGTCCTTATTCTTATTTTGTGTAGCTCTATTAGGACATCTTGATACATAATGACCAATATTTGCACAACTAAATCACTTAAAGGGAAACTTAACTTTGTATTTACCGGTACCTTTCTTCAATATCCTCGTGAAATTTGCTTCCAAATCTTCTACATCATCATCATCATCATCATCTTCTATCTTCATGGATTTAAAGGTTGTTTCAGTTTTCTTCTTATCTCTTGCAAATTTTCTCATCTCAAATGTAGTCAAGACACCAAATAGATTTTCCTTAGTGAATGTCTTTGGATCATACTATTCTTCAAGTGTAGATACTTTGTCACTGTAATTTTCTAGTAAGGTCATCAAGATCTTCTCAATTATATCTTCATCCTTCATGGTACCACCTTGATTCTTGATTTCAATTGTTATAGTTTCAACTCTCTGATAATAGCTTGCATTGTCTTCTCCGTCTTCCATTTTTAGATTCTCTAGTTTTCACTTAGAAGTTAGTTTCCTTGATAGTTTTACTCTCTCATTTCCTTCATAAATTTCTTTCAATTTTGTCCATACTTCATTTGTTGTAGCTAGAGAAATAACTTTTTCTCTTTATTTTTAGATAAAGCACTAAAGATAAAAAAGCTTGCTCTTTCATTATCTTCAAAAGCTAGAATTTCATCAGTAGAGGAAAGACCAACTGCTGGTATTGCATACTTTCTCTCCAAAAATTTATAGGTATTGAAATAGAGTGAAATTAGATAAATTCTTATATGCTCTTTCTAGTCACTGTAATCAGCTCCATAAAACATACGAAGCTACAACTTGTGTTTCATTTGATCTACCTCAAGTAGTTAATCTTGTCACTAAAAAACCAAAGCTTTGATACCAATTGTTGAAATGGACAAGACAAATAAGAGAGGGCGGTGAATCAGTTGTATAAAATTCTTAACTTATTAACTTAATCAATCTCACTTTATCTTCAGTCTATTATTAAGTGTGAACATGAAATGAATAGAAACACAACACTAGAGACACTAGATTTACATGGGTAACCCATTGAAGGAAAAAACCATGGTGAGGATTAACTCATAATATAGTAGAAATACAATATCGGATACAAAGGCTCATTGCCCAAATACAAAGGCTCACTACCCAGATCGAGGTCTCATTGCCTTAGGACTCATTGTTAAAAAAGAGAGGCTCATTGCCTATGGAAAAATACAAAGAAATAGATAAAGATCCACCACTAGGAGTTCCAAACACTTCACAACTTGATCAAAATTTTATGAATACATTGAAGTACTATTGCCAAACTTCGCTCTTGCACACTCTACTTTTTGCACTTTATCGGACAATCTTCTTTTTCCCAAATTGAATGATGGATGGATATTGATTTTGCTACAACTTGACTTGTGTTTATGCCATCTTTAACCTCAAGAAAATTCTCCAAGGTTAGCTACTCAACATTCCCAAGGTGGAGAAGAATGTGAGGGGACGAAATACATATTTTTTGAACAAATCAGATACTTAGAGGGGTGGTGAATCAATATCCACACAAACTCATTGAAAAAACACTTAAAAATTTATTGCACCATAGATCGTAGTAAAGAAATAGTTTAACATTAAGTTCCAAAAAACATTAACACCATATTTTATGTGGAAAACCCTATGAGGGAAAAACCACGGTTAGGATTAACTCATAGTATATAAAGTTATATCAAAACTGGTAATAAGAGGCTCATTGCCACATATAGAAGCTCAATGCTTACAAGGAATTGTTGTCCAAAAAGGAGGCTCACTGCCTATAGAAAAAGTAAACATAAAAATGGCTAACCAACAGAATTGAGCTAAGAAGATACATCACATGTGCAGGTTTAGTTTTGTTGATGCTAAGAGTATTTGTTGATCTTCAACCACTGTTCAGACACTTTGCTCATACATATACTTATTCTTCTTGCCTTTGCATTACTTATCCTTCATTGCTTCATCGCTATCATCATCACTCTCATCCTCTAGCCATCTTGTATAAATACCTGATGTGACTATATGAATTGGTTAGGTTGTCCTAATAGATACAAAACATATTTCCAAGATGATAACTTGTCAGTCTTCATATCAATAGTAATTCTCTTGTGTTATGCAATAGCATGTCAGCCAAGATTAATGAATCGATGCCAAACCCGATTATGTATATGCACTTCCAACTATTCAAAACCTTTTTAAAACCTTAGATCATATAGATTACCAGAGGAGATATTCGAACCAACATACCAAAAATGCCAGATCAAATATCGGATGAGATAATCATGATCTTCACACTTGTACCTAGTACCAAACAAACATGGTGACATCAATGACAATATTGAAAAACATGCAACAATCTCCCCCTTTTTCATTGGTGACATGTGCAAAAAAATTTATTAAAAAAATTCTCCAAAACTCTCCCCAAAACTTCAAAAATCCAAATATCTCCCCTTTGACATCAATGGAAAAGGGTGCCAAAAAGAAACAAAAACATGGTGACATCCAATATTTAAAGATTTTAATTCAAAATTTGAAAAACTTTAAAACTTTCAAGTATCCAATTTCTCAAACTAGAAAGACTATTTTCACCTGTAACACCTTTTTGTACCTTTCTTTGATCACATGAAGCAATTTATTCCATTCTGGTGCAACTAAATCCATTCTTGCACACACACTATCCAATATAACCAATAGTGTGAAGGAGGATGACTAATCAGTGGATGAGAATTACTTCTCATAGTCTTCTACATTAGAGAGTATTCTGGAAAGATAATCTAATCGAACCTCAACAATCTCCTTAAGAAGCCAGAGGGTCTTCTATAAGTCATCCCTTTTCCTCTAAAAAATGAACATTTCAGCCTGGAGCTCACCAATTCTCAACCTTTTTTTTCCTTCTTTATCCTCAAAAATATAAAATTTCTTCCCAGTGTTATTCACTTTAGCTTCTATTGCTTCAATTTTTCTTCAAAAGTTGTCAATCACAGTAGGCCACCTGAGACAATACTTGTAGATGTCTGTCATTTATTTCATGCTTGTTTTTGTCTCTATAATTAATTCACATAACATCTGATTTTCCTTTGAACACCTCTTTTCAACTAATGCTTCTAGTTTTCGTCCTCCCAGACCTTCAAGTACCATTCTCTCTTCAACTATTTCAAATAAAATTTCAGGTAAGAATTTAGAAACATAAGATACATCAATACCTTTAAATAGTAGATATTCAACTAAAGCATCATGAATTAACAATTTGTCAACGAGAAAAGTTGTACACCATACATCACCAAATTTATTTATCTTTCCTTGTATTATCAAGGACCAGATGCCTTCTAGAACAGAGGATTTAGATTCAGCCAAAGATTCTTCTTCTTCTTTCTTTTCTTCAGAGATAGCAATGACATCTTCAGAGAAAAATTTTCTTTTCTTCAATTCTGGAGGGGAATCTCTAGCGACTACTTCCAATCGCTTTGTCTCAGAGGAATAACCTTCCTCAAATCAACTTACTATGACTTCATGAGAACTCGTCACATTCTGCAAGGATATCAAAAAGTTTTTGCACGCACTTTCTTTATCTTCCAAACTTTCCAAGTGCCTGAATATTTGTTTTGCAATGGGAATCTTGTATTCCCACTCAGCATCTTTCTTTCTCGGTAGAGATTTCAAAAAATAAATCATGAAACATGTAAGAAAGGATCCAAAATGAAATGGATATCCTTCTCCCAGTGTCATTTGTACATTCTTGGTAAGATTTTCAAGAATTAGCTTACAAAGATCAAATTGTACATTCTCCTTTACCATTTTATGTGCTAGATAAATTGTAATGGCTCAAGTAGAGCCTTCACGATTTTTGAAAAATATTTTATAAGAAATGTCATATACAACATACCTAACCAAGGCATCACCAACAGTATCGATCAACAATGCCCAGTGATCTTTTCCAACTCCTGTCATTTCCTCCACTTCCTTGTATTTTATTATTTTTCATCTAAAAAGTTCTCCAACACTGCAGAGTCTGATAACCACTTCAATTTCTTCTTTTGAAATAAGATAGGGTTTGTCCAATATAATGTTTCCATCCTTGAGTTTTCTTAGAAAGAATAGGATAAATTATTTTTTGTAAAACCAAGGGAATTCTCCCCATATATCCAAACCTAGGGTTTGTATGTTCAACAAAGTGTTTGATTCCAATGCTAATTCCAATTTATTTATTTTATGATGATTGAACTCATTCATCTCAACACCTTTCAACTTCAGAGAGGTATTCCTTTTAGAGATTTCCATTATAGTTCTCAAAATTTAACAAGATGAATTCTTCAGTTACCTTTCCTTTATTGTCGTGAGATGGGAGATTTCAGTCACTTATATCGAGTAACCACAAAGATTTCTTTGAAGGTCTTCAAATTGCTTTAGAGATGCTTCAAGAATTTTTTGAACACTTCTACAAATTATTCGAATGCATTTGATGACCAAAATGATTTGCGAGATTACATTTATATTTCATCATTTTCCCTAATTTGCATTAATTGCAAAATTCTAACAAACTTTTCTTCCATCTACACTGAGAAACCACAATTTACTCCAAAAACTAACAAGCTTGCATCTTTTCTTCTGGTTTCTTTTGCAACACATCTTTCCTATTGTTTTTTATAGTATATCCATGTGCCTAAATATGACAGTGTATTTCTAGGGGTTTAACTAATTTTTTGATAAAGCTCCCCCTAAGACCAAGCTAGGTCTAATTCTTAGAGGGTTCATCTACACTGGATGAAGGTATAGATGCATTAGTAGAATTTGATCCTTCTTTATTTTTCCATATTTTTCTGATTTCCTACTTAACCTCTTCCTTATCAATATTTTCCACATCTTCCATGAGAGTAGACTGCTCCTCTTTTATATTTCTACAGACTTTTGAGATATACATCCTGGTTCCTCACAATAATAGTAGACTATATTTCCCTAGTTTGTCTGATTTCTATTCATCCTTCTTTTGCATTGGTTTTCTTTGTGTCCAAACATGTTACAGTTATAACAATAACCATTGAATGTATGATTCATCATTTTCCATTGAATTTATTCAGCATCACTTGACTAACTGAAGATCTACATTCATTAGCTTTATGTCCTATCTTCTTGCATGCATAACAATGTACAAAGAAGGGACCAAAAAAATGATTCAACCTACTCCTACACTCAGTTGATTAATGACCAAACTTCTTACATGAATAAAATTTACCATTGAATGATGAGTACCTTTGTGCATTTGGTTGTCTGATAGGTGGTTTATTTCTAGAATTTCCTTTCTGCTTTCCTTTTTATTGAGTCTTTTAATTATTTATTATATTTGAATTCTGCATTTTTCCACCAACTTTATTTCCTAATCCACTTTTGTCTTTAGAAGGTTTATGTTCTGCTATCAATTCATCAAGCTTGGTTGAGCTTGTCTTGATGTCCTCTCCACAAAGTTTTACTTTCTCAAGTTTTGTCTTTAGACTCATCACTTCCTATTCAAGCCTACAACAAACATCAGATTTTCTTTGTATCACCGCTTTCAAACATTCTTCAATTCTCTTCTTTTCATCTATCTTCAACTTTAGTATGGTGTTCTCATCATTTGCTTGCTTCAACTCCTCACTTACTTATTTGTATCTTTCCTTGAATTTCTTTAACTTCTCTTTCAATTTTTTGGCACACTCATTTATTTCATCAAGATTTTCCTTCAATTCTCTATTTTCAATTTCAACCTTGTCTAGATTTTCAAGGGTAGTCTAGAGCTCTTCTTTATCCATTTTTTCAATTTGTAGCATCTCCCTCAAGCTTTTAAACTTCTCCAAAGGAACTAGAGATCTGATACCAATTGTTGAATAAACTAGATACTGAGAGGGGGGTGAATCAGTATCCACACAAACTCATTGAAAAAACACTTAAAACTTTATTGCACCATAGAGCAAAGTAAAGAAACAATTTAACATTAAGTTTCAGAATACATGAACACCTGATTTTGTGTGGAAAAATCTATGAGGGAAAACCCACGATGAGGATTAGCTTATAGTATATAAATTTATATCAAAGATGGTAATAAGAGGCTCACTGCCACTTATAAAAGCCCATTTCTTACAAGTACTTTCTATCCAAAAAGGAGGCTCACTGCCTATAGAAAAAGTAAACATAAAAATGGCTAAGCACTAGAATTGAACTAAGAAGATACACCACATGTATAAGTTTAGTTCCATTGATGCTTAGAGTATTCGCTAATCTTCAACCACTGTTCGGACACTTTTCTCATACATATAATTCTTCTTCTTCCCTTCACATTACTTCTCCTTCATTTCTTCGTCACTATCATCATTGCTCTCATCCTCTAGCCATCTTGTATAAATACCCGATGTGACCATATGCATTTGTTAGGTCAACCTAATAGATGCAAAACATATTTCCAAGATGATAACTTTCTTATCTTCATATAGAAAGTAATTCTCTTGTGTTATGAAATAGCATGTCGGCCAAGATTAGTGAATCGATGCCAAACCTGATCATGTATACACACTTCCAGCCATTATAAACCTTTTTAAACCCTCAGACCAAATAGATTATTGGAGGAGATATCTAGACCAACATACCAGAAATGTCAGATCAAATACTGGATGAGATAAGCATGATCTTCACACTAGTATGTAGTACAAGACAAACATGGTGACATCAATGACAATATTTACAAACTTCCAACACTATTTAATTTAGGATCCAAACAACATCTTGGATCACACACATGCTTTCTCAAATTGATGCAAAGGCATAATGTATTGTGTAAACACTAGGTCAGCCAAACCTAATGAAAACATCGATGATCTTTGAAGTTCACACATCAACAATAAGTTAATCATAGGTGAATTTCTCAAAACACGTCACCAGTAATTTTACCATCTCCGAGAACAACTTAGATACATCCACAAAAACTTCAAAAAACTTCATTCTCAGAGAACACTTCACCAGTTCATCCATGACAACTAGCAAAAACATAGAGACTCCGGAGTAGGTCTTCTGGAGTGCCAAACCACAAGATTTTTGGTCAGAACACATAAACCATTAGAAAGAGTAATCTCCTAGATCCACAAGACTGAAACAAAATACCAAAAGTTTGTGGAGCCAAAAAATTTATCCCTGTCAATAACTAGATAACTATGACAAACCAGTTCACATACTAGTGAACATAACTTTTATTCTCCATCAAACCAAAAGTTGAAACTCAGAATTTACAATCCACTTAAGCTTATGAACACACATACATATCTACATAGACATTGGATCAATATAGGAGAAATGTGGACCACAATACCAGAGCACACTCAGAACATACTTCAACACAACTTGCATTATTTCTCATATTTTCTCAAAAGTAGTTGGCAAAATCAAACTTACTCAACCTAAAAAATGTTGAAATCAATGAAAGCACCATGAAACACATCCATACTTGCAATATGATGGCCCTCTTTTAAAATCTAACAATTGTAGCATGTATATATTTTTTGTGTGATGACCATTCGATCATCATGAACAAATATCAATTGCTCCCTACGTGCATGCCCTATTTAATTTCTCATTTAAATACTCACACGAGCTAGAAGGTGGTTGCCATATGACATATTTGATGGTGGTACTAGTTATTTTGAAACGTCTTTAGGTGGAGCTTTGAGGAAAATCAATGATCAATATCATGAGATGAGTCTTCATCTAGGTCATTCCCCGTGTGCCTTCTTTGTATAATTTTTTCGTTATTCTAATCACATGGGCTAGTGGGTGCAAGCCATGTGTTATCTATAACTGGTGGGCCTAGTATCCTTTTATGGTCTGCGAGTGGTATCAAAGTGAAATCTAAGATGGTTGGTGGGTGACATGGTTTCATCTCGATTACTTCCCACCACCTCGTTCAATTTCATTTGGTATTTTTAAAATGTCATGGGCTAGCGGGTGGGTTGAAACCTATTTATTTTTTGATGCACCTAATTGGCTTGGATGACAATGAATTTTAGTGTGGAGTTGAGATTGATGGTTGATAGGGGGTCATGTGGGTCAATCTTGACCATTTCCCACTACCCTGTGTGGGTCCCACCCCTGCTGCCAAGTTCTCAATGGGCATGTTAGAACTGAAAAAATATCATAATTTTTGTGGCCTCCACCCACACACCTTCCACATATCACAAAATCTTGTCCCACATTAATTTTATGATCAATACAAATCTATGAGATTTGTGTTACTAGATCCATATTCTAACACATATATGTGGCCTCTTTCATACAAATACTTCCTTGGTCACAATCCAGAAAAATTATAGGGCAACCGATCCCTATTTGTTTTGGAATTTCCCTTGAAATCCCCCTTTTTCTCTTCAGTTCCATTTGTCATTTCATCATCCAGATCAATTATCACTCCCTACCAAGCCAAAATATAGTAGAGTTGCTTCTCATTTCATCAATGTTTAATGTTTGTTTGTAACAATATCATAGAATCCTTCATTTGCATATTTCCTGAAATATCGAGGAGACATGTGCTAGGTCACAACAATCAAAATACCACAAAGATAACAAGATTGCATAATCGAGAAGAAAATACCGATTGTGTCACCAATGAGGGCACATTGGCATGAGCAAAGCAGTTAGAGAAAAAATTTCAAGTCATGTTGAGCTCTAGAGTCACATCGATGGGGACTTCATCAACAAAAAATATACATAATCTTGTCGATATAATTGAAGGACTAGTGTGTCAGGGACACATATACGATCAACTTAAATCCCTCATATGTCACCAACTTTATTGGTCACACCGATGAAGGAATTTTTTGAGGAAAATCTTGCCGATTGATCCAAATGGATAAAGAAATGGAAGAGACATATTGGAGAGACATAAATGATCAGATTGAACCCCTCAACTCTCTCTGATGATGGTCATACCGATGAGGATGATATCGGGGAAAGTCTCAACAAATTTTCCCTAGTGAATGAAGCGGTAAAGAAAATACATCGGGGAGACTAAACACATTGGAAGGGAATTTTATTGTCCTGGTAATGGTTTATGTTAGCTCGATGGTGATATGTAATGGTTTTTACTCATCAGGGAGACACTGGTCGATGGCCTAAGGGACTTCTAGTGATTCAAACCATTTTTGACATAGGGGAAACTTTATAATCTCCCCCCGATGTAACATAAGTTGAAGAACAAAAGATAATGCCATTGCACAATGTCAGTGAAAGTATTGGATGATCTTGTCAATAAAATAGAAGAACCACACACAAATTTCCAATCAAAGAGACATTTGATTATGTCCTAACAATCGATCACAAGTGTATAAATTAATATTGTGCCAAATGAGAAACAAGAATCAGCCTAAGGCTAGGAGAATCTTAGTGATACAATATTTTGTGTCCCTTTGACATTTCAAATTTTGAAAAGACCATTGCATTCAATTCCAGTGGTGGAAATTGATAGTTGGAAAAATGAACTCCATATGAACATTCAAAACCAACAGAGGTTAAAACAAAAATAATTCTTAGAAGTGGTAGCAAGCAAGCACAAAAGGTCAAGAAAAATTTGAGGAGCATAGTGTGATGGAAAATTCAAAAGTAAGCCCACAAAATCCTTTGTAATTGGTAAATTCTAATTTGATTCTATCCTTTGAAAAGTTAAAAAAGGAGGGTTCGAGTTCTGAAAAAGCCAAAGGTAGAAAGAAATAGGGTGATGGTAGACAAAGAAAGAGTAAGAACAACAAACTAAAACAGGGAAAGAGCCAAAATCAAGAGAAAGGAAGTTCAACCAAGACCTCACCGATCAATTACCTTGTTCAGGGCTGAGGGATAGGAGGTCCGCACAGTTGAGAGCTGATATAGAAAAAATTGAGGACAAATGTAGACATATAGGAGATACCTGGATTTCTATTAGGGGATATGAGTTATTTTTGTTCCATTATCATCGAAGAAATATGTTCGAACCATTATGAAATCATTGGAAATTTGATTTGTCAAAATTAGTCATCCCAAATGTGTTTATAAATGTGCAACTTGTAAGATTCCTGCCTAAATATAACAATCCCAACCTAAAATCTATCTGCAATTTTTAAGGAGAACCATTCATATATGTATCCAACACTAAAATTTTAGAGGTTTTTAACCTAAGTGGCATGTGTGATGAGCCAATTGTACATGAGGATCTAGAGAGGGAGTATTGGAGAATGGAAACAATCTACAAAGGGTGGAGATTTCCATTGCATAGACCTAGAAAGGATAGAGACCTTGTCCCACTTGAAGACAATGATGGGCCTCCTTTTCATGTTGATTTATTTGAACCTTACTTGAAGCAGGCATATCTCTTAGTGTTTCAAGTATTGGGGACTAGGGCATCTAAATTCATGTCGATAGGACCAATGGTGGTTGCAAAACATGTTTAATACCATAATTCTAGACCATTTCATTATGCCTCTTACATTTCCAAAGAGATTGACTCAGGGTTGATGGCAATAAAAATGGATCTCCCACATTGCACTTCAAACACTATTCTATTCTCATGCATTTGATATTATACTATGGTTAAGAAATAGGGATGTGGGTAGAGGAATTGAAAATAAAACAATCTAATAAGGAGGGTCAACCATTTCCAATACAATTGTGGATAGCTATTTGGGACAACAGGTTCTTAAATTCTAACTATGTTCCTTTTTAGGAGTACTTTGTTAAAACATTGAATAGATTTTTTAATCACCCTTGTGATTATTCCTTAACTGCTGAAGCCTAGAGATTTCGATGGACCCACAATTGTTAGACATAATTGGGGTGAATGGTACTATTATGTTGATGCCACCATGGTTAGGGTAAATGGTTTTGAGGATACACCTTTCTTCTACTAAAAATAGTGCCAAACATAATTGCATACTTGGAAATTGTTAGGTAGATAGATTACTTAAGTGTTATGAATATAAGTGCCTATCTGAAACAATCATTCATGCCAAGTATATTATGCTTTGGGGAGTTTACTTTGTTGTTGAGGGAGGGGTATAAATTATTTTTAGATAAATTATCACATTTTAATTTGAAAAGAGCTACACCAAGGAAGGGATTTTATCATGAAGGATACATCGATGCTACTAGAAAGAAAGTGAATTTGGGTCGATATGTACATATACCCTACCCAAAGAATGATATAATTAGAAATATGGAGGAAACAGAGGATGAATTCACCATCGATGAGTATAATAAGAAGGTTGAGAAACAATTGAAAGAGATAGAAGAGACATAAATGCTATCTTCTAGAATTGAAGAAGCCATTGGTGAAAAGGACCATCAAGGTCAAAATGACAAGATCTCTAAGACAATAATTGAAGAGTACCAACCTTCCAATAATGATGAAGGTTTTGATGATGATACAAGGAAGTTGGCCTATAAATCTTTTGTTTTTGATAATGAATTTATAAAATCACCTAAATTCAGATCATTCTTGTACAAACGAAAAGGGAAATCAATAAGAGACTTTGTCATAGTTATTACTTCTAGCAATGAGGCTCAATTGTTGAACACCTTGAATCTAGATGTGGAAAATGAGATGAAAAGTATGGCCCTAGAAAGAGGAAGGGAATTGTTGGAAGAATTTGGTGTAATTATCTTCCCTAGTTTGGATTTGAACTCAGCTCTTGTTTTTGATACTTTTTGCATGATAATAGTGCCACTCACAAAATTAGTCCTGAAGCAGTCACATAAGTATATACATGATCAAAATATAATCCTGATGATAATTCTCTTAAGATTTGGGCTCTAAATCCTCCACACAAAAATTTTGTGATCATTAACACAAAAAAGACATTTGGACATCTAATGACATTGAAAGTGGGTGAAGTTGACCCGATAGCTACTGCTGACATTGGCATCACTTTGGCCAAGTTGAATAAAGCACAAATTCAGATGCTGATAAAAGAAAGGGATATGTACATTTAAATCAATAATGAAATAATGTTGAGAGAAAATTAATTTTTGAGGGATACTAAGTTGTTAACACAAGGGGAAAGTTATTAGTTAAAAGGTGAGCAAGAGGAGTCATAAGTGGCCAATGTGAAATATGATGCAATCTCTATAGTACCACAGAAAAGGCATACTAACTTGATGATCTAGATGAACAAGTTGTGGGGAACTCATTCCCAAAGTTATGCTATAGTTCAAGACAATAAAAGGGTGAGTGACCGAATTCAAGAAAGATCTAGGAAGCACAAAAGAAAGATAATTTTTATAATGGAGCCATCACAGTTCTTGAATATATTATGAGGAAAAACAAGGAGCATTTTAATGAGCTTCAAGTAGATACGATGGAACTCATTGATGTTCCAAAGGAGGGAATTCCTACATTTTTCAAGGAAGGTGGAGAGTTGAAGGACAAGAATGGATGGATAGAGGACTATTGGTCAGTGTTTCATGGAGCCTTGGAAGCATCAAAGAATGAGGACTCAACATTAGTTGAGATGTGTGAACACCTGGAGAAGATGGTGATCATGGAGATAGCTGCAAGGAATGTTGTAGAAGATTTTGATACTAACGCGAGGCAAGACAACTTGGATCATATGACAAAAGGTCACTTATGGCTCACTAGAGCTTAATATTTTATTTTAACTATTTTTAATTTCAAAAGACAATTATGAAGGGGAATGTCCCCTTCAAGAAATTATATTTATGGTTAACTTATGATGATTGAAAGGATCATCACTATATGTTTTTAGAGTGCGCATAGGAAGAAGATAGATAGCAAAATCTTGTTCATCTATTCAAATTTTTTGTCATAATGCATACTATTTGAAGAGATATATAATGGAGAGGAAAATTTAATCTGGTGGCTAATATTTAGTGTCTATTGTTTGTTGAAATTGAGTAATTATCTAGCTGTCTCCATATTTTTGTTTTATATGATATTTGAATATGTGTATACAAGTTAATATTTTAGTTTCATCATAACACATTTGTTGTTTTTGTGTGTTCAAGTTAACTAGTTTCTATTAGAGAATTAAAATCCTTTTGATTGATTATAGTAACTCATAGTTGAAATTTGGATCAGTAAGAAGAGTTAGGTAGTTGATAAGATTGTCAAGCTGTCTCCATATTGATGTAGTCTTGTTATTCAAATTAAGAAAATACTTCATTTGTCAATACACATTTTCTATCATTGTGCAGTTCTCTTAATTGGTTCCTTCAAGGAAGGATTAAAATCCTTTTAATAAATCATAGGAACTTGATAAGATCAATTGGATCAATAAGTAGAGTCTGTCAATCACATTCTTGCATGTTAATACAAGGCATAAATAAGTATAAGTGCCAAACAATCAAAACTATAGATAGTAAATAGGTCACATATTATTCACCTCTTGACTCCATTATCCCAACAGAAGTAGGCACTGATCTTACCCATTTCACTTTAAAATTCCATAAAATCTTATTCGAACATTCACATTTCAAATTCAATATTAGGAGTAGGAGTAATTAACAAGCATTCATCTATTCCAGACTTTATTCCATTGTAGATAGATCCTTAAATTTAATTAAATCACATTCCTCTAATCTTCTCCATTGTAAACGTCTGGCTGCCTAGGTTTATAATAGAGCCTGAAGTGTATTGAGCCATCAACCAAATAGGTTATCTCCATTCATTGGCTAAAGAATATTGCGAGTTTGATCATAGAGCCTGGCATCCTCTTAGGATTTGTAACCTACATTTTTTAGACCCAACAAATTGGTGACTCTACTAGGGACTAAGCCAGTTTTGAACCCGAGCCTTCCATCATAGAGTCATTACCCCATAATAAATTGAAGACTCCGCTTGAAAAGAATACAATCATTTTTCCTACTTATTAAAAGTAGGTGGCAACTCTGAAGGATTTATAATATTGATGAAGTAAATATCACATCACAAAGGATAGACAACAAACACCAGAGATATTGTATATCATCCAAAATGAATGGTAGAAGATCTTTGCATCAGGAGAGTCCCTAGAAGAAAATTGTTAGGTGAAAAAATAAGCATGGATCTCCCCATGGGAAAGGTAACACGAATAAGATTGAAACAACTAAAAAACTAGAAGATAATATGAACACATCAGAGTAGCCCTTCACAACCTTTAACTCTCCTTTTCATACCGATAGTGGGAGTCAAGCAAGACCCCATGGGAGAAACAATCTAACTGACAATGTCCTAAATTTCCAATTGGATCCTCAATAGGAAGAGGAATTCAAAGCCTGAGCTAAGGAAGAAAGGAAATTGAGACAAGAGGAATATGATAGGGAACTCTCATCACAAAAAGGAGAAGAAAACCAAGAGGGGTTCTTTGATCACACTACTATGGATTTTGATGGTATGAACAACCGAAAAATTGAAGTGCATTTAGAATGGAAAAAACAACTTAGAAGGAGGAAACAAATGATACAAGAAATATAGGAGATAGATCAAAAAATGGCACAATTGAGCATCCAAGAATCAAATCCACCAAAATATGTCCCTCTGCATAAACAAGGTTGCCATGTTAACTCACAAGGAACATTACAGAACACTGGTGCTCTAGGTACTTCAAGGGTCCCTCATAATGCATGTGGTAACCCGAGACAACATGCAATGTCCCACCACAAAGATACCGACCTCAAAATATTGGCAATGCCTCCCAGTACTATCCACGACCAGGTCAGTAGTATGTTCCACATCACAATATACATCCTCAACCACAATACAACTTTTATCATCAGCCTCAGCATGGATACCATCATTATCCCAATCCACCACCTCTGAATTTTCCTCCACAAAACCCTATAAGTAGACAATTTGATTTAATATCATATCAATTGTGTCCATACCCAATGGACAATAATTGGAGAAATATGGTTCCCAAATTTAGTGGGAATAATGTGATATCAGCTGAGGAGCATATCAAAAATTTAAATTCTTTCATACAAGATATTGGTATGGAATACAAAGATGTAAATATGAGACTATTCATGATGTCATTAACTGAAGAACAAGAGATTGGTTCAATGGTCTACCAAATGTTTCAATTGATTCTATAGTAGACTTTCAAAATCAATTTCTAGAGCAACATGGGAATCAATGTGCTCCTGAGTTTTCCTTACATGAATTAATAAGTATTCAGAAATATCAAAATGAATCAGTCTATGACTTTAACCAGAGGTTCTCCAAATTGTAAAATAGTATATCACATGGGTCCAAACTGACTGACCCTATAGCCTTGAGCATTTATCTAAAATAATTTGATCCAAAAACATGATATGAACTCAGAAATAGATACCCTAGAAGTTTAACAAAGGCACAAAAAACTAAATTGACCATTGAGAACAATAATTTTTTTTTGGGATGACTGGTAAGAGAGATAACCTCAGAATCCCCCAAAACTCCAATAATCTCTAGAGGCAAGAAAATACATATAGGAATGAAAGACCAAGACTACATGATATTCCATATAACACAAATTGGAAGGATGGACAACCCATAGTTGATAGGCCTAAATATAATGAGACTCGAGACCACTTAAAAAAGAAATGAGCATACATGGTTAACAACAATCCTTGGTGTCAATTTTGCAAACTGTCTCATTCCCCAGATCACTATGTTGTAGCCCAATTAATACAAGAAGAAATACCACTTTAAAATTAGGAAGATGATCATATAGTATATTTAATCTCTCATCCCCTCCATCTGGTTGAGCAGGAATATTCATCTTTAGAAGAAGGCTATGAGTATAATGTTGACAAGAAAAGGTACAATATTCATATGGCAGAACAACAAGTATTCTCTAATCAAGAGAGTGAAATTAATGATGAATCACAGCCTCCTTACAAACCACCCAAGTCAAAAAATTCAAGATGGAGGAGGCCAATTGAGGAAGAGATTAGAGAGTTAACCATTTCTGCAATAGAACAAGCAAAATTAAATTATGGGCTAAGAAACAGAATGATAAATAAAGATGAAGACACTCCAAGGGTATTGTTTATGAAAGAAAAGGAGATAACTCAAGAGAAAAAAACAAAGGTAGAAAATAAAGAACTGAATAAGAATGAACAAAGACGTGTTCCTAAAAAGGAAGACAGACAATTAAAAAAAATATAAGCATGACGAAACTAATAAAAAGAAAATAAAGGAGATCCTCTGGAACAAAAGAAAATAGCTAAAATTAAGAATTCCTCTTCATTTGACTTCACACAAGCTTTGTCTCAGGTGAAGATGTTTGTGCCACTATTAGAAATGATGAAGATAAAAGAATATAGAGACATTTTTATTCATTTAATATCTAATGGAACCAATAAAAACACAAGTTTGGAAGATAAAAACAATAACAGGCAAAGAGATATAAAAGTCCATTTTTTACCATATTACTCATAAACAACAAAATGGTGAGAAATTGTATGATTGACTTAGGGGCTGCTATTAACATCATGCCAATGGGAGTTATGAAACAACTTGGCATGTGGGCGGACACTAATGGTGGCAAGTTTTATGCCATGGATAGTAGACCCATCCCTATGGTGGGAATAATGAAGGATATAGAAGCACAGTTGGATGCTTGTCCACAAGTAATATATAATATTGCATAGCTGTAATTGACATGCCTCCTCATTTCGGGATGATTTTTTCAAGATAATGAACTATAGTAGTTGAAGGAAATGTACAATTTGACCTGTCATATGCTACAATACCATTAAAAAGTGAAGAGGTCAAACTGTATAGAGAACCAAGAGTAAATAAAATTGTGGATTATGTTGATCAAAATCAGTTGAATTGCTTCTATGATGTGGATTTAGGTAGTTTTAGAATATAGCCTTCTCAACGTGAATTAGTGAATACTGATCCAACTGACATGCATGTTTCCAAGAATGAGCATGGTGTGTGGGGGATGTACTTTGATGGAGCATGCACTAGAGAAGGCAATGGAGTAGGAGTGGTGTTTATTTCACCTAAAGGCATTGCATTCAAGTATTCATTCTTGTTGGCATTTGAATGTACAAATAACATAGCAGAGTATGAAGCCCTGCTAATCGGGATGAATATAATTGTAAAACACAAAATTAAGCTATTGAAAATCTTTGGAGACTCTGAGTTGATCATTTCACAAGTAATTTCAAAGTATGCTACAAAAAAGAAAGGTTAAAATAATATAGAAATGTTGTATGTGACACTATTGAATTGTTCGATGCCTTCTCTATTGAGTGGATAGATAGGTCCAAGAACTTAATGGAAGAGTTCTTGGATAATGTAGCTTTGAAAAGAGATGATGTCACCCTCATTGGAGTTTTAAAAGTTGAATTCAAAACAAGACTTGCCATCCCAAATAATATGTATTTGGAAATTCTTCAATAATGACACCGATCTAATTAAGTTTCTACATTGTATTGATCAGTATGAAGCCTAGGAAATTGACTTTAATGCATTTGTGGAGGAAATATATGGAAAACAAACTATGTTTGGAAAATAAGTTGTTCAACTCAAAACTAATAAACTTCCTAAAGGACTTGCGGTGCTAGAAAGGGTGTTTGATGGAAATGACCGAGCCCTAATGAAGTAGATACCCATGAAAAGAGAAAATGTTGAAGAGATTAACCTTGGGATTGAGTTGGCACCAAAAAGAGTGTACATTTGAAATAAGATAAGCCCAACAATCAAGAAAATGTTGATTGCATTGTTAAGAAAATACGTGTACATCTTTGCATGGTCTTATGAGGATCTTAAAGCATATAGAGAAGATTTGTTCCAACATGAAATTCCATTAAAACTGAGTGAAAAACCATTCAGGAAGAAACAAAGACCCATAAACCCTACTTTGGAACCTAAAATGCATGAAGAGCTCATGAAGCTTAGGGAGGGGGTATTATCAAGCCAATTAGGCATTAATCTTGGGTCTCTAATCTAGTACCAGTCAGAAAGAAAAATGGGGATATAAGGCTTTGTGTAGACTTTCGAAACCTAAATGTATCTTCTCTTAAGGATAATTACCCACTTCCAAACATGGAGGTTATGTTACAAAGAGTCACAGGTTGTGAGTTACTATGTCATTTGGACTCACAAATGCTAGTGCAACATTTCAAAGGGCCATGGATGTTGCCTTTGTTGACCTAATTAACGTGATAATGGTATTCTACCAAGATGATTTAATTTCATATTCCAAGAAGGTAGACAACCAGGTGGCTCATCTTGAAAAAATATTTATGAAGGCACTAGAATATGGCATTTCTCTGAATCCCAAGAAGTGTCATTTTTTAGTGATAGAAAGAAAGATACTTGGGAATATAGTCTCTAAGGAAGGAGTAAGGATTGATCCAAAAAGGGTGGCAGCCATTGAAAAGATACTTATACCCAAGATGGTTAAAGGTATCTAATCTTTCTTTGGACAAATCAATTTTATACGAAGGTTCATATCAAATTTTGCTGAGATATTAAAGCCAATATAAAAAATGTTAAAGAAGGGTGCAAAGATTGATTGGATAGCTGAGGCCATAGATGCATTCATATCAATAAAAAGAGTAATCAAGGATGCCCCAGTCTTGAATTCTACTAATTCTAGTAAGCCTTTTCAAATCTTTTCATTTGCATCTTATCACATAGTTGCAACAGTAATGCTTCAAAATAAATTTTGAAGGGCATGAACAACCAATCTCCTTCTCCAACAAATCCCTCCAAAATGCAGAATTAAAATATGATATTGTGGAGAAATAGGTATATGCAATGGTGAGAGTTGTCAAGGCATTTAGACCATATCTCGTAGGAGAAAAAGTGATAGCGTATGTTCCTAATGCAGAAATAAAACATGTATTCATAAAAAATGATACAATAGGATGTAGGTGTAGATGGATAAACAAAATCTAGGAGTTTGATATTGAGTTTTAGATCACCAAACTTGTAAGATGATAGGGATTACCCAAATTGATGGCTAAAAAAAATATGGAAGTTGCCCAAATATATAGTGAATGATGAAGAAAATATAGTCACTAGTATTGAGCATACGCGATGGTACACTGATATTGTGTACTACCTTAAACATTTCAAATGTCCTAAAGGGTTTGATGATAACAAGAAAATAAAACTCAAATTGTAGGCTTCAAATTATGTATTCATGAAGGGTGACCTCTACTACGAAAATAGATATGGTGTTCTATTTTTGTGCCTAGATAAAATTCAAGCTAGACATGTCTTGAAAGAAATGCATGAAGGAGTATGTGGAGGGAATTTTTCTCAAAAAAACCATTGTACATAAGGTGTTAAGGGTGGGTTACTACTGGCCTAAAGTTTTCAATGATGCTTATAATTATACTAGAAGTTCTGAAGCATGCCAAAAAAATTCTAGGAGATTAAAATATCAAGGAGCATTTCCTCTGAGACCTTTGCAAGTTGAGGCTCCATTTCACCAATGGGGAATTGATTTAATAGGAGATATTGTAGAAAAATGTAGTGGAGGAAATAGATGGATATTGGTAGCCACATATTACTTCACAAAATGGGTAGAGTCTATAGCTACTAAACAAGAAACAAGTAGGGTTGTGGAAAACTTCCTATTGGAGAATATCATTACTAGATTTGGGGTCCCAAAAAGAGTCATAACTAATAATGGAATGTGCTTTAGGTCAAATGAATTTAAGAAGTTTTTCCAATATTATGGTACAGTGATTTCATATTATTCACCATATCATCCACAAGAAAATGGACAAGCTAAATCCAACAACAAGAGCATCCTGAAGATCATACAAAGGATGCTAGATAACAATAAAAGGGCTTGGGATTCCAAGTTGAGATTAGCCTTGTGGGAATATAGGATCACTGTGAATAATTCCATTGGAGAATCACCTTTTGAACTTGTGTATGGGACTCAAGCTAGACTCCCTTTTTATAATTTATTACTAGTATGTAAGTTTATCTTGCAAGAATATCTAGAAATTCTTGATCCCATGGAGGAAAGGATGGAAAAATTAATGGAACTTGATGAAGCTAGGAACCAAGCTTAGAAACACAATAAATAGAAGCAACTACAAATGAAATACCTAAATGAAAAAAGGGCCTAAAACATAAAATTTGAAGTGAATGAAATGGTCCTCATGTGGAATGCCAGAAGTCAAGACAAAGGGAAGCATGGAAAATTTGAGGCTCTATGGCTAAGACCATTTGTCATTGTTGGTAAGGGTGGAAAATATTCATATTATCTTTAAAACATGACAAGAGAAGAATAGGAATTGCCAGTGCATGGAAAATTGCTTAAACATTTCTTTTCTTAATCTTCCATGCACAGTAGTCTAGGAGAAGTTTGAGAATTGTCAGTGCATGGACAATTATTGAGAAACCTCTTAAAATAATTCTCTTCGATGCAAAGTAGTGTAGGATTCCATTCCACTTTCCACCATTCCTAAATTCACCTCCTTCTGCATAAACAAATGAATAAAGCACTTGGTCTACTACTCCAGAGGCCTGGATCCTTCCTATACCCATAGGGGCTATACATCCCCAATCAGAGCCACTAATAGAATTGAAAAAATATCATATTTTTTGTGGCCTTTACCCACTCACCTTCCACATATCACAAAATATTGTCCCACATTAATTTTTTTATCAATACAAATCTATGAGATTTGTGTGACTAGATCTATATTCTAACACATCTATGTGGCCTCTTGCATACAAATACTTCCTTGGTCACAATCGAGCAAAATTACAGGGCAATTGATCCCCATTTGTTTTGGAATTTTCCTTGAAATCACCCTTTTTCTCTTCAATCTCATTTGTCATTTCATCATCTAGCTTCATTGTCACTCCCTACCAAGCCAAAATATAGTAGAGCTACTTCTCATGTCATCAATGTTTAATGTATGTTTGTAACAATATCATAAAATCCTTCATTTGAATGTTTCCTGAAATATCAAGGAGATATGAGCTAGATCACAATGATCAAAAGAACCCAGAGATAAAAATACTACATAATCGAGAGGACAATACCTATTGTCTCATTGATGAGGGCCCATCAGCATGACCAAAGCATTCAAAGATAAATTTTCAAGTCATGTCGAGCTCAAGAGTCACACCAATGTAGACTTCATTGAAAAAAAATACACATACTCTTTCCGATATAATTAGAGGACTATTGTGTTTGGGAGACATATATGATCAGCTTAAATCCCTCATACTTCACTGACTTTATTGGTCACACCGATGAAGGAAGTTTTTAGGGAAAATATCGCTGATTCATCCAAATGGATAAAGAAATGGAAGAAACATATCGAAGAGACATACATGATCAAATTGAACCCCTGAATTCTCTCTAACCATGAAGGTCATACCAATAAGGAATATTTCAAGGAAAGTCTCACCGAATTTTTCCCAGTCAATGAAGTGGTAAAGAAAATACATCAAGGAGACTAAACGCATCAGAAGGGCATTCTATTATCTTGGGATTGCTCATGTCAGCCTGATGGTGATATGGAATGGTTTTTACTCATTGGGGAGACACTAGGCGATGGCCTAAGGGACTTCTGGTGATTCAGACCATTGTTGACATTGAGGAAACTTTATAATGTTCCCCCCGATGTAATATAAGTTGAAGAAGAAAAGATAAGGCCATTGCACAATTTCAGTGATAGTATTGGATGATATTTCCGATAAAATAGAAGAACCATGGTGACATTTCCAATCGAAGAGACATTTGATTATGTCGTGGTGATTTATCTCAAGTGTATAAATGAATATGATGCCAAATGAGAAACATGAATCGGCTTAAGGCTAGGAGAGTCTTACCGATACAATATTTTGTGTCTCTCTGACATTTCAAATTTTGAAAAAACCATTGTATTCAATTCCAGTGGTAGACATTGATGGCTGCATGAATGAAATCCATATGAACATTAATAACCAACAGAGATTAAAACAAAAGGAATTCTCAAAAGTTACAGCAAGTGAGCATGGAAGGTCAAGTAGAATTTGAGGAGCATGGTGTGGTTGACAATTGACAAGTAAGCCCACAAACTCCTTTTTAATCGATAAATTCTAATTTGATTATATCCCTTCAAGAATTGAAAATGTCGGGTCCAATTTATAGGAAAGTGAAAGGTAGGAAGAAACAAGCTGAGGGTAGTCAGAGCAATAAGAAACAATGAACTAAAACAAGGGAAGATCCAAAATCAAGAGAAAGGAAGTTCAACCAAGACCTCATCAATCAATTACTCAGTTCAAGTACGAGGGCTAGGAGGTGTGCACAATTGAGGGATGATATTGAAAAATTTGAGGACAAATGTAGACATATAGGAGATACTTGGGCTTCTGCTAAGAGATACGAGTTATTTATTTTTCATTATCATCAAAGAAATAGGTTCAAACTAGTATGAAATCCTTGGAACTTTCAATTGGGAAAATTAGTCATACCAAATGTGATTATAAATGTGTAACTTGTAAGACTCCTGGCTAAATATTACAATCCCAACCTAAAATCTATCTAAAATTTGCAAGGAGAACCATTCATTTATCTATCCAAGACTACAATTTTATAGGTTTTTAACCTAATTGGTGTTGCAAAGATGGTTGTTGTTGCACCAAAAGCTTGACCTCTTAATGCCCAATACAACCATTGGATTTATACAAGATCCAAGATCCATAGGAGGTGGTTAAACCATGTCACAAATACTGAGCACCACATTGGCCCATGCCAAGGAGACCAAGGGCGACACCTTGCAACAATCCCCCCAGCGCAAGCGAGGGGTTTGAACCTATGACCTTAGCTCTAATACCAATTGATGCAAAGATGCTTGTTGTTGCACCAAAAGATCAACTTTTTAATGCCTGATACAACTGTTGGATTTATACAAGATCCAAGATCCATAGGAGATGGTTAAACCATGTCATGAAGCTCGAGCATCGCATTGGCCCACACTGAGGAGACCAAGGGTGACACCTTGCAACAAGTGGCACCTGTGATGAGCCAATTATACATGAGGATCTAGAGATGGAGTATTGGTGAATGGATACAATCTACAAAGGGTGGTGATTTCCATTGCATAGACCTAGAAAGGATGGAGACCTTGTCCAACTTAAAGACAATAGTGGGCCTCCTTTTCATGTTGATTTATTTAAACCTTACCTGAAGCACACATATCTCTTAGTCTATCTAGTATTTGGGACTGAGGCTTTTAAACTCATGTTGATAGGACCAATGGTTGTTGCAACAGATGTTAAATTCCATAATGCCAGACCATTTGATTATACCTCCTACATTTCCAAAGAGATTGACTCAAGGTTGATGGAAATAAAAAATGGATCTCCCACATTGCACTTCAAACACTATTCTATTCTCATGCATTTGATATTATACTATGGTTAGGAAATAGGGATGTGCCCAGAGGAATTTAAAATTACACAATCTGATGAGGGTCAGCCATTGCCAATACAATTGTGGACTAATATTTGGGGCAATAGGTTCTTAAATTCTAACTCTGTTTTTTTTGAGTACTCTGTTAAGATATTGTATAGATATTATAATCACCCCTGTGATTATTCCTTACCTAATAAGATCAAAATATTTCTAATCCACAAATATTTCGATGTACCCACAACTGTTGGACATAATTTGGGTGACTAGTACTATTATGTCGATGCCACCATGATTAGGGTATATGGTTTTGAGGATATACCTTTTCTTCTACCAAAAATAGTGCCAAATAGAATTGCATACTTGGAAATTATTAGGTAGATGGATTAATCAAGTGTTATAAATCTAACTACCTATGAGAAACAATCATTCATGCCAACTACATTGTGCTTTGGGGATTTTATTATGTTGTCGAAGGAGGGGTATGATTTAATTCTAGATAAATTATCATATTTAAATTTGAAAAGAGATACACCAAGGAAGGGATTTGATCCTAGATAATACACCGATGCTACTAGAAAGAGCATGAATTTGAGTGGATATGTACATATACCCTACCCAAAGGATGATATAATTAGAAATATGGAGGAAACGAAGGCTTAATTGGCCATCAATGAGTATAATAGGAAGTTAAGCAACAAGTGAAAGAGATAGAAGAGGCATAAATTCTATCTTCTAGAAGTGAAGAAGCCACTGGTGAAAAGGAACATCAAGGTCAAAATGACAAGATCTCAAAGGAAATAATTGAAGAGTACCAACCTTCCAATAGAGAACAAGAAGTTGATGAAGGTTCTAATGCAGATACAAGGCAGCTGGCCTATAAATCCTTTGTTTCCAATAATGAATTCATTAAATCACCTAAATTTAGATCATTCATGTACAAATGAAAAGGGAAAGCAATAAGAGAATCTATCACAAATATTACACCTAGACATGAGGCCCAATTGTTGAACACCTTGAAGCTAGATGTGGAAAATGAGATGAAGAGTATAACCCTAGAAAGAGGAAGGGAATTGTTGGAATAATTTTGTGTAATGATCTTCCCTAGTTTAGATTTGAACTCAACTCTTTTTTTATATATATTTTTGTATGATAATAGTGCCACTCACAAAATTAGTCTTGAAGAAGTCAAATAAGTATATACAAAATCAAAATATAATCCTAGTGATAATACTCTCATGATTTGGGCTCTATATCCTCCACACAAGAATTCTATGATCATTGAAACATAAAAGGCTTTCGGAAATGTAATGACACTAAAAGAGGTTGAAGTTGATCCTATAGCTACTATTGACACTAGCATCAATGTGGCCAAGTTGAATAAAGCACAAATTTAGATGCTGATAAAAGAAAGGGATATGTACAAAATCAATAATGAAAGAATGTTGAGAGAAAATGAATTTATGAGGGATACTAAGTTGTTAACACAAGGGGAAAGTTCTCAATCAAAAGGTGAGCAAGAGGAATCACAAGTGGTCAAGGTGAAATATGATGCACTATTTGCAGTACTATAGAAAAGGCATACTAGCTTGATGATCTTGATGATCAAGTTGTGGGGAACTCATTCCCAAAGTTATGTTGCAGTTCAAGAGAATAAAAGGGTGAGTGACCGAATTCAGGAAAAGATCCAGGAAGCACTAAAGAAATATCCTTCTATCAATGGAGCCATCACAACTGTTGAAGATATTTTGAGGAAACACAATGAGTATTATAATGAGCTTCATGTAGATAGAAAGGAACTCATTGATGTTGCAAAGGAGGAAGTGACTAGATTGTTCAAGGAAGGTGGAGAGTTGAAGGATAGGAATGGATGGATAGAGGAGTGTAGATCGATGTTGCATGGAGCCTTGGAAGCAACCAAGAACAATGAATCAGTGTTAGGTGAGACATGTGAACGCCTGGAGATGATGGTGATCATGGAGATAGCTGCAAGGAACATTTTAGAAGATGTTGATACTCACAAGAGGCAAGACTACTTGGACCATATGACAAAAGTTCATTTATGGCTCACTAGAGCTTAATATTTTATGTTTAATTATTGTTAATTTCAAAAGACTCTTATGAAAAGGCATGTTCCCTTCAATATATTGATATTTATGTTGAACTTATGATGATTGAGAAGATCATCACTATATTTTTTTAGAGTAGCCATAGTAAGAAGATAGATTACAAAATCTTATTCATCTATTCAAAAATTTCATCATAATGCATACTATTTGAAGAGGTATATATGCAGACACGAAAAATGTACCGACACACTTGATCTTGATTACTAACATTGTTTCATCATGAATCATCTTCTTATCTTGTCATCACCTTTCATCCGTTAATCAAATAAATCATTATTTATCTGATTAAGTCATTCTTTCCTATTGATTAAATTAATCAATTTAATTGAATTAACCCTATGTCTCTATTTAATTAAATAAATTATTTTATTTAATTAAAATCTCTAAAGTTGTCCTATTAAATTAAATAAATTAAACCTTATTTAATTTAATCTAACATCATCCCCTTTTAGTTAAATAAATCAAAATCTTTATTTAATTAAAACCTAAACCATTTTCTTCTCAACTTTCATTTAAATAAAATCATAAAATCTAAATCAAATTTGTCACATCATCTAATTCCTCATTAAATTAATCAATAATTTAATCCAAATCTCTTAAATTCTCCAGATTTTGCCATTTGCACATGAAATACATTTAATTGATTTATTAAATTAGGATTTTCTCTCAACATGGCATATTTAGGGAATATTCCTCCAAATTTGAAATCTCTCCAAGTGGATTTGTACATCCAAAAAAGCATTCATTCCCCTCTTACATGTCCTTGTGCATTGAGCCAAGTGGCATTTAAGTCATTTTCTTTCACTCTTCAACAAGTTATTTCATAAATTTGAAATTCCACCTAATATTTTTTATTGCCTCATCTTTCAAAATGTGCACAACCTTCCTCCATTCACATCTTGACAAGTGGAACTTGGTCATTGGATATTGAATGATCCCACATTCATCCATTTTTACTCTTCATTTCTCAAACTCATTTATAAATAAGAGACTTTCCTTCTCATTTCTCATCCACAATTTGAGAGAAAAGTTATTATCTTCATAGTTAGAACAATTTCATCCATATCCATTAGAATTTTCTTTTATCATAGCTAGGTTATGGTAGATTTCATCAAGGAATCATATTTTACTTCATCATCAAGTGGATCAATCTTCATCAAGATTACAAAGGAGTTCGGAAAGAGACAATTTCTACACATAATTGGCACCAATTCCCCCATGGGATTGAAGATTTGCATGCTTAATTAGGATTTCATTTACTTTCCATATTTTGTTCTTCATTTTCCTATTTTTTGAGGATTGCTAATTAATTTCATGGGGAATCCTTCTTCTAACTTTCATATGAATCTAATTGTGTGTTTGTTTCCCATGCTTGTGTAGGTGTATGATTGGAGTTCAGATTTTGGCGCTAGAAGGAGGGAAATCTCAAGTTCTAATCACGTTTTTTAGAAAATTTCATGCTTTTTGAATTGTTTTGCAAGTTCTAGGGAAAATCAGTCATTGACTGTCAAGCTACGCTATATCACACCACCTAAATTTCTAAACTCCACCGCTTCAACTTTCTTGCCTAAAACTTTCAAATTTTAAACTTCGCTATGGACTTTCTAAATTCTAAACTGCACCACTGGTCAAACAGAGCCACAATTGCGGTCTCTATTTTACTGCAGAGTGCTTCTCTCAAAAATTAGCGATTTTATATTGTGTTCCTAGAGTTTCTAAACTGCACCACACCCACAAACTATGCTGTTGGGTTGGATTAAAAAGTTCAAAATTGATTTATTTTGACATGTGCTTTTTTGTTTCTAACTTTTTGAGCTTCTAACCTATTTTTTGTCTCTGTGTTTCTTAGTTTTAAATAGTTTTCAGGTTGAAGCAAGGAGGGAGCCAAGAGAATTTTTCACTATGAAATCATTGTCCTTATTGTATTAAGTTTTTTTAAACAATTTGGGAGAACATATAATCCCTTTATAAGGATTTGATTACTTTCATGCTCTTAGGACACACTAAATTTCTTGTAGGCTCTAAAAAGAACACTACAATTTTTTTTTCAATTTTGCAAGAAAGGGCTTAAAAAGAACTTTAGGACAAATTCACTAGATTTGGTTTGAGTATTAATAATTGAACAAGGAAAATTCCATATTTCATTTTGGTGCACTAAAACGAATCAAATCATTACTTTGTGGACTTAAAATGAACAAGTGCTTCTTTGTTTTGTAATTACTTATCCAAATAAATTTTATTAAAAGGATGTATGCACTTCTCTCACGCTTTATAGCGACTTTGAGAATCAAAAGTATTTTTGTTGATCTTAAGTTGTGTAAGTGATTGCCTTCACATTTCATTTTGGATTAAAATGAACCAACCTTGCAAGTGTGAGTGGTGCATATTGCGAGTGTTCTCCCCCTATTTCTTAACAAAGGTTGATCAAACTATTAGATATGCTTGCTTGATTTTGTTTATCTTAGAGGTCCTACTTGGTGGGAAAAATTAATCACCCTAGGGAATGAACCGACGGGAAACATGCTAAAGACAAGCGACTTCAAACCAGTATATAAGCATAGATTCTCAAGGAAAGTTCAAGAATTACGAGGATTATTTTGATGAGAAGGGAAGAAATGGTCTCTTGTTGCAGGGATGGTCCCCCATGAATGGAATGCCCGCATTAAAACCTCTTGTTTAGAAAAGGCCAAAATCCTTTCTATTTGTTGGTGTAAAAGGTCATGTCCTTTGAAGTTGGCCCACATAACATGTGATTATGTTGTAGGGATGAAAAGTATGCCATGGGAGTTTCATGGGTATTGATTCTTGGCTGACTTGAGAAGTGAGTGCACTATAAGGGGGAGCCTGTGTGGTCAAGTATCTAGTCATCCACACTAAATATGTACATTTGGATTTATCCAAGTTGGATCCCAACAAATATTGTCTTTTCATCCTAGGATTGTGCATTCTCTTGTAACCGAAAACACTTTGCTTGGGTCTCAAAACATTTGGAAACAAACATTCCCACAAGCTTCAAAATTTCAAACCATTTAGGGGAAACAAATATATTTGACAAATCAAAGTGCTCTTGCTTGCCCTAGGGATTCCTTCCTTAGATGCATCTAAGTACTTGGGTTCTATCATCATTTGTCTTCACTAAAGCCAACATTAGGAAAAAATTTTCCTTGATTTTCTTGATTTTGACATAATGGAGCTTGTGGGATGAGAAGAAATTAAGACATGGACATTTATTTTGAAAATCTAATCAAGAGAGTGTTTGTGGTAAAAATAACTCATTAAGAAAAGTTAAGAACAATTGAACCCCAGACATGTGCTTGTCATGTTTTGGTTATATGGTTTTCCATGCAAACATTGGTCTTTTGATTTAAAATTGTCTTAGGGAAAAGAATGTTATTTAATACCTTGGTCATATAAACAAGGCCCTTTTAGGTCCATCTAGGATCAAACCAAACACTTCATCCATTCAGAAAATTTATCATCTCCATCCCACAAACAACTTTTGGAACCTTGGAAAAATCACTCATGTTAGGCTTTTGGCAAATCAAAATCATCTTGTTTGGTTGGATATGTGTGGATGAATCCTTCTCCACATATTTGATCAAATTATAAAATCCTTGTGAACAAGTTTACCTCTTGATAAAATCCAACATCTTGAGGTCTAGGAGTTCATTATCCAAAATCGTCTTGTTTTACTAGAGGTGTCTTGATGAATCCTTCTTTACACCTTTAGTCAAATTATCCTCTTATGTACGAGTTCACTCTAGGACAAAATCCAATCTCATATATTTTACAATTCCATTATCCAAATCAAACCAAATTAGATCCAAAATCCAAAATCCAAAAGTCCTAAAGTCTAGTATTCCTCCAAAGTTCTCAAAATTTCAAACACCCATGTCACTCACCATTTCATCTTTCATTGCATCATTGGTCCTAAATCCCTTAGAGGTCAACAAGGTCAAAACATAAGAAAACATGGAGTATAAACTTGATTCAAACATCACGAGTAATCCAATTCCACCAAACTATCAAATCCAATACTCACATTTGTACAATCCATACATGGGATCTTTATCTCCTCCAAATTTCAATAATACAAAAAATGTGAGTTTTCACAAGATGAATTTTGGAATGTCTTTCCCCCTATGGTATATTTAAATCAAAGCCAAAACTTACAAATATATCAACCAAAAAATCAAGGCATGAGTCTTCCAAACAACATTATACAACCAAATCTGTACATGCCAAATGTGACTATACCAAATCCAAGCTTACCAAACACAAACATATCAAATCCATACTTGGTAAACTTTGGGATAGATGCATTTGAAAATCAAACCAACGTTTTTCAAAATCCCAATAGTATATTGACAAATCCATGTATTGATCCAAGTCAAGGTAACCCCATGCAAAATTAAAGTTACCTAAATCCAAGCAATCTGTTTCCCAATCACAACAATGTTCAATATCAACCAATAATGCCAAATCTAAACATCATACCAAATAAGAACATTGTTCAAAATCAATCCATCCATGATTCTATGCAAACAACACAAGTAGACATGCCAATTATGCTTGGTCAACAACCAAGTCAATGATATTGATAATGTCAATGTCAAATCTTGTGAAAAAATAAATTCTACACTCAAAAAACTAATTGATTCATATCACCAAGAGGCATCTCCACCCCAAACTCAATGAACTCTTCCATTGGTTGAACCATGTAATCAAAGCATTGAGTTTTCTCCACAACCATATCAAGAACAATATCTCTAATATCAAGAGGTGGGATATCAACAACATCAACAACAAACCCAATCACCCCATCTTGAAGACCAGTCATCACATCTCAAAGATAAATCACAACTACCCATCAATGAGCACCTTGAAGATGTTTCCATCTCCTCCAATGATCAAATAAACATATATCAAGAGTCACTTTTAAATAATTATCAAAACCCACTAACGATACCCAACAATGATCCAATTCAAGAAACGTTAACATCATTTGCTCTTATGGTTGAAAGAATTGACAATATGTCCACCATAATTGGTGAAAATAATGATCAAAATCTATCAATCAATGAACACCATGAAGATTTTTCCACCTCATTCAATGATCAAATCAACATACATCAAGAATCACTTTTTGATCATGATAAATACCCCTCAACAATATCCAACAACGATATATTTCAAGGAGTGTTAATAAATGGGGATCCTTCCACCAATGATCATTTTTACAATACCTCTACATCATCCAATGAGTTAGAGGACATATCTCAAGAATTTATTCCAAAGCATGATCAAAATCTGTCACCAAAGTCTAGCAATGGTCCTTTCCAAGACATATTGACATCCTTTTACCTCATGGTTATAGATATTGAAGAAATCCTCAACTCAACACTTGATCCAAATCCACTCAAAGATCTAGAGGATATTGAGCTACTTCCCATTCCTAATGAATACATCCAAGAAACCTCTATAAGTAATCCATCCTTTGAAACTGAACCATGTCAAGAACTTGATCCAAAGCATGTCAAAATCAATTCTAAAATCATTCAAGATCAAGAATTTGTATCTCCAAGATACTACAATGAGGTAATGGACACTCTTCTATCTATACAAGATGTCACAAATAATGATCACATCCATATAAAACATACTCCTCCATCTACCCAAAGATTCTTTCTTTGGATGGACATGTAGATGATCTTCATTCAGAATAAGATTCCTTTACTCCTAACATTATTACAAAAAAGGAGCAGGACATTGATTCCTATAGAAGCACTCATTTGTCAACATCAAGATGAGATATATCCCAAATTCAGACTGAGCACATCATGTATGAAATTATCCATTATTATCCACTCAAGGGAACAAGTCAGAAAGAACAAGATATTCTAGAGTCAGCAGAGCAGTAAATTGAAATAACATCATCTATAGTAGTCATTCATAAGAGAATACTTGCTAAACAAGCACTCTCAAAATAGGAAAAATCAAAGCATGAAGGTACAACTTCCACCATACTGGGGGAAACTTCGTCTCAATCAAACATCAACATAGGGGGCATGAAGGATCCTTATCATGAAACCAATGCCAATACTACAACCATCCACATCATGAATCTTCATCCACCCATCACCCCATCCAGGAACTGGGACCAACATCAAAATAAATACTTGAATCAAAGAAAAAAGAACATCATCAAAGAAAAAGAAGAAGCAAAGCATGAAGGACAAATCAAATAAAAGTGGATACCAAATAGTACAAAGAAACATTATCCCTATCAAACTCCATTAGTCAAAGAAACTATGGGGAAAAATAAAAAAGGGAAAAGTATCCATCAAAGATATCCAAAAAGGAAAAAGAAGGCTTATCAAGCAACGTACAAAGTATATCTAGCTGTTGGTCCTAATTCCATGCACACCTCTATATCCAATCATCATTGATCATCTTCCCATGTTTGGAGAGTCAAAGGTTCCTAACTATCAACCAATCCATCTTTTATACCTAAACACACTCAACCATCCACACCTCCACACATGATATCCAATTATCACATTGACCATGTGTTGGCAGTGACCCTTCATCATAAGGATTCAAAAGGCACTCTATCATGATGTGCGCATGAAGACAAACTTAACTTTGATATCAACAAAGCAGAACAAAATTCTCAAAAGTTGCATTCAAGTGCATGTATCTTGGAAAAGTAGCTTCTTCAAGCACGATACCGATGGAGCATTATGATAGAATCATGTACATCCCAAACACTAGGTGGTTCAACATGAGATTAAAATCTTTTAGAAAAAAATAAAAACAAAAATTCAAAAAAAGGATTGAAAATAGTAAAGAGCATCCTCTAGTGAAAACCACTTTAGTGGCGCTTTGGGAAAGTACCATGATGAAAACCTGACAAATAGGCATCATATGTAGAATTGAGCATCTACGTGTGCTAGTTCAGGTGAAAGCATCTTATCCCATCCATAATAAATCCATTCATCCATGAACCATTTATTCAATCCATTTTCATCCATCTACATCCATAGTCCGATTTATCTTAATCTTAATGAAAATTTGGTGCGCACTTTACACTTGCTTATGGTAAACATCTTGACATGGGTCATTTTTATTGATCCTATCCTACCCAACATTATTTGATCCTTGAAGCATTATCCAAATGAGCATCCTCTATTCAAACACCTTATCTTGTCACAAGATAATCTTTGGCATCCTTTGTGTGCTTATCGTATCCATCCATCTATCCACCAATCCAAGCACCACCCATGGCTTTCCATACATTGCTAGACACTAGGGGCATATATTTGCATCTTTCTTCAGGAATAAATCTTGATATATCCTCCAACTTATGTGGTGATCCAAACATTGGCAAACATAAAATAAAATTGGTCAAGCATTTGTGAGCCAAAAGCCAAATCACTAGTCCATGGCATATTTTGACAATAATATGTTCCTTATCAAACTTTATCTTTCATTGAACATCAATCCAAAAAATCAATATCAATCACATCTAATTTACAGGTCAGCGTCACATCAAATCATTCAAAAGATTTTTTTTCAAAATCAAGCTTCAAAATCTTAATCAATCAAAATCCAATCAATCCATCATCATATCAGGATATCCTTCCTAATCCTTGTGTTTCTTAACACTATTCTTGCATTGTTATGTATCCTCAACAATGTTATCATCATCAATCTTGAAATCCTCATGTTGCTTAAGACTATCCTTGCAATGTTGTGTATCCTCAACAATGTTATCATCATCAATACATCAATCTAATTAATCAACACTAGCTTTTTTTTCAACAAAATTGAAAAATAGAGCACTGATATCATCACATATCCATATCTAAATCATCAAAATCATGCAAAAATCCAAGACATCCAAATCATATCAAAAATCCAAAAACAAGTAAAAAAGTCAAAAAAAAAAAATGGTAACCGAACTATGTCATATTTGAACTTGAATGTAGGAAAGGTTGATATTTGATCATCCCTTAAGAAATTTTAGGTCAGTCCTTCAGGCATCCATCACAATAAAATGGCAGTCTATTTGCCCATCTATCTCATCAGTAATCAAGTCTGTTGTCAATCAAACTACATGGTCTCTGCGTATATAATGTAGGCAAGACTAATATGTTGATGAGCTCTTGAGACCCCTAGGATAGCTCTTTAGGTTAGGCTCTTGGTCAAAATCTTGAAAATACCAAAAAATTTGAAAAAACCAAAAATCAAAATAGCCTCAAAAAATTTCAAAACACCAAAAAATATTCCAAATATTTGAAAAAACCCAAAATGGTGCATCCATCCCATCTCGCTTTCACCTGCAATAATCATGACTCATAATAAATCAATAATTATTTTCATCCTTTAGTGAGTCAATTGGAAGGAAGTCTAGTAGGTCCAAAAGTGAATATTTAATCGTCAAAGTCTCAAACCTAGGTCACTAAGTTATCAAGTTAATCAACTCAGAGTATCAATAGCTTATCATCTAATCAAATCTCATCATCACCTAATCACAACATGTCCTAGGATGCATCCTTCCTACAATGGACATCAACACTAGGCACCACCATAGTTTAGTCTTGGCTAGTGGTATGAAGAACATTAGCTTTTTTGTTTATTTTCTATGGTCTTTTTGACTTATGTTATTGCGCTCATTCTGATGACCTCTCGATGATGTAAAAACAAAAGGATTTAGAGTGAAAGGAATGGGGAGATGATCATTATCTTTTTATCTACTATGCTTGTTGGATATTCTTGTAAAATAACTTCATCATGCGTGCTTTGTTTGGTTTGTGGGGAAGGCATTTTAGGTGTCTTGTTGAGCACATAGGAAGGCTTGCTTTTCTATTTTTGGTCTGAGATATTTAGAATATTTGAACTACATCCCTTATAAGGTTTTGTATGTCAAGTGTGAACAAGAATACTCTTATCTGATTGTTGAGTCAAAGTCCATCACACTAAGTGCACTGTCATCCTGGTTCTTAATACCCTGATGCATCATACCTACATGTGTTATCAAACATAAAGTAATTAGCCCTTTTAAAAACCCAACTCTTGGTAAGCAATTATCATCATCATTAATAATGTAGCCTTGTCAGATCTTTTTTTCTTCTATCTTCTTTCCATACTAACATGGTACCATGGTAGTTAATTAAAAACAACGCTAATGCAACCACCCTGCATCTGCAAATCATCAACATAATGCATATCATATTATACCATATAGGAAATTAATCGTATCATTGCATTTCATATATCATCATCTTACATTATCACATTAAGTTATGACAAATAGTAGAGATTTTTTATTATGAGTACCTTAAGAAATCATTGCATACATGCCATTGCATTTGTTCGATTGCATTCATAAATCATAATGCATAATCATACTATAAAACCATCATCATTTGGCATCAATACATAATCATAACATCCACATATCATCCATCATAAATGCACAAGGAAAAGAAACAAGAACATTATCATCACCCACAGTCCATAGGTCATACTGCATCGTTAGGGGCATAATATAGAAATCATTTTTCATATCATAATTACATCCATACATCGTCACAATAAAATTCATAGAAAAATTAAAAAAAAGAAATACATCCATAATCATTATATCACATCATCACATCATGTAGAAACATACATCATATTGCACAACATAAAATAGATGCATCTCATAAACGTATCATAACATATAGGAAATTAAAATTCATCCATACATCATGCATAAATAAATAGAACATCACATGAATTGAACCATCTCGTATATATCATCAAAATATACAGCTATCATGGTATAAAATCTGATCAAGTGTGTATACATCAAAATATATGATACAATAGGGGCAATAAAAATTGGAGCCCATGAATAAAAATTGAATACTATATGTGATCAAAATAAGGAGCTAGCCCTAGTGGCTGCTACCCTCCCCTATTTTCCTCTCACCATGATCCTCGAGAGGCCTCATCCCTATCTGTTGAGAGAACTCTAGCACCTGGTTGATTGGTGGCACTTTTTATCAATAATGTTGTTGATAATACTCAGCCTCTCTAACTACCTCCATGTATGCCCGAAGGGAAACTGTTCAGCCCTGGGATGAGGAGCCCATTCTCTCAAGTTGTTTGCACTGAACAATCTCCTATTCTCTCTTAAACCTAGCCTGATCTCGCTCTGTTGCCAATGTTGTGACTTGTTGTCGAGCCTGATCTCTCTCTACTGTCAAAATCTGAACCTGACCCTATAGCTGCTAAATCAAGGCATCCCTGTGATATGGCTGCACTAGTAGCTGCTACTGTGAGACCTCTTTGTCCCCATCTCTGGGATTTTCCTAGGGTGGTGTATGATGTGGAGGTGGCCCCCCTCCTCCCCTATCCCCATCCCCATCCCTATCACCATCACCCCTGCCTCCCTATCCATGCTCTCCTACCAGTTGATATACCTCTCATTCTCCATCATGGGAGTACCACACCTATTAAGGTCAATCTCAAAGGGGGCCTAAACCAATCCCTATATGCATGTGTGACCCCCACATTTTCCTACCCCTGATCATATGGCCATGGTCTGGCCACTAACTATCTGAAATATGCCACTGCCTCATTTTCTAGTATGGCTCAACCACATGCGGTCTCCCTCATAGTACGTGCAAATATCACCACGTACTGGTCATCGGGTCTATCTTGAACATCACCAAAATATTTGGCCACTGTATCAAGAAGATACCTCTCAATCATGGTATGTTATTTTCCCTGCATCAATATGTCCTGGTAGGCAAATAACAACTGTTATACATCATCATACCATGGGCGTATGCTAATCCAGGGCCTCCAAATGAACTGTCTCATCTCATCAATGACTTTCCACCTAACCCTATATGAGTAAAGGTAATTTGGGCCCCGCCATACCACTAGACAACTGGATCATCTATATCTAGAACAATTGGTGTAACCTACAGACAAAGCACTAGAATCTGCTCCCATGCCCAAATATGAAGCAATGTGACCCCATCCCCAATGGCCCTACTGTCTAGATAGGAAAACTCATGTAAGTCTATGTATAATGAGGCCAACATCACTTGACCCCATGCAAAGCACTCCCCCCAGATGACCATCCACACCCATGCCAGTCCCCATCCTAGACTGAAGTATCGACCCCATCGATCTAGTGCCACAAGACCTAATATAATCTTGGCAATAATGATCTTGAAGGTGGGCATTATGCCTTGGTACCTCTCCAAATCAATATGTCTCTAAAAAAATTGATCTCATCCAGCCCCATAATAGTGAAGCAAGCATCCCTCTCAGCATCCACATCATAGATCACTCTCTCACCATGGATGGGTAACAATAGGATGCACTAGAAATCCTCAATTGTAATAGTGGCCTCGCCAATGGGAAGGTGGAAGGAGGATGTCTCACTATGCCATCGCTTTGCCAAGGTTTTCATCATCCCCAGGTGGGTCTGAATAGGATGAACATATGCAACAAACTAGAGACCCATGGCACCAATCTGCTCCTAGGGAAACACATCCATGCCCTCAAGTATGTGAAACACCAAGCATCTATGCTCCCTCAAATCTAGTATCCTGAGGTCCTCTTGTGCAAGAAAAAGGTCACTGCATCAAATTTTGAAAAAAATAGACCCTCGAACTGAGTTTTTGTTGGCCAAACAACAATTGTGGCCCTGTTTGCAATTGTAGTGTAGTTTTCAAACTACAAACTGCGCTGCAATGACACATTTGAGTGCTCTCTGATCCTAAACTCTAGATGGGCTCACCGTGGTGCTATTTTCATATGTGACCGACTTCTTCCTAAAACCATAATTTCTTAAGTGTGTTAGGGCGGCCCTCTTCACACATAAAACACACTTAGAGGCCGTGCAACACCGATTTATTATTTTCAGTGGTGCTATATAGTGCCACTTGACTCAAAAATAAGTTTGACCCTATTAAATGCATGGAAAAGATCAAAATTACAAGTCAAGAAAGGGGTACATACCATGGGTCACCTATCGGGGAAGCTTTCATTGCGCCATCTCAATCAAGACATAGAGCTCAAAATGATTTTTTTTTCAAAGGCTAAGTGTGAAAATGGTTTGAATATGACCCCTTAGGGTCTATTTAAGCCTAAAAATTAGGGTTTTTTGACCTAATTCAACCATCTAGTTAGGTTTTTGGTCATCTGATCCAATTTTTTCCCAACAAGGGGTCATTTTGCATCATTTTTGGCATCCCTGAGCCTTTCTACACCCATCGGACACCTTGTCCTCTTTTTTTGTGAGATTGCCAAAAAATATAAAAATTTTGTCTGATCTCTTGAGGGGGACATATACCAACATGATTCTTCTCACTGGGGCAGCAGTGGGGCATCTAAAAAGTTGGATTTTTTTTTAATTTTGATCACAACAGTTTATTCTTTGAACCAATGAAATAAGTGCATTGCTTCAAAGAGGGGAAAATGTAGACACAAAAAATGTATCGTTACACTTCATCTTGATTACTAATATCGTTCTATCCTGAATCATCTTCTTAGCTTGTCATCACCTTTCATCCCTTCATTGAATAAATCATTGTTTCTCTAATTAAGTCATTCTTCCCTATTGATTAAATTAGCTAATTTAATTTAATTAACCCTATGTCTCTATTTAATTAAAATCTCTAAAGTCATCCTATTAAATTGAATAAATTTAACTTTATTTAATTAAAGTCTAAACCATTTTCTTCTCAACTATGATTTAAATAAAATCACAAAATCTAAGTCAAATTTGTCACATCATCTAATTCCTCATTAAATTAATCAAATCTTGATTAATTTAATCCAAATCTCTTAAATTCTCTAGATTTTGCCACTTGCACATGAAAATACATTTAATTGATTTATTAAATTAACATTTTCTCTCAACATGGCATATTTAGGGAATATTCCTCTAAATTTGAAATCTCTCCAATTGGATTTATAGATCCAACAAAGCATTCATTCCCCTCTTACATGTCCTTATGCATTGAGCCAAGTGGCATTTAAGTCATTTTATTTCCCTCTTCAACAAGTCATTTCATAAATTTGAAATTCCACCTAATAAAATTTATTGGCTCATCCATCAAAATGTGCACAAACTTCCTCCATTCACATCTTGATAAGTGGCACTTGGTCATTGGATGTTGAATGATCCCACATTCATCCATTTTTACTCTTCATTTCTCAAATTCATCAATAAATAAGAGGCTTCCATTCTCATTTTTCATCTACAATTTGAGAGAAAATTTATTATCTTCATATTTAGACCAATTTCATCAATATCCATGGGAATTTTAGTTTATCATAGCTAGGTTATGGCAGATTTCATCAAGGAATCATATTGTTCTTCATCATCAAGAAGATCAATCTTCATCAAGCTTACAAAGAAGTTGGGAAAGGTCCAATTTCTACACATAATTGACACCAATTCCCCCATGGGATTGAGGATTTGCATGCTTAATTAGGATTTCATTTACTTTCCATATTTAGTTCTTCATTTTCCTATTTTTTGAGCATTCCTAATTAATTTCACGGGGAATACTTCTTCTAACTTGCATATGAATCTAATTGTGTGTTTGTTTCTCATGTTTGTGCAAGTCTAGGATTAGGGTTCACAATATAATGGAGAAGAATCTTTAATCTGGTGGCTAATATTTGGTGTCTATTGTTTGTTGAAATTGAGAAATTATCTGGTTGTCTCCATATTGTTATTTTCTATGCTATTGAATATGTGTATCCAAGTTAATATTTTAGTTTCATCATAACACATTTGTTTTTTTTATGTGATCAGGTTAATTGGTTTTTGTTAAAGAATTAAAATCATTTAGGTTGATTATAGTAACTTAGAGTTGAAATTTGGATCAGTAAGAAGAGTTAGGTAGTTGATAATATTGGCAAGTTGTCTCCACATTGATGTTGTCTTGTTATTGAAATTAAGAAAATACTTCATATGTCAATACACATTTGTTGTCATTGTGTGGTTCTCTTAATTGGTTCCTTCAAGGAAGGATTAAAATCCTTTTAATAAATCATAGTAACTTGATAAGATCAATTGGATCAATAAGTAGAGTTTTTCAATCATGTTCTTGCATGTTTATACAAGGTATAAATAAGTATAAGTGCCAAACAATCAAAACTGTAGCCAATAAATAAGTCACATATCATTCACCTCTTGACTCCATTAGTCCAATAGAAGTAGGCACTAGTCTTACCTATTTCACTTTAAAATTCCATAAAATATTATTTGAACATTCAAAGTTCAAATTCAATATTAGGAGTAGGAGTAATTAACAAGCATTCATCTATTCCTGACTTTATGTTGTTGTAGATAGATCCTTAAATTTTATTAAATCACATTCCTCTAATCTGCTCCATTGTAAAGGTCTACCCGCCTAGATTTAGCAAAGCCTAAAGTCTAGGGAGTCATCAACCAAACAAGTTATCTTCATTCATTGGTTCAGGAACATTGAAATTCTGTTCATAGAGCCTGGCATCCCCTAGGGATTTGTAACCTACATTCTTGAGACCCAAGAGGGTGAGTGAGAAATTGCCACGTGGAATATCTCAAGGGATCAGATGGATTTTAGTGGAGATGAAGTATTTCTAAAATTTGGCCGAGGTGACATGAGGACTAAAATTGTGCCATTTTAGAACTAATTACTTCAGGCATGTGTTCAAGATTTGGTGAATTCTTTTGATTGCGACTATTAATTCTATCAGATGTTGGTACACATGGGAAGGTGAAATTGAAGGCAAGGTACATGCCAATATTTTGAGATTAAATCATGATTGTTTCTCATTGTCTTATGGTGATGAGTTGCAAGTGGATTAATTCCCATGCATGAGTAGGTAAATATGACACGAAAATCCTTTTAATGCTAAGTATATGATTAAATATCTAGATAGAGTGGATGTTTATCCACTTGGGATTTTCTGATTAAGGAAAAGGCATAAAGTGCATCAATTAGCTTTTTTATATTTAATTACCATATTAATTATCCACTGATTTAACTCAATGTGTGAGCGATCGATGAGGTTCAAAAATTTAGTAGTTGATCATCAATTTTATCGAACAAGCTATAAGAGAGGGGCACTGACCACTGCAAGGCCCCAAGTCACAAAAGGCCAAGAGCGGAAAGGTTGCCCTAACTTACCTCAATTTAAAGGATAGTTAGGATAAGAGGGATGAGAATGATGAAAACTATGTGTCCTTCGATCACTCTACAATCCCGAGAATTGAAGGGAGACTAGATGAGTTACTTTCCAGAGTCAACTTTGTGCCTCAAGTAGTTCTTTGTCCGAGGATAGAAGCGTAGTTCTAGGATGAGAGCATGACACACTGGCGTCTCACAGATGCGCTGGCCTTCATATGGCCAGAAAACTAGAGAGACGAGGTTGGAATCTTGAAAAAGGGCTAATAGTCTAGTTTAGTAGTTTTGGGTATGTGCAGGATCATGATGGGCCAAAAAGTGGCAATATGATGGGTATGTGGCTGACGACTTTTTTTTTACCCAAAATTGATAAAACGAAAAGGGTTTTTAGAGGAGATTCTCAACTTTCCACCAATATAAATTATTATTTACTTTCAATTTAATAAATAATTACTATTCATTTTCCATTGAATTATGACTAAAGTGCTAATTTTTAGGCGGATTGAAAAACATCTATAGCTTTCAAATGGTATCATATTTTTTGAATCCAAAAAATGCATCACATTCTATGCTTTGTATACTATAAGATTAAAAAAAAAAAAATTGAATTTCATGAAGTTTTGACCAAGTTAAGGTGATCAGACATATGAGTCTTTATATTTTTTAAAATTTTTCATAAAAAAATTATATTTAATTATTTACATGGAAAAAAAATACAAAAAAATATGCATCACATTGGGACATGAGTCCTCTACTTATATCTAAAATATTATAAAAAAATATTATCATTTTAATGTGGTTAGGGTGGTCAGACAAACACCTACTTATTTTTTCCCTGAAATTTAAGTACTACTCCATTGAAATTTCAAATTTTCACCAAATAGATATTTTTGTTTTGTAAATAAACCTAGTAATTTAGAAACTACATTCAATTTTCTACAAATTCTCTTCTTACATACTTTTGAAATAATATAGATAACTTATTCAAATTTTTACATCAAGATGCCTAACTCTGATTTTTTTGAACTTTTTGCCACTTAAAGGCATGTTTTTTCCATGATGATCTTGCACATACCCTTTTGGGAAGTAAATAATAAGACTAAGAAAAGTGAAATATAAATACTAATATGATAAAAGAAGTATATTACTGCAAGGGTGACAAAGATAATGTTGTAGAATAATCTCCTCGCTAGCTTGCATTGAGATCTCTCCACTTGCACATAGAAAAAGGGAAAGTGTTGGGGTTGTTTAGGGGCCTACCTCAGTTAGACCCCCATCTTGGTGTTTCCACCTCCATGGAAAACCAAGTTTGTAATGATAGTAATAATGATAAAGAAGGGAAATACAAGCTATGTATGCAAGAAACACTACAAAACACTACATGCTTACTCAACTAAATACGATAGAGGAGATGAGAGGATCTTAGCACCTCCGTCCAAAGTGGTAAAGGCTTGTGGAGGAGTGAATGAGAGGAACTCAATCCTATGTTGCAATGGTTTTTGTCCTATGCTCACACTATTAGAGTGATGGAGTGGTAGATTGCTGCAATGGAGTGAAGAATGCTGCTACAAAGCTTCAATGGGTGTTTGAAAGAGTGGAAAAAATGTGAAGTGATGAACTCGAGATCTCACAAAACCTGAGAATGGATGGAATGGTGAAGAATATCAAGGAGAAGATGAAAAATGACCATATTTGGGTCGGCCAACTGAAGAGGGGCGTTACACTTTGACTTATAATAAAAAGTGTAATGTCTATGTAGACTCCAGCCACAAGAATCTACTAGGGGCATAAGCGTGCTGCACAAATGTCTATGTGTCATGTGGGCGTTCCCGATAGATATGGCCCCACTGACACACAAACAGGGCACCAAGTGGAATGCAAGTAGTGGGCTTAAGTGGAATTAAACCTCCACTTTGGTTTTCTAAAGTGTAAAGGGGTGAAAGGGGAATTTGTGTTAGGGGTGAAAATTCACACTCATACATGTTTCCCCAACTTTAGCGAGCATGAGTACTAATGAGTGCTTCGGTAAAGTAGATCAGTAGGAAAGTAATAGAGAAAGAGATATACACCTGAACTGATGAGGAAGCAGAGCATGGCCTGGTGAGCTCGAAAGTGCGGGAGAGGACTTCACAGTTCCTTGGAGCCACAAAGCTGAAGTATGAAATTTCCTTACAGGCTCATGATCCTGCAAGGGAGGTATCCTTCAAGAACTCTCACATGAAGGAAACCAGGAAAAGAACCTTACAGCCCCACAGATCTGTAAGGAAGGTATCCCCCAAGAACTCTCACATGAGAGAGACCGAGTAGAGCGCCTTATAGACCCACATACCTATAAGGAAGGTATCCCCCAAGAACTCTCACATGAGGGAGACCAAGTAGAGGGGACTCCATAGAGTCAGAGATGGTGACATGTTTACCCACAGATATAATACATCAGGAAGCGGTCATGCAGGCTAGTGAACGAATAGTCATGTAGACCATCACTAAGTTGTAAGACTTTCAAAGGGATCCCTCAGGAACCCTTCAAAAGGAAGGAGGGTCCACTCAAGGGATGTGTTGTTTGAAAAGTGAAGTATAGTTGGGCTGCCCCCAAGCTAGACGTAAAGATGCAAAGATGGTCTAGTCGGGCTACCCTCAGACTAGACGTCAATGTGTGAAGCCAGTCTAGTTGGGTTGCCTTCAAGATAGATGTAAGGATGTGAAGTAGGTCTTTTTTGGTTGCCCCCAGACTAGAGGTGAAGAAATAAAACTAGCCTAGTCAGGTTGCTCCTGAGGTAGATGCCATAAAACTTGTTAAAATCTATCAAAGGGGTCGAGAAAAGATTCATTCAGAAAAAAATGCATTTTCTAAAGACCAAGTAATTTAGAAGAGGTTTTGACACACATGGAAGGGAAAAATCAAGCAAAGATGAGAGAAAGATAAAGAGAAAGGTAAAGAAGACTTATCACACACAAAGGGCATAGAGGGATTTGGTTATGTAGGGTCAGATCTACCTTTATTTATATTAGGTAACCATGGAAAGAGGCAAAATATCATCAATTCCCAACCAAATTATGAAGAATGCATGAAAGACAAAGTAAAAATTAAAAATTGGGTCAACATGGAAGGAGGCCTAAATTATCCTAACGCTTTGCATCATCCCCAATTTACTAAAAGTCAATCACAAACATGGAAGAATAGAGATACATGTAGAAGGAGGTTTGTAACACAAACACCACACTTGTATCCCAACACCAACAGGGGTGATAAGGGTCATCCATGCACATATAAAACTATTACGGGGGAACACATCACAACACTTTTACACATCTAATCTAAAGATCAAGAAAAGGGTTTCCCCCTAACACTGTTCAATGAAGAGGTCATCAACTTCCCACTCTAGATCATTGTAGGAAGGATGATGAGCCTGCAATGGTGTAATGTTAAGGGGAGGACCATCCGATCCTCCCACAACAAGGGCCAAGGCAGAGGGACTGGTGAGGTCTCTGTCACTTAGCTCTGGTGGGTCCAGGGTCAATGAATTCACAAAGATCACCGAAAATATGAGAACTTCATCCACCAAGTTAAACATGCACTTAACGGGAGTGCCATGCTTCACCTCAATAGATAGAGGAGTTTACACCTAAGGTTCACTGCTAGGCTCATCGAGAGACTTAGAAGCAGTGAAAAACTCAGGGGAGGCCGAGACTGGTTCTGTTACTAGGATAGAACAAGTCAACTTGGGGCCACTTTTTGGAGAAGGTGGACTCTTCTTACATCCTCCATTGCAAGAGGGGCCATGCTCTACCTTCTTCTTCATTAGAGGAGGTGAACTCCCCACAGACGAAAGAAGGAGGTTCGAGGGAGAAGAGGAAAGAACCACAGTGGACACAACCAAAGTTTTCACCATGTCCATGGGGTTTGGGAAAGGCAAGACATCCAATACAGAAGTTGACAAGGGTGGCTCCACCAAAGGAGCGATGAACACTTGCACCCTTCTAGGTGCATGTGCACTCACAATGGGAGCTGAAAGAGATTCAGAGATGGAAGGAGGGAAAGAGGAAGACATAGAAGTAGGTGTCATCATATCTTCCTACTTCTTTTGTAAGGAGGCTTGCTCAGCTAGGAGAGCCTTTCACTAGTGCTTACGCTCATGTGCAAGGTAGTTTCTATAGCTTTTCGAATAAAAAATCAAGATATGTGAAGGGATGGAAGGATTCTACTTAGCCATGGGAGTGTCCTCCATGGTTGTTTCCAATAGAAGGGAAGAATCCTGAATGGGAGAAGGAGGGGCAAGCTCAGATATGGCTAGAGGAGTTGACTCTAATGCATTGATGGTGGGCCTCTTCCTATTTACTATTTTAGGAACAAGAATAGTAGGAGGCTATAGAGGTCGAGATAGAGAGGACTCCCCACGAGAGGATTTTTTTCTATCATAGTGAATGGGCCTAGGCTCTGAGGGTAAGACAAGAAGCTCAAATGTAGGATGCTTGGCCTTTTGCCAAGTAGGCATCATGCGATTCTCTCACAAATCCAAGACAAAACTAGATGATACCGTGATAGGGTGAGAGGAAGCATTGGGCTGAATAATGAAAGAGGAAGAAGGAGGATCTTTAAACCTCTTCTCTTCTTCTCTTCTACATGCCTTGGTGACATCACTATTATCTTTCACACAAGCTCTATGCGAAATAGCATAATGTGATGGAGGCTATCTCACTTTCAGCCTAGTGTGCCCCTTCTTATAGTTTTGATACATGTGGTGTAGGAGGTCCTTTCTAAGCAAGAGAGGACAAAGGGATGCAAGCCAAAAGTAATCTAAGATATAGCTACCACGTGCAACTGGTGGTCTATAACCGGTGTAATGGATAAGGTGTATCGAACCTCCATGAACAAACTTCAGACATTTGTGTATAAATGAGGGAACTGTGTTCATAGCTACTAGCTAGGGGATACCTAGCTTCACTTTGAAGAGTTCAGACCCCAGGATGATGTCAAACTTAAGGCTTATAGATTTAGGTCCAATGAGGACCAATAGTACAATACTCCCTATAGGAGGTACAAAAATTCCATAGTGTGTGCAAATGATACTTTCAGGTGCATCATACCCATCCTTATGCAGAACGTTAATTAACATGATCTCCTCAATTATGATACTCACTTGAGATGTTGGATCAATGAGAACACCTACTATAGTATTCACATTTATCCTTGTAGGAATGTAAAGAGGAGATGGATCTCTATTGAATCCCATCGGTAGGTCCTATGAAGTAAAGGTTATGCTCATACCACTACTCACAGTCTGCATAGAGGGAATAGGTTGATTTAGGAAAGAGGTCATCATGCACACCAAATAGTACTTCTATAGAGCCTCCTAAGGTTTATGAGATAAAGTACTGACCCAATTAAGGTTTCTTTATGCAATACTTTTGGAAGCTTCCAACTATGCCTACTAGGGGTCATAGGTTGGGTTGCAAGGTGGAAGCCTCACAACACTCACACCTACAACACTCCTATGATACGAGGAAAGGAACTTTTAGTATCGCAAAATGGAACCAAAATGGTTCATGTCGGGTTCACCAAAAATATAAGAGAGGGGGACCAACCACTGCAAGAACCCAGGTCATGAAAGGCCAAGAGTGGAAAGGCTGCCCTAACTTACCTCAATTTAAAGGACAATTAGGATATTAGGAATGAGAATGATGAAGACTATGTGTCCTTTGATCATTCTGCAATCCTGAGAATTAAAGGAGGAATAGACGAAATGCTTTCTAGAGTCAACTCTACATCTCAGGTAGCTCTCTGTTCGAGGACAAAAGTGTAGTTCTGGGAAGATAGCACGATGCCCTAACATCTCCCAGGTGCGCTGCCGTTCGTACAACTAGAAAACTAGAGAGACGAGGTTGGAATGCTAAGAAAGGGCTAAGAGTCTAGTTTAGTATTTTTTTGAAGTAAAGAACAAGACTAAGAAAAGAGAAATATACATACTAATATGATAAAAGAGGTATATTACCAAAAGGGTGACGAAGATAATTTCATAGAATAATCCCCTCGCCAGCTTTTTCTAAGATCTCTCCACCTACACATAGAAAAAGGGAAAGTGTTGGGGTTGTTTAGGGGTTTTCCTCAATCAGACCCCCATCTTGGTGTTTCCACCTCCATAGACAACCAAGCTTGTAATGATAGGAATAACGATAAAGAAGGGAAATACAAGCTATGTATGCAAGAAACACTACAAAACTATATGTGCTTACTCAACCGAATACGATAGAGGAGATGGGAGGATCTTACCACCTCCATCTAAAGTGCTCAAGGCTTGTGGAGGAGTAAATGAGAGGAACCCAAGCCTCTGTTGCAATGGTGTTTGTCTTGCACTCACACTATCAGAGTGATGGAGTGGTATATTTCTGCAATGGAGTGAAGAATGCTGCTACAAAGCTTGAATGGATGTTTGAAAGAGTGTAGAAAATGTGAAGTGATGAACTAAAGATCTCATAAAACTTGAGAATGGATGGAATCGTCAAAAATATCAAGGAGAAGATGAAAAATGACCATATTCGCGTCGGCTAGCCCAAGAGGGGAGTTACACTTCAACTTCCAATTGAAAGTGTAATGTCTTTATAGACTCTAGCTAAAGGAATCTGGTAGGGACATAAGCACATCATGTGGACGTATGCGTGTCGCATGGGCATCCCCAACAAAAATGCCCCCACTGGCACACAAACAAAGTGCTAAGCGGAATGAAAGCAACGGGCTTAAGTGGAATTAAACCTCCGCTTTTGGTTTTCTAAAGTGTAAAGGGGTGAAAAGATAATTTGTGTTAGGGGTGAAAATTCATGCTCATACACAAGCATTCTTTGAGTATTAATTGTTGGCACATTTACATTCCTCAATATAATGAGGATCACTAGCCATATTTTTCTCCATAGTTTGTAATTAGAAGATGAAAATTGAGCTTAAGTCTGTGAAAAGGTTGGGAAAGAGTTTCTTTGGTAAAAGGTTGTAAAAGTATCATGATAAACTTTCCCTAGGTAAGTAGGTACTCATACCTTCTTGTTTCAATTACGGCTATATTGGTTTGTGGGTTTTTGAATCCTGGGTTGGTGAGAGTTTATAGTCTGCATTTTATTTATGAGTTAATGGGAATTGTGGAGGCTTGAGTTGTCTATTCATGAAGGTTATTTTTAAGAGTAAGCCTGTGAGTTTTTTTTTGCAAATTTAGAGTCTCCATGTTCTCATTTTGTTCGTTGTAAAAATGAGTAAGCCAAATGAGTTTGTCAAGCCAGTCTGAAGGTATAGAAGACTTTATTTGTTTGAGTCCCTAGACAATGCTCCTAAAAATGAAATTGAGATATAAAGAGCTTTTGAAACACCAATGGAGAAGAAAACATGCAAGAAATCTAAGAAGGGTGGTGTTAGGAGTAGTTACTACCTAAGGAGCAGGACCATTTTAGAAGAATTCATCAAAGTTAAGGGGAATGTATCGGTTCAACTTGTGAAGAGGGAAAAGAAAAGAAAAAAGTACCATAAGGCCTACATGGGGAGGCACAATTATCTCATTGAGGTTTCTGATAGCCCTTCGGCTGGTGGAGGTGATACTAACTTGAAGTACGACCATTACCTTCTTTCTATGTTGTCGTTTGAAGACTCTTACAAGGGAGGAGTAGTTTCTCCTCTAGTTTCAACATGAACATGAAGAGGGCGAGAATATTCTGATGTTGATGAATCAGAGTAGCATCTTAGCCAAATTTTTGTTTTCGATGACACCATTTCCACTACATCAGGATCATCTTCTTTAGCATGTGTCATTTTTTGCATTTGGTGCTGATGTGGAAATATTTTGGGCTAGTGTAATGGAGAAGTGTTGGACTCTGTATCCTCAATGGAAAATATTCCTTTTCCAAGGTGTGTGTGAGTTTTTGCCTCTGGTACTTGTTGAGAATCTTATTTGGTCTACGTGGATGTGGGATTTTGGTGATGTTGCATCAATGAACGATGAATTTTGGAAGGTTGGCTCATATTATTCAACTAACTACATGGAGTTTGTTATCTTTTGCTTCCCCTTGACCTAGAATGATTAAGTGTAACTGTTATGGGAATCTCTAAAATTAGGATGAAATTTTCCCTCAAATGCAAATGTAATTATAATTTGGCATGTTGCTTGTTGCTCCCATGTCTTTATAAATGGGATTCCAGGGCCTAAAAAAGGGGGGGTAGTAAGTTATTACAAGATTTGGTCACACATGGATTGAAAAGGTTATTGAAAATTCTAGTGATATGTATGAAGTTCAAGTATGTTAATAGGCATATGTAATCCTAATAGTAATACTAGAAATACATAATAGTAATAGCGTAAGTTTAACACCATTTTTCTCTCCTATGTACTAGTTTTACAAATTATGAATAATATAATCAAGGTTATCTTATTTATCTCTATCAATTTTAGATGGATGTGTGGCTCTATTCTTGTTTACTAATTCAAAGAATTAATATAGATACTTGAATATGGCTGTAAATTTGTATTAAACTAAATGCTAAGATGCTAATAAGAAGTAAGGGTTAAAACATAATGTTGAAATACTACAATGCAACATTTTAGAGCTTCATATGTTGTGAGGTGTGGAAATTACTATCATGTTATGTAGGTATTTATATTGACTATATTCCAAGGATGAGGCACTGGACTAAGTTAAGTATTCATGTTGTATTGTGTTGATTAACTCGGTCATTACCCATTCATAAAATAAAATTCTATAAAAAGGGTTGTGAAGTTATGAGGTTTTACCATTCATGCTCTAAGAGTGAATTATGTTTGAGAAGCAAGCAACTTCTCTTATATAGTTACTAATTGATCATCTATATGAGAATTGTTTATGTATATCATAGCGTTATTAATATAGATGATAGAAGAGTATTATTCTGAAAAAATTGCTAGGGATCACCCTCCTAGGTTTCATAGAGACCAAAGTGAAGTGAGGGTCTCTAAACCCTTAATTATGTCTTGGCCAATCCTTACCCTTGCTAACTATTGAATTCTGGCATATTCATAGATGAGTAGTAAGATTAAGTCTAGTTCCTAAAAATATAATGAACACATGGGAAGAAATCAAATCCAATTACAACTATAAAAATAAATTAAGCCATGACAAATAGCTAAATCGAACAATGAAACCATTCCATTAGAATGAAAATCAAGCAAAGTCACTAACAACCCAATCAATAGAATTCAACTCGAATTCTACAAAGAATATGAGACATACAATAAAATTCCGATTTCATACCCCTAGGACAGAGTCATGCATTTCCTATTCTTGTTTATATAATAGATTTAAAATTCTTAACATCTTAGTTTTCAACAATAGGAGCAATGAATCATTTCAAAACCTTGCAATCATAATAGAAGGTATAATGGGTAAAGCAACAAAATTGTTTCCTTTTTCTAGCCTTTACAGTCCTCACATAAAGAAGCCATCAACAAAATAGTCATCCCTCCTTTCCATTGTCAGTCCCTTCTAGTTAGTCTTTTTCCTTGGCAACGAAACTCACTGAAAAACATTGATCTTTCCTTGTCACAATCTTTGATATTTTAACTTTTAGAAATTTCAACCTCAAACTACTATGATAGGGATTCACCAAGAACTACTTTCTCCTTTCTTCTACACACCTCTCCCTTCCAATCCATCAACTTCTTTTTCTTGGACAATTTTTCCATCACACACACCTACACAAAGATCTTAGCCCATCTCCCTCATTTTTTCTAACTGCCTAACTAGCTCAAACTCAATGAGGAAGGTAGACAAAAGATTCTTGCCTCCATGAAGAACTTTCCAGATGTGACCAGTGAAAAGAAAAAGGAATTGGAACTAGTAACTAATTCAAATAAACCAAAAATTGGAAAACTAAAACTTGGAAAGTGAATTGATGCCCTTGCAACATTAATGTCCTATAAATTTCATATTAATTGTACATTTGTATAATTTCACATTAATTTCATATCAATTTCATAATATAACATGTATGAAAATATTGAAATTTAATAACAAAATATTGTATTGAATGATGATAACTAATTTTTTCAATTTAAAATGCATAAATGTACATGTGTAAATTACTATTTAACAATAATAGACCATAAAATACTAAAATTAATAAATTCCATAAAACAATATATTAAGTCCACAAAAATACTGAAACATATATATAGATCTATATAATCCATGAAATTATACTGGAATACTGAAAAACATGTATATATATGCAGTCCATGAAATAAGGAAACACATGTTTATAGATGAAGTCCATGAAATATTGAAACATGTATAAAATTACATCAAATACAACCTGTGAAATAATCTAACTTATATTGTATCTATAATCAAGAGACCTCTTTACTCCGCACAGACTACCTAGATGATTGGAATCACTCTGTACAAGAGGAAGAAAGTTGAAATTACATGTAAGACAATTAAAAATGGTTTAATGACAATTTAATTTATAATTTATCATATTTAAATTACCATGCGAGGATTCTCTGCATGCTTTGGTACATGACTTGTCATTGTATGCTTTGAATCAATCTATACAAGATAAATAAAGTTAAAATTAGATTTAAGATGGTTCAAAATTATTTAATTGAATTAATTTATAAAATAAGATTTAAATTTCCATATGAGGCTACACAACAAGCTCTATTATAGGACCTATCTTTACATGCTCTACTACAAGACCTACCTCATGCTAATAAAAGAAAAATAATTTAACACATGGGCATATATGTTCAATTTGAAATTTAATTTGTGTTATTCACAATGTATAATTTGTAATTAACTTTAAATATAATCAAAATTATAAATTAGCATATGAGGTTTCTCTGCATTTCCTAGTTGATGTGGTGTTATATCATTAAGATGAAAAGTGCCACCAACAAATTCTTATAAGGTCAAATTTAAAGCACATGTGTACAAATTAGGTTAAACCATATATATTCAAGTGTACTAGATTAGGTTTTTTAATCTATTTAAAATACATACAAATTGTGAAGACATGTATAACTTTAATTAAACTACCTAATATTATGTTGTCTCTTCAATTGCTTGTGTATCAAATGGGTGTCCAATTCCCATTCTCATGGTGGTGTCAACCTGTACATAGAAATTTAATGATTATTATATTTAATGACATGCATGTTTTGATATAGTTAATTCAAGATTAAAAGTTGTAAGTATGGTTTTAAATAAAACAATATAGATCATGTACAAGCACCTCATGTGAGACATCTGACAATGGAGGAGATCTTCACAACTATCCCTCTAGTGGAACCGACGTGGAAGTCAAATGACTCCCCTAAACCAACTTAAATATTTAAAAAAAATGTTTAGGATTGAATTATAGATTAAAATAAAGCTAAAAAAATTATTTAAAATATTTAAAAAATCAATCTAAATACCCCATAAGGGTTTTTGACTTGCACTAGTGTCGATGTAATCAAACTTGACAAGAAGAAGATGCAACTAGAGAATGATATAAGAGTTTTCTTCATTCTAGAAAATTTAATCTAGGTAGATTTCTAAAGGATTTCTATATAGTGATATGGGGATAAACTAATCTTGTCTTTATAATTAATGAATTTAGTAATCTATCAAAAGAATAAAATAAATCAATATTATATTCCAACACAATATAGATTCTAGGTTAATATCTAAAATTATAGCTCAAATGAGTCTAATTAAATATATAGATATTTGTATTATATTGTAATCTATATGATGCATCAATTGGGTATTTGCTAAGAGATAAAGAGCCCAAAACAATGTGAAAAACATACATAATTGTTTCTTATATAGAGAGAAATACAAGATCCTTTCACAAAGTAAGAAAAAAGAGTAATATAAGGATCCAACCAAATGATAGATATCAAACATTTAAAACTACTGAAAATTAAATGGATTAAGTAAAGGATGCCCTTAAATAATTGAGCTACAAAGAAGATAAGCATGATTAATGAATAGAAAATTAGAAATTTAAAATGATAGATTATGTATTATATCTAATTGGCCATACAATATCACCTAGAAATAGAAACATAATAGTACCATAAAAATCCAAAGGAGTAGAAAATAAAGAGACTTTAGAATGCCTATGGATGAAAAGTTTCAATAAAATAAATCATATTTCTTAGTGACTAGTTTGTTGATTTCTACATTCATTATTGTATGTGTTGTTTCTTTGATAGTCATCAATATTAATGATGATCGTGATAAGTGCAATGATGACAATAATAAATTCTATATGGACCTTGATCATCAAAGCATTAACAAGATATCAACATTAGGTTTTTGTAGTGAATATTACTACACTTATATAGAAGAATGTGGCCATGAACAAGATACAAAGAACATAAGATAAATTAAAATCCTCAACCATTAGCAAATATTTTATGGTAAATAATACAACGGAGAGTTTCATGTCAATAAAATAGATTCTCCATAAAATATTTTCAATTGAGAATGCCTTCCGAAGAATAAATTAGATCCTTAACTATGGTATACATTTTATAGGTCAAGAGAAATTATAATATGAGGAGCAAGAAGGATTATATAGGAGGTCCTTTGATAGGAAGTGCTAAATGAATTTTTATCAAAGAAAAGTTGAATGAAAAAGGTCATCGGCTAGATACAATGCATAAGGCTAATGACAAAGAGGTTATAGAAAATAAGATCAAATATCCAAAGAAGATATAGTGCATAAGAGAAAATTTGATAGTTGAAAAGGAGAAAGAAAAATAAGGTATAGTATATTATATATCATTTTCTTTCATTTTTACTTTTTAGATAACAGATCATTTATCATCTATGTTCTATTAGTTGTGGTCCATGTACTAAATTAGATCAATATATTGTTATCACTAATCAAAATGATGTGAATAGTATAATATTAGAACATAATAACAACTATAGTTTGTGAGACACTTACAACCTAACAAGGTAGAAATATGATATACAATAAGAGTAAAATTGAAATTTTGACTTAGTAAATTCATAAATTTGATAATGTAGATAGACCTAATTTTTGTCTGAATGACATTGAGCATATAACACCCCTCCGTTTTGATTTTTGTTCAAATTGCTTTATGCTATGTTTGGTTGCAATTACTTTGATACTAGATACATTTTGTTATAATGTTTTGATCGCTACTATTGAGCGACAACATTATTGTGGGATGTAGTTATCTGATTATTGTTTCACATGTATTATGGATTAATGATGTTGTACAGTTAACATGAGATGTTATTATGAGATTATTGGAATTATGATGGAAGTGTCAGTTTTGATGAGTGTATTGGTGAAGAGGACGAGTTCGCATCACTCGCTTGCGAGCGCCCTGCGAATCCGTAATTCCTTCTTCACAGTGTGTATTATATGCTGGATATATCGTATAATGTTGTTTACTTGGCTGCAGAATTGCAAGTACATGACATCGACTCCACCTGGTTTCACAGGTTTGAGCGTGTCGATCCAACGGTTAAGTTAAACGAGAGATAGTAGCTAGATAACATGTGTCAAGTCTATACCCTAGCCTTAGTGTGTCATCAGTTGTGTGTGTCGAGTCATTGTCTTTCTTGCTTTGATGTTATTTAATTCTGAAGAATTCTTGTTTTGGAAATAGATATTTAGAATAATTGCATTTAAATCATGTTGATGGTTATTTAATTTAAATAATGCAATGTGGATAAAAGTTTATATTTAAATTAATTAATTATATTTAAATTATTTAATTAATTAAATTTAATCCAGGGGGGTTGAGTTTAGTTATTAAATAATTAAATTAATTAATTAAACGTGATGCAAGAGAATGAAAGGAAATAAAAGGATTAAAATTAATTTTGAAATTTAATTCCAACGTGTGGGAATTAAATTAGAAATTGTAATTAAATGTTTATTTGGGAAATTGGTTGCAAACTTTGTAAATTAATTTATTATTTTGAAATTGTATTTTAAATTGAAAGTGGGTTTTGTAAAAGTGAAATTGAAATTGAAATTGAAAATTGAAATTGAAATTGAAATTGAAATAGAAATATCTAATTTGCATATAATGTGAATTAGGGTTGTAAATATTGAAATTGAAATTGAAATTGAAATATCTAATTTGCATATAATGTGAATTAGGGTTGTAAATATTGAAATTGAAATTGAAATTGAAATATCTAATTTGCATGTAATGTGAATTAGGGTTGTATTAGGTATTTTTGATTTATAAATAATACATGTTTTAATTTTAGGGCAAAAAGTTTTTAGAAAAATACATTTTTATAGCAGGGAAGAAATTTTGGAAAATTTGCACAAGGGTTTGAAGAAAGTTTGATTGTAGAATTGATTGAAGGAAAGATTGTTTGCATTTGTTGGATTTTGGATTGGATTTATTGGAGGATTGAAAAAAATTCAAGAAATCTTTGTAGGAGGCTTGCATCAAAAATTCATCTCTTCCTGTAGCTTCTTGTACCAGGTTTTCCTCTTTATGTTTTATTGTTCTTGATTGTTTTCTTTGAATAGTAGTGATTAAAGATTTGTTTGTTAAATCTGTTTTAGAAAACAAACTTGATATTAGAAGAAAAGAATAAAACAAATTTACAGCCTTTGCTTGTGAAAATTCTTGAGTGAAAATTGTGAAAACTTTAGTTGAATTTAAATTATTTGGGGAAATTGATTTTGTTGTTATTGAAAATCAAACATAGAGATTGAACAATGCATTTAGAATGTTTTTAGAAAATGAAACCTTCTTTTTTTATCAAAAAACGGATTTTTAAAATCTGCAGTATAATTATATTTTCATGGTAAAATGGTCTGATTGCGTTGCCTATAACTTCACTTTCACAAACTGGGTTTTCAATAAATTTAAAGCGTTTTTGCATTTTGCAATTTTCTAACCCCTGTTCAAAAATCTCAAATACCCAGATCGTAGTTTTTGAGTTATTCTTAAAACATGAGACTGCTATTAAGATATTTTCCCATGACTGTTCTGAAAATAAAATATTAATATTTTATGTATTGTTATTATAATATTAAAATATTATTTAATAATATTTTATATTATAATTTATAATACTAAAGTATTATATTTATTTATATTATTTTAAATAAAATTTGTATATTAGATTAGTGAAATTAAAATTATAAACATATGGGAAAATTATTGTTTATTTTAAAATGGAATGTTAAAATTTAAGTGAACGAGATTAAATATTTGATTTAAAGAATGCATAATATAAAATTGAATTGTGAAATTTAAATCCATTTGTAAAAGGTCCAATTATTAATTTGATTTAATTGGAAAAATATATTTATATTTTGGAATATTGATGATAAAGGATATTTTATTTTGAATTAATCAATGTGATATTCTGCAAATGATAGAAGATATGTTAATGATTAAATATATTTAAATATATTAATTTATATTTAGTATATATATAGTGAAGGTATATATCCATTTGAGAGAATAAATAATATTTTATTTTATTTTATTTTGTTGTTTGCAAATTGGGTATTATTAGTGTTCTAAAAGAAATAATTAGTATGTGTAGAAAATGAATAAAGAAAGATTTTTTTTTTTTGATAGAAGTAATTACTTGAGTTAAAAGGAAACATTTATTTTGTTAATATGATTGAAGAAAATATATTGAAATGTATATATGTATCCATGAGTATTTTCAATCAGTATTTACCTTGTTTTATTTAAGTGCATGTAATTCAGCTTTGCATGAAGAATTTAAATGATAAGTTTTGAATGTATGGTCAAAATTGATAAAGAAAAAGATATTTAAATATATTGAAGAATTATAGAAATATTTATATTTAAATGTTTGTTTTAATTAATAAGATTTAATTAGAAACAATATGAATGCGTGGTCAAATAGATAAGCCAAAAGATATTTTTTATACATTGATGAAATTTCATGTTTTTAAATGGATAGAGAAACAATATGTTATTATATTAAAATGATTGAATGTTTTAAATAGAAAAGTGAATGAGATGTAAGATTTGGTTAGGAAATGGAAAGAGTGTACTTGCATGGATTTGTGTCGATTTAAAAGTAAATTAAGAAGTTATTTTATTGATGAGGAAATCAATTATGTTATTTATTAATTTCTGTTTAGATTAACTGAATCATTGTGATTGGATTATGAAAGAGATATGGATTTAGTATATCCAAAAGTAGTATCTTTCTCATGACTTTCTTAAAGGATTTAATTCTCTATATTCAGTAAAGGGAGGTAAGTTTAATTGTTTTAGATTTTCAATAATGAAAAGGGAAATAAGGGTAATGATTATTTTAGATGATCTACTTATCATGTCTTTGACTTTGTCAACACTACCGATTGAATGAGTATGTATTTAGGAAATCCAAATATTAGATTTGATTGATGACTTGAATGCTTTTGTTGCTATGTCGTCAAGTTGCATTGTTGGTTTTGGGATTTAGTGTTAGTCCTAAATTATAAGTCTTCTAGAAGAACTTAGAGGATAAGGGTTGTTGAATCTTTATGCCATCCAGTTGTTTTCCCTTGGGTAGTGCATGTTCAGTTTTACCCGGTTTTCATGAACGAGGATGTTTGCACCTCCTTGGTTTAAGAGCGGATTATGGGATCCGTGTCTCCTTATATGGAGTGATCTTGTTATGTGGTTTTATCTTGTTGCCTCCTGTGAAAGGAGTGGACTATGTGTTATTGCCTCCAAGATGTTTGGAGTGGGATCTTTTGTACCTCCTATGAAAGGAGTGAACTATGTGTTGTTTCCTCCAAGATGTTGGAGTGAGTTCTGTTATTTGTATCCTCCTTGTGTTGGAGTGGATTATGATGCCCAGTTGGTATGCACTTGTGTTTCCCTTGGTGGATTGTTTGGGTGTGTGTTGTCCATTAGAAGAGTGGCTTTTGTCAGGGGCCGGAGCCCAAAGTAGTAAACCGGGTAACCTTCAAAAGTGAGTTAATCAAGTGATAATTAAATTAATGTACTTAGATGATTAGGATGCAGTTAACACTAATCAAGATAATTTAATCCTCACTCATAGACACAAGGGCTTGTTTAGACTTGGGATGAGTGAGAAGGCCTGGAATGGCAAGATCAACTATCTAGTTCTTGTGAGAGGTAGTTGATTCCGCATGGGTGAGTATGAGTGTCGGGATTCGATTGAGGCCACCAGGATTACTTATGCCAGAGCCTATGAAGAATGCCCAGAGGAGATCTCATGACAAACCTTGCGATGACACTCTATCTAGGACAACTATTGTTAATTATTTTATGTGTATGGTTATTTGAACATACTTGATCTATTTTATGTCTGGAAGCAATGTGACCTATGTCAGTGATGTTGGAGTTGTACTTGTATTGTATTTGATTTGTACTTATGTTGTACTTGAGTTATACTTGATTCGTACTTGTATGGTGAATGAGTTGTACTTGTTAATTCATTTGGTTGGTTATAGCAGTATGAGTCAGTTTGAGTCTGCCTTTGGTTAGAGGTAGTAGAATCTTTGTCCATGTTACTTTGTTACTATCTCCTAGCATGGGGGGTGGGCCTTCGGGTACCACATTGGTAGGGTGGAACATGCACCAAAATCGTTGGGTCCCCATCGATCTTCAGTACTTGGTGGCGAGACATCCAGATGGACAGCTCACGGTTCGTGTTGTAATTTTTTGCATTGTAATATTTTAACTTGTATAAGTTATTTTATCCCTCTTATGTTTATGAGGTGGAATTTTGTAATTGTAATCTTTTGTACTATTGCCTCATTCTGGGAATGAGTGATGTAACTATTGGTTTGAAGATAATGTTTATGAGATTGTATCTCAGTTGATTATCTTATTATGTTATGTGATATTCTTATGATGTATGATGGTGATTTCATAAAGTTCATAAGGCTATGGTTATATGTATTATGTATGTGTGGGTTTAAGTAATCCTAACCTTGTAGCCTTAGAGGTTGTTGTTAACTAGTAAGTGAATGTGTATGTTAAATGCACTTTATAAAAAAAAAATTGGTTCGCTTATGATGTTAATTGCAACTTCCTTTAAGATTATTTGGCAGGGCATTACAGAGCAAGTCTCCATATGGGTGGACTCACTCTATGTTATAATTTCCATAAATGGTCAAATATAAGGAATTATATGATTTATTTTAAAACTTTAATGAATGTCATACCTTTGTAAGTATTGAATCAATTAGGTTTACAAGTTACACAATAATTTGGGAAATTATTTTCTATGGATTCGAGAAAAGTCCTTGTCATTCAAGTCATGAAAGATCTATACTTCAATTTTTTTGTGTGAAAAATATGGGTACAAGATGGATGTGATAATTATTATTTAAATAATAGAACATAAAATATTGAAATTAATAGTCCATGAAACAATATATTAATTCCATAAAAATAATGAAACATATATATAGATCTAGTTAATCCATGGAATTATCTAAAATACTGAAACATGTACATATATGTAGCCTATGAAATAAGGAAACACATGTAAATAGATCAAGTCCATGAAATACTGAAACATGTATAAAAGTCCATCAAATACAACCCATGAAATAATCTAACTCATATTATCTTTATAATCAACAGACCTCTTTACTCCATGCGAACTACCTAGATGATCTGAATCACTCTGTACAAGAGAAAGAAAGTTGAAATTAGATGTAAGACAATTAAAAATAATTTAATGACAGTTTAATTTATAATTTATCAAATTTAAATTACCATGTGAGGCTACTCTACATGCTCTGGTACATGACCTGTCTTTGTATGCTCTGAATCAATTTGTTCAAGAGAAAGAAAGTTGAAATTAGATATAAGACAATTAAAAAATATTTAATTCAATTAATTTATAAAAAAATATTTAAATTTCCATACGAGGCTACTCAACATGCTCTTCTACAAAACCTATCTCTACATGATCTACTATAGGACCTACCTCATGCTAATAAAAGAAAAATAATTTAACACACGAGCATATATATTTAATTTTAAATTTAATTTACATCATTAACAAATTATAATTTGTAATTGACTTTAAATATAATAAAAATTCTAAATTCCCATATGAGGCTACTTTGCATGTCCTGGTTGAGACGATGTGATATCATCAAGATAGAAAGTACCATCAATAAATTCCTCCAAGGTAAATTTTAAAGCACATGTGTACAAATTAGATTAAACCATATATAAATTCAAGTGTATTGGATTAGGTGTTTTAATCTATTTAAAATACCTACAAATTGTGCAAACATATAGAAATTTATTTAAACAACTTGAAATTTAGTTGTCTCCTAAATTTCTTGTGCATCAAATGGGTACCTAGTTTCTATTCTCATGGTGGTTTCAACCTATACATAGACATTTAATGCTTATAAAATTTAATTACATGCATGCTAAGTTATATAGTTAATTCAAAATACAAAATTGTAAGCATAGTTTTAAATAAAACAATATACATGTACGAACACCTCATGTGAGATGCTCTTAATGGAGGAGCGCTTGACAATGATTCCTCTGGTGGAACTGACTTGGAAGTCAGATGACTCCCCTAAACCAACATAAAAGTTTAAAACACATGTTCAAGATGTAACTATAAATCTAAAACAAGTTAAGAAATTATTTAATATATTTAAAAAATCAATCAAAATACCCCATAAGGATTTTTGACTTGCACCAGTATTGATGTAAAACAATCTTGACAAGAAGAAGATGCCCCTATAGTTACCATCTACTCCAAACTATTTGATTGTTAAATAAGACTTCAATTTTTTTTGATATATATGTTCATTAGAAACATGTGTGCTGAAAAAAATGTTATAATTTTAACACGTACATTTATATTTATATCTATGTCAAAAATTCTATAGGGTGATGCTCATTAGTAAGAAACTCAACATATGGATCGATATCATCAGAATCTCCATGTGCACTAGAAATGGGTGTAGTTTGATTAAGTCCATATCATAGTGGATGACAACTAGTAAATACATGAGGCATCAACACAAATGGAGTGGTACTAGGACCAGATCTATACAACACTCCTCCATGGTCTCTCTCTCTAGCCCCACCTGCCATCATAGAAGTCTGCTCATCAAGGTTGGCCACAAGCACAGTCAAAAATCCTAGTGTGGATACCATTGTATGATGGTGCATGGATGTAATAATGGCAGTAATATGAGGATATACAAGAGTTTGAGCATGCATGGGTCATCAGGGATCAACCTTTTCCCTTAACCTCTATTGTGGCATGTCACCACCAACACCCTGAAATGATTTGAAATCAAAATAATTGGGTTTTTGGCCCAACAAAAATTCTATATATAATTTCCTCAAAAAATATAGAGGGACCTCCAAATTAATGTGTGGTGGTTGGTTAAATACAATTCACCATTGGTCCCAAAAAATTGATAGACATTTGAATATGTCTACACCACCTCATTTATATTCTTGGTTTGTTTGTAATAATGGTTTGCTTGGTGATAGGGTCAACAAAAAAAGGTGCAAGATGGGATTTTTTTATTTTAAGGTCCAAAATTTGCTTGTAGGAGAGACTAGTATCAGAACTAAATTTTTTCCTCTCCTCTCACTAGTGTTGATGCCTATCTAAGTCCACATCAATGGAACTAATGACATCAACAATGTTTTGCATCGCATATGTAAAACGCCTCAACTACGGTGGAATCAATGCTTTATTTTGAATAGAATTGATTTGATCTTGAATTGATCTAATGTTTTCACTGATCCACAGTCATAGGCAAGCCTCATCAAATACATGTGGTGGAGGTGGGGAGTTATGAGGTGGAGGGGGTGGAGGTGGAGGGAGTTAAGGTGAAGGGGGTTGAGGTGGTGGATTGTGGATATCATCAACATTAAATGAATCCATGATCTTTATAAGTGAACCTACAAAACTTATACAAAATTTAAAAACAAGAAATGGTTAAATTTTAAACGTACATGAGTGTTTAAATAAGATACATACATACACATACATACATCATTCAACTTGAGTATACATAAAAGTTAAAAAAAAATAAGATACATGTTTAAAAGAAAAAAATAGGATGTAAAATGCATACATACATCATTCAACTTGATCATACATACAAATTTAAAAATGTAAGATCTAATTATGTAATTTTAATACATGTACATGTACTCCAAAATAAACTTAAAACATACAAAAATTAAAGAAAACTTTCAAGGTAAATTTAATCCCCTTAAACCATTTTCATAAAAATCTACTTAATCCATGATATAAATGACGTAATTGAATATAAATGAAAAAATGTGAAAGGTTCATTTATGTCTAAGGAAGGTAAATTGAGAAACAAATAATTGTTAATGTGATGTGAAATATCATTAAAAATTAAGTTAAATTAGGATAAATAATGATGGCTTAAGGGTTCATAATAGGATGCCTTAAGGGGATGTATGAATTAAGGTCCTAGGACAAAATAATGGATTAAGTGGATAAAATTTGGTGAAGTTTCCCAAGGCAACCAAATTTTATTGTTACATATACTATATTTTAAAAAGTAAATTTAGGAGGTAATTAATAACATATGGTTGTCTCCTATTGTTAATTTATAATCACTTTATCATGATGGCAAGCAAGGGAATCAAATTTGGTGAAGTTCATGTGGCACATGTACTTGAGTAGTATGATTTGTTAGGAATTTAGAGACACACATTTGTGTTATACACTTGTTCATTAGATCACTTCATTAGCATCTTTGTGATCAAGGAATGGTCCAAAAATCTTGTTTGATAATTATAGGTGCTTGGCTTGTGACTAATATACTTATTTAAGTCTAATCCTCTTGTCTTGAAAACAATTTTAGGATGGATTAAGGGGTCATAGTAGCATTGGATTAAGGGGATCTATGAATTAAGGTGCTAGGAAAAAATGATGGCTTAAGTGGATAATTTTTTTTAAAGTTTCCCAAGGAAACCAAATTTCATTAAGTTACATATACTATATTTTAAAATGTACATTTAGGAGATAATTAATAAAATATGATGGCCTCCTATTGTTAATGTATAATAACTTTATCATGATGGCAACCAAGGGGATCAAATTTGGTGAAGTTGGTGTGGCACATCTACTTGAGTAATATGATTTAGTAGGAATTTAGAGGTACATATTTGTATTATGCACTTGTTCATTAGATCTATTCATTAGCATATTTGTGCTCAAGCAATGAGAACAATATTTTTAAATAATTATAGGTGCTTTTCTTTTGAGTAAGGTACTTGCCTAAGTCTCCTCCTCTTGTCTCGAAAACAATGGTATGATGGCTTAAGGGGTCATAATAGGATGCCTTAAGGGGGTCTATGAATTAAGGTCCTAGGACAAAATGATGGCTTAAGGGGATAAAATTTGATGTAGCTGCCCAAGGAAACCAAATTTTATTAAGTTACATATACTTTATTTTTAAAATGTACATGTAGGAGGTACAATTAATAACATATGATGGCCCCCAATTGTTAATGTATAACTACTTTATCTTGATGACAAGAAATTAGATTAAGTTTTGTGAAGTTGTTGTGGCACATTTAATTGAGTAATATGACTTAGTAGGAATTTAAAGGCACATATTTTCATTATACACTTGTTAATTGGATCTCTTCATTAGCATCTTTGTACTCAAGGAATGACACCAATCATATTTTATAATTATAGGTGCTTGGCCTATGACTAAAATACTTGTCTAGGTCTTCTCCTCTTGTCTTGAAAATAATCTTGCTATGATTTTTGGAATAAAACTCAGTCACAAATGGGTGAAGACACATATGCACATAGATCCCTAAAAGTTACATTAGAATTAGACTAGGTTGCATTGGAATGACTAGGTCATATGATGAAACCTTGTTCAATTTCAAGCCACAAACATGACTTCATTTGCATAAGCTAATATTGCTCGATATTAGTAAATGAATGACCTCCTCATTTTTTATATTATGTTAAAAAATGGGCCCATATTTGAATCAAACCTAAGCTTTAATGGACCATGTATCTAGTAAAAATATTTATATTTGTAGTATAGGAAAATACATGTCCCTTGCATTTTCACACTTGTTTGGGCCTGCCTTGCTTTATTTATCCTTATTTATGTATTAATTGGTCCTATTTTGCATCCATAAGCCTTATGAACTATATATTTTTCTTGAAAATATTTTACAAACATCAATGGATAAATGATAATTTAATGATTCTCACTGAATGTCCTTGATTTTTTGGGTTGGGACTAAGACACAACCTAGGGCATATTTGTCCCCCCAAGGTCTTGGTTCCCCCTTTCTAGTGGAACCTTAAATGGGCCCCTTTTTGGAGTCTGTGCACCAAGTGTTAGTATAATTAATATTTAATTACACTTGCATAACTTTACTTAGGTTTTTCTTAGGTAATAATTAGTTTACTTAATTAATAAGTAAGCTTTATTTAGTTGAGTTGTTTTTAGGTCAACATTAGGGTTGCATACTTTGCTTTTATAAAGAAAATCATCTCATTGTAATAATTGAATTCCTGAATATATCAATTTGCACATCTTCATGCAAAGCTTTGCTTTTTCATTGATTTTCTCTTTTGTGGAAGGTGTTTAGGTTTGCATGTCTAATCTTGGTTTCTTCACGAGGCATGGATTTAAAAAAAAAATGAAAAAAATGCTTTAAAAAAAGAGTTGTCAGAACAAATGCTGGTGCCACCCACGTGCCACCTATCAGCCACCAGGAGTGGCGACCTCGAGCGGTGCCGCCCTCTCTCATAGCCGACTGGCCTCCTCAGCCCCCGTGGGCCTAGACTTCTGCAATCGGGGTCATATGGGCAATGGGGCACTATGCGCCCAGCCCTCGACCGACCTCCGTGCACCTTCGTCGGTCACATGGGTGACCATTGGCTCTGCCCTAGCCCCCAGCCCGCCAACCCCTGGTTGCGCACAGGACCAGGGGCTTATTTTTTTTAGCCCCCTAGGTTGCCTATAGGCCAAATTGGCCATTCTGGAGTACTTTCACCAAATCGAGCATAAATTTTGCGTATGAAGTCAATTTTTCACAAACAAGATATCGTTGGAAAGCTGGTTCCAAGCCTATTTTGTTGGTGTGGTTTATTTTTCCTGGTTATGTTCCAATTTTATGTTTTAGGTCCTTGAACTCAGATGTTGTTGTTTTCACTTCGGAGGGCATATCTTTTGACTCGGTGATCCTTTTTTCGCCATTCTTGCAGCATTGGAAAGCTGGTTTAGTCCTCCACACAGATCTGAGGTATTTTTCTATTTTTATTTTTTGAATGTTTAGGAATTATCTCCTTTTGCAATCACTAGGTATTGTAATAAATGAACTAATATAAAGCTCCATCAGGGGGATTTCTTGCATAATAATCTAGTTAGAGTGTGCATGCACTTTGATCTCCATATTGTTTTGATGAAAAATTGCATGGGTTGTAATCTGGTTTCTTAGCTTCTTTTGGCCATATTTTGTTTTAGCTTGACACATCAGATTCACATCAGATCCATCTCAGTTTAAGGGCCACTAAATTTGTGGTTAATGTTCCCGAGTATTTATGGTACTTGTTCCCATGGAAAAAAATTAGTCTTATTTTCACATCGACATCAAGATTCACGGCTTCCAGATTCTATCATCATTCATATCATATATTGTTTCTTCATTGATTCCAGGGTTGTTCCAATTTGGAGTTTTTCAAGTGTCCCATGGCATCGGGTCTACTGTTACATTATTATGATTCTGATATGGTTTCTTGTAGACAGAGGTATCTTTCCTTTCTTGTTATATTGTCATTCCAGTGTTACTCTATAGTGTTCTTCCAGTGCTTCTTCGCAGCAGTTATCTCATTGTAGGGGGGTTGTCCCACTGGGTTTTCCTTCTCTACCTCATTATTGCATTTGTACATGGGTGTGTGATTAGGCCTTGTTGTCAGGACCCATTCATGCTTTCTTGCATTCATATTAATTTTAGGTGCATGCTTATTTATTCTCCCTAAGTTGCACTTATGGGGGGGTGTTAGTGTAATTAATATTTAATTACACTTGCATAACTTTACTTAGGTTTTCCTTAGGTAATAATTAGTTTACTTAATTAATAAGTAAGCTTTATTTAGTTGAGATATTTTTAGGTAAACATTAGGGCTGCATACTTTTATTTTATAAAGAAAATCATCTCATTGTAATCATTGAATTCCTGAATATATCAATTTGCACATCTTCATGCAAAGCTCTTCTTTTTCATTGTTTTTCTCTTTTGTGGAAGGTTTTTAGGTTTGCATATCTAATCGTGGTTTCTAACACCAAGTTTTCAGGACTTGGGACTAAGACACCACCTAGGGAATCTTAGTCCCCCTTAAGCATTCATGGTATTTAATTTCAAATTCTGGTAGGATTTTCCCTCCTCTAATTAATGATTTCATATGTTAGCTTGTTGTGGTGTAATTTTAGGATATTAAGCATAAAAAAATATAAATACAATGTTCATTCACTCATTTTAATAAAAATTGTTTTGTGAGAGAATTAATCATAGAATAATTGACCTCACAAGAGCATTCAAGAATAATTCATCAAGAATTTTGGAGCCATCATCAAGATTCACGCATCATATCAAGGAGATTGTTGCATCATGTGTGTTTTTGAGTTAACATTTGTTATGTAGGGTTTTGATTCAAGCAATCAATTCAAGTCCATATCTACCAATCATTCATTGGATTCAAGATCTACATTCAAGCTAGCTATTTCACAAAATTTTGCAAACTCCACAAGGGTTTTGTGAGTTGTAATATTTCATGATGCTCATTCATCATTTCCTTCCATTTCATTCTATTTCAAGGTTTAATTACCAACAAGGGGTTTGACCAAGGAAAACCCCCATTTACTAACAATCAGCCGGTTTTTCTTCTCTTCTGTGTTTGTGATTGTAGATTTAGGTTGAAGACTTGAAGATCAATTGGAGTGAAAAAGTTGCAAATTTTCAAAGTTGCATCACAAAGTTTTCGTCCTCATGAAAAATCACCTACAAGCTAAATTCAGAAGATTCAAAACTTGAGATCTGAGAAGAAGGAAGTGTAGACCTTGGACCTCATGACCACATTTGGAGACTTCAAAAATTCAGAATGGGAATAAGTCACCACCTAGGGTGTCTTAGTGCTCCTCAGGTCATTTTTCATAAATTCTTTCAGATCTGGTTCTAGCATCTAAAGACTCTACATTACCCTAAAAAAAAAATAGCAAGACTAAGACACCAGTGAGGGCATATTAGTCATCCCTAACACTTTTTGATAGCTTCTTTGCATTTCCAAGAAACCTTGTTGCATTTCCAAATTTTCTATGTACACATACCCTAACTTGCTGCATAATTTCATTATTTGCATCATTCATATAGCTTACATTATTAAGTTTTGTGAGTTGAATTATTATTTTTCATTTCAAATATTTTGCTTAGTGGTGAAACACTCAAATCCTAAAACAACCCTTCCTAGGTCATCCTTGTTGAGAATTGACTCACCTTTTGGGTTGATAGTCAATCCAATTAGGGTTCCTAGGACAATATTGCATGAAATAACAAAGATAGGTGAACAATCACATTCCCATTTTCTTCACGGTTCATTTTGGTCAACCTGAATTCTTTGAGCATTCATTTTCTAATTTGGAGTCCATTAATTGCATCTAGGATTTCTTATACTTAGTGAAATTTCATCTAGGGTTTCTCATATTTGCATTAGTGAAAGTGCATATAGGTTGCATTTTTTTCTTTCTTACATCACCTTATCTCATTGAAAAACTGAAAATTGCATTGTTAATCATCCTTACTATATTTAGAAACATTCTTATTGCATTAAAAATTGAAAAAAATGCATTCAAATTTGCATTCATTTTCATAGTTTTATGTTTCCAAACACCAAGTCCCTGAATAGGAAACTTGCGAACACTGTAGACAATCCATAATTTCCTATTTTTCTAAAAAAAATATTTTCTAGGACTAAAACACCCTTCTTGGCATCTTAGTCCCTTTCAGGGTTTTTGGCTCAAAATCCTCTCTTTGTTGTTTGTTATCTATTCTAGTCCCTAGAACCTCAAAATCACATTAGTAGGACCAAGACACCCTTACTGGAATCTTAGTCCCTATTGCCTTTAACTTTCCAATTTTCAAGGTTTGTAATTTCTTTTATGTGCTTCTGTTTACTGTCTTCAGTTTCTTGTTCGAATTTGCATAATTGTTGTTATTCCAATTTCCTTCATTTCAAGTGTAATTGCAAGCATAGGATATTTTGTTCATTGCACTTTCTTTGATTTATCCCTTGCATGATCTGTAATACTTGGTGTCTTAGTACTAATATTTTGGTTAGACGAAGTGTGAGACTCATGGCATCCCACAATAAAACACTCATTATGGATCTTGGGTTATCAAGCTCTCTTACTCCTAGTTTTGGTATTAGTTCACTAGGTATGGATTGTACCTTTGATGTCTCTTTTGCTATGCTTACTTTACCTACAAGTGTTATGCCAAGTTTTCAAACAATGGTTGATCATATCCCTCAAGAAAAAATTATGAAAGTGCATGAAGACTTAGCCCATTTACAAGATAGTGTGAGTAATGAAAACATTTCAAATACTATTATACCCGCCATAAATAGTATTCAACGCATGATGGAAAGTGATGAAGGATTGGAAGTTGTGTGTAACATAGCTCAAATATTTGGAAAAAATATTCCTTCCACCACCAATGGTTATCAAAATTCAAACAATATTATGCAAAGACAAGGAGGAAATAACACTCCTTCCTCTTCAACCATAACCTTAATTCACACCTATACAAATCCTCAAGTTACCACAATAATGGAACCAACTAGCAATATCCTTTCTACCTTGAACATTTCCAGTAGTGCTCTTTATACTTATGTGGCATCTAATCTTATATCTCCTCCCATAAGAAATCCATTCACTTGTCCTCCCAACACATACACACCACCACCATATTAACCTCCATCTAAAACCACAAGTAATGATCCTATCATTAACCACCTTTTACAAATCCTTTCATCCATTCAATGTCAAGTTTCCACCATTAATCAAAATCAAAATGGTCCACCTTCATACTATGTCAAAATCAACCCACTATCTTTGGAGATATTGATAACTACTATTCCACAAGGTATAGAGATCCCTATATTTGATAAATATTGAGGAAAGGGAGACCCTGCTAGTCATGTAAATTCCTTTACTACTTTGTATAGTGACTTTATCCTTCAGGATAAAATTTTGGCTAATCTTTTGCCCTAATCCTTAAAAGACATTGCCTTGGACTAGTTTTCTGCATTGTTGAATAACACAATTCATTCATTCACTTCAACTTTTTGAAGCCTTTATTAACCATTTCCATGTGCATATGGTTCTTGAAATGACATTAGTTGATCTGATGAGATGTAAGAAAAATGAGGGTGAAAAGGTCACTGACTTTATTTACCATTACAAATTGATTTATTCCCAAATCACTATGAAGATTCTATATTTTAACCTTCAAAAGATGTCCATAGAGAATTTACAAATTAGGATACAAGTCAAGCTTACTATGATGAAACTCCCTTCCTTCATGTACTTGTGACTATCATAATTCCATAGGTAGTTGTGAACCTAAATCCACCTCTACCCATCCTGAAAATTTTGAATCTTCCAACCAAAACACCTATCAGCCTTTCAAAAGACAAAACAAAATTTTCCTTCAACTAAATTCCACCTCTCAACATACCCAAGAAGTTGATACCCAAGTAGCTACTATAAAAAAGAGTAATCCTTATATCTTAGGGGATCCAAAAAAGGTAATTTACTCTCTTACCCAACACACTTCAAAAATTCATGACTCAACCAATAAACAAGAAAATTATCACCTTACCTCTCATTCGACCTCTTGACACTAGAAATCCATTACCTCTGAGCTTTAGATGAAATTCCTATTGTTGTTATCACCAAAATAAAGGACATGATACAAAATATTGCAAGCATCTGAAACATCTCATGCAAGACCTCATTGATTCTAATCATATCCAAATTGGAGGTTTGAATGACAAAGATAATAAATTTGTATCTCGTCCTAAGAAAAAATTGCAAATCTTTACCAATCCCATGCCTAACCACAATATTTCATTTGTTAAGGATAGTGAAACTAAGCCCGGTGTAATGAAAGTTGACATGCATGATGATAACATGAGAAATAACAAACAAAATCCTATGGATACTAATGACCAAAGTCCTATTAATACAATTAGAGGAGTGATTGAAATCGAGCCTCGTAAACAAAAAATGAAAAATCCTATTGATATTACTTTCTATTCCAAAGAAACAATCGAACATGCATCTAATGGTCCTCTTTACATAGTTGGAAGAATCAATAACAGGCCCACTCTTGGGATTTTAATTGATCTCATTTGTGGAGAGAATGTGATCATACAAGAATCATTGTATGTGCATGAACTTACCCAAGATAGATATGATAAACCAAAAGCATGGATTAAAATGCATGATGGTTTTTCTCATGCTACAGTGGGCTTGATCACACTCCCTTTATAAGTAGGACCGAAGAAATTTAATGTATCATTCTCCATCTCTAATTCAGATCAATTTTGTGTGAAGCTAAGCTACAAATGGCTTCGCTCCATGAATGCGATTCCATCCATTGTCCATAAGTGCTTAATATTTTTCAATTGGCAAATGAAATATTCACCGTGAACCATAGTGGCTTTAGACCCCTATCTTCCCATGGAAGTTTCTCCTTAGATTATTTTTGGCCTGAGCCCATGGAACCTATAAGAACTCGTGAGGACTTCCTTTTCCTATCCTACCAAAAGTTTAAAGAAAAATTCATAGCAATTCTATCTCTTTGAAATTTTCCTCCACCCATGCTTAAACCTCCACCTCTTACATAAAACAATATTGATCCTAAAGCCCTTCCAAAAAACCAATAGCCATCCATCCAAAATCCTTCACCTATTTCCTACAAGAGACCAAGAGAAAACCAAACAAGTCCTAATCCACCTCCTAAGAAAACTTATAAAGCCAAAGAGAAAGTGGTTGAATAGCCTTCCATGGCTCCTTCTATTCTTCCTTCACAAGAAGAAAAGGAACCTATGGATGACCAACCCGCTCCTACACAAACGCAACTTGAAAACCATAATAAAAGAAACCGAAATTCTAGAGAGCGTAGGCCACAACGTCATGTTATTGCTTGCAAGATGAACATAGAGAATAACATTGAAAATAGAAATCTAAACTTGACAGAAGCAATAAATGATGAACCTCCTCCACTACTAGAGCCAATAGATCCAATGTCTCCAACACAACACGGACCAGCACCTTCTATGTATATCATCATTCGTCCTCCTATTGTGGTTAACTTGGACAACGCTAAAGAAACAACTAAAATTGATGAGCAAGTGCATAATGAGTTGAATTTTCTATTTTCCTCTTCTATGAGATTAAATGATAAAAATCATGATGATCCTCCTCGACCGAGTGATGCACCATGTTTTGAGCTTGGTGATTCTCCTAGTACAGCACTTGATGTTGTCGATCTGACTAGTGATCTGAATTCCACATATACTAAACTAAATTGGGAAGCAGATGACCTGCTGGATGGTTGACTCACCTGTGCTTTATTAGTCTTTTTACTTCCTTTTTTCTTTCTTTTTGTTTGTTTGCATGTGTGTAATGTGATCCCCCATGACGTTCTATTTATTGTTTCCTCTCTTTGTGCATTCCTCTATTTGTACCTTCATTCTTCTATATGTCATCAGCTTTTTCCTTTTCATCGGTCTTTCCCTTTAATTTGCATTTTTGTCTTATATTTTCATTTTGAGGATGATGCAAGGCATCGAGACACCCTATGTCTCTTCCATGTTGACCCAAAATATTTTTCATTATCTTTTATTTTCTTTGCATTTTTTTCTTGTTTTTTCCTTTTGGGGATGACACAAGGTGTTGAGACACCCTAAATGTCTCTTCCATGTTGACCCAAAAGGTTTTTTATTTTTTTCTCTTTCTTTGTGTCATTCTTCCAGTTCTATGTGTATTTGGGGAATGATGACAGTTATGAGCTCTCTAATATCATTGCAACAAATACAGATGTTGACCCTAAATCCATAGATCTCTTATGTGTTTCTAGGGGGAAACCCTCTTTTTTCATTTTCTTTTATAGGTTTGTCTACTTTAAAGTAATTTATCCCAGCATGGTGTTTAGAAATTTGTTTAAAGTGGGGGTATACATTGGCATTATTTTGGCATGATTTCATTTGTATTTTTATTTTTCCATGTTCCTTGATGTGATTTTATTACTTCATGCGGTGTGCTTTTCTCTTTGTGGTTACATTGGGAGTAATGTCCTTCAAGAGTTTGATATATCTTAGCATATTACATTCCTCTTAGTGGTAATGTGACCCAGTGCATTCCCTAAGCTATGAATCTTTTATCCTCTAATTGGTCCTCTCTTGAAGATATTAAGCACAATGTCCTATAAGATTAAGACCTTGCATGAACTAAACAAAATCCCTTCAAACATCCCTCTCTCTTGTTGTTTTACATTTTTCTTTGTGTACCTTATTAAAGTCATTGAGGTATGGCTTTAATATGGTCCCCTGGGGCTCACCTAGTGAACAACTAGCTTTAGTATCCCTTGTGATCATGCATTTTCTCTTTTTCCATATCATAGTCATGGGATATGACTTTGATATGGACCTCTTTGGGCTCACCTAGTGAATAACTAGCTTCACTAGCCCTCGTGAGCATACACTTTGTTTGCATAGTGGATAACGTATTCCACTTATAAACCTTTTTGGACAAACAACATCGACTCAGTCTGCATCACGTTGGACAACTAGTTGAAGCTTGATCTGTTGCATTTCTCCTTTTCCTTTTTTTCCTTTTCTTTTCTTTGATGATGTATGTTTGTGATGTGGTTTTAGCTTCATATATCATCCGCAATTGTGTTCCTATGTGCCTATGTTGGTTTTCCATGGGATATTAATCCTTGGGGCTTGGCCATCCTCTTGGTCATTATCATCATATCTTACTAGCATTTTTACATTTGAACCCCTCTTGATTGCATGGTTGGCTACTTTAGTGTGAGTTTGAAGCAAGTTCATCTTGTCACTAAAGTGGGGGCTAAATATAGTGTAACAAAATGCATACCCTTGCATTTTCACACTTGTTTGGCCCCACCTTTTTTTATTTATGTCTTAATTGGTCCTATTTTGCATCCAAAAGCCTTATGAGCTATATCTTTTTTCTTGGAAATACCAAAAAACATCAATGGATAAATGATAATTTAATGATTTTGGTTGAGTCTCCCTAATTTTTGGGTCAGGACTAAGATGCCATCTAAGGCGTATTTTCCCCCCCAAGGTCTTGGGACCTACTTTTTCAGTGAAACCTTAAATGGGCCCCTTTTTGGAGTATGTGACACAAGTTTTCAAGACTTGGGACTAAGACACCACCTAGGCCATCTTAGTTCCCCTAAAGCTTTTTTTGGGATTTAATTTCAAATTCAAGTGATATTTGGCCTCCTTTAATTAATGATTTCATATGTCAACTTGTTGTGGTGTAATTTCGGTATATTAAGCATAAATAAGTATAAATACAAGGTCCATTCACTTATTTTCATAAGTGGTGTTTTGTGAGAGCATTCATCATAGCATAATTGAGTTCACATGAGCATTCAAAAGAAATTCATCAAGTATTTGGAGCCATAATCAAGATTCAAGCATCATATGAAGGAGATTGTTCCATCATATGTGTTTTTGAGCTAACATTTATGATGTAGGTTTTTGATTCAAGCAAGCAATTGAAGTCCATATCTACCAAAAATTTATTGGATTCAAGATCTACATTAAAGCTAGCCATTTCACACAAGTTTGCAAAATTCACAACAAGGGTTTTGTGAGTTGTAACATTGCATGTTGTTCAGTCATCATTTCCCTCTATTTCATTCTATTTCAAGGTTTAATTACCAGCAAGGGGTTTAACCAAGGAAAACTCCCATTTACTAATAATCAACAAGTTTTTCATCTCTTGTTTGTTTGTGATTCCATATTTAGGTTTAAGACTTGAAGATCATTTGGAGTGCAAAGTTACATCACAAAGTTGTCATCTTCATGAAAACTCACCTACAAGTCAAATTCAAAAGATTCATAACCTGAGATCTGAGAAGAAGGAAGTGTAGACCTTAGACCTCAGGACAACATTCAAAGACATCAGAAATTTAGAATGGGACTAAGTCACCACCTACGGTGTCTTAGTCCTCCTCAAGTCATTTTTCAGAAATTATTTTAGATCGAGTTCCGACATCTAACTCTGCATTTTCCCTAAAAAATTGTAGTAGGACTAAGATAATAGTAAGGGCATCTTATTCCTCCTTAGCAATTTTTGACAACTTCTTTGTATTTCCACAATCCTTGTTGTATTTCCAAAAATTCTAGGTACACATACCCTAACTTGTTGTTACATAATTTAATTGTTTGCATCATTCATTTAGCTTGCATTATTAGGTTTTGTGAGTTGAATGCTTATTTGTCATTTCCAAGCTTTTTCTTGGTGGTGAACCCCTCAAAGCATAAAACAACCCTTCCTAGGTCATCCTTGTTGAGAAATGACTCACCTTTTGGGTTAAAAGTCAATCCAATTAGGGTTTCTAGGACAATATTGAATGAAATAAGGAAGATAGGTGAACAATCACATTCCCAAATTTCTTTATGGTTCAATATTAAGATTTTTTTTGGATGTCATCAAAGTTGACTATTAAATTGTAACCACAATTTGAACTTATCATTGAAGAATTTGACAATGTGTTCAATGTAAATTTTAGTTTTAAATTACTTTACATATCAATTTTGGATCCATCACAGTGAGTATTATGTTGTATGTAATGTATAGTGCTTCATAGTTTGAAAAAAAAAAAAATTGAACTTGGATTCATGTCACAGGTTGTGTATGTTGTACACTTTAGTAACACTTAAAGTAATATAGATTGAAAAGAGTCTAAATTTATTTTTAATATTGAAACAATATCTAATGAGGATCACAAGAAATATTTAGACAATAGTAAAATTAAGAAGAAGTTTTAGATTTGAACCATGATCCTACAACAATGATTCTAGATAATGGGATAAGGAAACTAAGGTTATATGCATTCCAATAATGGAAAGACTCTAAAATAAACTATGAGATGATAAAATTTGAGGAGGAATAAAATAGATTCATGATATAATAGTTTAATATTTCCCCTAATATTTTTTGATTTCAAACTCTAATATTCAACTTCACTTTTAATTTTATTTTATAATTCCTTGTGAAATGAGAGAAGATAGAGATACATGTTCTCTATTCTAGTATTAAAAAGGAATTTAATGTGTTTTAAGTACGAAATTGTATATCAATCACTACCATGTTCTTACGGAAATGAGTTTTGTAAACTTGATAAACTTACAAAACAAAAGAGAGGGAAAAAAATCATTTGAATTTTTTTTATAGGTGTCCTAGCACTAGACGGTGCTACATGTTGTGCTCTAAAATTCCCAAGGGTGCTAGTGTAGACTTATGATATATTTGATCTTGAATTTTTATAATGACTTTGATTATGCTTTCTTGTGTTTAGGGCTCTTGTTAAGTTGATTGGATTGATTAATTTTATTGTTTTGATTCCAAATTGATTGATTTGATCAAATTTGAGGTGAACCTTGAGAGTTTTTAAAACCTTTTATAAAAGAGGTTCAAGGATTACTCTAATAGAAAACTATATGTATGCTAATATGTTAGAGAGTAGGTGTTTATGCATATAGATTTAAAACATAAAGAATTGCAAATGGAAATAGTTTAGGATCATTTCACTTGATTTTAGGTAAGGTTTCTAGTTCTGAAAGGTAATTTTTTTTGTTTGATAACAATTTAGGGTTATTTTTTTGTTTGATTTCAATTTAGGGTTGATTATTTTGTTTGATTTCAATGTAAGGTTTAATTTTTTTTCAAGAAGATTCAAATGATAAAAACCTAAATACAAATACAAATACACAAAAAAAACCTAAATACATAGCTAATAACCAAAAAATGAAAAAGAAATGGAAACACATGGAGGAAAGACTCACCTATTACAAATTAGTCTCTTTTTCTCACTCGAGATCCCGATTGCAGCACAATAAAAATAAGCTCACAATCATTTTTTTTTTTAAATATATACTTTGATGAAACAAGAACCCACTTATTATAAATCATGATCCCGTTTCATAGCAATCAACATCCCATTTTGTAAACATCAGGATCTAGTTTCTTAAAGCTAGGTTTGGGACACCAAAATGAAATGGGGTCTTAATTTTTAAAATTCGGATCCCATTTTAATTTTAGGCTCGAGACCTTGAAGTAAAATGGGATCTTGATTTCTAAAAATGAGATCTTGATTCATTTAGCCTAATTTTAGGGATTTTTATAGGGTCGGAACTTCCATGTTAAGTGGACTCAACTTCATTCTTTCACCCTTCAAATCAAGATTTTAATGTACAAATAATCTAGCAATGTATGAGTTTCTACTATTAGGCTTAAATATTTCCTTAAATATTAATTTAAAAATTATTAGAGTCTTGGGAGACTTAGAATTAATCATTTTCCATATGTAACACAATTGTTCTTAATAAACCATGATATTAAATAAACACGAAATTATTTACTTTAGACAATATTAAGCTATTTAGTTCTTTCTACATAGATTTTTTGGAGAGAGAAAGAATTATGATATGTTGGAAATGTAAAACCCTAGGAATTAACTTAGAATTTTACACCCTTCCAAAAATAGATCATTGGAATTCATATCAACCAAAGGTATGATATTAACTTAAAACATAGTTGGTGAGTCAATCCACCCTTGGGATATGAGTTTAGGTGGGTTGGAATGATTTTTTATATTATTTATGCAATGATGCAACTAGCTTATATTCATAGTGCACTATTCTGATGTAAAAACAATAAATATAGAAATTGACAAGGAAATTTGATTGTCAAAAATAGACTAAGTAGACTTTTGCACATCTATAGTTTGAACTCTGGCTTAATTTGACTAGACAAAGTTTCCTAGGGTGCCTATGTATAAGTAACTAAATTTGCAATTTGTCTTCCTAGTCCTCTAGTATCTAATCAAAGGCTTCTTTCTTTAAAATCTCACTGTTGGATATTTGTGAGATGTTTAGACAATTGAGTTTTTGTATCTTTTCAAGTTGTAGGGTTTAAATTCAAAAATGAACAATTGGTCTCCAATCCTCCTTCAGTCTTCTTTAGAATATAATCTACAAATTCAAAGAGAGAGAAAGGGTTATGCCCTATAGGGGCTTGCCTCAATAAAACCCCATGTTGGTGTTTCCACCTCCACAATGAAAAAAATGATGATAGAAAGCTTATATTTTTGAGGGATAGAGGCTAAATGAAAAATAAGTAATGAATCAACAATGGAATTCAACTCACCACTCAAATATTATTTCCTTGCAAGATTGAAGTCATGTACATCCCCATGTTTTTGAATTGATAAAAATCTAATTTACATGCCTATAATCTATATTCATATTGAATTTAAATGTTATGTTGGAAAAACAAGGATAGACAACTTAGAGTGGGGGGAAATCAATTGTTACAGAATTTAAACTTATTCAAACTTTAATCTTAGATATGATAACTAATAGTGAAATCATAAATCAACAACACATTGAAACAAATGAACACCAAGATTTTTATATGTGGAAACCCTATAAGGTGAAAAACCACAGTGGATATTAGTCCACAAGATTATACCCTGTTAGAATTATAATGAAGAATGAATAAGTAATGCACATGAATTTAGGCACACTATCTAGAGCTCACTGCTCAAAGGGAAGGCTCACTGCCTTACATAAAATAATCAGATTAAATCCATATGATGAGGTTGAACTGAGGAGCTTCTACCAAAGCCTGATGATAATTTTGATTAGGCACAAAAACACTTCTTCACACTTTGCTCAATCTTCTTCACACTCTGCTTTGAAATTGAATGATCTAATCTTTATTTGCACATTTCACTTACATTTTCTGAGCATACACCCCACACACACACTTCAAAATGAGGAAAAAATTGCTCTTATATATTCGTTACATGAATTTACATCAACAACTCTGTCAGCCACAAATAAAGAATAAATTACAACTTGTCGGCCCAATTCATGAAAAAATCTCAATGCAAACCAACCTAAGTCAGTCACATAGAAATGAAGACCAAAATCAACATCCTCAAACATGCCAAACAATAAAATATTAATCCATAAGTATTTGCAACACGCTACCACCATCATGTCGGCCAAGAACATGAAAACATCGAGCACACAAAGGAAAAAATTTGATCACGAGAACACCGATTAATGTGAGCATACCACAATGATAGAGAATGATTTAGAAACATCAATGAACATCACAATAGCATACACAAATACTCAATTTACCAGAATTGCATTCTCTTCATTTAGAAACACCTGCTAGAGTAACAAAATAACTATAGGAACTCAAAAACTTATAACTTGCTCCAATCTTCATGTGTACCAGTGAAACTTATGGACAACATACTAGATAGGCTCAGCAAGAAACCCTTTAATGCGCAACCTCTGATTATCAACATGTATACAACTTTCCACTAGTATGATCTTCACTACTTCACAAACTGCCTGCAACATATTTTTTCTATTTTTCTCAATTTCCTCAACATATACAACCTTTAGAATCATTAATGCTAATATTGTTGACATCAATGACAACCACATATCAGCAACACAACCACAAAATCCAACAATCTCCCCCTTTGGCATTGATGGCACCACATGATGTGAAAAATACCATCAACATAACTAACTCTTCACATAGTACTATTCTCCCTCTTTTGTTCTACACTTCTCCCCCTTAGATTGTACAACCTTTTTCACATTACATTTCTCCCCCTTTGACATCAATGGAAAAGGTACACAATCTCTAACCCACATATCATCTGAATCATTTGACTACTTCTCCTGAGTAGCAACCACCACAAAATCATTCTGAAACAAGATGTCACTGTAAATGCACGGGTTGATGCAAAGACTTGCATCTTAGTTCAGATTAGGAGGGGAAATCACCCCTAACTTGCCTCTCAGATACTCAAAAGTATCCTTAGGAAATAGTATAGTAAAGATATCTTCAATTTGTTCCTTATTGGGCACATATTCTAGTCTGACTTCTTTGTCACTCACTTTGTCTCTCAAAAAGTGATACTTGATAGATATATGTGTTGTCTTTAAGTGTAACACTGGATTCTTGGAAATGTTTATGGTACTTGAGTTGTCACATAATATAGTGATACACTCATTATATTCAATTCTAATATCTCTTAGCATCTATTTCATCCATACTACTTGAGTGCAATTGTTTGCAGCAATAATATATTTTGCCTCAGTAGTACAGAAGGAAATTAAATTTTTAGTTTCACTTAGCCAAGACACCAACTTCTTCTCCAATAAAGAATTCACCACCACTTGTACTTTTTCTGTCATCTATATCTCTTGCCCAATCTACATTTGTAAAGGCATTTAGAGTAAGATCATCATCCTTAGGATACCAAAGACCAAAATCAACTATTCCTTTCAAGTATTTGAAAATCCTCTTTATTGCAATCACATATGATTCCTTTCTATCAACTTGAAATCTAGCAACCATGCACACAACATTCATAATGTCTAGTCTGGTCTGAGTCAAATACAACAATCCACCAATCATTGACCTATACCTTGTTTGATTAGCCTTAATAGAATCATAATTCTATGTTAACTTGCATTCGGTTACCATGGGTGTACTAACTGGTTTTGAGTCTTCCATGCCAAACTTTTTTAGTAACTCTTTTACATATTTGGACTGAGATATAAAATTCCATCATCTAATCCTAAAAAATAATTTAAGCTCTCCTATCATTGACATCACAAATTCACTGTTCATTTCATCGGTAAACTTCATGTATTAATCATCATTACCTTCATAAATAATGTCATCAACAAAAACTTCAATAATCAACTCTTTATCCTAATCTATCTTGAGATACAAATTGTTGCTAGCAGTACCTTTATTGAATCCAAGCTTCAATAAGTATTTATCTAGTTTAGCATACCATGCTCTAGGGGCTTGTTTGAGTCCATATAGTGCTTTCTTCAATCGAAAAACCATCTATTTTTCTTTAGTCAGTTGAAATCCACCCAGTTGCTCAACATAAAATTCTTCTTCTAATTCACCATTTAGGAATGTTGACTTTACATCCATTTGATAAAAATTTTAATTATTAAAAGTAGCATAAGCAAGAAATAACCTTATAGCTTCAATTCTACCAACAGAGGCAAAGGTTTCTTCAAAATCAATACCTTCCATGTGTGAATATCCTTTACATACCAATCTTGCTTTTTTTTTTACCACTTCACCTTGTTCATTTATCTTATACCAAAAGACCCATTTGGTTCCAATCACATTTTTATCCCGAGGTCTAGGAACAAGAGTCCATGTATCATTTTTCTCTATCTTCATTAGTTATTCCTTCATTGCTTCCATCCAATATTCATCTTTACATGCTTCATTGAAATTAGTAGGCTCAGTCTTGGAAATCAGACAATATTATTCTATAATTCTTTTTCTAGTCTACACACCTTTGTTCTTGTCTCCTATAATCTAACTCTTAGAGTGATTTAGCTTTACATACCTTGGAAATTTTGGATTCTCTCTAACTTATGGTTCTTCTATTCTTTCTTTTTCACTTCTACTAGCTTCTTCTTAGAGATTCTCTTGATTCACCAAAACAATTTTAATTTGATTATGTGTCTATGAATTATTTTCATTATCAGTACTATCTTTTTGGTCATCTAAATCATATCCATGGTATTTGGATGATCTAATAGTGTCTTCATCAACTCTAACATTTTCACTTTCAACCATTTTCTTCAATCTTCTGTTGTAGCACCGGTATGCCTTGATCTTAGTAGAGTAACCCAAAAATATTCCATCATCACTTCTAGCATAAAAATTGCCAATATCTTCATCTCTCTTAATATAACGTCTACTTCCAAATATTTTGAAATACTTAACATTAGGATTATAACCAAACCATAGCTCAAAAAGAGTCTTACTAGAATTAGCATTAACATTTACTCAGTTGATATTGTATGCAACAGTGCTTACAATTTCTCTCTAGTAGATATGAGGAACATTACCTTCCAACATCATAGTTCTAGCAACATCTAGAATTGTTATGTTCTTTCTTTCAACTAATTTGTTCTATTGAAGGGTTCGAGGACTAGATAACCGTCTTTTGATTCCATGCTCTTCACAAAATGTATTGAACTCCCAGGAAGTGAATTCACCACCTCTATCTGATCTTAAGCATTTGACCTTCAAACCTTTCTCATTTTTTGCCAAAGCTTTGAAACATTTGAACTTTTCTAGAGCTTCATGTTTTTCTCTCAAGAAATCAACCCATATCATTCTAGAGTAATCATCAATAATCAACACAAATTACCTTTCTCCTTGTAGACATCTGATTCGGGATGGACCACATAGATCAATATGAACTAACTCTAGTACTCCATTGGAATGATGTTGTTTGCTCTGAAAAGAAGTTCTTGTTTGCTTTCTCATCTGACATTCCTTGCATATAGTGTTAGTAGGCTTCACTAGCTTTGGTAGATCTCTGACTGATTGACTGGAACTTACTTTTACAATGTTATCAAAATGCACATGACACAACCTCCTATACCATAACCAGCTTACATCAACTTGAGCAATAAAGCAACTTTCACTAGCAACACTTAAGTGAAAAATATTACCTCTTGTCTTTGTACCTAAAGAAATTACATTTCTAGAGCTTCCCAATATCTTGCACTTGTCATATTTGAACTAAAGGTTGTATCCCTTGTCTACCATATATCCAACACTCAATAGGTTATGCTTCAATCCTTCAACATAAAGAACATCATCAGTATTACATTTACCACCAAGAGAAATAGTGCCTCTACCACAAATCACACCAACATTGTTATCTCCAAATCTTAAAACACCACCATCATACTTTTTCAATCTTAGAATTTTTCTTTTTTCACCAGTCATATGATGTGAGAATCCACCGTCAATCACACATTCATCATTTTCATTAATTTTGGCTACAAGAGCTTTCTCAATATTCTAATTGTTAGTAGATTTAGTGGACACCGTACCATTTTCCTTGATAGCAATGAATACCCATCCATCTTCATTTCTAGTTTCTTTATCAGATTCATCATTAGTAACACCTTCTTCAACATAATAAAATTTTCTTTTGAAATCTAGACTTGTCAGGTTTATATTTAGAAACTCTTTCAGGACACCTTGATGCAAAATTACCTATCTTACTACAAGAGGAACATTTAATAGGCAAATTTCCTTTATACTTACCATGTCCTTTGGATTCTCTTTTCACAATCAATGCTTCCATCTCTTCTAGCTCTCTTTCTTCATCTTCAATCTATCTCATCTCATCTTCATATTGAATGTTTTTTTGGAACTCTCTCCTGGATCATATCTTTGTTGGATTTTTTTGGATACAGTAGCTTTAAATGCAGATTCTATTTTAGGAGTAGACTCACCAAATTCACTCAACTCAAAGGCAACTAGTTTACCAGTTAGTATGTCTCTTGTCACATTTGTAAATTCAATAGCATGAGCTTTTTTTTTGTAAGAAGTAGGCACATATCTAAGCACTTTAGCCACAATTTCATCTTCATTCATGACTCCACTAGCACATCTAATACCCATCACTAGTTCATTTACTTTTTGCATGAAAACAAAAATGTTTTCATCTTCACTCATCTTCAAGTTCTCCCACTGGCCTTTTAGACTTGTTAGCTTAGAAATCTTCACTTGAGCATCTCCTTCATACAATGTTTCCAATTTCTTCCAGATCTCATGTCTTATCTTCAGACCTATCGTATTTTTCATCTCTAAATTTTTCAAAGCACTCAATAATGCTTCAATAGCCCTCATGTTGATTTCAGCTTCTTTGATCTCATCAGAAGTACTTAGACCATTCTAAGGAATATTATATCTGTTCTTTGTAATCTTCCAAAAGGGTTCACCAATGTACTTTAAAAGACACTCCATTCTGATCTTCCACGAAGAGTAATTTGTACCATCGAATCTAGGACTATCCTTCTTGTATGATGCCATTTTGGATCACTTCAATTTGCTAAACTTCTTTAGAGGAACCTTCTTTGATAGCAATTTTTGGTAAAACAAGAATAGACAACTGAGATGGGGGTGAATCAGTTGTTATAGAATTTAAACTTAAATTCAACATTAATAGACCTTTAATCTCAGATTTGATAATTAGTAGTGAAAGCATAAATCAACAACACATCAGAAACACATGAATACCAAGATTTTTATATGTGGAAACCCTCTTAGGGGAAAAACCATGGTAGATGTTAGTCCACAAGATTATACCCTACTAGAAGTATAATGAAGAATGAATAAGGAATGCACATGCATTCAGGCACACTGTCTAGAGCTCACTGCTCAAAGGTAAGACTCACTACCTTACATAAAACAATCAAATTAAATCCATCTGATGAGGTTGAATTATGGAATTATCTTCTACCAAAGCCTGATGACAGTTTCGGTTAGGTACAAAAATACTTCCACACACTTCGTTCAATCTTCTTCACACTTTGCTCTGAAATAGAATGATATAATCTTTATTTTCATATTTTGCATACATTAATCGAGCATACACCCCACACACACACTTAAAAATGAGGAAACAATTGCTCTTATATATCCACTACATGAATTTACATCAAAAAAATTATCAGCCACAAATAAAGAATAAATAGTACAACTTGTTAGCCCAATTCATGAACAAATCTCAATGCGCACCAACCTAAGTTGGTCACATAGTAATGAAGACCTAAATAAACATCCTCAAATATGCCAAACAATAAAAGATTAATCCATAAGGATTCACAACACGCTACCACCATCATGTTGGCCAAGAACATAAAAACCTCAAGCACACAAAGGAAAATATTCGATCACGAGCACACCAATTAATGTGGACATACCACAATGATAGACCATGATCTAGAAAAATCAGTGAACATCACAGTAGCATACGCAATAACTCAATTTACCAAAATTGCATTCTTCTTTCAGAAACACCTACTACAATAACAAAATAATTGTAGGAACTCAAAAACTTATAACTCACTCCAATCTTGATGTTTACCACTAAAAATTTTGGACAACATACTAGATAGGCTCAACAAGAAACCCTTTAATGTGCAACCTCTGATTATCAACATACACAACTTTCCACCATTTTGATCTTCACAACTTCATAGACTGCCTGCAACATATTTTTTCTAATTTTCTCAATTTCCTCGACATATATAGCCTTTAGAATCATTAATGCTAATAGTGTTGACATCAATGACAATCAAATATCAAAAACACAACCACAACATCCAACATGTTACAGATAGGTTATTTAGATGCCTGCATGACTTGATTGAATATGGTTTTGAATATAGTATAATTCTTTTTACTTCAACTATGATCTCCTTTATGACAAACTAACAATGGTGGTCATGTGTGTAGGAATTGTATGGCCAATGTGAATCAAACAAATCAAATTTTAACCCCATTATGAATTACTAGTGTAGCTTACCTAGCTTATATGGAAAGGCTAAGGTTTTTGGTTTTGTGTTACTTACCATTTTGTTGTGAAATTTATTTTTTAATGTCTACATAGAATGTCTGTTGTGAAGCCTTTTTTGGTGAGATTATGTCGTAACATATAATGTGTGGGAGATAATTGATAATTAATGTGGATCAAAGTGTTAATTTTTATCTTATTTCATATTTTCCTAGGTTGTAAGTTATAATACTAGGGTCTAGAACCTTTTTTGTGAACCTTTTTTGAAACCATCTATAAAAGTGGTGATTTTTATTTTATTTTATTGAGGGTTGTTAGTGAAAATTCCTAAGAATCCATGAGGAATACTCTTATATGTCCTCAAACTAGGAGTGTGCATGTTTAGAGTAGTGGGTTTTGAGGATCAACTATAAAGGTGACAAGTGTTTCTTTCACACTTTGAGATAGAGATATTAGGGTTTCCTACTTTATTTTCCATTTTTCATTGAGAAGAGATTTTTTTTACATATTCATTCTTGTTTTATTATTGAACTTTTTTTTTTGGTGAAATGAGAGCTATTGTGAGTGAAAGAATGAGAGGAGAAAGTGGTCATAGAAAGAACTTGGATGAATTGGCTTTTTGAATTCTTAATCATGCTTCTCCTAATCGATTCAAGGATAACTAGGCTGTCATTTCTCTCAATTTATTTAGCTTGTGATAAGATATTGTGTGATTGAATACATGATTAAATTTTTTTATTAGTTTTGATACTATTATAGTGTTGTTTTAATTGTTTGTGATATGTTGGCTATGGGTTACTTCAGGGTAGGATCTACCAATAGATGAGAGAAACCCATATTCAGGGGTTTAAGTTAAAAGGCCTTCATATTGGAGAAAATGATTATTAGTTATGAGTACCCATTTGGCTTATTTCATGAGGAAATTGAGGATATGAAATCACGGAATCTTATGATATGAATTTTGGGTCAATGGAAAGACCACGAGAGATGATAGTTGTGTAATTTTTTTTTTTAATACAATGTGATTTCACTCCAAGTGAAGGAGAATCTCACTCCCTATTTATGAGATTCTTAGAAAATAATCTTTATTTATTGTTTTCTTTTTGGGTTAATGGGAAAATATATTTTTTATTAGCATGGATTTCCTCAAGATTAGGGATAGACTCCATTTCATTCATAATATTGGGAGTTGAGCTCTCAATAAACTTTGGAGAGTTATTCCTATTTTTCTTTCCTCTTGTGTGTAGGCCTAAGATTAAAAAAAACAACTATGTGAAAGGCCATACATTTTTAAGCTTGTAAATTATTTTATCTAAGTGTGTAGAAAGTTGTGAGAAATATTACTTGTATATGAACAACACTATTTAAAAACAGGGGTGAAAACCCCATGATACAATTCCTTATAATTTCAATCTATGTATGTAAATTTTATGCTAATGAGAAAAATCACTTGCATGAATTATTCATTTAACACAAACTTATTATTGGGTGGATTAGGTTAGGTGTGCTAGCTTGAATATGCTAATATAGAACTAATGTTGACCAATAAACAAAACTAGAAATGCCTCCTTTTCAACTTATATAAGATAACTTAAAATATGTTCTTGGTTCTCACAAAATTTAAACTCTATGCACATGTGAATGTAGCATATAAACTAGTAGCTAGATGCATATAAAAAAACCTAATCTATTATGGAATACCATTATGTTCTACATTTTATTGCATGAATGTAAAAATATATAAGATATAATATTATTATAGTATTGAAATGCTTGTCATATTGCAACAACTTTCTATTGTAGACATTAAAAATTATCCTAGGCCCACGACTTCTAAATTCTTCATAAATTCTCCATTCATCATTGAAAACTAAATAATTCTTAATTATTCAATTATTTTTTAAGTTCACATGTCTTCTATTAATTAAATAATTTTAATTATTTAATTAATTCATTTCTATCTTTATTCTTCCTTGATTCATTAAATAAATTTTATTTATTTAATTGCGTCACTAATTAAGTCCCCTTCTTTCTAAAATTAAATAAATTGTTATTTATTTAATTATTCATTAGCCTCTTCTATCATAAATTAAATAAATTTTATTAATTTAATTTGGTGTACTCTCTTGAATTTGAGTTAACTCATTATTTAATTCAAAATATTCCCTTTGTCACATTCTTCTATAATTAAATTATATCTTTATTATCTAACTATTCATTGGCCACCTAGATTAAATAATTTTATTATTATTTAATCTCCTCTCGCCTCTTTGTCTTTTTCAATTTTATCTTCCACATCAAGTCCTTATCTATCCATGTCTTAATTAATCTCCACCCTTGATTAAATTATTTGTAATTTAATCTTGATCGCTAATCCTTATCATTTGCCCTAATTTATCCCTTTACCCAATTCCATATTACATCTTTTATTCTTGGCCATTGATTATTGACTTTCAAACTTATCCTTTCATTCAAAATTGTATTTCCTATAAAATACCCTATCATTGTCATTTTTCACCTACCTTTTTCTACCTAGACATTTTCTTACACAATCTATCTTGCTATCTTGCTATCAAGTCAATTAACATCAAGTCAAGTGCATCTATAGGCAATTACAATCTTCAATATTTTTCTTTTTCATTGTCATAGGCCTACTTGCATTGCTAAAAAATTTGAGGGAAATTATCACATTCAAACAAAATTGAGAAGTGCAATCAAGGTGAAATAATGGTGGTATGAAGATTTTTTTGTAATATTGTTTTATGTTTTATGTATTTATGCTTATTTGTGCTTCATTGTTTATTAGGGTTTGATTTATATGCCTTATTTCCTAACCTTGATAATTTTTAACCCTGATTTACACTGGTGAACCTGACATGAAAGGAAAAAATTGTAGAATTCATATGGAAATTTTGATTTTTCAGGTTACAAGTACAGATTGTCGTAGTTGTAGGCCAAAATGATGCAGGGTAAAAGCACAAAGTTGTGTCACACTTTCAACCAACATATCAGCACAACTGAATTTAAGTATTTCTAACTAAAAATCAATTTTGGTAAAACATATGACCTAGTAAGATTCATTCTAGCTAAGTTAGATACTTCCACAATTTATTCAACTAAAATTATTGGCTAAAAATATATGGAGCACCACTTTGAGTCCAATTTACCAAAAAAAAAATTATTTGAAAAAATTGAAGTTTTAATAACTCCTCCTTATGTAAATAACATTTTTTTTTAAATGTAAAAATACCCTTTTGTAGATCCATAAGTGTAGTTTTTAAATATATATTTATTTTAATAGTTTAATTATTATTATTAATTATATTTTTATTTATACTACAGTAGGTTATCAACAAAAAATATTAGGTTGATTACCATGCCAAGGAAACATACTAAAACTTATTAAAAAAAATAGAAAAAAATATGATGCACTAGATTAAAGAATCTATTTCAAGATGGTATAATTTTTTTTCCATTTTAGATAAATATTTAATATGAATGTTGACGTCCAATGGAAACAGTTATTTTTTATTCACACACATTTTAATACTTATATACAAATATATATTTATCAAAATTGGAAAAAAATATATCCATGCACTAAAGTTTCAAGTTATAAATACACACAAAAAAATTGAAAGAAAAAAAATAAAATTTACTATAAAAAGTTTGACATCCTGTGCAACTTCATTTTTCAACATTTTATCAGCAACTAAATTATAGTGTTAATTTATGAAAAACTAGTTTAAAATAATTTTTTAATTTCTTATAAAAAATACAAACATAAAATATACTAAAAAATACATATTTTACTAGTTTACATCATTTAAAAATTCAAAACATATATGCTACTTTTTAGCGATTCAAGTTTAAAAGTTGGATCAGCATTGGCTATTTCCTTTATAAAGTGTGATACAACTTTGTGCTTTTACCTTGCAATCACTTTTTATTTAGTGTCACAACCATGAAGCCGAATGACACAACTATTTTGCATTAAGGAATACTTAGACTTTGTATAATTCCTTGGTTTTTCTAGAAAAATTAGGTCATCTCATTTTTCATTTCATAAGGCTAACCCTAGTTGCATGTGATATTGGTCATTAGATTATCTAAATTTGGTAGATTTTTTGTTGTTTTGCAGGTTTAGGTTTTTGTGCTGCAATTGACTGTCTTTCGATACAATCACTCTTCTAGTTAACCTCATTTGACATCAACCCGAGTTGTAATCATTTCCTGAGTTGTAGTTGACATCCGTGATGATGTAGTCAGTGTCCCAGTGATGCAATTACTTCTGGTTGTGAGCCACAACTATGATTTCTTCTGACTTTTAGAAATTAGGGTTTTAGTTCAAATTTCTAGTTTAGATCTCTTGCATTTCATAGTCTAGGGGTTTTTAGTTATTGAAATTTGATTTCCAATGTCTAGTATAGGTGGAAAGGAGGCATCTCACTTGATATTGCTCATTTATCTATCTTTTATTCTTTTCATTCACTCATTGGTATTAAAATTAATCTTGCATTCACATGTCATTGGGCCTAAATTTACCTTAATTTTCATTTAACTCATTGGTTAAAAATAACTTGCATATATTCACTCATTATTCTAAAAGTAACCTTGCATCAAGTGTATTTTTCATATGTTGCTTTGTGGGTGAAAAAGAACAAGTGTCTTCATTGTCTTGTGGTTTGCATATTTCTTCTAAGTGTGTATGTTCTTCTCTCACAACACTTGGTGATCTTGAGAATCAAAAACATCTTTTGGAATTTTATATAATCACCCACACATTTGGTTTTGGACTTAAAATGAACATTATGCGAGTGCGAGAAAAAAGTGTTGTGTATGCTCTCTCCTTGCACTCTGTGCAATCTTGGAGATCAAAAACAACACATTTATCTTGTTTTTGTTTACCTTTAGAGGGGCCTACCTCACAAGAGTGAATGACTCCAACTAGTTTTTTGCTTGGGCCGGTATATAAAATGATAATCTACTAAATCATCAAGTCCTCATGGTATGTAGGCCTTAGTCGTACAATGTCATTTAGAACAGGGTACTACCATAAAAGTTATAAACAAACCTAGTAAGGTGATTAGAGCCTTAAGTGTATTGACAGGTGCTCACAAGGTGCCATGTCCCTGAGCATTCACTAAAAACCTTTGTTTTAGTGGCCAAAATCTCTTTCACTTTCTAGAACAAGAATGGTTGTTCTGAAGCTGCCCCACATCTTCACTATTCATGTGTACAGACAAAAAATTATCTTTGGGGAATGATACTTGGTGTTCTTGAGAATTGTGTGTCATGTAAGGGGCAGCCAATGCCACCAAGTCTCTAGTTGTCTACCTTATTTAGTCAGTTGGAGAAATGCAAGTGGGGATCTAGCGAGTGGTATTTTTTCCAAGCCTAGGTTGTGCATTGTCTACATGAGTCTTCTTACACATCTAAAAATTTTACACAATTAGACCAAATAAAGACAAGTGTTTTCAAATTGTTTGTTGTGTTTTCCAAAATAAAACTTCATAAAATCACCTCAAATTTGGTCAAAACTTAGTCAAACCCAAGCAAGAAACATCTTGAACTGCAACTGATTGTCCTTCGATGCAACTGTGAAATTGAAAAATGCAAAATTTAATTTCTAGAACGACGCAAGTGTTTATTATTCACTACAACTGAGACTTGAAATGATTCAATTTCCTATCACCAAAATTTTTAGGGGAAACCAAAGCAAAGCCATTCTCTAATCAATCCTGAGCACTACCTCTCTTTAATCATAGACTTGCAAATTTTCTAGAACTATCACCCATCATTTATTCACCCATCAATCATTGCATATCTTACATTAACCATATGAAAAACATTAGGATATCCTTTAGCTTGCATTCACCTTGTTGTAGACCTTAACTTTGGAAACTTATCAAACTTGAGACTAGTCCATAGTGACCAAATCAGATTTACCTTGACTTCAATCTCTTTCCATCACCTTAGTCCTTTTTTCATCTAGGTTGGCCCTCAACTCATAAGGCTAGTTTGATACCACCTTTTTCAAGCCTTGTCATTTATTCATTACCATCATTGAATTATTGATAAACCATATTTTATCCTTTGACAATCCTAGTTTTATTAGGAAACCTCACTTTCTAGAAGGTTCTTAATAGCCATACCTTCAGTCATCACCCTATTTCATATTACCATTTTACCCACCATCATTTCACACTTGCACTCCATTTGGCATGCCTTAGAAATTACTCAAGACTTTGATCTCATTGTGGTACTCTTTACATTTGACTATTGCCACTTTGGTTCCTTGTGTTGACATCATCCTTGGACATCATTTAAAAAATCTAAATATTCATCTTGCATAGACACTACCATAGTTTGGACCTCATTGTGACACCATTCTATTAACACCTTGACATCTTGTCACTTTGAATCTAATATTTGGTATCATCCTTAGGCATATTATATATCAAAAATCATAGTTGCATAACCTTGGTCATCCTTAGGCATACCTTTGCATAGTCATCTTAGACATTGTACATCAAACTCGCATCTATTTTCCATTTTGAAAGTCTTACATGGCTAAAACTAGGTCACAAATGAAAAGAAAAGAAATGGCCTTCTCACAAGACAATGAATTTGTAAACCCATTTGGTACCTCATCTCATGAGACACCTAGACGATACAAATCTCTATTGGAGAAATTTATCACTAGAGACCAAAGTGGAAACATATTTGTAGAAGAAATAGAGACAGCCGTAGAAGATCCTGAATTTTTCTCTTTTATGGATTAGTTTTTGGCACATGGCCCTCAATTTTACTTAGCTAAAATATTAACTGAAGGTTCCACATTACCTCTTGGCTTTGACATCAACACATTACAAGCATCATCCACACCAATCAACCAAAATTAAGGACACAATACACCTTTCTCTAGTGGTTCTATCCTACAAGTTAATACATCTACACCATTAGGAGGAAGCAAATAAGATGCAACAATAATTCACACCTCCTTGTTTGGCACACAAGGCATGAAACAAGGAATTACATTTAACACAACACAACCTATCTCACAACCCTTTGGTATGTCATTTACCATAGAGGCATCGTCCTAAAAATCCATTTGACACAAACAATACAACCAAGAAACCTAAAGTTGTCATCAACACACCTCCCAAAACAAGGGCCTACTCCACGCATACATGTGCAAAACAATACCTAAGGCTCCATTTTGTAAAACACGCAACTTGGCAACCAAGGCTCCTTCATGCAACATGGTAACCAAGGACCTTTCCCACAATATGGCAACTGAAATCTACATTTTCAAACTTTTACAAGCTCATGGAATACACAATCCAATCCTCCCCATAACGCTCATATTTCCACTTATAGCCAAAACACTTCAAACCAAATTTTTCCTTACATATCCTAATGTGAAATAAAAACCTGTCACATACACACATATCTAATCAAAACCCATCTGATAACATTGGACTCCAAAACACCAACATGAGCTCTCAAAATAGACAATGCCCCTCATTGAATCAAGTGGAAATCCTACAAACTCAAATGATTTCCCTCCAACAATAGATGGAAAACAAGCAAATGTCTAGAAAAAAAACCTATTCTAATAAGGACTTATGTCCTTATCCATTCAACAAGAGTTTATGCATGCCACCCTTCCCACATGGCTATGTCATACCAAACTTACCTAAGTATAGAGGGAAGAGAAATCTAGTTGAACACATAAGAGAGTTTTCCACAACTTGTATAGAAATTGTATATGACCCTACAAATATAATGATACTTTTTCCAAGAAGTCTTATGGGCATAGCACTTGAGTGGTTTGCACACTTATTGACTAGCATAAGAACATTGGGAGAACTAGCAAACAAGTTTGTGAAACACTTTACATTTAACATTGATAATGAAATTACCATTTCCACCCTATGCTATACCACTGAATAAGATGGTGAAAACTTTGTTACCTTCTTCCAATGATGGAGTGGTTTGGCTAGTTGATGTCTTGTTGAAATACTTGAGAAACAAAAGTTGTCATGTTCATTAAAAACCTATACTCAAACTTGAAACATGATTTGCAAGTATAGTGTTGCACTTCATTGTCTAAACTTGTGGATAAAGGTATCATCCTTGAGAAATCCCTCATTAACAAGGGATAATTATATCAAGATTTCCAACAAAAACACAAACACCCAAAATACCTCAAAGGACAAAGACAAATATTTGTCTTGTAATAAGAATGTGACTAATGATGGAGTCGTTGATGCCAAGAAGATGTACATAGGCCCTACCATTACACTCAGATGACCAAATGCATCTAACAACACACTAAGACCTCTTGACCAAACTACAAATGTCATCCAAAACACTCAAGAATAAAGATCTCAAAGGAAGTTCCCTACGAGATGTAAATACACTCCTCTTGTAGACCCATTCGAGTTGGTCCTTAAACAAATCCTACAACATAAGGCCATAAAATTTTTGGAAGTAAAACCATATTATTGTGGACAATTCAAATCATCATTGTGGGATGACAATGCCTTTTGTGACTACCATCGAGGCAAAGAACATTCCATTGTATAATGCCGACAACTAAAAAAAATCATAAAAAACCTTGTGGAAAATGGAACTATTGAAGTAAATAGACAACAACAACAATAGTCATCTAATAGCGACCATAATATTTTCACTAATCCTTTACATGACCATGGAAAAGGAAATGCCTCCAGTTCAGGCAATAAGACTAATAACAATTCAGTCAATTACACTAATGCCAAATATGACTATATCCATACCACTATCATAAATCACATTCGAGCAGTCGATGAACATGCCAATATCATTACCATTAAGAAACCTACCAGATGTGTTGTCAACACTCACTAAACCAAGGTAACCATTCGAGATCCTCCTCCACAACAAAAACTTCCACCAAAACCCCAATATAATCTACTTGACCATTTGGGAAAGAAACCCATGCAAATCTCTATCATAGAGTTATTGCATCTATTACCTAAGCATCAAGCCATCCTTGAAAAATCCTTGCAAGACACAACCATACCCACCGACCTTGACATAAATCATTTCCAAGAGATGGTAGGCTACTTGACCAATTCCAATCATGCCACCTTTTCCAAGCAAGACTATTCAATAAAAAAGACAAAGCATAATGACCCTTTGCACCTTGAAGTCCTTGTTCATAAAACCAAAGTCAGATGAGTCTTGGTATAGACGGTGGAGAAGGGTTGAGTATTTGTACCTTGAAGTTGGTTGAGATGTTATGCTTCTTAGAAGCATGTGTACACACCACTAAAGGAATTTTAATCAAAGCATATGACAATGAAGAACGATCCTCTAAAGGAATTATCACACTGCCTATTTGAGTTGGACTTGTAGTCATGGACACCACTTTTTAAGTCTTAGACCTTGACCTTCCATACAAACTCCTCATAGGCCAACCATGAATTCATGCCATGAAATTCATTACATCCACATACCATCAATGTCTCAAGTTCCCTCATGAAGGCACTGAAATCACAATAGATAGTGATCCCGACCCCTTTCCAATATTATAGTAATCTAAAAGGGACTACTCAATTCCAAGTGCCTATCAATAATGAGGCTTCATCTTCCACTTTGTAACATTACATCGATCCATCCTCATTGACCAAAGAATCCACTTCATCTACCTTACCATCAAAACCCAAGGTCTAAGTACATTACATGGGATGTGGTGAGTATCATATGGAAAAGTTGTAGAAAAATGATGATGCTAATGCTGCTACGAAGACTTCGATTTCCAACAATGATGCTAAGAAAATTTCAGAATGTACATAAATAGATGTTCATTCTTGGATCAAAACATTCTAGGATCCTAATGATACATCCGCTTTTACCCTGTCTGCCTCTATGCAAACCTTTCATGTCCATGAAAACCCCATGTTTGATCAATAAATATATGATAATCCACTCTTTGATCTTGACCCCATTGAGGATATCCACACATCATCCTTTCATATTACCCATCTTGGGTTAGGGTATGTCCCCCTTACTTTCACCTCTGCTAATCCATCCGGCCAAGTCTTTAAGGATGTGCAAGCCTCTGTTGATGTGAATGGTACTAAAAAGGATAGTCCCAAAGTCTCCATTAATGGCATCACCACTCTCATTTGTCCACTAAATGCTAGTCACTCCATCCATTGTACACATTCCACTCACATCCATCCACATCATAAACATGGATCAATAGGTCATATCTAAAGAAAATAATAAAGACAAAGCTCCAATGAAAGAGCTATATTTAAAAGGAGATCAAGTATCAAAAGGCATGATGAAAAGAAAATAATATCAAGACAAGTCCTTTAACCAAAATAAAAAGCTATTGTACCATTGAAAAATATGATTCAAGAATGAGAAAAAATGTCAAGACAAGTTCTCGAACCAACATAACAATCTATTGGATGAATCAAAATTAAAAATCAAAAGTAAAAGTCAGAAAGCATTGGTCTCCAAGTATGCTCCTTCAAAAAAAATAACTGGGGCCATCTATCAAAAGAAAAATTCAAATAAAGATATTGTTGATCCACGGTCTTCATCTCCATCATATTCACTCATTCCATACATTACATTCAATCCGTCCATATTCACTTATCATCCCACTCCCATTGGTGATGTCTTTCAATGGACTTTTGAAGACAACACCTTCATGTACTCTAACTCATTGGTCACACATACTCATTTTCGTCTAAATTCTTGTGGCCCATGTAGTGTGAACATTAGGGATCATACCATAGCCTCTTTCATCTATCATATTTTCCACTTACATGTCACATCCAAATCAGGTCCTTTTATCCAACATGGTCATCGGAACAAGGTGAATGCACAACATCATGACATATCATTTCTACACATAGCTTCCAAAAGTCTTATCATAATCCTGAAAAAATACAAAAAAAAAGAAAAATAAAAAAATCATTACCTTAATGAAAACCTAGCAAACATGCATCCTAGTAACACCAAAAAAATAAAAAATGAAGAAAATAGTAAAGATAAATAATTCGTCCAATAGTGAAGACCACTTTGGTTGCGCTTTTGGATAAGTACCATGGTGAAAAATTGGAAAACATGCACCATGTTGAGTTGACTTTGCTCCATCGTCTACCATCATTCCAATCTAAATTTTCCTTGTCATTCACCTTTCTCATATCACTCACAATAATGTCTAGTTGTTTTTCCCATAACTTGGAATGATTGACATCATGCATCCTTTCACCTTTTCATATCCCATTCCATGTCACCCCTAATAAATGGGTCTTATACTCAATTAGGGGTAAATACTTGACCTACATCATTGGATCTTACACTTCCTATTGGAGGTCACTATATCAAAAAGACAAAAAAACCATAAAACTATGAAAAAGACAAAAAAACCAAATATTTCCTAAAAAGACAAAAAAATCATAAAACCGCAAAAAGACAAAAAAATCAAAACATGTCAAAAATATCCAAATAACTTTAAAAATCCAAAAGAAAAAGTCAAAGTTGATCTTTTTAATCCAAGTCCAAGTCAAACTATACTTCCTTTGAGAATTAACGTTGGCAAGGCCATCTATTGATGTGCCTCCAAGGCATTAGGTCAGTCCTTTTAGGTTTGTTGAATAAAATCATGACTCATTCCTTTGTCAATAAAACAAGGTCATGCCATGTCAAACTACGAGGTCTACGCACATTGTTACGTAGGAAAGGCATCTTTCAATGAGCCCTTGAGGCCACCTAGGTTAATTCATTAGGGTTTATCATTCGAGTCATAATAAATTTGACATTGTCAACTTAGACATAAACAGTCATTGAAGCATTAGACAAGTCACATATCCATAAGAAAAATAGGTCAGAAAATTCACTCAGTCAAACCAAACAAATTATCAAAATAGTCAAACCATCAAGCATCAAACCAATCAACTAATGCCTTATACAAGATGTGTCCTTCCTAAAATCAGACATTGTCATTTAGTCAAAATTAGCGATTTGCCTTATATAGGTGCTCACATGATCGAAACAAAATTTGATGTCTTATACGAAATATTTCACTCCTAAAACCATGCCTCGTCAAAGCAATCAATCCATAAATCACCTAGTTAATTAAACATTAAACAATCATATTTTGGAAAACACTCTGAATGGCTATTGACCTTGTGGTCTCTTTTGTCTTATCTCTTTTTCATTTTTTTTTCGATTCATGTTACTAGCTCTCTCATGGATGTCCCATGAAGGATTTAGAGGGGTGTGAGGATGTATCATCACTCTTTTCTTTGATTGTTGTTTATGGATTGTCTTAACAAAAAGATTGGGGCAATTTTTCCCTTAGTATGAGTCGAGACATTCCTTGTCTGCTACTGTCTGTGTTTGTAGGTGGATGACCTTGCACACATTTTTCTATGTCATACCATGGGTTTTTTTGTCCATTTATCACATTTTACCGCCCAATGATGATCAAATGCAAGGCTATTATGTACTTGGCAAAATATTAAAGTTATTTCTTCTATACTAACATCCATATCTTCCATGCTAACATTTCTTCTATCCTTCATCCTCTAGTCATCTCATCCATTTACAGAGCACACTCATGTTCTATAAACCCACATGCCCTCTTGAGGGGGAATACCACAACCCTCTTAGTCATCCTTCCTCAACCTCTTTATACTGGGACATATTTTTGACTGAATTCTTTGATACAATGCGATAAATTGCATTGTATCAAAGAGGGGAAAAATATAGACACTAAAAATTGTCCTAGGCCTACGACTTCTAAATTCTTCATAATTTCCCCATTCATCATTGGTAATTAAATAATTCTTAATTGTTTAATTATTTTTTAATGTCATATTTCTTCTATTAATTAAATAATTTTAATTATTTAATTAATTCATTTCTATCTTTATTCTTCCTTGATTAATTAAATAAATTTTATTTATTTAATTTAGTCCACTCTCTTCAATTTTTAGTTAAATCATTATTTAATTCAAAAGATTCGCTTTTTCACATTCTTCTATAATTAAATACTATCTTTAAATTATTTAATTATTCATTGACCACCTAGATTAAATAATTTTATTATTGTTTAATCTCCTCTCACCTCTTTTTCCATGTAAAACTTATCTTTCACGTCAAGTCCTTATATATCCATGTCTCAATTAACCTCTACCCTTGATTGTTAATGCTTATCATTCTGCCTAATTTTTCCCTAACCTTATTCCATCCTACATCTTTTATTCTTAGCCATTGATTATTGACTTTCAATCTTAGTCTTTCATTCAAAATTTTATTTCCTATAAAGACCTTGTCATTGTCATTTGTCACCTACCTTTTGCTCCTAGACATTTTCCTACACAAGCTATCTTGCTATCTTGCTATCAAGTCTATCAACATTAAGTCAAGTGCATCTATAGTCAATTAGAATCTTCAATATTTTGATTTTTCATTGTCATATGACTATTTGCATTATTCACATTCAATTATCACATTCAAGCAAAATGGAGAAGTGCAATGAAGGTGAATCATTGGTGGTATGAAGACTCTTTGGTAATATTTTTTTATGTTTTATTTCTTTATGATTATTTGTGCTCCATTATTTATTAGGGTTTGATTTATATGCTTTATTGTATAACCTTGATTTACACCTATAAGTTTAATTTAGTTAAATTGGCTAATTGAAAGTAGGAGTAGATAGTATATTAATGTTGTTCTACCATTACCTTATTACTACTCACTACAAGTGATAACATTATCTCACTATTGAAACATTATTTATATGTGTGTGTGTGCATTGTTTGAAATGTCTTGTAATTGCTAAACACTTGGGATTGCTACTCTTTGAAAAATAAACAAGCATATAAGAATAAATGAACAAATTTATAGTTATTCGTCTTCCTCAAATTGGAGTAGATATTTTACAGATATTCATATTGCTCTATAAGCTTACGGATAAAATAGTTCGGTCAGGTGCATTAATATTCTTATCTCTATCTCAAGAAAATATGTGTATAAATATGTAGATGTACACTCATTTATATAAAACACATAAAGGAATTGATGGTATTTTCTTCATAAAAATATGGAATACAAGAGAGGCCACCATTAAAATTGTGTTCAAACCCATTCCCATCTTGTGAACGAAATCTTCCAGTTATGTATTTGATCTACAAGTGCTCATTGTAACCAAATTAAGATTTCCTTTCACAACTCAACATTGTGGTGAATTTGTGTGGGTTTACAAACCCCTTATGCCCTTACAAGATTAATGTATTATAGAGGTTTCAAGGAAGCTTGCATATATTTTAGAAAACAAATAAAATATAATAAACAAATAAATAGTGAATTCTATATGACATTATTATCAACAAGAAAAATGGGGGAAAGGGATGCCATATAAAACTCTAACCATCCTATTAGCTTGAGCAAGTGGATGTAGGATGAGGTTCCTAGTTCAAACATCTCCATACCAATTTAAGAAAGAGTTCAAGACATATTCCAAGCTAGAGTTGCTGACATATTCTCTTTCTTGAATAGAGAAGGGGATAGTAGAAAACAATATGAATCCACATTTTAGGGTTAGTGATGGAGTGAGTCATAAGTTATGTCACCTTGTTTAAGGGTTTTTTAGGGCATAATATGTTGTATGTGTAAGGAATATTTTATTTTTATTTAGGGATAGATTAAGATTTGGGCATGCTTGATTATAATACACGCATTAAGAAAAGTTTAAGAGTTCACATATTTAATTGAATTTTTACATGAGTGTGAGAAAAATAAAAAAAAATCTTCAACAAAGCATGTTGGTTGTGTGTTAAATAGTGAAATCATGCTTAGTATTATCATAACCTAAGAACAAAAATAAGTGTATTGGTCTAAGTTATTTAGGTGATCCTATATTTATGGATGTAGTTTTAAATAATCAATTGAATTAGTACTTATAAAAATTATCTATTGTTGACAAATATGTAGAAATATTATCAAAGATAAGGATAACATTATATTAAGTATGCCTATTTTTAATACTTATTTGTATTATGTTCCTTTGTTTGCAATGCTTACCTTAAGAGGTTGATTTATCACCACAATTATTTGGAGAAATAAGTGAAAGGAGTCAAGTTATCTAATCATTTTATATTTTAAAACTTGTCATTATCTCTCTCTCTCAAGATTATGTTGTACGTAAATAAAATGTATATAATAATATATATTTCGATTGTATAACAATTTCTTTATTATTATATTATATTCAATAGTGGTAAACTCTCATTGATGTATTGAATTAGTAACTTGAAAGGTGGTATTGATCAATTAAATGATTTTTATGTTAAAATTAGCATACTTTCATTTGTTCTAAATTGATTTGAAACGAAGATAATCATCATCTCTTTATAGAGAATTTGACATCATTATTGTATTTATGAAACCTTATTAAATATGATATCAAAACAAATTAATACATATACCTAAAGCTTGCCAATATTATACTAATAGATATGTATGACACTTCTGTTGAGTGAAACTTTAAACGTGTCAAGCTGTGTTAAATCTAAATATATCATTGGCTTAGCATTTATACAATCTTTTAATATATCATTATTAAGGTAGTGGTGCGAATGACGACAAATTTAGTGCACCAGTTTAAAGATACCGTTTTTACTGTACGGCATGTGATTGGTTGGAGAGCAGCCATTCAATTCATGGAGAATAGCCGCTCGATTTTTGTAGAATGCATGGAAAACGAGTAAGACTGGACAAGGTACACGTGGAGTAAAGCGAAAGACGCCTTTATATAGAGATAGCACAAGACATATTTCGTGCAAAACATAAGCAAGCATGGAAATAGCACAGTTATTGGAGTTTGTAAGGCTTAATGGCGGCGGAAGTAGTGGGATTGTGATAGCCATTGCCTTGGTAGCAGTATTGGTATTGGCATGGAGTAAGAGATCAGAGTCTAAGAAGAATGTGCGGCTGCCTCCGGGGCCTGTGCCTCTACCGGTGGTGGGAAGTCTTCATCTTTTGGGAAAGCTTCCCCATCGAGGACTAGCTCACCTTGCGCGCAAATATGGGCCCATTATGTTCCTCCGCCTCGGCTCTCTGCCCTCCATTGTCGTCTCATCTCCCGAGATGGCCAAGCTTATTCTCAAAACTCACGATCAAAATCTTTGTAGCAGGCCTCTGCTGAATTTTGGGAAAAATGTCTTGTACGGCTCTGCAAGCTTGGCTTTTTCCGTCTACGGGCCATACTGGAAGCAAATTCGTAAAGTGGTGTCGTCTCAACTGTTGGGGCCCAAGAGCCTCGATTCGTTGAAATATATGAGAGCAGAGGAAATGCGAGCTATGATCGATGGGCTTACAGACCACTGCAACAGTTCAGCTGCTTGCTCTCCTGTTAATGTTAGTAAGCTGGCTTTCAATGTCACCATGTATATGTCGTGCAGGATGACACTCGGCAAAAAGTACTCAGAGCAAGAGTTGGGTGACTTCAATTTCAACAAACTGGTTCAGGAGTTTTTCTACCTAGGCGGTGCTTTTAACGTCGGCGACTTTATTCCTTGGTTAGAGTGGCTGGACGCGCAGGGTCTTATCCGCCGCCAGAAGAATCTTCGTAAGACGTTCGACGCTTTTCTGGAGAAGATATTAGAGGAGCACCTGCAAGCCAAGGGCGGTGATCAGTTCTACAGAGACTTCACTGACCAATTAATTGAACTCATGCTCGATAAAGGCACTGCCGGGGAAAGATTTCTACGGGGAGAAGTCAAGGCAAACATTCTTGTATGACGTCAAATCCCAACAATTCCTCTTTGTGTTTTCTTTTTTCTAGTGTATATTGTTGGAAACGACATTCATATGATGTGGGTTTTGGCAGGAAATGCTGGTGGCTGCAATCGACACATCAAGTGTGACAGTAGAGTGGGCGATGTCTGAACTGTTATCAAACCACCCTTCGATCATGAAGAAAGTGCAGGATGAACTGCAGAGAGTAGTGTGCATAGAGAAAAAATACGTCCAAGAGTCGGATTTGGATGAACTGGAATTCTTGCGAGCGGTGGTGAAGGAAACGTTGAGGCTTCACCCGCCGGTGCCGTTGATGATTCCACGGCAGACCATTGAAGAGTGCCAGATAGGCGGTTATCGCATTCCCCGTGGGTGTCGTGTTACTGTGAACGTGTGGGCGGTATCGAGGGATCGCAATGCGTGGGGTGATGACGCAGACGTGTTCAGACCAGAGAGGTTCATGGAGATGGAGAGGGATGTAGATGTGAGAGGGCAGCACTTCGAGATCCTTCCCTTCGGAGCTGGGAGGCGAGTGTGCCCTGGCATGCCGCTAGGATTTAAAGTGGTGCAGCTTATGTTAGCCAATCTTTTGCATTGCTTTAATTGGAATCTTCCCCAAGGAATGAAATCCAGTGATTTGGATATGGCAGAGGAATTCGGGCTATCCACGCCCAGAGCAGTTCCCCTCCGCGCAATTCCCACTCCTCGCCGCCTCTAGAACACAAACACCAATCATGTTACTTCCAAATAAAACGCTTTCCCAGTATCTTTGTTCCTCTACTAGTCTCTCCCACATCTCAGCGATCCTAGCAATCTATGAGATGTTTTATTAGAGTTGTTTGAAAATAAGTGTTCAACTATTTTATTATTTCTTAATAATAGGTCCTAATGTAGAAGTTCTATGCAAACCCCCAAATAAGGTTGTAATAAATAAACATTAAGTATTATGCAATCTTTGTATTCAGTTAAGGTTTTCTTTAAATATGTAGAATCAAGAGTCTTATGTCAAAGGTTGCTTCTTTTTTTAAATATGCAAATTATCTAAAAGTCTGATAAAAATATTATCATTGTCAACCCACAAAGAACTTATTAAGAATTATCAAAAGATTTGATTATATTTTTGAAGCAAATTTAATTTATGGTTGAAGAAGTTCCTATGAATATATAGGATCATGCTTAAACAATATGGATCTTAAATCATGCTTTATTTTAAGATAAATCACTAAGATTAACTAGTTCAATTGATCTTCTAACACTATATATAATTTTACAATGAAAGATAGGATGGTTGACTTCATATTGTTGGAAGAACATGGATGTGCAGCCTAGAATGTGATGAGAAAGCAACAAGAGATTATAAATATTGATTTGATAAGCTAAAGATGGTACAATAATTGAAGTTTGAGACCATGTCTTTGTATATGACAAGGATTGAGCAAAGCCTATGCATTAATGCAATTATAGTTTGCTACAGAGTGATCTTGATATATCATTAGAGCTTGAACAATCTAGGAAAATGGGTGCTTTATAACCTAATTCATAGACCACCACTTTTCTCCCAAGGTCATTCAAAAATTTCATAGGAATCCTAATTGGATTGACTATCAACCTCACAAGGTGAGTCAATTCACAATTAGGAGGACCTAGGAAGGGGTTCTTTTTAGCTTTGAGGGGTTCGCCACCAAGCAAAAGCTTGGAAAATACACTTTAACATTCAACTCACAAAACCTAGTACTGCAAGATAAATAGTGAGTGTAAATGATGAAATTAAGCTACACCAAGTTAGGATATGTGTACTTGGGAAGTTTGGAGATGTTGCGAGGATTCTCAAAATGCAAAGAAGTTGCCAAAATATGCCTTGGAGGACTACAATACCTAAGATGGTGTATTACTCTTGCTACTATTTTTTGAGGCAAACACAAAATCTTCGTATGTCAAAACAAAATCTTGAAGAATCTCTGAAAAAATATCCTATGGAGCACTAAGACACCCAAGGTGGTGTATTAGTCTCGTTCTGAATTTATAAAGACTTTGAATGTGGTCCCAAGCAACATGGCCTTCAGTTGCTTCTCCCTAGATTTGAGGTCATAAAACTTCCAGATCTGACCTGTAGGTGAGTTTTTGTGAAGATGACAACTTTGGAAATGCAACTTTTGAAACTTTTCAATCTTGCACTCCAAATAATCTTCAAGTCTTCAACCTAGATCTGCAACACACAAGAGAGGGGAAACTTATTGATTTTTAGTGAATGGGGGGTTTTCCTTGGTCAAATCCCTTGTAAGTAATTAAATCCAATGATGAAATGAAGCATGAAACATGTAATATGTAAATGATATCACCTTGTATGATGTCTTGTGAATCAACAATATACCATGTAGTAGCCATGAAGAATGTAGATATTAGATCCTTGGATTTGATTTGAACAATGGTTGTAAATAGATCTTCAATGCTACATCCACAATCTTTTCTCAACAACATGAATGGATGCACTAAACCCTTGACATAATGCTTGAATCTTGATGATGGCTCCAAATACTTGATGAAGTGCTCTTGAATGAACTTATGGACTCAATTTTCCTAGAATAGATGCTCTCACAACTTGCTTAGATAAAAATGAGTGGGGGAACCCTATATTTATACTTATTCATGCTTAGTATCCCAAACTACACAACAACAAGCCAACATATGAATTCATTAAATAAAGGAGGCTAAATCTCATCCAATTTTGAAATTGGACCCCAAAAATAAGCCTAGGAGGACTAACATGCCTTAGGTGGTGTCTTAGTCCTAAGGCTCAAATCTTAGGGAACAAACTCCAAAAAGGGACCTAATTGAGAGGTTTCAAAATCAAGGTCCCATTACCCATGGAAGACAAAGATGCCCAAGGTAGCATATTAGTGTTAGTCCACAAATCATGGACACACAAACATAAACATCAAATGATCATTTATCTTTTGAGGTTTGTCGAGATTTTCCATAAAATATATAATTTATTAGGCTTGTGGATGCAAAATAGGACCTAATTAAGCCATAAAGAAGCATAAATAAAGAAACACGAGCCCAAACAAGTGTGAAAATGAAAGGGTATGCATTTTACTACATGATATTTATCCCCCACTTTAGTGAGAGGATGAACTTGCTTCAAACTCACACTAAAGTAGCCAACCATGCAATCAAAAGGGGTTCAAATTTATAAATGTTAGTAAGATAGGATAACAATAATCAAGAGGGATGGTCAAGCTCCCAAGATCAAGATTCTATGACAAACCAACATAGGCACAAAGGAAAACACATGCGGATGATATATGAAACCATAATCAAATAAAAAACATACACCATCAAAGACAAGAAAAACAAAAAGGAAAATGAAAAATGCAATAGGTCAAGCTTTGACTAGCCATCCAACGTGACTGGATCTAGCCTTGAAGATTTTTACAAGTGGAACACATTTTCCACTATGCAAACAAAAGTGCATGCTCACAAGGGCTAGTGGGAGCTAATTATCCACTAGGTGAGCCCTAAGAAGTCCATACCAATGTCATACCCCCATGACTAAGATAAGTACAAAAGAAAATGCATTCTCACAAGGGATAATGAAGCTAGTTGTTCACTAAGTGAGCCCTAGGGGACCATATCAAAGCCATACCTCCATGAATTTAATAAGCTACAAACAAAATGCAATACAACAAGAAAGAGAGATGTTCAAAGGCATTTTGCGTAGTTCATGCAAGGTTTCATCTTAGGGCACATTATGCTTAATGTTTCCAAGAGAGGACAAGTCAAAGAAATATCACACTCTCAGAGGAAATCAAACCCAATGACACCACCAAGAAAAGGACACATCAAAGGAATCAATAAAATCGCACAATGGAACATGAGTGTTGATGTATGCCCCCAATTTAAAGAGGTTGCTAACACCATTGCTATGAGCAATTTCTTTAAAGTAGAAGAATACATGAGAGCTTATTTAGAAATCCCTATACCAAGTCATATGTTTCTGATAAGTTACATTATGAAAAGGAAAAGGGTTGCCCCCAAAATTTCACATGTGATCCAACTTAAAGCATGCCACCCACATCCCAAGCTTGCTCTTATGTGTACATGAAAGGTGGTCAACTAGCCAAAAGAGACAACAAAAAGTGACATACAAGGACAAGGCTATCTAACCCCTTGCCCCCACTTAGTGCAGGACAAGGGTGAGCTAAAATGAAAAGAGGAACTATGTACTTCAACCCAAGAGAGAGCACCATAGTCTTGAAGATGTTGGATTTTGCTACTCAAAGCCTTACATTCATGAGTAGAATGACCATGAACTCTATGATATGCATAAAATGATGTCTTGTAATAAAATTTCTTTCATGTTCTTGGACGGAGATATATCATATGATCTTGGAGGAGTCTAATCAGGATACCCTCTTTGTCAAAAGTTGAGGATGTTTCTTTATTTGCGCAAGACGTCAGAAACACACTAAAGGCTTTAGATGAAAGTGGAGATAAAGGTGGTAAACCTAGATCTCTCTTGAAAAGGTATGGTATGCTAGTTTGCTTCATGTGTTCATTGTATCCATGTGAAGGAGGGAGATTGTATCTGATACCATAACAATATTCAAAGTTAGATGAAGGGGGTTTATGGTTCTGAGAAGGATTGGATTCTTCACGAGAAAACAAGTCCTTTTTAAGGTTATGTGTCATACCTTCATGAGGGATATGAGTTATATAGCCCTAATCACCACCATAGGGTAATGTTGTAGAACTAAGTTGAGTGAATGAAACACAAAGTTTATTTGGTTTAGGCCATGAGATTTTACACTCTCCTATAAAGGGAGGTCTAAAACCTTAATCATGATTAGAACTTGTATCTAAAAATGACTCATTGGTATATGACTCTTTGGACCTTGAGGGTGAGATTTTGGATTCTTTATTGAAAGGAGGTGTAAAATATAATGACCCCCAATTGTCACTAAAGATATTGGGATTAATATCAACTTGTATTGGCTCAAATTTTTATTTTGTACTAGAAGTTTTTGGGGATTTGTAAGTGTTATGATCATATGATTTATAGCTTCATTCATCTACATCAACCATGTATATCTTGTTGTTGTATTCAAATTTAATTACACGGTGAAGAGTAGAGGGGACTCCTTTCATAGCATGAATCCATGGTTACCCTAGGAGAAGATTGTATGAAAGGGGTCCTTGCAAGATATAGATAGGGGTAGGCAACACTATAGGTTCGACCTCAATAGGCAATGTGATCATCCCTGATGGTTTTCTATTAACATTGTCAAAGACATGAATATGGACATTATTAAGTTGAATGAGCCTTTTTTCCATACCAATTTTATCTAGGAGGTCACTGCTACAAACATTGATTTTAGCTCCATTGTCTAGGAGAGTACGCCTAACTGCAGTTTCATTAATGGTCACCTTTATCATCAAGGCTTCAATCTTGTTTTAGTTCTCAAGTGAGAGAAATTCATGTTTAAGGAATGGAATTTCTAATTGTGTGACTTGTGTGGGATGAAAGGAGGATGTTACATTATTAGAAGCTTGGATATCCTCCTACTTTATTTGTAACATTTCTTGAAATAGGCACTTGTATGTGGTATGTGCAGGATCATGATTGTCCAAAAAGTGGCAATATGTAAGTGATATGATGGCCCATGTGGCTGATGACTTTATTTTTACCCAAAATTGATGAAACAAAAAGGGTTTTAAAAGGATATTCTTGGCTTTCCACCAATATAAATTATGCTTTACTTTTAATTTAATAAATTATTATTATTTATTTTCTATTTGAATTATGACTACAGTCCTGATTGATAGGTTGATTGAAAAAAATCTATAGCTTTTAAATGGTATTATATTTTTTGAATCCAAAAAATGCATCACATTCTATGCTTCACATACTATAGGATTAAAAAAATAAAATTAATTTCATAAAGTTTTGACCAAGTTAAGGTGGTCAGACTTACGATTTTTTATATTTTTAAAAAGTTGTAATAAAAAAATCATAATTAATTATTTACTTTAAAAAAATTCAAAAAAATATGCATCACATCGGGACATGAGTCCTCTACTTTTATCTAAAATCTTATAAAAAAATATTATCATTTTAATGTGGTTAGGGTGGTCAGACAGATGTGTACTTCTTATTTTTTCCCTAAAATTTAAGTACTACTGCATTAAAATTTCAAATTTTCAACAAACAAATTTAAAAATTAAAAAATAAACTTAGTAGTTAAGAAACTATATTCAATTTGCTACAGATTATATATTTACATATTTTTGAAATAATATAGATAAATTATTCAAATTTTTATGTCAAGTTGCCTAACTCTGATTTTTTGAATTTTCATCGCCACTTAAGGGCCTATTTTTTCCATGATGATCCTGCACATACCCATGTAAGAGATAGTTGAATAAGCTGCCATATGGATATATTAGCATGGTTCTTCTTAATATCTTCAACTATATTATGAAAAGTTGAATGAGGAGTATTAGGAAAAATATGTTTAGAATATGGTGACATTGTAGGAGCCATTTGTGGTCCCCTACATGTTTGAGCAATTGTGTTATATCTTGGTTGCTACAAAACATTGTTAGATTGTATTGTAGATTTCAAGAAATACCTTATTTTCTTATGTGATTGGTTAATGGGAGATGACTTAGGAAGCTCATTAATTAAAGGAGATCTAATTTGTGTTGTTAGAACCTCAAAAATCTTGTCTTTATTTGCATGATCTCTTAGTGAAGAGGAGTTGAATATCACTTCATCATCTTCATCTAAGGAAGCCCCGTTACATGTGTCAATGTTTAGATTTTATTGCACCATGATATCCTCCCTAAGAGGAGAGTTTTTAGGAGAACCAAAAACTAAATGTTCTTGACATTCGAGGATTGGTTCTTCTAAAATGAATCCATCACATGTAAGGGAGTTATGAATGGTTGAATTTTCTTTCTCAATAAGGGTTTTCCTAAGATTCAAGTGACATTCACTGATCAAAGTATCTTCTTGACAACTATGATTTTCATGATCATTTATGGTTTCATTCTTGTGTTCCCTAATATCTTCCAAAATAGGATAAGTAGGGGAAGGATCATAAAGAGGGTTGCTATAAACCTTAAATATTTGATCATCTATCACCAATCTATCATCCTCATCATTTACAATCTCATTCTCAAAGGGGAAATGGAGATTAGGAACAGTAATGTTAAGATATGTGTTTATGATCTCATTCTCTTGTGGTATAATATCTTCCCAAAGGGGATGAGGAGAAGGACAAGCAAGATATTCATGATTCTCAATGATTGTATCTTCTTTAACCAAGATACCTTTATCACTAAAAGGAGAGGTATCCAGAGAAGAAAAATTATGATCATCATGATTGTTTATGTTTGTATTCTCTTCTATCCAATCATCCTCACAAATAGGAGAGACAAGAGGGGAGTGTAGGTTTAAATAAAACATCACCATTTTCATGATATTTTGCTAAATACTCTCATGACTAGGGAATGCATTGAATGAGTGACTAACATGCTTATTGACCAACTTTTTGTTTGCAAATTTGGAAAGGATAGATACTAAAATATTTAAACAATAATCTATGCAAACTCAAAATGCAATGTCAAGGCCCAAAATGGAATGTATAAATGCAATTTTGAGATTTCAAACAAGGTAATTTGATGATTATATTATGCAATGATCTAAAGGATGCAATGTTGTAAATGAAAATTTGGAATTGATAAATGTATGAAATGAAGTACTTTAATATACATTTAGTAAAATGTATGAAACTAAAAGTCAACCCTCTAAAACAGGTAACCAATCCCAACAAATAGAATCATATAAATGCTAATTCAAATCCTAAAAAACTGTAATCTAAAATTCCATAGGGATGGTGTCTTAGTCCTCCTGATGAAATTTGAAGGTTTCAGAAGTTGAAATAGATAGAAAATCACTCAAATAGGGTACTCTAATACAAAATCGGAGAGGGACTAAGATGCCACCAAGGGAATTTTAGTCTTAGTGAGGATTTTTTTGTAGAAAAGTAGAAAATTATAGGTTGATAACTGTGTTCTTGGATTGCTTACCTAGGGACCTAATTTTTGGAAACAAAAAAATGTTCCAATGAATTCAAGGAAAAATGACTACAATGAAGCAATTAGATGAAAAGTTGAATACAATTTTTTTTTTAAATTTTGAATGCAATAAGAATGTTCCTAAATACAATTAGAATTATTGAAAATGCACTTTTTAGTTTTCCAATGATATTAGATGATGCAAGAAAGAAAAAATGCAACCTATATGCACTTTCACTAATGCAAATGTAAGAAACACTATATGCACTTTCATTAATGCAAGATGCAATTCAAGAATGAATGCAACGTATATCTAGGACTTTTATGGACTCCAAATCAGAAAATGAATGTTAGAAAAAGTCAGGTTCACCAAAATGAACAATAGGAAAATGGGTGCTTTATAAGCTAGGTCATAGAACACCACTTTTTTCCCAAGGTCATTCAACAATGTCCTAAGAATCCTAATTGGATTGACTATCAACCTCACAAGGTGAGTCAATTCACAATTAAGAAGACCTAGGAAGGGGTTCTTTTCAACTTTTATGGGTTCACCACCAAGAAAAGGCTTAGAAAAGACACTTTAACATTCAACTCACAAAACCTAGTAATGCAAGTCAAATAATGAGTGTAAATGATGAAAATAATCTAGACCAAGTTAGGGTATGTGTACCTGGGAAGTTTGGAGATGTTGTGAGGATTTTGGGAATGCAAAGAAGTTGCCAAAATATTCCTTGGAGGACTAAGATGCCCAAGATGGAGTATTAGTCATGTTGCTTTTTTTTTAGGCAAATACGAAATCTCATATGTTAGGACAAAATCTTGAAGAATCTTTGAAAATTAACCTATGGAGAACTAAGATGACCAAGGTGGATTATTAGTCTCATTCTGAGTTCCTAAAGACTCTAAATGTGGTTTTGAGCTCCAAGTTTTGCACTTGCTTCTCCCTAGATCCGAGGTCCTAAAACTTCCAGATCTAGCCTTTAGGTGATATTATGTGAAGATGACAACTTTGGCAATGCAAATTTTGCAACTTTTCAATCTTGCACTCCAAATGATCTTCAAGTATTCAACCTAGATCTACCAATATAAACACACAAGAGAGGAAAAATTTGTTGATTGTTAGTGAATGGGGGTTTTGACCAGGAATTACACCAAATGATGAAATGAATACAATGAAGCATGAAACATGTAATATCTAAATGATATCACCTTGTATGATGTCTTTTGAAGAAAATTTCTAATCTACAATGTAGTAGCCATGAAGAATATAGATCTTGGATCCTTGGATTTGATGTGAACAATGGTTGTAAATAGATCTTCAATGCTACATCCACAATCTTGGCTCAACAACATGAATGGATGCACTAAACCCTTGACATAATGCTTGAATCTTGATGATGGCTCCAAATACTTGATGAAATGATCTTAAATGTAGTTGTGGACTCAATTTTGCTAGAATAGATGCTCTCACAACTTTCGTAAATGAAAATGAGTGGGGGAACCTTGTGTTTATACTTATTCATGCTTAATATTGCAAAATTATACCATAAGAAGCCAACATATGAATTCATTGAATAAATGAGGCTAAATCCTGCCCGAATTTGAAATTGGATCCCAAAAATAAGCCTAGGAGGACTAAGATTCCCTAGGTGACATCTTAGTCCCAAGGCTCAAATATCAAGGCACAAACTCCAAAAAAGGACCTAATTGAGAGGTTTGAAAAATAGGTTCCCAAGACCCATGGAGGACAAAGGCACCCAAGGTGGCATATTATTCCCAATCCATAAATACAAGACACACTAATAGAAACATTAAATGATCATTTATCTTTTGAGGTTTTTTGGGATTTTCCATAAAAATATATAGTTTATTAGGCTTGTGGATGTAAAATAGGACCTAATTAAGCCATAAAGAAGCATAAATAAAGCAAGGTGGTCCCAAACAAGTGTGAAAATGAAAGGGTAAGCATTTTACTACATTGGAGAGCTCATGAGATAGACAATACATTTCAACCATCAATTTTAGATTGGAATGTATTAGCAATCTCAATTAATGGAATCTGTTTGAAACCATATATAGAATTTCCATTTCTTTCTAATACATAGTTTTCTTTCTCTATTATTTTTTTAAAATTATTTATTCTCATCTGTCATTGTATATGTATGTGTGTGTGTGTGTTGTGTGTTTCCTATATAGTTATTCTCTTGCTTATACCCAGATCATTGTCAAACAATGAGAAAACCAATAGAATACAATTTTGAGCTAAAAAAATTTAATCCAAATACCACTAAAATTTAAATGCTTACAAAATATGTGTTATGATTTGTTTTATATCTTTTACTAAGGTCAATCATTTCAAGTATGAAATTTATGTAGAAAATTTATAGTTTTCCATGATATTTCTTAGATATATTTGTAAAAATAAGAAATATAATAGACCACTTTGAGGAGGTGACTTTCAATAATGAGATAGTAATGTATGAATTCAATATTGTATGATATCATGATATGGGAGAGAGTTATATTTCTTATTTATAGGTTAAAATATATAGGGATCTACCCCTACACCCTAATTAAGAGGTTTTAATGTATTAACTAATATTTATGCTAACATTAAGCATGGAACAAGTGTTTATCATAAGAATATATAATATATGTTTAAGAATATATCATATTAGGATTATAACACTCCCTTCCCCTTAAAAAATTAATTTCCCTCAATTTTGGAGTGAAAAAGACACTCAAAGTTGGGGGGGGTGGGTGAATCAGTGTCATTAACTATTTTGACAAATTTTGCTAAAACTGAAATAAAACATATTTATGCTCTCATTTATCAATGATAAACTCATTCATGTATTGAATGCAATCACATATAGCTGAAATGAGAAGTATGATAGTGAAACATAGCATATTAAAGCATTCACACAAATAATTGGATGAACCACACATAAGCAAAATGACACAAGATATTCCGAGTGGAAAACCCTCTTGGGGTAGAAAAACCACTCCTAAATTGTTGCCTTTCTAGGCTTATATTTTGAAAACCACTTTTTACAATGCCTTATAGGCTAATTTTTGAGCAACAACTCAAGGAGCACCAACCCCTCATTTTGAAACACCAATTTCAAGGAGCACCATCCCCTTTTCCATTTTCAGTATGACATACAATGAAACAAAGGATCTCTCTGTTTCTCTATTTTCTCTCAAGTGCCTCTTGATAGACAATATCTAAAATCCTCAAAGTTCAAGAATGAACCTTCAGAATCTTAACCATTGTCAAGCCTTAAGAAAACTTTATATTGAACTCATATTTCAAATTTATAATCTCAAAACTCAACATTTCTTCAATACAATAGCTATGATTTTTCACTATACTTCACAGTCATTTCTCATAGTTCTAAAATAGTTAACACTTTCTCTTTGTTCTTCATAAATCTAAAAAACTAGTCTCACTCTTTTTTTTTCTTCTTACATATATTTCTTCATTACATCTCAAGAAATTATAGCATAGTAACTTATTTTCTCATTTTTCAAAACAATGGAGGTAAATTGTAAAGTGCCCACTTTTTGTCGAACCATGTTGCCAAGAATTTCAGTGATTCTGTGAAATCCTCATCATGGAGGTTTGTTTCTAAAAGAATGGTCAAGGAAAGTACATTTTTAGAAAGAAGATTGAACCCTTTCCACACAAGGAGCCTGCACAGGCAAGTACTAGTGGAAAAAAAAACTAAAAAAATATATACCATGCACAAATATGCCCTTGAATACTGTTTTAACAAAAAATGTAACTGATTTTTTATTTATTTTGCACCCAAGAACAACAACCACTGATTCCAAAAGAAAGCCTAAAGTATCATGATTACCCACCAATGAAAACACCATCCCTTAAAGCAGGAGCATAAATGATGTGATAAAATATATGGATATGCATTTCAGATTATTAGTAACCAACATGCATTATTTCTAACCACGAAGAAATAAACCCATTTTATCATTTTTCAGAAAGAAGCAAACACTTGTCTTTAATTTTTATGCCAATAGAAGTAAGGATTCCTCAAAAATCAGATGATAAAGTGAATACCTGAGGAAAATGATAGAGAATCTGTAATGGAGATATTTACCAAATTGGTAGAGTAGCAAAGCAACAAATACTTCTTCCAAGTTCAATCCTTCACCCAGAGACAAAATACTAACAAAGATATCAACCATGGAGATGATCTTGTAGAGAGTCCCATTCATTGTCAAAGAATTGCCGTAAGCCAACAAAAACTAAGTAACAACTGTGAGAAGATATATATGCTGGTGGCTAAGTTAGGGTTCCAAACCCTTGAGCTTGTGAAACATAACACTATTTCCCTAAACTTTCCATTGCAATGGAACCAATGACCTTTCAAGTCATGATATTATTTCAAGTCCACAACATCAAATAATTTTACTAAATCAACTTCATCCATGCAATAAAACAACACCATAATTTAAAATATTACCATGATTTCCTTGTCTTATAAACATGTTGAATACCTTAGACATCTAGGCATTATTGCAAGAGTCCATGTCAGTCACTTTCCAAGTGACTTGAAAAATAAATTTCACAAAATTGTTGTCAGCCTTAAGACCTAGTGAATTATCAAACATAAGATTAGATTCTATGCAAATGTAAGGTTCAATTTATTGACCTTTATTCAAAGCCATTTTCCATGACATAAAGCCCGATATATCCAATGCCTTTGGAAATATAATAAATTCCAAATGCAAAAGAACCCTTTAGGTTGTTCTATATAAAATTCTTCATCCAAATAATCATTCAGAAAGGCAGTTTTGACATCCATTTGATATATAGTAAATTTCTTGAAAACAGAATAAGCCAAGAATATTCTAATAGATTCAAGTCTAGCTTTAGGTGCAAAGGTTTCACTAGAGTCAATAACTTCTTGCTTAGCATATCCTTTGTAGACATATCTATCCTTGTTGCGAACAACATGGCTATTTTCATCATGTTTGTTTCTAAATATTCATTTTCCTCCTATGAGATTTTTGTCATCTGGTCTTGGGACTAACTCCCAAGTATGATTTTTATCAATTTGATCTATTTCTTCCTACATTGCATTAAGGAAACATTCATCAGTTAGAGCATCATCAATTTTTTTTGGCTCAAACTATGTAATTAAACAGAAAGCAATAAGCTCAGCTATGTGAGATTTTTCATCAGAGTTAACAGTTCTTATCCTTATTTGAACTCCTACAAATTTATCTTCGATAATTATATTTTTAGGATGGTTTCTAGCAAGATATTTTTAAGGGGTTTTTGTTACACATTTTTCAGGACTTGTTTAAGCATTCTTAGAATTTGCTTCAGCTTGGAAACAAGACTTTTTGATTCTACTTCAGGCTTTGTTGTTTCAAAGCCTTTTGAATTTGTTTCAAGCTCAAATTCTTCTTCCTCATCATCTTGCATAGGTTCAACATCTAAAAGTAGATTTTTATCAAATTTGACATTGACAAATTCAATAATCTTATTCAGCCTATTGTTAAAGCATTTATAGGCTTTGTTATGAGTAGAGTATCCTAAAAAGATACCTTCGTCAAACTTAGATTGAAAGCTTCCTAAGTTATCATCATCTCTCTTGATAAAAAATTTATAGCCAAATATTATGAAATATTTAATTGAGGCATATTTACCATACCATAGTTCATATGGAGTGAAATTGGATTTCACTCTGATTTGTACTCTATTCAAGATATAGACAGTTGTATGAACAAATTCTTTCCAGTACATGTTTAGTAGTTTTGCTTCATCTAGCATAGTTCTTTCCATCTTTTTTACATTTTTGTTCTTTCTCTCAACAACCCCATTCTATTGAGGTGTTTTGGCAGCAACATATTATCTTTTTATGCCATTTCTTTCACAGTAGTCAATGAATTCTTGTGAGGTGAATTAACCACCTTTTTCAAATCTTAGAAATTTCAATTTTAAATATGAATCCCTTTGAACCATTTTTCTAAAGAATTTAAAGCATTCAAAATCTTTAGATTTATGCTTGAGAAAAGTAACACATACCATACGAGAGTAATCATCAACAAATAACATGAAATATTTCTCACCATTGATAGATCTAGTCCTTGTAGGACCAAAAAAATCTATATGAACAAGTTATAGAGGCCTAATAGAAGAATGTTATTTAGATTTAAAGCTTATTTTTGTTTTTTTGCCTTTGAGACATTCTTTACAAATTGCATTTTCAGGTTTCTTAAAATAGGCAGACCTCTTACATTTTGATATTTGTTGGTCCTAACCATATTTTCAAAGTTAATGTGACCTAGTCTCTTGTGCCACAACCAAATTTCTTCAACTTGACTCATTAAGCACATACCTTGATTACTTTCATTCCAAGATGTGTCAAAAAGATTGTAGACATTTCCCTTAGTCCTTCTTCCAGCAGCAATAGCTTTTCCAAGCTTTTTTTTAATCTCACATCCCTATGAAGTGAACAAAACATGATATCCACTATCACAAATTTGAATGACACTTACAATATTGTGCTTTAAACCTTATACATAATGCACATTGTAGATAGGAGTGTCCTCATTCAAAATAAGTGAACCTCTACCTTTGATTTGTATACTTGAATTATCTCCAAACTTCACATATCCACCTACATAATCTTCAAGATTAGTGAATTTTTCTTTGTCACCAGTCATGTGGTTTGAACAACCAATGTCCAGGACCCATAAGTCCTTTTTCTTGGAATGGAAATTTTTTTGAACTAAAATAGTTTTTTCTATGTTGTTGATAGTTTTAGGTTTCCAAACCTTTTTGGTTTTCTGTTGTTTATTTTGCAGATCAGCTTCGCATTGCTTAGCAGAATGACCCATGGAATTGCATGTGAAGCATCTAATCCATCTAGAAAAGAAAATATTTTTCCTATAGCCAAATTTTGGTGTTCTAGGATTCATAAACCTGCAAGATCTCACTTTGTGGCCAAATATTTTGTAGAAAAAATAGTACCCATAAAGAAAGGGTTGAAATTAAATGATGTTTTGTTATTCCTAAAAGGATGAGCATGATTCTTATTAGAATCGGGATGATTAGATTCAAAACATTTGTTTGAAGCAACATCATTATTCTTGGCACTATCATTTGAACATTCACCCTTCATGAACCCAATGCATGTTTTGTCCTTGTTCATTTTTTTCTTACTAAGCATGTCATTTAGTTTTAGATTACTCTCATACTTCTCAATGGTCTTCCTAAGATCAACAATTTCATGTTCAAGTTTTTGAATTTCTTGATCTTTATGATTTATGCCAATACAAAGACAATCTTCAAATCTCTTGGCTTCTTCAAGTTCAGTTTTCAATGAGACAATTTCAAGATTTGTGAGTTGCTCTTGAGCAAGAGCTTGAGAAGAGTTTTGTTCTTGAGCAAGTATTTGTTTTTTGAGTTTTCTTAGTTCTTTTAATGCACATTTCAATTCACCTTCAAGATCCACTTTGCCAACTTTAGCATCATTGTTGTTAGTATCTTCTTGCTGAATGATTTCAGCCATGAATAGGTTTTCATCTTCTTCATCTAAAGAATCTTCAAATTCTATTTCTATTTCATTTTTATTGAATAGACTCTTCTTATTTTTGAAGTTGAATTTTTGTTTAGGTCTACAAATCTTTTTCTTAGGAAGTTTTTCAGATTTCTAATTGTCACTATTCAGATCACCATAGGGGCACTTTGTAGCAAACTGGTCTATTTTTCCACAATTAAAACATTTGAAGGGAAGTTTTCCCCTATATTTTCCAGACCCCTTTTTGAGCTTTCTAACAAAGTGGGATTCTTTTGAATCAAAAAATTCTGATTTAATAGCCTCATCTTTTTCTTTCCTTTCAATATTGAAGGAAGTTTCTTTTGCAAAGGAATTGGTTTTACTGATTCTCATTTCATAGGTAGTCCGAGTGCCTTGTAGGCTATCTAGGGTAAGCTGGTCAAAGTGTTTCTTCTCTTCTAGAGTAGCGACCTTAGCTTCAAATTTAGTCAGTAATGTTCTAATGACCTTAGTTACAACATCAAATTATTTTACTTCTTCTCCCAGACCTTTCATAGCATTGATAGTTTCAACTACTTTTTCATCGTCCCTCATTTTTATTTCTTCAAACTGATGTTTTAGAGTGAGGACTTTTGACTATTTAAATTTTTCATTTCCTTGATATATAGTTTCAATTTTAATCTAGATGTCCCTAGCAGAGCTGTAGTGCATGACTTTGATAAAGACATCTTTAGTTAATGTACACAAGAGAGCATGTTTTTCTCTACCATTAGTTTCATATTTTTTCTTCTCATCAGAAGTTGTGGGCAATGTAGTTGGTATAGTGTACCTAGTTAACACTATTCTCCACACATCGAGATCAATAGAAGTGAGATAAGTCTCCATTCTTACTTTCCAAAATACATAATCAGTTTCATCAAATAATGGAGCTCTAGTCATAGATGTGCCTTCATGAGCTTAAGACATTTTGAACAAAATCTAAGTCCAGAATCAATCCTAGGTTGGATAGACCTATCAGAGGACCCTACACTCTGATACAAATTGTTGGAGTGAAAAAGAAACTGAGAGGGGGGGAGCGAATCAATGTCATTAACTGTTTTTACAAATTTTGCTAAAATTGAAATAAAATAGATTTATGCTCTCCTTTATCAATGATAAACTCATTCATGTATTGAATGAAATCGCATATAAATGAAATGAGAAGTATGATAGTGAAACATAGCATATTAAAGAATTCAAACAAAAAATCAAATGAACCATAGATAAGAAAAATGACACAATATATGCCGAGTGGAAAACCCTCTTGGGGTAGAAAAACCACTCCTAAATTGTTGCCTTTCTAGGCTTATATTTGAAAAACCACTTTTGACAATGCCTTATAGTTTGATTTCTGAGCACCAACTCAAGGAGCATCAACCCCTCATTTTGAAACACCAATTTCAAGGAGCACCAACCCCTTTTTTTTTTTTTCAGTATGACATGCAATGATACAGAGGATCTCTTTGTTTCTCTCAAGTGCCTCTTGATAGAAAATATCTAAAATCCTCAAAGTTCAAGAATGAACCTTCAGAATTCCAGCCATTCTCAAGCCTTAAGACAACTTGATATTGATCTCCCATATCAGTTTTTTAATCTCAAAAATCAACATTTCTTCAACACAATAGCTGTGATTTTTCACTAGACTTCACAATCATTTCTCACAGTTCTAAAATAGTTAACACTTTCTCTTTGTTTTTCAAAAATTTAAAAAACTAGTCTCACTCTTTTTTTTTCTTCTTACATATATTTCTTCATTACATCACAAGAAATTATAGCACAGTAGCTTATTTTCTCATTTCTAAAAACAACAGAGGTAAATTTCAAAGTACCTACTTTCTGTCGAACCATGTTGCCAGGAATTTTAGTGATTCTGAGAAATGCTCATCATGGAGGTTTATTTCTAATAGAATGGTCAAGGAAAGTGCATTTTTAGAAAGAAGACTGAACCTTCTCCACACAAGGATCCTGCACAGGCAATTTCTGATGGAATAAAAAATTAAACAATATATACCACGCACAAAAATGCCCTCGAATATTGCTGCAATAGAGAATGTAACCAAAAAAATAAATTATTTTGCACCCAAGAACAACAACCACTAATTACAAAAGAAAGCCTGAAGTATCATGATTACCCATCAATGAAAACACCATCCCTTAAAGCAGGAGAAAAAATGATGTGATAAAATATATGGGTATGCATTTCAGATTATTAGTAACTGACATGCATTATTTCTGACCACAAAGAAATAAACCCATTTTATCATTTTTCAGAAAGAAGCAAACACTTGTCTTCAATTTTTTTGCCAATAGAAGTAAGGTTTCCTCAAAAATCAGATGATAAGGTGAATACCTAAAGAAAACGATAAAGAATATGTCATGGAGATATTTACTAGACCGACAAAGTAGCAAAGCAGTAAAGACTTATTCCAGGTTCAAGCCTTCACCCAGAGACAAAAGACTGACAAAGATATCGACCATGGAGAGGATCCTGCAGAGAGTCCCATTCATTTTCAAAGAATTATAGTAAGCCAACAAAAATTGAGTAACTACTGCGAGAAGATCGCTATGGTGGTGGCCAAGTTAGGGTTCCAAACCTTCAAGCTTGTGAAACATAAAACGATTGCCCTAAACTTTCCTTTGCAATGAAGTCAATGAATTTTTAAGTCATGATATTATTTCAAGTCCGTGACATCAAATAATTTGACTAAATCAACTTCATCCATGCAATAAACTGACACCATAATTGAAAATATTACGATGATTTACTTGTCTTATCAACATGATGAATACCTTAGACATCTAGGCATTATTGCAAGAGTCGATGTTAGTCACTTTCCAAGTGACTTGACAAGTAAATTTCACAAACCCATTGTCAACCTTAAGGCCTAGTGAATTATCAAACATAATACCCGATTCTATGCAAATGTACGGTTCAATTTATTGACCTTTATTCAAAGCCATTTTCCATGACATAAAGCCCGATATATCCAATGCCTTTAGAAATATAATAAAGTCTAATACCCATGATAACCATATTAATACCACAAACATATGACTCCCTTTAAATTCATTTTCCCATGCAAATATCAATTGTACCATATACCCATGCCAATATCAAATTTTTAAGGAAACTCGATAGGGTTTTCTTAAAGCTGAAAACCAACTGCATTTGAAGAATCCAAAAACCAAGTTAACTGAAAGCATTACTTGTATGAGGTTGAATAGAAAAATGCAACTCTGATGTAGTTCAAAAACATTATCAAATCCATGATGTTAGAAATCTGAACATGCCAATACCACATTAACCTATAGATCATTGTAGCCCAGTAGCACAAAATGTCAAACTAGAATTATACCACCTAAACATGGAAACATTATCCTATAAACACGATTCCTTGTAATTTTCACATGGAGTCAGGAGATCAGTACCATCAATACCAACATCATAATGCTGAAGTAAGTATGCCAAGATAGAATAGAAACTGTGCAACTGAATAATCAACCACAAAGATGCCAATTTGAAACACAATATTGTCATCAAGGACAAATAGAAAAAGAGAAGCTCAACACTCAATACTTAGTAACTCTAAAATATTTCCTATGAATCATTCATCATTTCATGTTGCATCTTCAATTGAAAAATTTATCCACTTGATTAGGAATTTTGATGTGGCTCTATTTTCCAATCTAATTTTGGAAATTATGTGAAGTTTTTGTATATTTTTTATATAATATTAGTGAAAAATAGATGAGGGGGTCCACAAAAATAAGTATTCTTAAATAGTCTATCTATAACAAGCTAGATTACATCAATATTATTTATCTTTGGCATTCCCGTAATGAATTCCACTAATAGTTTTTCCTAGTGTTGTATTGGAATGCCTAACATCTGTAATCTGAGGCCTAGAGTCTTTATTATTTCCTTTTCACTTTGCTGACATATCAAATATTCTACCACAAATGTTAGTATATTAATTTTAATATACTCCCAAAATAAATTATTCTTTGTAGGATGATAGGTATGAAAAAATATTCTATAGTATCTTCTTAGACCCAAAATTCCTCTCTTCTTATGGTCCATCTTAACCTTTTAGTGATACCAAATTTCTTGAGTATTCCACTTGCTTTACCCTAAAGACACATTCATATTTTTTTGCATAGATTTTATTTTCTTCCAATTCATTAACTATAGGAATATTAAACTTATCTTTATGAGTCATTTTTCTTAGCATCTTGTAATGTGAGAACATTCTCCTTGGATCATCCATTTTATTACGAATAAGCATAGGATTTTTGTTGGGATGAATAATGTGTCCTGGTATTAATTTTATGTTGTGATTATGGTCTCCAATTAGAAAGAATACCTTGGATATTGAAATACTTGGTGGTGTTGAAAAATCTCTTGAATTTTTTGTTGAGATCTTGATTTATTAATTCTTTGCTTCTATAAAATGTAAATCTTCCCCTATATCATAACAACCTTTTTGAGTTATTCCTTCATCCTATGGGAGCTAAAAAATTCATTTGGTTTTGATTTATTCCAAAAATCTCATGATTTTCTCTTATGTATCCTAAAGAAATGAATATGTATTGAAAATTGAAAGATATTCTTCCTAAATTTTTAAGCCATTACACACTAGAAACTACATCCACTCCCCTAATAGGTATACAAATTTTTTTTTGAATTTGGTTCACAATTTCCCTTTTAGAGTTTTATATGGTGGCATTTACCACCACAAGATAGTTATTTCACATTGGCTATCATGACATGAACATCAAAGATTGGATAAATGAGAGAGAATGGTATAATAATAGATCACTTTAGTTAACATAAAAAAAATTCAGAAGTTTAGCTTAAGTGCATGAGAATAAATTAAACTAATAATTAGTTAAGGATTAATTAATTATTAACTAATGCATGAATACTCTAACACCCATACTTAAGATGAAATTAGCGAGTAGTGAAAAAATCTAAAAAACCAATACATAGAAAGCAAAGAATGCATGATGGGTCCCAAGAAAAGGCTTGATGAGGTACCCATATACAAATAATATGATCTCTCACAATTAGAGGAAAAATGAGAGAAAATAAGGGAAAAAATCATCTTGAAAAGAGATAAAGATGAAGGTCTGAAAATCTTCGAAAATGATATTAAAAAAAGAATAGGAATATGATGAATTTCGCAAAAGAATGAAGAGGTTATAGAAAATTGTCTAATGATGACTAATATAGTACTAAAATTTGATGGAAAATAATTTTCATGAATGCCCCCAATGACCCTACTTGAATTTGATGGAAAATAAAGGAAAACATCCAAATGTCATAAGTACTAATAATTTGAAGAACATTGATGAAGTGAAAATAGGTCACCTCAAAAAATTGGAATCCAATATATCCATATGGTAAATTCTCCATATCATCAAAATGCATAGGTAGCTAGTCATTACATCTTCCTAGTATATAGGAACAAGAACTAGATACATAGATCACTCCAAAACCACAACCAAGAAAGCATTATCACCAATAGTAGAAACCCCCTATAATGCAAAAGGAGAGAGCCAAGAAAATCCCAGTAAAATTATGTGTCACCAAGAAGTACATGTTGGAGAAAAAATAAAATTTGAATATGCGCAAGAAAGTACCTACAAATAAAAAGAGTGTGCAAGAAAGGAACACACACATGAGGCAAGAATCATTGGGATATGATATTTTTGTGGAAGGAATACTCACTTGAAAAAGCTATGATGGAAAATAAAGCTCACTCACAACCCATCTGTTGGTGTTTTAAAATTCCCATTAAGGGTTCATAATTCTCTAAGAGGTTGCCAACCTCTATATTCAAGAATTCACGAAGTTAATGGCCAACTGATGAGATTTAGTCAAAGAAAGAGATCTCCTATACTTTTGGCTCTGTGAAACCAAGGAGGGTTTTCCTATATGTCTTCATAAAATTGATCCATGCCTCAAGAACACTTCTATACACAAATACATTCCTATCAATGCAAATAGACAACATCTACCTAGGTTTTGGCAAACCAAAGAATAAGAAAAACTATCTAGAGCTAGGAAAGAAGGTTTAATATAAGATATGTATCTCAAGAGAGATAGAATTTGATTTTTAAATGTTCAGACCTTGAACCTTCACACTTAGAGCCATCATCTTGTATCTCTAAAAAGGATCTTGAATGAACACAGTGCCTCATCCAACTAGGTGGGAGTCACATAAAATATAACCCCGATATCATGGAAATTATCATTATAATGCTTTACATTATGGGATTTTCCAGTATTTAAAACAATACTCCTTAGTAAATCCTAAGCGCATTATCACAGACCTACAACTCCTTTTCAAGATTTTTATTAACTCATTAAGTTAAAGCAGGAAAACGAATTACACATCCAAATATACCATTGATTATAAATCCATTCATAATCCATGATATGTACACAAGAGAGCAATTGTCTTAATTGTTTTGTAGATATATTGATATTAGTTATTATAAAAGCATAGCATGCTTATTTTATACAACACCTGACCTGGAATGATTTCCCAACTAGAACCTTCCAAATACCATAATAAAATTTTCATTGTACACAACCTAAGCCTCAAGATACAAAAAAAAATTGACCCTAACAATGAGCCATGAAATCTCCTTTATAGAATAAGAGAGAAACAAGCATCGGGCTCCATTGTTCATTTCAAAATGAATTTCATCCTAACCAAATGAAATTCAGATTCATTTCAAAAACTCCTCATCATCAGAAAAAACTAGAATATGCACAGAGGAATAAAAAATGGTTACACCCTTGTAATTAGCCAAAAGAGGACAAAAACACCGTGCCACCCACACACACGCCTGCATGTGGCCTGAACCACCAAAACACCACTAAAAGGAAAAAAGAACCACCCCAACAACACCAATCATTTCCCCACACCCCGAGTAACCACACAGCCTCGATACAGGCGACCGCTCTTGGTTCTCACTTCAGTAAGAAGCGGATCATTTCCCCACACCCCGAGTAACCATATAGCCCCGATACAGGCGACCGCTCTTGGTTCTCACTTCAGTAAGAAGCAAAACCATTTCCTTACCCCTCATTGTACCAGTACTATACCCAACAACATCAGATAGTGCCACTGCAAAAATTGGAGAAACTGTGAGGACCTCCTCATCCACTCGCATGAGCTCAGTCAAGGCCATGAGGTAATTGTGGCAATTTGAATCAGTTTTAGACCCTTCACCATCAGAGCTTAAAGAGAGCTCAATAGGTGACGTGGAACGTCTAGACCTCCTTTCCACCCTTTGAGTAACTGTTCCAGAAGTACTAGGAACAATTTGTTTCTCCTTCTGTTGCAAATTCGTTACACTCACCCTAGTGCTTTGTCATACCACTAACTTATCCATTGGGTTTGTGAGCTTCAAACTCAGCAAGAAAATCAATCACCTGCAGAAAAAAAAATTCAAAATGCAATGATACAAATGAGAAAATTAACGAGCATCTATCGAGCAAGCCGGTGCAAGGAACATAAATTGCTCAAATTGTAGTATGAGCAAGCAAGCGATTAGTGGCTGACATTGTGACCATAGAATAATTCTGAGCTCATAGAAAATAGCGTACAACCAATCATTGCATTATCAAGTGGATATCACTCGCACACAAGGAAACCAAAATGAGATCCACTAAAAAACTCATGCCATTAATGAGAATAACTTGCAAAGCGCAAATAATCCTCACATGGGTGAATTGTAATTTTTTTGAATTCAAACCATTGATGTGAAAAGACCTGGCATGTCGGACGACTTAGATTGAGTCAAAGATTGTTGAAGAATCAATGTCATCACTTGGGTAACCCAACAACCAATCAAACCCCTCACAGACAGAAACTTGTGATCGAGTAGTAGGCCCCATCCAACCACCTTGTACCGCAGAGCCAACCAACATGTCACCAACTCGCACACCTCCTTACATTTTCAAAAACGTTAATCCGCTCGTGCGAGACTTGTGAGGGACGGTCACCACTAATCCATGCCATTAAACATTAATCATTGAAATGACATCCACTTGTCATTGCTAGCACATCGGGACAGGCCCCATCCCACCGTACTTGACAGATGGTAGAATCTCACATACCTCACACCACTTTAGTGACGTCAGTAGGAAACCTTGCGAGGTTTGCCAAGAATGGTCCAGATCTGAACCCCGTGATCCGATGGCCCACCAAACTACATATGGAAAGGTTATTTATGACAATGGTGCCAACTAGGAGAACGGGAAAAGAAAACCCCCAGAGGCACAAAGTTTTAGGCCCATCATTGCATAGGGAAAAAACCACCCGACTTAGGCAGAATAATAATAATACCCAAATGGAAAGAAAAGACTGATAGGTCGGGTGAAGGGGCTAGTAACAAAATGAAAGACAAGGCTCAGTCAGATGGCATAAGAGACCCGTTAACCCCCCATAACAGTTCAAAACAAAAATATAACGTAAGGGTTTACCTAATAAAAATTGATTTTAACATGGGTAACAAAACCCAAAACCTTGAATATTTGACCTCATATTTACCAAAGATGAACAAACATGCCCAAAACTAGACAAAATTTTGACAATTTTTTTTGAAAATCCCATAAGTGGCTCCGACTAGGGATGTATGCCCCCCGTGGGCATAGCAAGAACCTAGATCTCTGGGGATTAGACCCAACATTGAAATCAAATAGGTACCCTGACAAATGCTCCACCATGCAACCATGGAAAGCTTGTTTACATCCAACTTGGTGGCCCCAGGCCCCCAAACAAGGGAAACAAGAATTTACCCCTATCAAAAACAAAATTCTCTAGCACCTGGAATAGACCAAGTTTGTAAACACTATGATGAATTGCCCACAAATTAGCTTGAACACTGACATGTCCCACTATAACACTGTGCTTTCCAATGCCACCAATAGCTCTATCAATCTTTAATATGCAATCTGACATCAACTGAAATACATAATCATTGTGAAATTTTACCTTGGTTTGCTCCTGGTCATGTTCCACTGGTACTGAGAAATAGAAGCATTCATAATCAATCCGATCTTTGAAATCACACAACTTGGCATCAAAAACATGACATCAAAATTAGTTTGCACATTGAATTGGAAACCCTCATAGAAAAATTTGTGTATGTTGTACAAACCATTGTTGCATAAAATAGAAGATGCATATTTTGGGGAATCCTCACCCTGATGATTACAATACAAGCCTAATTTCCAATAGTTGTGTTCAAATGTCCTAAAACACTTCCTAATATTATAGAAATGGGATTTATATGTCATATCTTGCTCTGGGAAATGTGTGAATACATTCATCTCAGGCCTCTCACAATGTACTTCCTCCTGCATCCCATCATCTAATTCCAAATGAAAAACCTCAAAGGTAGGTTCTAGCAAACCAACTTCAACAAGGGAAATAGATACAAAATTGTGTGCATTGGCATCCTTATGTTCAACACCACCTGCTGTATGTGTTAATTTATAAGTGAAAATTTCACCACAAGTTGATCACTTTTCACCAACAATATCAATGAAACTTTCATTATAAGCTGAAAAATTTTCCCCAACAATATCAATGACACTTTTATTCTTGGTCTCAAAAAATATCATCTCAAGGGGTGGCAACAAGTCCATCTCAGCTTCATACAAATAGTCAAGATCATAAATGACACCAATACAATCATCAATGTGTTTATTACCTTCAGTATTGTTCTTTAGATCACAGTATTGAACACACACTTCATTATCTTCAAATACCTCATCATTTATGCAACAAACATGTTGGATTGCTAACACATCTACTCTATTATCATCCCATGTGTCATCATCTTCCTCACTACTACAAGGATATGCACATGTATTGATTGTGAGCTAATCACAATGTTCATCCTCATCCATACAACATGGAACTTCATTTTTGGACATATTATTTTCATTTGTTTGCATTGTTGTATGCTTCTTTCAATATGATAGCTTTTGTCTCCATTTTGAGAATCCATATTTAGTACATAACAACACCTAGCTGATTCCACAATCTTTATCCAATCAAGTACTTGATCAAAGCTATGGGGCTTCAATTCCTCTGGCAAAGTACTCACCCTAGGTTCATAAATCTCACAAAAAAATTTAATGCACACGAAATCGTCAGGTTTGAAATATTTGGGAACTTCTATCAAAGCATCCAAAAATCTCAAAAACAACTGATATGGAGATTCTCCCTCTTGTCTCGTCATTTCATACAATTGTTGTACAAAATACTTTTGATCAACAGTGCTCAAATTTTGTTGACATTCAACTTGCATCTTACTATGATCTTCATACTTTGATGATGGAGAGATCATAACAACAAAAGCAATGTTAGCTTGACAATCATTTCCATTATTTGATCCTTAAATTTTATTTGCATAAGGTGTGCTGGAATAACACACACTTGCAGCTAGATACCCTTTCATCATTGAGTATTTCAAATTATTCTCAATGTCCATGGAACTTTGATATGCTTGAAGTAATTTTGCAAGCTCTTTATCCCTTAACAAGAATCCCATCTTACTATCAAATGCACCAAGATACACAACCAAGCATTCATCATCATTTGGTCACATACTTTATGGGATTTTCCTAATAGCCTTTTCAAATCAAAGATTGAAAATAGGGACCAACTCATTTTTACTTATATGGATCTCCATAAAAAATTTCCTCACCTCACTTGGATTTACCCATTTACCAAATTGCTCAACAAAATCTGTCATAAACTTACTCCATGAAGCTATAGAACATGACGGTAAATATGAAAACCAATCCCTGGCATCATCCTTCAAATATTGAACAAATAGTTTCATAACAACATCTTCATTGCCAGCATCATAATCCCCCATCACATCTATAAAATTCTGCAGATGCTTAGAGGAAAATTTTGCACTTTGCCCTATGTATTTGGGAAAATATTTCCTAAATTTTTTAGGAATTATATTAGGGAAATCCTTAATACCACTAAAAACCAATGGCATATACCTTTGAATTACAAGATCCTCTGAAGGGCTTATTGAAACTTGTTCCCTTTGCATATTTGTGTTTGACATTTCATACAGGAACTTTCTTGTACCCATTCAATCACTACCAACTTTATACATGGTTATCAAATACATCATTTGCTAATTCAACCATGATTCTAAAATTTTATTGAAATACTTATGCCTCAAAATTTTAAAGGCATCATACAACATACGCATACTTCTCAAATTATATTACATATTGCACTATTAGAAGTATGGAAAGACTAACCACTGTTCCTTTCTTAATGCTAGAACATCTAATTAGGAACCATTAATCACCCCTAGTTACAGATATTTCCCATAATCAAAATATTGACATGTTTGGATTAATGAGAATACCTAGAAATTAAGCAACATTTGTTAACCTTCGCTCCCTAACTGTAAATCTTATAGATCTAGGACTTTTCCTTGTATATCAACTGGTTCTTCAAACAAAGTCGCCACCTCTTCAACCAAGGATTGAATTTTAAAAGAATATGAAATTCCTTTTTAAAAACTGATCACATTTTGGGTCTTCATCCACAATAGAGTCACACTCAAATACTATGAGATCATACTGCTACCAATATTTTCCAAATCCATAACCTCTTACCATAAAAACTTAAAAATTAGATCCACCGAACAAATGACTCTAGCAGGCCACTGCCTACTTATATGGTTGCTCTGTCTTTTTTTTTAACTTTCTTAGAAGTTCTCCCCAATGAAATCACCATTCAACTAGTGACTTAGGTAGATAAACAATTCAATAAAGTTCAACCCTGGGTTACAAGTAATATGTCAAGATTATAATGACTTTATAACAACACCGTCTGCAACCAAATTTTTTAAGTTTGTCCCCAGTAGAGTCACCATTCTATTAGTGTTTTAAAATTCCCATGAAGGCTTCATAATTCTCTAAGAGGTTTCCAACCTCTATAGTTAAGAATTCATGAAATTAATGGCCAACTGATGAGATTTAGTCAAAGATTGAGATCTCCTACAAGTTTGGCTCTATGAAACCAAGGAAGGTTTTCTTATATGTGTTCATAAAAAATATTTATGCCTCAAGAATACTTCTATACATAGATACATTCCTATCAATGCAAATAGACAACATCTACCTAGGTTTTGGCAAACCAAAGAATAATAACTATCTAGAGCTAGGAAAGAAAGTTTAATATAAGATTTGTATCTCCAGAGAGATAGAATTTTTTTTTAAAATATTCAGACCTTGAACCTTTACACTTAGAGCCACCGTCTTGTATTTCCAAAAAGGATCTTGAATGAACTAACCAAAGCCTCATCCAACCAAGTGGGATTCACATAAAATATAACCCTGATATCATGGAACTTATCATTATAATGCTTTACGTTATGGGATTTTCTAGTATTTAAAATAGTACTCCTTAGTAAATTCTAAGCACATTATCACAGACCTATAGCTCCTTTTCAAGCATTTGATTAACTCATTAAGTTAAATCAGGAAAACAAATTACACATCCAAATATACTATTGAAATTGAATGAAGAAACCATTGGTAAATCCATTCATAATCCATGATATGTACACAGGAGAAAAATTGTCTTAATTGTTTTGTAGATTTATTGATATCAGTTATTATAAAAGAATAACATGGTTATTTTATACAACACCCGACTTGGAATGATTTCCCAACTAGAACCTTCCAAATACCACAATATAATTTTCACTATACACATCCTGAGCCTCAAGATACAAAAAAAATATGACCCTAACAATGAGCCATGAAATCTCCTTTATAGAATAGGAGAGCAACAAGCATCAAGCTCCATTGTTCATTTCAAAATGAATTTCATCCTAACCAAATGAAATTCATATTCATTTCAAAAACTCCTCATCATCAGAAAAAACTAGAATACACACAAAGGAATAAAAAATGGTTACACCCCTATAACCAGCCGAAAAAGGACAAAAACACCGCACCACCCACATGCACATCCGCATAAGGCCCGAACCGTTGAAACAACACCAAAAGGAAAAAAGCATCACGCTAGCAACACCAATAATTTCCCCACATCTTGAATAACCACATGGCCTCGATACAGGTGACCGCTCCTGGTTCTCACTTCAGTAAGAAGCAAAACCATTTCCTTACCCCTGCTTGTACCATTACTAGACCCAACAACATCACACAGTGCCAATACAACAATTAGAGAAATTGCGAGGACCTCCTCATCCACTCCCATGAGCTCAGTCAAGGCCACGAGGTAACTGCGGTAGTTCGAATCAGTTTCGGACCCTTCACCATCAAATCTCAAAGAGAGATCAATAGGTGACATGGAATGTCTAGACCTCATTTCCACCCTTTGAATCAATATTCCAGAAGTACTAGGAACAATTTTTTTCTCCTTCTATTGCAAATTTGTTACACTCACCCTAGTGCTTCATCGTACCACAGACTTATCCATTAGGTTTGTGAGCTTCAAAATCAACAATAAAATCAATCACCTACAAACAAACAAACTCAAAATGTAATGATAAAAATGAGAAAATTAGCAATCATTTATCAAGCAAGCTGGTGTAGGGAACATTAATTGCTCAAATTGTAGTATGAGCAAGCAAGCAATTAGTGGCTGATGTTACCACCACAAAATAATTTTGAGCTCATGGAAAATGACGTACAACCCATCATTGCATTATTAGGTGGATCTTGCTCACACACAAGGAAAATAGGATGAGATCCATTGAAAAACTCACGCCATTAATGAGAATAACTTGTAGAGTGAAAATAATCCTCACATGGGTGAATTGTAATTTTTTTGAATTCAAACCATCGATGTGAAAAGACTTGGTATGTCAGAAGACTCAAATTGAGTCAAAGAACATTGAATAATCCATGTCATCACTTGGGTAACCTAGAAGCCAATCACAGCCCTCGTAGTTAGAAACCCATGAGTGAGTAGTAGGCCCCATCCAACCACCTTGTACTGTAGAGCTAATCAACGTGTCATCAACTTGCACGCCTCACGGTGTATGAGTAGACGGTCACCATCAATCCCTGTCATTAAACATCAACCATTGAAATGACATCCACTTGTCATTGTTGGTGCATTAGGAGAGGCCCCATCCCACCATACTCGACATATGGCAGCATCTCGCATACTTCACACCACTTTAGTGACGTCAGCAAGAAACCTTGCGAGGTTTATGAGAAACGGTCCAGATCTAAACCTTGTGATCCAATGGCCCACCAAATTGCATATGGAAAGGTTATTTATGATAGTGGGGTTAGCTAGGAGAACAGGAAAATAAAACCCTTAGAGTTACAAAATTTTAGGCCCATCATTGCATAGGGAAAAAACCACCCGACTTAGGCAAATCAATAAAAATACCCAAATGGAAAGAAAAGACTGATAGGTCAAGTGAAGGGGTCGGTAACAAAATGAAAGATAAGGCTCAATCAGATGACATAAGAGACCAGTAACCCCCCATAGCACGTCAAAACAAAAATATAGCGTAAGGTTTTACTTAATAAAAATCAATTTTAACATGGGTAACAAAACCCAAAACCCTGAATATTTGACCCCCTATTTACCAAAGATGAACAGAGATGCCCAAAACCAGACAAAATTTTGACAATTTTTTTTATAAATCCCATCACGACCCATGACACTTTATATTGTAGTGCAAGTACAAAAGGTAAAACAAGATGTTTAAAATTCCCAAAAATTATACACCATAATGACACTTTATCTCAATGCATCTATAAAAATGAAATTATTTCAAAAGATGCTAAAACATTTCAAACATTATAGAAAGCTATAAATACATGTAGAATATCCTATAACAAATCATCTCATGCAAACATAAAGTTTTCAAAGGATAAAATATCCAAGTAATTCAAGAGAATGTGAAAACATGAAAAACTAAATAAAATGTACCTAGAATTGTTTTTGACAAAATTGCATAAATGGCTATGAATAGTTTTGAAAGACTATCCCTTCACTAATGGAATAAAAAAAAGGTAAAACAAGTCAAACATTGAGAGCTCTGAATTAAAAACAACACCTTTAAATTTGATAGGCAATAAATTGTGCCTATAGAAAAATATAAGAAACTAATAGCTCCATTAGATAGTTCTTAGAACTAACTTTTTAATGATATCTTGTTTGCCCGATTTCAATGTCTAATCAAAACTTTGTCACAATTTTCCCAATTTTTCTAAAATTGCAAAAAAGAAAATTAGCACCCAAGGGCGAAGAATTGGTCACCCATATGACCCTAAGAAAGCTTCTTCTTTTTTAAAGGAAAGAAAAAAATGGAAAAACAAATGAATATTTTAGATTTTTTCTTGTAACCCTAGTTGAGAAAAAATTTGAAAAACTGAGAAGGGGTTCACTAAATCCATGCTCTTGTAGTGTCATAAATTGTCACCCTTGAGAATTTTGCACTACATTTTGCTCCCCTTTAAGTTATTAGACCTAATTAAGCTCCTAGTTTCCTAGATTATGCATTCCATGACTAATTTTAAATATTTTTCAATAATTTGTAAGCATAAGGAAAAATCTCTAATTTAATACTTTGTCGATGACACTTTAAACTTCCAAAAATATGGTCGACACACTAGCTCCTAGGGTGCCTATGTCCCCCTATTTTAGCTCCAAATTCAAATATGTCATTGTCGGCATTTTATTATTTGAAATTAAAATATCTAAAGTCAACTATCAAGATTTAGTTTTTGGGAAATTAGACTAAACACCTACAAATACCTAGTTGTTGCATCATTTGAACCTTAAATAGATAGATCTAGAAATACATGAGAATTGAGTAAGTATTGTGATCAAGAGAATTATTCAATAAGGCAAGAAATCCATTAGAGTTTTATTGCAGAAATTCAAGATCCAACATCATTTTAAAGTGTATGTGAGTTCATGTGTGTTCATTATTTTATGAAGGCCAACCTTTGTTGTAGGTCTCCAAATCATTCAAGAATTCAAGCAAATCAAGCAAGCAAGATCCAAGATCCTTGAAGTGATGTGTATGAATTTAGTCCTTCAAGGAATCCATTGAAGGGAGGTGAGTTGTAGCACTTTATGATTTCATCATTCCTTCCTTTCATTTATCCATTTTTCATTAACATTGTCATTGTGGAAGTGAAAACACTTACATGGGGTTTGATTGTGGCAAGCCCCTAAAATATCACAAAATTTCCTCTATTTGTGAATATGTATATTTTAGGTTGAAGGGCATTCAAAGGAATATTGAATACACTTTATTCATTAGTGCATTAAAAACCTTGGTCCTTGACAACTCACAAAAATTCAATTTCAAAAATATCTGATAGTGATTCGATAAGTTTACAAATGGGAAACAAAAGTGTATATTCGACATCAAAATACTACAAAAATAGATCTAAAAACAACATAGTAGGACAGTGGTGCCCCCAAAGAAAACATCCTAAAATATTTGGCTAAAATTTGTAACACAGTTGCATAGTGTCCTCCCCTTTCTATTTTTGTTGTCTAATTTCCTTTGTGACTTCTTAGATTTTCTATATTTGCATTAAAAGACTAATTTGCATCATTAGGATAATTTGATCATTGAATTTCATCATTAGGACATTTCCAGATTTGGTCAAGGGTAGGGTGACTCACATATAAGGTTGTAAGTCAATCTCACACCTTGTCCAAATCTATCAAACCCTCATTCCATCTTTGCATTTCCCTTCCCTTCTCCCTTCTTTAATGAAATTAGGGAAAGGTGTCAAACCCTAATGTGAAAACTCAAAGGTTTCCCTTTCCCTACATTTTATTTTGGTGAAATCAATGTGAATACCAAAAGCATATAAAAAATTCAAAAAAATGCATATCAGATTGCATCGTTGATTGTAATAGAGTTTATTTTTGTTATTTTAGCTCAGATCTACATTCAAATTGTATGTATATATCTTCATTAGGTCATTTGAAATCTGAAAACAAAATATAAAGTGTCATTTTCATATATTTATGTATTCTTCATATTGCTAAAATGTGAAAAACTACATTAGTTTCTTTCAAAAAATTATATTCATATCATCCTTTTCAGATTTAGCATATTAGAAGCAATTAATTTTTACATTTTAGATCTAGAAATCACATTTACACTTGTCATTTATTGTTCAAGAATTTTCAAAAAATTTGCATACTTACATTTTCAAACATTTTTATAAATTGAGAAAAATCTAAAAAATATTTCACTATCAAACTTGTTTGCACAAAAACATAGAAACTTTAAATAGTATAATAGATAGTCAAATTTTTAATTTTTCAAAAGCTTGCCTAGGACATACATGCCTTGGGAACCATTGTCCTTCTCTTTCTATCTCAAATTTCTTTGAAAATAATTTCTTATAATTCTATATCATGATTTTTTATTTGTTTTCTAGTCACCTGTTGAATAATAGCCAGAACCTTAATAAAAGCATTATATCATCACGATGTCTCAACGTTTTGGTAATATTTTGACCTCTTCAAAATATTCTATGGATGTTTCAAGTGTTGTGTTTGGAAATGACACTATATTTTATAATGATAGCCACGATACTTCATATTGTAAGAGTTATTGATGAACTCGAGCACCCAGAATCACCTACAAAACCAAGATAAACCTTCCACACGAGAGCAGCAAGAGATAGAATGCAGGAATATAGTGCAATAACAAAATGATGTTATATCACACACTAAATGATACAATATGCCTCAACTCTCCCTTGAATTGATTGAGTTAATATGAACTCATCTAGACTAGATAGGAGCTAGACCTGAACTAGTTAGGAGGGAGAGGTGAGTGCAGAATATATAGTAGAATATGGGCAAATAATTCCAAGAGGGGTAATAACTCCCAAATAACCAAATTAGGTGGGAGTTATGCCTACTTGGAAAATGCCAAATAGGTGGCATAACCTACTCAAAAAGAGACAGATGAGTGGTTTTGTGAGGTGGCATATAAGGCCAAAAGAGGGTGTGAAACTCAACCACCCAAGTGTGAGTGGGAGCAACACATGTAATCGATGGATTATGCCACGTGTCCTCACATGAACCACATCTCCTATAACCTAAGGTATGCTTAATAATGTGTAGGAAAAATAATATTAAAAAAACCTACACTAACACATATCGTAATATAAGTCTTGTTGATTTCCTAGGTCAAGATGAAGAGAGCATGCATGATTTCATACAAAATTCCTTATGTAACCTTGAGAATAATGTAGCCTTTCAACCCTCAATGTAATGGCATAATCCCCCATATAAACAACCAACACGACCTACCATACCACCACTTGACATGTTGACTTTGTTACATCTAGAAATTGAATTGTAAGACACACCTCGAACAACATGCATGGAGATACCTATCAATAACTATCTCAAGGAAATAAAATCAACCAAATATTCATCATATGAGCGTAGAGTTAAAAACAACCGAAAACTTGGAACATAATTATAGGAGAGAGTATAGAATCTTAGTGAAACAAGGATTTAACATAGAGAATGAACTTGAGATACATTCCCTCTTGGAGAAAACACCATCAAAAGAAAGGGGTAGGGTACCAAGATCCTCCACCTTTACAACAAACATTTATTCCACTAATCAAGAAATACAAAGTCCATGGTCCTCTTAAGATTTTTACTTTCCTATATCCTATAAGCAAGAAATTAATGGGCCTTAGAAAAACTTATCAAACTAGGAAATTTTAAATTTCCACCCATCCATCACCAAGAATATAAAAAAGGAAAGAGTAAAAATACATCTTTTTGTGTGTCTCATAGAACACATAGAAATCTTACTAGTGAATTCCATGCTTTAAAGAAGAAATTAAGATTTTTTTTTCCTTATGGGGATTAAATTAAGTGCATGATAGATTAAAATTCATTTTCTTTGCTCCCTAACATATGGTAGGTTTAATATCACAACATGATCACTACCATCCATGAGGGTATAAACTAAGCTTTATGTAATCATTTTTATTTTTTAAGGAGCAACATATCATAATCCATTTTCCTCACTATTGTCCTTACACTTGGGGGCAAGGGAATATGTAGCCTTATATTAGGACCATTACTTCTAGTAAGGGATCCCTTTTTTCTCCTTAAAATGGTAGTGTATCAAGTAGACTAACATTTTAAGGGGTGGCATATAGTCCCCCGCTCATCATTTGCATATAGAATGGTCCCTTCTTAGTGATAGCACACATCTTCTATAAAGTGTGAATTTTTCAATAAAATTATGGCCTTCTTGATTTGTGTGAAATATCTCTTTGGTGGTGATACTGAGATGATGTCATATAAGAAACTAAACTTTCTTGTCATATGATTTTCTCCTTTATGGTAATACTATATGGCTAGTATTCCCTAAGGTGGGATAATTTTATTCCTTGACTTGTCCTCTATTGGTGTTGATGTCATGTGTGATATTCCCTAAGGTGTGATGTTTCATATATTAAGTAAAGCCCCTTTATGGTTTTTATAAATCACCTTTTGTGGTAGTGTTGTCATAACACTCCTTAAGTGTTTTTCCTTATCCTATTATTTTTTATGCACCCCTAGAGATGAGTTTTATTCATCTCCTAAGATGTTAAACCTTGTGCACCCCTTGAGATGAGATTTGTTCATCCCCAAAAATGTTAAACCTTGTTCACCCCCTAAGGTAAGTCTTGTTCATCCCCAAGACATTAAACCTTATGCATCACCTAAGGTGAGTTTTGTTTTTCCTCAAGATGTTGCACCTTGTGCACCCCTTGAGGTGATATTTTTTCATCCCCTAAGATGTTGAACTTGAACACCCCATTTAATATGGCCACTAAGTATAACATAAATTTCCTGCTAGTGAAGTTGTTTGTTTCATGAGTGATTTGGCATAACACAACTTTCCATTCCTAATGGGAGCATTCATTTATTCATTGTATGGCATTGGGTATTTGGGACAATTTAAGATTGAGGGCTCTTTACCTTATTGAATCAAATAATTTTAGTACTAACCTTTTTTTTGTACCTTTTCATGTGTCTTCTTCATGTTTATATTGTATTTACATTGTGTTTGTTTTCATTCTATTTTCATCTTTATGTTCCATCATTCCATGCTTTTTATTGTGTATGCTTCATATTTATTGACATGCATGTTTGTGTATGTTGTCTTGCTTCATTTCATACATGTGTCTTCCTTTGTGCTTATGTTTTCTTGCCATGGGATCTTAAATCTTGGGGGCTTGTATGCTCCCCCTTGATACTCAATCATCATATATCTTTATAATTTGTACAATTGGACCCCTCTTGACAAATATTTCTCTACTTTAGTGTGTGTTTGAGTGTAAGTTCATACTCTTGTTAAAGCGGGGATACATGTAGCATCGTAAATTGTCATCCTTGATAATTTCACACTAGGTTTTGCTACCATTTAAGTTGTTGGACCTAATTAAGCTCCCAGTTTTCTAAATTATGCATTCCATAACTTATTTTAAATACTTTTTGATAATTTTCAAGTATAAAAAAATGATCTCATTTAATTATTTTTCCTCAATACTTTAAAATTTCAAAAATAGGGTCAAGACACTAGCACATAGGGCACCTACGTCCCCCCATTTTGGCTCAAAATCTAAATATTTCAATGTTGGTATATTATTATTTGAAATTCAAATATCTAAAGTCAACTATCAAAATTTAATTTTTGATAAATTAGAATAAAAGACTATAGATACCTATTTATTGTATCATTTGAACATAAACAAGAGAGATCTATCAATAAGTGAGAATCAAGAGCAAGTATTGTGATCAAGAGAATTATTTAGCAAGTTAAGAGTAGCTATTAGAGTTTTATTGTAGTAATTCTAGATCCAACATCATGTAAATATGTGTGTGAGTTCATTTGTGTTCATTGTTTTATGAATGCTAAAATTTGTTGTAGGTCTCCAAAGTGTTCAAGAATTCAAGAAAATCAAGCAAGAAAGATCCAAGATTCTTGAAGTGATGTCTATGAATTCAATCCTTCAAGGAATCCATTGAAGGATGTTGAGTTGTAACACTTTTTGATTTCATCATTCCTTCCCTTCATTTATTCATTTATAACTGACATTGTCATTGTGGAAGTGGAAATACTTACATGGGGTTTGATCAAGGAAAGCCACTAAAATGGCACAAATTTTCCTCTCTTTGTAAATGTGTAGATATCAAGTTGACGAGGATTCAAAGGAAGGTTGAAGACACTTTATTCATTGTTACATTCAAGCCCCTAGGCCTTGATAACTCACAAAAAATTAATTTCATAAATATGTATAGTGATATGAAATGTTTGCAAATGGAAAAAAAAGTGTAGATTTGACATTAAAAGACAATGAAAATAGATAAAAAATGACCTATAAAGATAGTGGCTTCCCAAGAGGAAATGTCCTCGGAACTCAGGCTAAGATTTGTACCATAGATGCACAATTTTCTCCTCATTTTTTTTTTGTTTTCCGATTTCCTCAGTGACATCTCAAAGTTTTTGTATTTGTATCATAATATTAATATGCATCATTAGGATAGTTATATTATTCCATTTCACCATTAGGACATTTCCAAAAAAATTCAAGGGATGGTTGACTCACCTATCATGTTGTAAGTCAATCTCATACCTTCTCTCAAAATCTATGAAACCCCAATTCCATATTTAAATTTCTATTTCCTTCCCCCTTCTTTAATGAAATTAAGAAACAATGTCGAACCCTAAGGTGAAAACTTAAAGCTTTCCCTTTCCCTAGATTTTAGCTTTGATACCATGTTAAAATTATGAATAAACATGAGACACATGATCAAACAACAACAAAAAAACACCTTCCATATGAGAGCTCTATAAAATAATTACTTGTTATTTCTAAAAAAAAGAAACTTATAGAATGAACCTCCAAACTCTTCATGAGATCTTGAGATAATACAATGAACATAAGTGCTTTATAGGAGAAACCTTAAATAATAAAGGGATTAGATCATGATAACTTTCATTGGATCCTATGTGATGAGACAAAATAATCTAATAATAGCTCACTTTAGTTAACATAAAAAAACACTCCTATGTTTAACTTAAGTGTATAAGAATAAATTGAGCTAATAATCAATTAAATAAATTAGTTAATTATTAGCTAACACATGAATACACCAACAAGTTGTTTCCCATATGCTATCATGATTGAAAATTAGATCATGGATAAATAAAATAATTATGTTCATTAGCTAATCTTCTGTCATTAAAGTTATGTCTTCTACCAATATCTACTAACACTCTCACAAATATTTTTTATACTACCAATTACTTTGATCTTTTGTGGTGCATTTGTCTGATTCAATGTGTGTAGAGAGATAATAGTGCTTTCATTTTTCTTTGGAATCCTCATTCTTAATTTTTATGTTTGATTCTTTTGTAGGTAATTCTTCCTCTTCTTCAATGTCATCATTTTTCTCACTACTATAATACTTATTACTCTTTAACCATTTTCTGACAATTCTAGCATAGGCCTTTTTCTTGTTAGAAACCAAGATTAGATATGCAAACCAAAAAATACCTTCCACAAGAGAAAAACAGAAAAAATAAGAGCAATTTGCATGAAGATGTGTAAATGAATAATATTCAAGAATTGATAAATTACAATAGATGAATTGCTTTATTAAAAAAATGTATGCATAACCCTAAAGGTAAAACCTAATTATGTACTAAAAATAGTTCAATCTAAATAAAGCTTATTTATTAATTAAGTAAACTAATTATTACCTTTAAGTAAGCTTAATAAAGTGTAATTAAATAATGAATTACACAAACACCTTCGCTTAAGTGCAAATTAGGAAGACTAAAAAGCATGCACCTAATGCTAGGATGAATGCGTGAAAGCATGAAATCGTGAATGGGTCCTGAAAACTAGTCCATGTTAGGTACCCATGTACAAATGGAATGAATGGGAAAGAGGAAAAAACCTAGTGGGACAAAACACCCCCTCAATGAGATGACCTACTGGAAAGAATCACTAGAAGAACACTGGTGGAGTAACATTAGAATCTTGAATCTGGCAAGCAAGGAAAGATAATTTTGTTTATGAGAAACCATATGAGAGTCATTGAAGGACTCAAGTAGAATCACATAAAGCAACAATAGACCCAATGCCAAGGAACACTGGAAAACTCACAAATTGGAACAACCTTGGAATCTATGAAGCAATAGTAGATGAATAAATGATTTCCCCCATAAGAGAGAATGATATGATGAAAGAACCCAAAAGCTATGTGCATCTTGATGCCAATGCCAAACTGTGACTAAAATTGATCCATAGGAGCAAGTACCATGAAGATTATGGAAAATTAACAATAAAATTAATGGCCCTCAAACTGAGATGTGACCCAATATGAATCTGATGTGATTTAGGACCATTAACCATAGGCTCTCAATCTGATATGTGAACTGATGCGAACCAAAATGTGTCAAGCTATGAGCAAGATGTCGCCAAAACAAACTATAGAATCCAGATACAACTCATGCAAGTTGTCATCAATATGAAGATGAGATCAAAGTGCATGCCATGCAACTACACTCTAATCAAATTATTATGCAAGAAGCCCCCTGATGGAACTTTATAGAAGTTCATTTATTACAATACTCCATGATTGTAAAAGGAGAACATGCAAAATGAGCATAAATCAAAGAGAAAAGGAAAACCTAATGCATGAAAACAAGAAAGAGTGTATATAATGTTCACATTTTCCTCCATGATTAAAATTGACCTCAAATATGTGTAGAGGACTGAATCGGATTTTCAGTGCCTCTTGAATCGCAAAAAGCTGATAACCGACACAAAATTTATGCCCTTCGAAGTACAAATTGCTTCATCTGACTTCAAAGGCCTACAAAATAAATCTAGAAAAAATACCTTCACCACTGGATCGGGCTCGAAAGTAGCTTTCCAACTGTATCTCATTTTTAAAAAATGGACTTTGTATGCTCAAGATATGATCATTTTACTAAAAATGCTCATTTTGGTTTTAAACCAAATATTTTATTAATTAAAAGATTAAAAAATTAATAAAATATTCAACTGTACCTTCATGGCACAAAAACCAAGGCAACTCGAAAAATTGAGGTAAAATGGCACGAAAGTTGAGGCAACTCAAAAATTCTCTAGGCATCAAAAAATATGGCACAAAAATTGATGCATTCATACGGACTCGTACAATCATACAAATTTTTCTGGTAGCATTTTTGAAAATCCCTAAAAACAAAAAAAAAAATAGTTTTCAGCAAACCCTATCATATTTTATATGAAAACAGGGGTTTTTGGGCCTTCTGAGCACACCCATGAGGTCCATTTTGCACCAAAATTAACTATTTGAGAGATCAAGGTAAACATTTCTCAAAAAATGATTTAAAACCCCTCTAGTCTAGCAAAAAACTATGATAGCTTCAAACCCTCATAGATTTGATAAACGAAGATGAAAATCAGTGAAACAAAAGCCAATCTTGAGTTTTTCCAGTGCTCTGAATCTAATGGAGATGTCTGATCTGATCCAAAATGCTTCAAAAATAAGCTCAAGGTATGAAACCCTCGAGGAACCCTGAACATGCTCTGTAATGAATTTCTCAAAAAACTGAGAAGGGGCTACAAATCATGGCTCTAATACCATGTTTGAAACCAAGATCAGACATGCAAACCAAAAAATACCTTCCACAGGAGAAAAATAGAAAAAGCAAGAGGAATTTGCATGAAGATGTGCAAATGATTAATATTTAAGAATTGAGAAATTACAATAGATGAATTGCTTTATAAAAGAAATGTATGCATAACCCTAAAGGTAAAACCTAATTATGAACTAAAAATAGTTCAATCTAAATAAAACTTACTTATTAATTAGGTAAACTAGTTATTACCTAAGTAAACTTAATAAAGTGTAATTAAATAATTAATTACACCAACATTTCTCTTTTCTTTATCTTTTTTTGAGAAGAGATCTTATTAATTATTTAGGTTAAAGAATTTATCCATGTTTTTCTAGTAGGATTAGTCACATTTTTATTAGTTACTCTAATTTTTTAACCTTGGGTGATCCTTTTTTATCAATATATAATGCTTGTTCCATAGATTTCCTAATTGTAAAAGGTTTCAAAAAATGAACAATCATGTTGAATTTGGTTCTTAAGTCCATTGATGTATAATTTTAGCCTTTCGTAAGGTTCCACCTTGAGATTTCTAAGTGTTATTCTCATATTTTCTACATTATATTAAACTAGATACCTTAATTTTTAAAGATTTTTTAGTTGGTTAGAATAGCCTTCATTATATGGTTTCTCATAAGAGGTTGCAAATTCTTTACTAAATTATTTTCAACTAAACATTTGTCCTTGCCTGTCACTCATCTTCCATTTGTACCATTGGTAAGGTCCTAATTCTAAATATAGTAACTCTTTGACAACCATACCACTATTTGGTATATTTTGAAGTTTAAATTGTTGTTCTATGAGGCTTATCGATGAAATTACATTTCTACCATCAATTTTATGAATGTTTATTCTTGGTAAGTATAATTGTAAACCTCAAAAATGTTCTCATATCCCTTGATTTGGTTTATTAGGGTTGTCAAAACCATTTTTTTAAGGATTTTACAAATCGGTTAAATAATTTATCTTTAATGAAATGCATCATAATTTCATATCCTTATAGAATTATTTTTTCAAGTTTAGGTGTTGGAAAATAAAATGGGTCCTTATATTTTGTATGTTTAGAAAGGCCCTCTAATCCTAAATATGTCATTGCTTTAATTATCTTTTTATATTTTAAGATTATGAAGATAGGAAAGTATTTAGAGAGAGATAATTTGATGTTCTAGTTTGGACCAAACTTAGATCACTAAGTTAAGGAATATATTTTATGTTTAAAGGAATTTTTTAAAGAACTAATCCTACCTAATTTTTAATAAGCTTTCATAAAATGTATTTTTTTTAATATTTCTAAAAATTGTAGCATGTACAGAAAATTAGTGAAAATTTATGAAATTTGACCACTACATTAAAAACTTTATTTTAATTCTAATAGTAAATTATAAAGAAATAACCCTACCTGATTTTTGATAAGATTTCCAAAAATGTAATTTAAAAAAAAATACAAAAGTTGAGGCTGATGGGGGTCCCAAAATTCCAAAAATTTTGAGCAACTTATGGGTCTGATCATGATGTTAAGATTTTATTCCCAAGGATATGCTAGGGTTTCTGGCTTAGAAAACTCTCCCCTTATGGGATTCTGTCCTAAACCCTCATGTGTTTTAATTTTGATTTGACTTGTCATAGCTAGTTATTGGTCATTTAAGTCATCACCTAAGGCCATCAAATGCATTGTGTCATCAGCCCCTTCATCTAGGGGGTTGCTCACCCTAATCATTTTCACATTTTTAAGTTCCCCTAAGTGGAGCCAAATATTTTTCACAAGACTTATGTTTAAGTCATGCTTTCCCAAGGGTTAGATTTTTGTCGGCCTAGTCATGGCCCCTCATTTTAGAACTAACTTTATTGCATGTGCAGGTTGTGAGTCATTTGATCATAGGAGTGAATCTGGGTCATTCCCCACTGGCTCACTGGTCTCAACTACAAGAAGGTTATTTGGTGCTAGGTTTGCGAGATGGGGACGTGTGTCCTTATATGTATGTGGGGAAAGTCCTCCACTATTGGGATTATGGTCTATTGTTTTAGATCAACAAATAAGGATCAGGGTCAAGAGTTAATCTCCATCGTTCCTTGCTAAGCCCGCTCGATTAAAATAATGTTTTAAAAAACCTAACAGGGTCAACAAAATGTTGGCACGTGTATGTCCTCTGCTGACCACAATGAATAGAAAGGTGGAGCCTGCATGTAGTAAGTGACACTAGACTAGTGAGTTTCCATTGGCTAGAAGTATAAGAAGATTGATCTATGGGTATTCAAACATAGTCAATTTAATAGGGGTTGTTCGATCTACCACCTCATCAATGGATTGATGGTTGACATTTAAAAACTAGAAGCATGCATGTGATGGTCCTTTTTTTTCTATGAAGAGAGAGCATTAATGGTGTATGTTCCTCATGATTGTTCAGGTTGATCTTTGTGCATGTGGAGGATAAACTAAACTCGTAATCATGAAGCATGATATATGAGTTTCCATGCAGTTGGGAGATTAATGGTGATGAAATGGAGGCCAATGAGCGATATATTGTTCATGCATGTGTTTTTACTGAAAATTGATGATTGACATCACCAAATTTCTTAATAAATTTTGATTGAGGATCAACATTTTTCACCATTGCAATTTTGAGTTTGAATTATCTATTTTTGTGTAGAGTGGTGATTATTCTAGTGTGAGTTTGTAAATTTTCATATTTAGGTAAGATGAGTAGGTTGACTACTTCTTTAATATCGGTGTAAAGATCTTTGAGGCTAAATTTATAGAAGCCTTAGGGTAATCTTTGAGTAGATGAACAAAGCACTCATACCGATACTTCAACTCTAAGGGAGGGATGCAAAGACAATGCCCATGGTAAGCAACCCATATCGATGGATGCGAGAAGTAACCACATGTTGAGAAGTGAGGCTATGATGACACAGGGAAAAGGAAAGGAGCCTGCAAGATTTGGGAGGGGAATACAAAGAAATATTTGGTACGGTCGAGCTTCATATGGATGACAATGTTCCCCATTTCTATCACTAATAGCTCATCTGATAGTGAGACCGAAATGGATTCTGGGTACCAATACTACCTCATGATTTTTAACCAACTGGCTCCCACAAAGAAAAAGGTGCATACAGTTTCTCCTATCTCTGTGAAGACTCCCAGTGGACATGAATAATCAATGGTGAGCAAGGAAAAGTATGAAGAGGGAATGGTGGTTTCTCCTCCTGATGTTGCCAAGATGTGGAGTGTGTGTGTGTACTGTGGCTCTAGTGTTGGTGTTGGTTTTGGGTAATGGAAGTGATCTCTGGGTATTGAATTTTGTTGTGATGATGGTATTGCTATGTTTTTAGCTAGATATGAAATATAGGTTTTCATTGGAAGTTGAGATCATTGGCGGTGGAATTGGCAAACCTTTTTTGATGGTTGTTACGATTGCAGTTTCCCTTGTTTGGTAAATGGTTACAAATCGCCATCGAGGAATTTTTGAAATGAAATTAAATTTTATTCTGAAATTAATTTTTTTTGGAAATGTTACTATAATGAGCCTGATGGTTGTTGCTCCCTTAGTCTATAAAAGGGATTTCAAGGCTCATTACAAGGGTTGGAATTTTGAGTCTAGAATGGTCTAGGTAGATTTTAAGTACAAGAAACAAGTATAATGCATAAGGCTTGATAAATATGCTGGCCATTTGTCTTGGATTTGGGTCCTCTATGTAATAGTCTTAAATATTTTTATATGAATTACTGATATCAAAAAAATCTAAATTCTAAAGCATGTACTCTCCTGTGTACAATTTTGGTAGATTATAAATGAAATTATCAAAGGATATTTTAATTTAGCAATGATTTATTTGAATGTATGGCTTTGTTTGTTTTCTTTAGCTCAAAGAGTTAATTAAATGCTTTAGGAGAGTCATAGGTCTGAGTGAATTTGCATGGGATTTGATAAGAAGTGATGTTTTAGATATTGCGACTTTTGTAGTGCAATGCATTACATAAATAGTCCATTAATTTTAGGAATAAATAATTTATGTATTACTAGGTGTTCCATATTTGACTTCATTTGCCCAATTGATGAGGCACTGACATGTTTGTCAAGAATTCATACAATAAATGAACTGGTGATATGCCTAGCCATAAGCTTAAAATAAGAACAATACTTATTAAAATCTTGCCAGTTATGAGATGTGGGTTTGAAATATACCCGTGTTCCTAATAAATGAATAGTAATTTACTTGGATACTAGCCAAATCCTTAGTATGTTTTTCTCATTTATCGATAATAGGAACCTATCTATGTAGAAGTGTTCTCCACTTTAATAAAATTAGAATGAAAACATTAGGGAATTCCCTCCCAAGTCCCATAGAGTTTGAAGTGGAAGAGTAAAGACCTTAGAATTATTTACTCATTTTATTGGCCACTAGCCTAGGGATTTCTTGAGCATAAGGACTAGCCCCCCTTTAGAGAGTTTTGGGGTTCAGCTGGAAAAAACACCAGTAGATTTGGTGACTTTGTTGGGGAAATTTTCCATTCTCCTGTCGTAGGTTGTAATACTATAGAGTCAAATGGCATGATAAATTTGAACATCTAATTTGGATGTTGAAGAATTCTTGAACCTGGTGAAGGATTGAGTTGCAGCAAAGTTCAAGGAATCTAAAGATGACTCCACTATTAGAGCGAACCCAAAATGAGTTTGAAGATACTTCATCTTATTTGAAGTTTAATCCTCTACGAAGAGAGGTGGCGACTCTGACTCAAAGAACCTGATAAATAATACACCAGAGCTTTAGATTTGTTAGTTTCAAAATTGAAGGTGAATGGCTACTATAGAATTCCAGGTATTCTCATGAATTTGAAGAAAATATTGTCACATTTGTAAGTAATTTGTGGGAATTTTTAAGATATATGATATAAATTACTCCCAATTTGGTGAATTAACACTAATATTGGGAAAGGGAATGGTAACCTTTGTATGATTCTAAAGGGAAATTGAAAAGGATGTAAAAATTTGTCATATTCATGAATTAATATTTGGGTAACCACAAATATTACCAAAATTAATATTTGTGGTTACCCAAATATGGTACCACCTAAGATCAGAGATAAAATACCATGGCTCAATAGTGAAAGGTCTGAATTAGCAAGCAAACATTTGCAAGAATTTGTTAATGTGATGGGGGATTATGAAATAGACTTTGAAGATGTGTTCCTGAAGTTGTTTGTTCAGACCTTGAAAATAGATGTGAGGGATTGGTTTTCTTTTCTACCAGAATCCTCTATACACTCTTGGGATGAATTTAAGATGGCTTTCCTAGGTCAATTTGGTGAGGGAGTGAATCCAAGTTTGTTGAGGAATTTTTTTATGGAAATTCGTAGGAATGAGGAGGAATTGATGCCTACTTTCTATGAACCCCTATTTTGTACCTGCACAAATACAACAAACACATATAATGTTAGATCAGTATGCAAGATGAAAACATGGATTCCCCATGAAATCCATTTGCTAATACTCAAACTAGGAAATATGAAAAACAATATAAAAATACAAGTAAATCCTAATTAAGACATCAAACTCATGATCCCATGGGGGAATTGGTGCCAATTGATGTGTTGAAATTGGCCCTTTCCCAACTGCTTAGTTGCAAATGTTGAGGATGTGTGGATAGTTGAAATCTCCTTGATGAGATTCTAGCATAACCTAACTATGAAATCATGAAAACTATAAATACTTGAAGAGAAATGGGAAAAATTAGCTCTCAATGTGAAGAGAGTAACTTTGCATGGGATTGTGGAAGTTGAATGAGATGCATAACCTTTCATTTATATATTTGAATTTGGAAGAAAGAGCAAGGTTTGAGCAATGTGGGACTAACTTTCAATCCAATGTTCAAATGCCACTTGTCACAAGGTAAATGGTTGATGGTTGTGCAAGTTTTGGCCAATGCGCCCATAAATGCATAAATTTGAATTTTGAAATTGTTGAAATGACAAGGTGGAGAGAGAGTCAAATGGAGTTATGACCACTTGGCTCAATGAAAAAGGACTTGTTGGATGAAATAAATTCCTTGTTGGAAGCACCAAGTCCACTTAGATTCAAATTCAAATTTGAAGGAATATTCCTCTTTTTAAGCCATGTTCAGAGAAAATAGAGATTTAATAAATGAATTAAATCTATTTCCATGTGCAAGTTGCATTCTCTAGAGGAATTTAATGAAAGATTAGGTGATTTGACAATTTTGACTCAAATTTATGAGTTGATTTAAATCAAGAATTGAGAAGAAAGATTTAATTAAATAAATGTTTTGATTTATTTAACTAAAGGGGATAAAGTTAGATTAAATTAAATAAGGTTTAATTTATTCAATTTAATGAGAAGACTTTAGGGATTAAATAAAATGAATTTTTTAAATAAACATAGATAAAAGGTTAATTAAATTAAATTGATTAATTTAATCAATAGAGGAGAAAGACTTAATTAAATAAATAATGATTTATCTAATTAAGAGATGACATGTGATGATAAGCTAAGAGTGTGATTCAGGAAGAAATGACGTTAGTAATCAGGATCAAGTGTGTTGGATTGAATTGTATATTTTCCATGTCTACACTTTCAATCTTAGATTTGCTAGAGCCATAAGAGACATTCTTGAAAATATGAGACTAAATGATGTTGAATGTTTGGTTGTGTACCTTGGTTCCTTTGATAGCAAGATGAGCTACTTATTGAGGGAAAAGGAGCCTACTACATTGCAACAAGCTTATCAAGTTTCCATGAACATTGAAAACATTTTGAAATACTCAATCATGAGAGGACATTTGGCTACTAATATGAATGGCCCTAGTAGGATTCAAGCTACTAAACCAAAAAGGGCATGCAACATAAATTTTTTTCAAGACAAAGATGCTTCAAATGCTTTACATGTTCCTTCATCACAATATGAAAATATTAGGCATACCCCAACCATACGCCAATAAGATTTAGGGAAGGTTGATCCAATATGCCTTGTTAGGAATTTGTATGAAGTGAAAATATATGCAGAAGAATCACCATATGACTTGTTTTCAAGGTTTTTGGATATCCTAATAGAGATACCAAATAATATTAAACCCACTAATTCAATATGTATTGACCTTTTTTCTTAAGTTTATAAGCTAGGGTTGAGAAAATTACTAGAGGATTTGAAACCTTACAGTCTTGATCAGGTAGTGGATTGGATAAGGACTATAGAAGAGATCAAGTATGGCCACATACAATATTTTGTTTCTCAAAGTGTTAGAAATGGCTGCCATGTTGAGGAAGATCAAAAGGCAAAGAAATCAAGTGAAGACAATGTATATTAATGTGAACAATTGATTAATCATTGTTGTCAGTTCACAAGCAGCATAGATGTGGTCTCCGACAGTGATGATGAGAATGAAGATGTCCAATATGAGGATAGAATAATTATGCATGATTTGCACCCTTGGGATACCCTTAGAATTGGAGAAACATAAAGAAGGAAAGGGGTAATTTCAAATCATGATGTAGTCAATGATGGTGGTTCATACTTAGTCAATGTTATGTCACTTGTCAGACATCAAGGCAATGAGATTGAGCTTGGTTGGTCCTTTGTTGATTATAATTCTTCTTATGAAATAGAGGTGGAATCTCTTGCTTCAAGTATGGGATATATGTTGATAGCTTTGAAGGGATTTGTTTGCTTGGGAGTGAACATTTTTCTTCATGTGAATAGTTCTCAAAGTGTGGGTCAATAATATTGAGTGAAAATTATGCAGATGATGTTTATAATCCTTCTCCTTGTTCTTTAGGTAATTATAATGATTTTGTGTGCATTTATGATTCTGGGAATTGGAATCATCATACTAAGAAGGAAGGGGTATGTGATACAACAATATAGGTGTGGCAGAATCCCTTATATGTTGAACCTACACCACTGTATGAGATGAAAAATGACGGTTCTTACTGGTTTAGGAATAATCCACTCTTTCTTAAGGATCTTGACGATTCCTTAGTGAATACCACCTATGAATATATTGGAGCTGATATAGGTCAAGCTAGAAGGAATGAAAGTCAGGTTGATCAAAGGGTTTATGATTTCATATTTGGAGATGGTAATATTGAATCAATAGATCCTTTTTCACATGAAGGATGCAGTTTTATAACTATTAGTAAGGTAACTTTCCCACAAGCGAATGAGAAAACTACGTCTGATGATAGCCAAGGGTGTAATTTAGATATGTTGTCAATTGTACCTTTTAATAATTTATTTGATGGAAATTTTGAAGCTAGGAATGTCATTCCTCATGACAATGGTAATGAATGTAGTACCCTTTCTTATGAAAGTGTCATGGATAAGGAAGTGATTGTCCAGTATGATGAGATTAGAATTGGTGAATGTACTCATGCCCCTATGGATCAGGACCATTGTTGTGATGTGGTTGTTGAACTATTAACCACATCTATAAAGGAAAATGATGCATACCCTAGAAAAGGAAGAGTTCTAATGTTCAATGAGCAAGTTTTTTATTAGGGTGATCACATTGATCTTGGATTACTTCTATTACATGTTGACAAGGAAAAACAACTTGATGAATTTTCAAGTCATATTGACATTGCAAAATCTTATGACTGGTGTGAAGAGCTACTAAGTGATGTAGTGGATGTGTTATTGATCAATGCAAGGTTGGGTTCATTTGCTTCTTTTTTGATGCCCCACACCTTTTTGATTTGATTATGAAAATTCTCTCATTGAATGGGTAGAACATTGGTGTGGAAGCCAATATGAGTGTTGATTTGTTCAGGCTAGGATACTTGGGTCTTTTTCTTTGTCTTGATGACCAATTTGGATGGAGTCTTAAATCTGAATCTTTCAATTTTGATATACCTGAGGATAGCTTGCAAGATCTATACCAACATGTTTATGGAAGCTCTCAACCTGAAATGGAGTTTGAAACAAATGACAGGGATGATAAAATGAAATATGGATGTTTCATCTTTCCAATGCAACCACTTAAGTATACATCTTATTTTAACTCTGGGCAAGATAGTTTCAGAAAAATGGTTGACCATGATGTTGATAATGGAGTTGGTTTTACAGAGGCACCTAGTATGAGTGTTGATGCATAGCAATCTACATAAGATAAGGTATCTGATAGAGGAAATAAGTACTTCTAAGTTATGGGGGTCATTGGACCTATAATTTGGAGAATAAAGCCTAAGAAACTAAGGGAGGCTTCTGATATTTTTAGTGACCCTATGATTAATATATATGGTTTGTTGTTCTTGTCCTATGATTCTATGACCCTATGATTAATGTATATGGTTTGTTGTTCTTGTCCTATTTTTCTTGTGCTTTAATGATGGTCTACTTCTACCCAAGATTTTGGATTCTCACTATACCCACTAGGGGTATATGTCCCCGAGCATGAGCCACTGATGGGGGTCCCAAAATTTTGAAATTTTTTAGCAACTCATAAGTTTGATCATGATATTGAGTTTTTTTCCCCAAGGATATGCTAGGGTTCTGGTTTAAAACATCTCCCCTTATTAGCTTTTATCCTAAACCCTCATGCATTTTAATTTTGATTTGACTTGTCATAGTCGATTATTGGTCGTTTAAGTCATCACCTAAGGCCCTCAAATGCATTGTGTCATCAACCTCTTCATCTAGGGGTTGGTCACCTTAGTCTTTTTTGCATTTTTAAGTTCCCTTAAGCTGAGCAAAATATTTTACAGAAGACTCATGTTTAAGTCATGCTTTCCCAAGGGTCAAATTGTCATCGACCTAGTCATGGCCTTTCTTTTTAGAACTAACTTTATCACATGTGCAGTTTGTGAGATCATTTGATCGTAGGAGTGAATTCGGGTCATTCCTCGTTGGCTCGCTAGTCTCAACTACCAATAGGTTATCTGGCACAAGGTATGTGAGATGGGGATGCATGTCCTTATACGTACATGGGGCCAGGCCTCCACTATTGGGATTATGATCTGCTATTTTAGATTAAAGGCTGAGGACTGGGGTTGAGAATTAATCTCCACCATTCCTTGCTAACCCTGCTTGATTAAAATAATTTTTTCAAAAACCTAGCGGGATCAGTGGAATGTTGGCACATGTATGTTGGCTAGAAATATATGAACAATGATCTCTGGGAACTCAAAAATAGCCAATTCAATAGGGGTTGTTTGATCTACAATGTCATCAACAAATTCATGGTTGACATTTAGAAACCAGAAGCACGCATACATGATGGTCATTTTTGTTCTACAAAGAGAGAGCATTAATGGTGTATGCTCTTCATGAGTGTTCAGGTTGATCTCCATGTGTGTGAAGGATTAAATTCTTGTAATCATGAAGCATGATGTGTGAATTTCCATACACCTAAAAGGTTAATGGTGATGAAGTGGAGGCCAACAAGTGATTTCTTGTTCACACATGTGTTTTTATTGAACATTGATGATTGACATCACCAAATTGCTCAATAAATTTTGATTGAGTATCGCCATTTTTCTCGATTACAATTTGGAGTCTGAATTCTCTTTTTTTAGGTAGAGTGTGGTGATTATTTTGGTGTGAGTTCATAAATTTTCATATCTGGGTAAGATGAGTAGGCCGACTGCTTCTTTTCTATTAGTGTGAAGATCTCTGAGGATGAATTTACAAAAGCCTCAAGGTAATGTTCGAGTAGAAAAACAAAGAACTCTTATAGATACTTCAACTCTAAGGGAGGAATTCAAAGATGATACTCATGGTAAGGGACCCATATTCGTGGATTCCAGAAGTAGCCACATGTTGAGAAGCTAGGCTATGATGATAGAGGAAAAATGAAAGGAGCCTATAGTATTTGTGAGGGGAATACAAAGAAATATTTGGTGTGCTCAAGCTTTGTATGGATGATAGATTTCCCCCATTGCTATCACTGATAGCTCATCTGAGAGTGAGACCAAAATGGAATTTGGGTATCGGCAATACCTCATGATTCTAAACTGATTGGCTCCCCCAGGGAAAGAGATGGGTATGGTTTCTCTTGTCTCTATGATGACTCCCAGTGGATATGAATACTCGATGGTGGGAAAGGACAAGGATGAAGAGATAATAGTGCTTTCTCTTCTTGATGTTGCCAAGATGCAGAGTAGGTGTGTGTATTGTGGCTTCAGTGTTGGTATTGGTTTTGGGTAATGGATGTGATGTCTGGGTATTGAATTTTGTTCTTATGATGGTATTGTTGTGCTTTTGGCTAGATGTGAAATGTAGGTTTTCATTGGTGGTTGAGATTGTTGGAGGTCTAGAATTGGCAAAAAAAAATTGATGGTTGTTAAAATTGTAGTTTCCCTTGTTTGCTAAATGGTTACAAGTCACCATCAAGGAATTTTTGAAATGAAAATAAATTTTGTTCTGATGTTTTTTTTTTTGAAATGTAATTGTAATGAGCCTGGATGCTTGTTTCTCCCTTAGTCTATAAAAGGGATTTCAAGGCTCATTATAGGGGTCATAATTTTGAGTCTAGAATGGTCTAGGTAGATTTAAAGTAGAAGAAAAAAATATAATGCATAAGGCTTGATAAATATGTTGGACATTCATCTTGGTTTTGGGTCCTCTATGTAATAGTCTTAAATAGATTTATATGAATTACTTATATTGAAACAAATCTAAATTCTAAAGCATGTACTCTCCTATGTACAATTTTTGGAGATTACAAATGAAACTATCAAGGATGTTTTCATTTATCTTCAATGGTTTATTTGAATGTATGGATCTTTTTGTTTTCTTTAGCTCAAATAGTTAATTGAATGCTTCAAGAGAGTAATAGGTTTGAGTGAATTTGTATGGGATTCATTAAGAAGTGATGTTCTGGATACTGTGAGTTTTTAAGTGCAAGGCATTACATAAATAGTCAATCTATTTTAGAATTGAATAATTTGTGTATTACTAGGTGCTCCATATTTGACTTCATTTGCCCAATTGATGAGGCATTGACCTATTTGTCAAGAATTTGTACAATAAATTAACTAGTGATATGCCTAGCCATAGGCTCAAAATAAGAATAATAGTTATTAAAATCTTGCCAATTTTGAGATGTGGGTTCAAAATATACCCTTGTTCCTAGTAAATGGAAAGTAATTTACTTGGAGACCAGCCAAATCCCTAGTGAATTTTGCTCATTTACTAGTAATAGGAAACTATCTGTGTAGAAGTATTCTCCACTTTAATAAATTAGAATGAATACATTAGGGAATGTCCTCCGATGTCCCATAGAGCTTGAAGTGTAGGAGTAAATACCTTAGAACTATTTACTCATTGTGTTGGCCACTAGCCTAAGGACTTCTTGACCATAAGGACTGGCTCCCCTTTAGAGAGTTTCGGGGTTTAGCTAGAAAAAACACCAAAAAAGGCCTATAGAGAAAATTAACAAAAAACATAAAATCACAATAAATTTTACCAAATTTACCTTTAAAGCCTAAATATTTTTTGAGATCTTACCTATGTCATACCTCAAAACTCAAAAAACATCAAATCAAAATTTATATTGATTTGGAAGCTATGGTGGAAACAAAACTATTGGCCCAAATCATACATCTAATACCACTTGTTATGATATTTATTGGAAATATTTGTAAACATAAGTAATATAAAAGAGCACTTTGAGGGGCTAACCTCCAATCATTAGATAATAATATATGAGTTTACTATTGTAGTATATCATGATATGGGAGAGAGTTCTCTTCCTTATTTATAGGCTAGACTATGCAGTGGCATACCCCTTAATCCTAACTAAGAGGTACTAATGTATTAACTAATATTTATGTTATGGTAAAGCATACCACAAGTGCTTATTATTAGGATTATATATTATATACTATGAATATAGATCATATTGGGATCATAACATATTTTTTATGAAAGGACAAGTCTCTTGTTTTATTTTTAGTCTAAAATATATTTGAGCCATCAAATTTGGAAATCTTAGCTTGATCTAATGTCTCTTTCAATATTGAGTATTTTTTGAGATTGTTAAGTTCCAATCTTTAGGAACTATATAATTTGATAAATCTAACCATTTATTTTTAATAGTATAATAGATACTTATTATTGGATCAAGATTCTATTTATGAAATCTATAATTATAGAATAAGTTCACTATATGTCCATTCTAGAAAAACACACTCCAATTCACCACACCAACCACCACATCACCCCTTCATAAATGTTTCCCTTTTTGGGAAATACTTTGTATCCTTAAGGGCATGGGTATTTTCTTCCAAATGTACCTAAAGGATTTGAAATTCCTTTTTCTCCTCCTCTTTTCACAAATGATGAATTAAAAATTCCCCACTTGTCCCTTTTGAGTAAACGAACATGAATTTCTTGTATATCATATCTCCTATGGTACTCCAAAGTATCCCTTAATCCTCTCATACACTCACATTATACCACTTGGCACAATATCATGAATTGAGAGATCACCTATCATCTTAGCCCTTGAATTCATGATCTAATCATAGATTTCCATCATTTTTCCTCTAAGCCTATATATCCAAACACTTAGCCATTTTCACATAATCATTCACTTTTGTATTTGAGCATTATTATGCTATCATTTTTTCTATTGAGCACACATAAATTTCATCACTTTGAAAAATCATACTAAATAAAAGGTTTAGCATAGTTTAATTTAGTTTAATTATATAAATGCTTAAATATTATTTAGCATAATCCAAGTGGTTGTATATTATAGTGTTTATTCAATTATAATTATTATAATCATTCACATTGAAAATATTTTCACACATACATTTCTAGCATGCTCGAGAGATCCATGTAATGAGTCATACTAATAAAAAAAATATGTTTTTAATTTTCACTTCTTGCAAGTTACAAAGGAAAATAGATCCTTTTTCAAGTGAAAGAAACCTGTGGGTTAGTGAGAGCTTCTATATTGAAGTAAATGTGCTCCTAAGAAAACATAAAATGTACTCTATCATATGAGATTCAACATAGGATAATATACTCTACACTTAGGTGATAGCGTAAATTTTGATGTGAAGATGTCAAAGATATTTCTTCCCAAAAAACTTAGTGAATCTATTTTAGTAATAAAAAATTTGTTATGCAATATGATGAATTAGAAAATGTGTGGCATTTGTGAATACATGAAAAATTAGGTGAACACAACCTACATCTAGGTGAATCTATAAGGTATAAATCTTCTTTCATTCTTTGTCATAATTTTCTAATTTATTAGTATTTCTAGTACTAGACAATTAATTTAGTCTTACTTCTGATCATGATTACACATTTATGCAAAAGACATTATTAAAAGACCAATGGATTGGAAAATTCTAACATCTTTTGTAGGTTCATCACCAAAGGCTCCTTTTATTTTTATGACTAATATTAGATTTAAAGTATCTTAGAGCATAAATCTATTCTTTTTCATGTTTGGGGAATTTGATTGGTTTATGTCCTCCCCTTACACTACTTATTGAGCTTGGGTACTAGGAACTACATATTTATCCAAGTCTTGTTGTGTTGACTAGCCACAGGTGAAATATGTAAGCATAAATTAAAGAATAATTGAACTAATTAGAGTCTAAAAACACATAAAACTCACATAATTGAGATCATGTGAACCCATAATCAATGAAGTTAACTTTCACAACCATCAAATTATTTAATATCAAAAATTAAAATCCATTCAAAGAACTTAATCAACTAAAAAGTGTAAATCTCCAATTCCATTGCGAATTGATGCAAATTTTTATGTGGATTTCTCAAATTGTGCATAATCCATGTTGCAAAAGCTTGATGAGTGGTATGATTCATAAAACAGGTGTTCTCAAGTGCTCACAATTGGCTCAAGTATTTTAGAGAGTGCATATGCTTATGAGGATTATGAGTGATTTGATGTTTGAAAGGCCTTGTTTTATAAATTTTTAGAATTCTAATTAATGGTCAAGATTTGATCTTGTATAGGGGTAAATTTTCACCTTGAACAAAAATTCCCCTTTCACCCCTTTACAATTTAGAAAACCAAACTCATATGCTTAATTCCATCTAAGCTCGCTACCTTCATTGTGTCGGTAGGAGAATAATTGTTGGGGACACCCGAGCAACGTGCATAAATCTACATGACTTGTTTATTTCCTTGACAAATTCCCACATCTAGAGCCTACAAAGGCATTACAATTCCCATTGGGAGTCAAATTTTAATTTCCTCTTCTGCCAATTGACCCAAGTATGGTCATTTTCTTCACTCTTTCCTTCAAATTCACTCACCTTCATTCATTTCATGGCTAGTTGATCTCTTTACATCCACTCTACATTCTCGCCACAATTTCTTGTACACCTTCTACATGCTCTAAGCATTCAATCCATCACTCAACACTTTACACTTCATAGTAGCAACATCAACACTCCATCACTTCAATAAAGGAAGTATGGAATGAAACACCATTGCAGTAAAGGCTTGAAATCCTCTCTTTTTCTCCCCCACTAGCCTTGAGTGCTTTGGGCAGAGGTGGTAATCTTTCAATCCTCTCCTCTATGATTTGGTTGAGTATCATAACACTATTTTGTAGATATTTAGTGCTCTTTATTTCATTTCCTACATGTCTCTCTATTTATCTGGCTATTCATGGTGGTGGGAACACCAAAATGAGGGTTTGATTGAGTCAAACCCCTATACAACCCCAACACTTTCTCTCTCTTGTGTTTAGATATTGAAGACATTCATGAGCTAGAGGATTCATCACTCACACGATTGTAAGCATCCCTTTCCCCTTATTCTCTTTATCTTCATCATTTCTATTTTACTTCATTCTAGTTCTATTACATTCTACTTCTTTATCACATTCTAGAAGTTCTCAGCAATTAGAGTAGAAGCATTCACTTTTCTATTTTCTGAGATAAACTTGCTTTCTAGTCTGGACAAGATGCCAACGTACCTCTGGGATGTCAGCACATCACATCGTCATCTGTATTCTGCACTGTCATACTTTAGTCAAGAGCTTGTCGGTTTGTCTAGAGAATCTCTTTGACTTTCTCTTTTTGGTTCTAGAATTCTCACTATTGTCCTTTGAGGTAGTCTAATTTAGCTCACCCCATGAGTCTCTTTGAGTAAAGAGAACTTGTGAGTAGAAAATCCCCATTCTCTACAAATTTGAGGATTAATGGCTAAGAGGATATCAAGGATATGGGGGAGTATCAAGGAAACTCACTGGTTGAGGACTCATGATAGCCCAAAATATCCCTAATTTCTTGGAAAAGAGGTTGAGGATATTTTGAATTGGAGGAAATAATTTGAATTTGAACTCGGAATAATTTTCTTAGAATATTTTTTGGGCAAGTTGGACAGTTGGAGTAAATTAGCCAATTAAACAACTATGCAAATTATTTAATTGTAAGGATAAGAGGAATTAATATTTTTAATTAAATAATTATAAATTATTTAAAATCAATATAGATTATTATCATGAAAATGATGAATTAATCAAATAACCTTAATTATTCAATTAATATGGGAATAAAGTGAATTTAAATAAATAATTGAGAATTATTTAATTAAATAGAGGAAATAGGTGATAGTGAAGAAAATGATATTAGTAAGTGAAATCAAGATGTGTGATATTATTAAGACAATTTTAGGTGTCTACATTTTTCCCCACTTTGAAGCAATGTACTTGTATTGTTTCAAAGACTTGACACTGCTTGGATTTTTTTTTTAAATTCCTTGATTTTACTTGATGCATCATTATGCCCCAATGAATGAAGGAATGATGGTGGGTTGTCCCCTTGAGAGATCAATTGAAAAAATAATTTTTTTAGTCAAGAGCATGACAAGATGGCAAGAGTAGGTCTGCTAAAGACAAGACAAAATATAAGTCCTAGGAAGCCTCAATATTGATGAGGATCGATAGACAAGGTTGGGAAAATGAGTTGCAGGGAAAAACCATGTTTAACTATTAAAAAACATGTTATGCACTATTATGAAAGATTAAAGTTGTAGCTTTGGTGAATACATGAAAAATCAAGTGAACATGACCACAATTTAGGTGAATCTATGAGGTATAAATCTTCTTTCATTCTTTGTCATATTATTCTCATTTCCTACTATTTTCAGCACTAGACAACTAATTCATCCTTACTTGTGATCATTCTTACATTATTTATGTAAAGGAAAATTTTCAAAGACCAAAGGATTGGAAAATTATAACATCTTTTCTAGGTTCATCACTAAAGACTCCTTTTAAATTTTTATAAATAATATTATATTTAAAGTATCATAGAGCATCAATCTTTTTTTTTTTCATGTTTGGGGTATTATTTTGGTGTATGCCCTCCCCTTACACTGGTTAGTGAGCTTGGTGATTAGAAACTACATATTTATCCAAGTCTTATTGTGTTGGAATATCATAGGTGAAATATTTAAGCATGAATGAAAGAATAATTGAAGTAATTAGGGTTTGAAAACATAAAAAGTCACATAATTAAGATCATACAAACCCATAGTCAATGAAGTTAACTTTCACAATAATAAAATGATCTAATCTAAAGATTTGAAAACCATTCAAAGAATTTAATCATCTAAAAAGTGGAAACCTTCAATCGCATTATGGATTGATGCAAATTTATGATGTGGATTACTCAAACTGTGCATAATACATGTTACAAAAGCTTGATGAGAGGTAGAATTCATAAAATCAGTGTTCTCAAGTGCTCACAATTGGCTCAAGAATTTGAGAGAGTTCCTATTTTTATGAGTATTGCGAATGATTTCATGTTTGAAAGGCCTTATTTTATAAATTTTGAGAATTTTGATTAATGTTGAAGATTTGATTTGAGGATCAATGGTTAAGAGGAAATCAAATAGATGGGAGAGGATTGGTATTCATGAGAGCCCAAAATATCCCTAATTTCATGGAAAGGTGGTTGAGGATATTTTTAATTGGAGGGAAGTATTTGAATTTGAATTGGGAATAGTTCTCTTGGAATATTCTTTGTGTAGACAGTTGGAGGAAAATTAGCCAATTCAATAATTATGCAAATTATTTAATTGTGAGGATAAGAGGAATTAAGATTTTTAATTAAGTAATTGGGAATTTATTAAATTAAGATAGATTATTATCATGAAAATTATGAATTACTCAAACAACCTTAATTATTCAATTAATTGAGGAATAAAATGAATTTGACTAAATAATTGAGAATTATTTAATTAAATCGAGGAAATAAGTCATAATGAGGAAAATGATATTAATAATTAAAGTCAAGATGTGTGATATTCTAAGGACAATTTTAAGTGTCTACATTTTTCCCCTCTTTGAAGCAATATACTCATTGCATTATTTTAAGGACCTAATAATGGTTGGATCAGGATGATGAGAGTAGGTCTACTTGAAAATGGATGAAAATTATGTCCTAGGAAGCCTCAATACTGATCAAGATCAATAAAGAAGGTTGGAAAAATGAGTTGTTAAGAAAAACCATAGGATTTTCTTAGGCATATATTTATTTGGGTGAATTTCAGCCTCATTTTCCCACTTTTCTTTGAGAGTTTAGAAAGCCCTTTGATATTTTAGCTTTTGAGACCTTTTTATTATTGTGTACTTTGTTCATTTTGTACATCATGCAAATCACATTTATAAGTTCTAGAGGATACAAAAGTATCGGGGCTCTACATATGCTTTGAGTTTTAAATAGTTTTTTGATGCCTTTTTAAAAAGTGTGACACATTCTATTTTCTAGGTGTGATGCCTTTATAAAATCATGAAAATTTTGCAAAAGGGTGAAACCTTTACTGATGCCTTTGTAAAAATTTCTTGATTTTATTCTTTAGGATTTTTAATTTAGTTTTTAACAATTTTTTAGAAAACTAATGATGAGAGTATTATTCTTGTAGGCTGACTTAGACCCTTTGATCTCATGAGAGAGAAGGCCATAGGTTTTGGAGTGGATCACCACCTTTATAGATATGGTGTTTGAGTTCCTTCATGCAACTTGTTTATACTATGTTGTGTACATGCCTAAGATTCAAGTGCATCTATCACTTATGATAGTGATGGTCAAGAGATGGTGTTTAGAGACTTCCTCCTTCCACCTTTCGACTGATGAGGCCACCATCACATTTGAATATGTGTTGTGCATCTTGAGGGTACCTATCCATATAGAGGGTTATATTTGATGCTAACAAGGATTTGAGGCTTTAGAGAGGGTCCTTATAGATGATGAGATTGAGTTGAATGAGAGATAGGTTGACCTTAAGGGTTACATCAACAAAGTTAACGATGTGACCATTGTAGTTTTCAAGCTCATTTATGGACCTGTCATGCCAGATCAATATTTACAGAGATTCAACCCTAGATGGGGGAAGGTCCTTGAGAGGATCCTTGAAGATAAATTTATTCCTTCTTGGGTACCCTACATTTTGGCCACCTCTATCATGATATGCATTAGGTCCTATACATTGGTGCAACTAGCTTATCCAAAAGTGTTACACTACTTCACATATGGGAATGGGAGCACATTACAATAATTCAACCACTTGGATTATACAATGAAAGGTGAGAGAATTTTTTTTATAGAAATGAGGGCATGCTGACATAACATAACATGGGGGAGTTGGCCCATTCGTGAAACACGATTAACAACATGATAAAATTCATTTGGAGGCTATGGATATAGTTTGAGGCTTAGTAGGATGATGTCAATAATCTACCATACTACAAATATAATAAGTGGATTATTGGTCTGAAACCACACATACTAGAGAAATACTACCTAATAGGGTTATTTGGTAGTTCAGAGAGCAACAGGATGCTCCTAGAGATGATTATCATGTAGTGTTTGCAAGCACTATGAGGGATATTGTTGAGTGGGGACTAGTAGCCTCAGTACATATTAAATTTTCTATTTTTTATCACCAAACCCTTGTTCCATGGTTTTCTGTAGATGGTGTAGTAGATCAGAGGGCTACAATAGTTTATGATGTCTAGTTTTCCACTCATATACATCTCAAATTTACAAACCCAACTAGGGGTGGTGTAGGTGATAAGAGGCGATGTGAGGAGTTAGGAAGGTAGTGTAGGTAAATATAGAGGGTAGAGGAAGAGTTTCTAGTTGTAAAAGATAGGGTCAAGGAAGAAAGACACAATCTAGGATAGGGAATAGATGGTCCACCACCAACACAAGGTCTATAAGGTCACCAAGAATAGCAAGTAACATCTATTTCTGGGGGGACCTAGAGTCTTCAAGTTGCATTGCAGGAGAGGGATAAGGCATGCAATGAGCATGATGGATATAGCTAGTAAATAAATGGTCTCTCAAGAAAACTTGCTCAAATTAGGTTAGAGAGGGTTTAGCTGAGGGATGAGTTTAATTAGGATCATACTCACAGGGACATAGAGATGACTCGATGATAGAAATTTGAGTTATAGTTGGCCTAGTAGACAACTCGAAGACAACTAGAATTTGTTGCATAAGCATAGGGTTAGGTGATCCCATTATCTTAGTAGACTAAAGAGATTCAGGTGGTACAAGATGAGGCACCCTATTATAGGACTATATATGATGTGGTCATTCCCTCACATATGAGACAACCTTTATTCTCATAGTAGAGTGGTGTAGGTTTTAGAAAATCATATGGTGGCTTAGTTGGTAGACACTCTCAAGGTCATTCAAATAGATAGGTTCATTGGTGATAACCTATGGTTCCACCACCTCCTCAGCCTCCCCCTCCTAATTGAGAGGATTGAGGGAGATTTGGGTAGAGGGATCTGTATATAGATATTTTTGTATCCATATTTTGATGTATAAAACCTTATATGGTGTATACACATTCATAAACTGTAGATAGATTGTATATTTTTTATGTATATCAAACATTTGATATGTATCATGACATTCATTCTTTTGATGATATATGAGATGATATGATTTTGATACAACCATGCTATGGTTTTATTTTATGCATTGATCTTTCATGGTAAATGATGTATGATTATGGATGATATGTATATATAAATTTTATTTCATGTTTATATGATGTGATGATACATATATATTTATTATGATTATGATTATGCATGTTTCTAATGATATGTGGATGTATGATGCATAATATGGAAGGTGATATGGTTATGATTTCTCTTTTTTATATTTTCATACGATTTATGATGATTATGCAAGATGGATGATATGAGATGCTACTGACAGTTTATAGATGCAAGGTGGATGCATATATTTTTGTTCTATATCATGATACTTGGATGGAAAATTTAGTATGGATTAAATGTAGGAGAGTGTGATAGAATATGAATGATATGAAGATGTTGATTTTGATCAAGATACCAATAAATCTATTATTAAATTCTAATATTTTATTGGATATGTGATGAGACAGTACACATGATTATTCTTTTTATTTTTAGATTATGTAACATAATATAGAGAAATCCTTATTTTGACATAGAAAATAGATGTTAGAGTAATCAATATAATCACTTGATATTAATTATTATGTACCTTAATAATTTTGTTCACTTAAGCTAAACTTAGGAGTTCTTAAATTATTAATTCAATCTAATGCAATCCTCATCTAGAGTTTTATTTTTTATTCTTTTATAAAGCTTGCACATTCATTGTAATTATTAATTTAGAACCATTCACGTTAATAAATAGAAAATTAGTTGTTCTTATGGATTCAATATTTTCTCTCTTGGTTTCATACCAAATCAGTTGCTTTGACCTTTCTTTTGTGATAGGATAATTGCTTATAGGTGATTTATGGGTAATGTGGAGTTCAATCATCAAATTCAACATGGTATTAGAGCTCCACATTTGTAATCTCCTATCTAAATTCTAAAAGATCTGACCTTGGAAAAATCAGCCCATCCTGAGGCAAAATGGACATCATCATTGCATCTAGAATGAACAAAAACCCTAAGATCACTAAACAATTCACTCGAATCTAAGTACTTGAAAAAAAAAGAAAAAAACTTAAGGGAACAAGATTGTAGGCAATATTCTATATGATCCATATGGTTGCCTTGTAGATATTTACCTTGGAATTTATTTTTCGTGCACAGGTATAGGGGTTTTAAAAAAAATCTAGTATTTTCTCAAAATTTCAAAGGATTTTTGTAAAAAATAAATTAAAAAAATCAACCCAGAAAATATTTGTAAAAATTACAAATCAAAAGATTCTTGAAAAATTAAGAAAGAAAAGCAAAATACAAAGATAAAACACTTTTACAAAAATTCAGGATTTTAATTATTTTTACTAGAATTTAAAAAAAATAAAAATAAAAAGACTTTAAAGCCTTGTGGGATGTTATGAAGATTTTTTAGGCCACATAGGCCCCAAATTGCATCATGACAACCTTAAAAGTAGATTGATGGCTTTTTCTAGGTCAATGACCAACACAAAAAAGTCTCAACGACCTCATCTTTTAGGAAGCACAAAAATCTTAGGCAACTACATAAAAAACTAGCCACCACTTTGAATACCCAATAGTAAAATATAATAGTCACAAATTTTCTCTAGCCAAAAAATAAATACTAGCGGAAAACTAAGAAAAAGGAAATAGAATCTTGAAAGATTCCCCAGAATCTTCACAAAATTGGCAAAAACAAGTAAATTTTGGCAACCACACCTTTTTTACGAAGGAGCAATGTTTTTTCTAGAGCAAAGAATCTTCTGAGAATATTCTATGGTGGCCAATCAACCATCAAATTTAACCTAGTTCTTTGCTGACGTAATCCATATGATGGCCATCTTTGCCCTAAATGAGCAATTTTTTTTAATGTTTGGTATAACTTGGGCATATGGTGTCAAAATCAATCAAATGAAATATCATTGGAAAGCTAGTTTCGAGAACTTTCTAGTGGTGTAGGTCTCATTATCATATTTTTTTGCTAGTTACTTTTATTCTTAATTAAAATTATATATTTATTTTGTGCTTTTGAGATCACAACTTTTTTCCTATATCTTTAATTCTTTTGATTCAAGCGGCATCAGAAAGGTATTTTAGAGCTCTCCAAACCTATTCATGCAATTTTTCCAAAGACTATTGTAGGTACATTTTATTCAATATTTTATGTTTTCACAATCTACATAATTACTTGGATGTCTTGGCACTTGGAAATGATCTATTTGTGTAAGATAATATCATTTTATTTTCTTTATCAGTGTCAGGTTTTCAATCTTTGATTTTTTCATTTGAGTATCATGGGTTTTTTGTTCAACTTGGATAAGGATAAATATGAGGCTTGGTTAAATGGCATTTGTACATATCTAAAGTGGCTTGATATTTTTCTTTATCTATATGGACTTATACCTACACTAGACACACTAAGGAGTTTATCAGTATGGTATATCATTAGAGATAATATTGTAGGGATTATTTATTCTAGTGTTGATTTTAACACTATGTGTGTTGTATCAAACATTGAATGTCCCCACATGCTTTGGAAATGACTTTAGGAGATATGTGGAGACCCTAATATCTCTTCATACCTAAAGGATCCTATTGTAAATTGTCTCATCCTTCTTGCAAATGTAGATCTCATACCCTTTGATGGAAATACTTTAGAGGATCTTGAGTATATCACATGCCTTGCATGTTTTTATGATTCAAAGACTTGTCTTCATGTTCCCACTATATATATTTATACTATATCATCATCCTCTATTTTTAATAATTAGTTTGATATCACATCTTTGGCCCCTATTGATTCAATGCATTAGGACATACATATTCCAAACATAGCTACTTGGGATTCATATCTTGCATACATATCCTCCTTGTTTGTGGAGTCCTATATTGCAAACATGGAGGATTAAATTGAGAACATTCATCTCCTCTTTGTTGATATCCACATCAATTCTATTGTCCCACCATATTTATCATCTTTTAAATTTGATCTATATCAGTATTCATAGGTTTCTGTATCGACATAATCACTTTCCATAATGTGGACACATGAGCAATTTTTAGAGGAACACATCATTTGGATTTGGATTCGCCAATATCCAGTGGATCTATTTCTTCCTAAGGGGAGAAATGTAGCTTGAAGGTAGTGGATCATATTCTAGTCTTCAAACGTTCATCATTGGTACATGAGCTCTTTATTTATGTGGAGATTCATATCCTCATTTTCTCTCTCCTCTTAGGGAGAAATATACTCACATGAAAAAATTAGTCCTTGGGGGTTCACATTTATTCCTCCTTGTATTCTTCTTTCATATTTAGTATAGCCATTTCATTTTATCTCTTTTGGAGAGGAGTTTTTCCCATGAGGTTTTCTGATTTTCTCTAGTTATGAGAGATTCATTTATTTTTACATGGGTACCTCATCAGGACTTATATCTGGGACCCATCCATGCACCCATCATTACATTATACATAAGATTTTTATAGCTTCTCACTAATTTGATCTTAAGGGGGGTGTTAGATTAGTCGGGATAATCACTTGACAATTCATTATTCATTAATTAATTATTAAGTCCCTAATTACCTTAGTTCACTTAAGCTAAAATTACAAATGGTTTTTTATTATTATTGAATTGGGATAATTATAGATCTAGTTGACTCATTGCATGAGATTAAGACACTTGCCACAATCTAATTTGCAATACTCAACTAGGGTTTTCTTTTGCATACTTTTATAAAGTTGGCACAATCATTGTAATCACTAATTCAGAACCATTCAAGTTAATACATAGAAAATAAGTTGCTCTTCTAGATTTAATAATTTCTCTCTTGGTTGCATAGAAAATCAGTAGCTTTGATAGTTATTTTGTGATAGGATAATTTCTTTGAAGTGATTTCTAGTTATTGTTGGGTTTAATCATCTTTGAAAATAGACACAATGCACCAAGGTATGAAAAATTAGGGTGACGTATTTATTATATAGAATTTAACTCTATAAATAGATGTGAGTATCCATGTCCATACCTGAAATACAAAATATTTTTTTGATCATGTGAGAGGATGAAGCCATCAAAATAAGGAGACCAATACACAAAAATTATAAAGAACCTAATATGGACTAGTCATTGTATTACTTGAGACTATCCCTACACACACAAGGAATGTATTCATTGAGGCCATATTGCAAGAAAATCCAACAAGCACAACAAATGAAAGAAATGAAAATTCCCCATTATGTACCCTCTAAACATACCTATGACCAAAGGATTAGTATGGGTCGATTATGCTTGATCCATGAAGAATCAAAACATAATGAAGCCACTAACTTCAAATCTCAATAGGATCATTCAAATGAAGATTAAACTAAACATTCATCAAAATAAGCATTCTAAACTATTAAAAAATTTAAATGTCTACTCTAACCCATTTGAAACTTATCCCATTATGAGATTGGTGTCATATTGACGTGGAACGATGACCCTTTCCCAATCTTGTGGATAAATGAGCTTGCCCTAGTTAGTTTTATTGAAGAAAACTAATGGAACGATTGTGATATATTTATGAAATCATGATTTTAGTCTAAATAAACATGATGAAAGCTAGTTTAATATTATTTATGCTAAAATTATTTAGATATACAAATTCTAAGCTAATCCAAATGAGATTTAAACTAAAAATATTCAAACCCTAGTTATCTAATTAGATAAATGGATGCATTATGGAAGCCATTAATGAAAGTTAAGCTATTATGAAACTAACTTAAACTATAATATGCTAAATGTGTCAAAAATGTAAGTGTATTTGAGTGATTTAAACAACATAAGTTTTCTATTTGAAGGATGGATCCATTTGTCTCCAAATAGTGACCTATTTATAGGAAAGCAAATGAGAAATGGAGGGTTGAGATAAAAAAGGCTAATCAATGGTCAAGGATGGATGAAGTTGAAGGAATGGATCATGGATTCTCATCAATGGGTGAGAATGAAAGATGATATTTAATCAAGGGCTTTCATTCCTTCAAACAAGCACACTTTTGACTTGTACAAGAGGTCAAAAGTTAACTTGCACAAGAAGTTATAAGTTAACTTGCACAAGAAGTTACAAGTTAACTTGCACAAGAGGCTAAGTGAGAATATTCCCTCTTCCAAATGATTGGAGGAGAGAGAATATTATTTGAAATATTCTCATGGGTGGGGAAAAAGGATATTTAGTTAATTAAAACTAAATTAAATTATGCAAACGTGGAAGAAATATTCCATGGTAATATTCCACTTTTGGAGGAATGTGCAAAGGAGGAATATTCCATTGGAATTATTCATTGCAAGTGGGTGAGAATTAGATTTAATTGATAATTAAAAAATATTAATTATGCAATTAGGGAATTAGAATAATTAAGAGGAAATTCATTAAATAAAATAATTTAGTGAAAGGTGGAAAGGTGAAATGGCATTTAATTAAATAATTTAGGGTTATTTAATTAAATAAGAAAAATAAGGGATTTAAATTAAATAGCTTGATTTATTTTATTTAATGAAATGAAATGTTAGCATGAAAGTGGGTGAATTAACCTAATTAAATTAATTAAGCTAATAGATGCAAGTTATGAAATTAACTAAATAGCTAGGAAAATTTAACTAATTAAGCAAAAAGAGGATGGGCTTGAGGAGGAAACAATGTTAGTATACCTGATTCAAGTGCATGATATCATTCAAGATAGTTTTCAGTGTCTACAATACCAATATATTGAATATAAATGTAGATTCAAGTGAGCAATGTAAATGAGTCAAACAGATAAAATCAAAAGAAAAGATCGAAATAAAAATACCAATGCCATCATATCTCTTGCTAGAGATAATTGTTTTATTGGTTTTGAGGTTTTTCATCATTTTTGAATGTTTTTGGGATTTCTAGTGTTACCTTGATCATAATGTGAGATATTTGACATGTATCAAGAGTCATTACAAAGCAAGATGTAATTACCTACCCCTAATGTCTAGCAATGAATGAAATTCTATGAATGGATGCATGAGTCGGGATAATAGATGGGTGATGGAAACGGATGTCAAGAACTATATTGTGATAGGATAACATCTTCAAATAGAGGATGATTGATAGATGTTTGGCTAATGTTGGATGTAGGTGAAAGGAATTAAATTATTTTTGCTTGTGGTTTAGGACATAGAAGAACAATATTCTTCACTTGCCCCCCACTTTAGTGAGAAGATAAACTTGCTTCAAACTCACACTAAAGTAGACATTCAAGAGGGGTCCAAGAGGACCAATGCAGATGACAAAGGATGAAAAAGATCAAAGGAGGTGGCCAAGTCCCTAAGATCCAAGATCTTATGTCAAACCAATATAAACACAAAACGACACACACAAGGCGTATGATATGCAGAAAAAAAAGATACACATACATGCAATGTCAATAACTAAAAGATAAAAACGAAAACAAGCAAAAGCAAAAAGAGGTGGATCAAGCCTTGATCATTTGTCCAACAGGATATGGATCAAATATAAGTTTTCTTTTTTGGAAAATACATGCTTACTCTAGGGAAATGAAACTTCATGCTATTCATTGGGTGAGTATTCAAAGAGGTGAGACACATACACACATGGCCAGTATGCACTCACACACACAATTAGGTGGATATGGGAAATTCATGCCTAAGTTCGGCTTCTTGTTCAACTAAACCAAAGTTATACCTCTTGATAACTTTGATGAGGTGCCACACAACAATGAACTTTGAGCTTGATGAGGCAAGAAAAGCCTTGTATGCTTGATACTCATGAACAAATAAGATGGCTCTATAGGAAAGCAAAGTGTATTATGCAGGGTGGACATATAATAGATATTGTGAATGCAGAATAGTGTAAGGTACATTGAAAGGGATTTTTATTAGTTTGTGTAAGGTCTATTCTTGGGGAACATTGTGCCTAATGTCTCTAAGAGAGGACAATTCAAAGAATATCATTCTCTCAAAGGACATAAAACCCAATGACACCACCAAGAAGAGGATGCATTGTAGGAATAAATAAAATCGCATAATGAAACATGAGTGTTGATGTATGCCCCCACATTAAAGTAGTTGCTAACACCATTGTTGTGAGAAATTTCTTTAATGTGGAAGAAGACATGATATCTTATCCAAAATGACCTATGCCAAGTCATATGTTCTCGAATAAGCTATGCTAGGAATAAGTATGTCACATGTGATCCAACTTAAGGCATGTAGTCCACATCCCAAGCTTTCTCTTATATGTACATGAAAGGTAGTCAACTAGCCAAAAGAGACAATGACAAGTGACATACAAGGACAAGGCTAATTAACCCCTTTCCCCCACTTAGTGCAAGAAAATGATGAGCCGAGATGATTGATGAGAAACATGAAAATCAATATCAATTAGAGGAATTAGGTGCTTCAACATAAGGAAGAGCCCTACACTCCTTAAGGTGTTGAATTCTATCACTTAAAGCCTTACATTTATTAGTAGAATGACAATGAACTCTATGATATGCACAAAATTAACTCTTGTAGTATAATTTATTTCATTTTCTTAGAGGGAGAGATATCAAATGATCTTAGAGGAGTCTTGAAAAGATACCCTGTTTCTCAAAAGTAGAATATGTTTCTTTATTTTATGACAAAGATATCTCTTTTTTAGTATAAGATGTCATACATACACAAGGATCTTTAGATTGTGATATTTTGTACTCTCCTTTACAATAGGGTGTAGAATCTCTAAAATTTAAATCATAAGTATTTTACATAATGATGTTGATATTAAGTGAAGACTTATCTATTTCTTTCATTTACTTTAAAGGATAATAATCAAGACAACTAGTTTCTATCAGTTCAAGATGCACTAATGTTAAATTTGGCTTAGAGGAATCTTTTGTAAGAGTGTTGAAATTAAGTGAAGGCTTGTTTGTCTCTTTCAAGGGAAAATAACCAAGACCACTAGTCTTTTCTTGTGCGTTAGGCTCTATAGGGACACAAATACCTTGTTCTCTAGCACTACATCCTTTTCCATGATATCCAAATTGTTTCATAAGTTCATAACCTTTTTCCGTAAAGCTTTATCATTTATTTTGGATTTGATGGTTGTTTGTAATCATTTTCATCAAATTTTATTGTGTAATTTGTTTTCTTTTGTTCTAAAGTGGTTGATGTGGATGATTTTGAATGGTCTTCCAAATTTTGTGTTGACATTGTTGATGCAAAAGTTTCCAAGCAGCAGCCTTATCGGAAACTTAGCTATTGGGTGACCTATGCGCGTAGCTAAGTGACCTCCAGGGTTTTATAAAATTTGGCTCTTCATTTTTATGTGGGGATGAAAAGGGGAAGAAGATGAACATAAAATAAATAGACCTAAGGTAAGGCAATGCACCAAATCAAAAAGGAATTAATTAAGCACAATACTGAAAACAAAGGCTCGAATAGTAACTAGTGTCTATCAAATAGATAATTCCCAACATTGCAAATATAAGAATGTCAAACTATTTGAATAGTATAACCAATATAGTGTAAGTAAACACAAAAGAGTAGCAACATGATCTACATTTTATTAAGCTGCATAAAGATTTCAAAACATTGAAATAAAAATTCATATACTTCAAAAAATACAAGCACAGTTTAATGTCCTATTAAATGCATGAAAATAGAAAGGCCTAATTGATTGGCACAGTCTACAAGTTCAAGTTTAATAGAAAAAATTACAAAGGCTAATTCCCAGTGCTCGAGAAATTTTAATCCATCTAACAAAAACCAATACAATGAGGAAAAGGATTCTTAAATAAGCTAGTCCACCATCGGAGGACCCCAACAAGAAAGATGCCTCAGTAAAGCCATCAACGATCTAGATCTTCTCGAGCCAACACAAATAGAAAGATAATCTAGCAAGAAGCTAGTAGGCATATCCCTTGGGAAACCTAGGCCACACAATAACAAAAGAGAAAATGTGGTAGCAGAAGAGAAAACATGGTAGAGAAAAGAAAACATGGCATAGGCATTGAACCCAAGATAACAGACACAGGAACGAGCACCACACATCAAACACATGAAGCCCAAAAAAAGAAAGGTAGGTCGGCTCAAGAGAAAACTCCGATAGGAAGCCACATGCTCAACCTCCCAGCAAAAGAAGAAATAGTGTGGGCCCAACTCAGAAACAAACAAGTGAAGGCCACGTGCAAAGAAAACAAAGCTCGAAAAAAGAAAAATAATATGGCCCAAAAGAAAGCTTCGATAGGAATCCATGTGGAGACCGCCAAGACTCTACAAGCGATATGGAAAAAGGTGAAGCCACAAAATAAAGAGAAAACCATGAAGGAAAAGCGATGCACAAATAAATATTCATAGTTTGGCGACTCACAGGAATAGTTCACCTGTAGAATGAAGAACCCCAGAAACTCTGGTCTTGCAGACCAATCCAACTCTATCAAAATTTCTCACAGCTGAGAGAGGGCAGTCTGAAGGAAAGTCCAGATTTCATTTGATGGCGCAGAGAGAGTGCGCAGATTTTCATGCGCCATGTTTAGATCAATTATTGCCTTAAAAGGAAATCCACCAAATACCTTTGCCTCCAAATTGAGCTAGAAAAAGAGTTGTGCCAGGTGATGCACCATGTTTTCAGTATTGGCGGCAATCAAAGATTGATCAAAGGATTGGAAAACTGATAAATCTTGCTTCTTCTCCTCAATCCTTTTGATGATGTGCTCAATGCCTTCCATTGTTTGATCCATCCTGAAGGGCAATGGAATCCCTTGCTGGGTTAAGCGAGAAATTTTTTCCTGCATATCACTGGCAATCGGGGTTAGTCTAGCTCTGCACTCTCCAATATTTAAGATGACCTCATGCATAGAGATGAGAATATTTGCACTCATGGTCACCATTGTTTGGTCCTCAATCCCCACACTACTCAACGCTTTATCAGAAGTTGTATACAATTTTCCCAATAACCAGCTAGTCTCTGAAACTTTATCAAAAGTCATTTCCTGCACCCAATGCATCATTTTTCTAACCACCCCACATAAACTGGTTTCTTGCACCATAAATTTGAGAGTGGGCTGAAATGTAAGGAATAATGTTTTAACCTTATCCCAATATGATCCATGTAGCTCCTTGGCTATCTCCAGTGAGTTCATTTGGGGTGCAAGAGATTGGGATCTCAAAAAGTCTAATTCTACAACCTTGCTACTTAGATCTACCTTCAATTCTGCAATGCTTCCCTCTAGAGTTGATAACTGACTCCTTAGAGGAGAAACCTCTCTCTCCTTCTCTCCCAAGGCCAATTTGGCTTGCCTTTGATTTTTAGTTTCCTACTCCAATGCGACATTCATTTAATTTAATTCTTCATTAGTACTCTACCAAAGTTGTTTTAGGCCATCATTTTCCTTTTTCAATTTAGCACGGAGGGCCGCTTCCATCACTCAAAATTGCTCAATTTCTCTTTGTAGGGCCATAACAACTTTTGCACCCAAATCCTGAAGCTCGATGACTTTGTTTTCAAAGAAATTATTTTCACTCTACAAGTGATTGATTTTGACTTCCTAGGCCCTATGCTTGTTCAACCAGATATCAACCTTTCCCTTTAGCTCCTTCATTTGTTCATCCTTTTTCTTCATCTGGTGACTGAGCTTGAGGAAGTGAGTAGTCACCACCCTCTAGGTTTCCTCCATTAGCTCAACTTTATCTTGTGGATGAGCTTGTTGCAAGTCTAGCCCTACGACATTGACAAAATAATCCCCTAGCTACATTTCCCCGACTGGCTTGACCACATTACGTGTGACGTTTGCAACATCAATGAATTTTGGCTTTTTCTGAACACGGTTTACAAAAGAGGCTTCACTTTTCTAATTGCATTTTTTCACTCCTCTTCTGAATTCGGCTCACCCAAGCACTTTTGTTTACTTTCACCTGTGAGAAATATTCTTGGGATGAAATACCCAGTCCACCAGCAAAAGGGAACTCTTAGGCATCTACTAGTGGGGAAGACAACATAATCAATGTATTAGTGGATTTTCCAGGCCTAGTAATAGTTGCCAGAGAAAAATGTGGGATAATTTGGCTACTCGGAGATGATGAAAACATGGTAGGAAGAAAGGTTGGGGAAGCACCTACCGACATGCTAGGTCTTAGGAAAATGAATTGTTGACTCAAAGGGTTTGGACATGTTACCATTACTTGTGCCTCATGGGTGGTAGACATAACATGAGCTTGAAGGGGACCCACAAGAGAATTAATGTGGACTTTCCCTAAGTAACCAACGATAGGAATAGCTGGCATGAATGACGTGGTAGGGACAAACACTAAGGAGACCAAAGGCATAGAAGAGAGAGAAGAAGAGGGAAAATATAACTCATTTTCCCAAAGATTTGCAATAGGTACCACCACCTCCTCATGCTGTGACTCTTATCCTCTATCTAATTCTTCTGTTCATGCCCTTTTATCCTTTGAGGAGCTATCTAGGTCCAAAATAACTTTTCAGTGGCATCTGGAAGATCACAGCCTCTTCATGCCCAATCTAGAGGAGCTAGTAGGTTCCACTTCACAACACTTCTCAAAACTCAAAGGGTTAGGAGAGTCCTCACTATCTAGATACCCGTGACACTAGATATCATCAAATGTTTCATCTAAGTCTACCTCTTGAAAAATCCCATTAGTCCTCTTTATCTCCTACCTATAAATCTAGAAATCTTTAATTCTATCAAGCTTCCATTGAACCCTATTTAACTAGCTACAGAGAAATTGATTTATTTTGTGGCCGGGGTTGGGCTTCGCCATCATGTGATAAAATTTCAACCAAGGTGGTCGATCCAAACTAGAAGGAAAGTACTCAAGGCCGATGTACTTTCCCTCATTTCCCTCATCTGCATTTCTTCGAGGGTCCCAAAATGGTAGAGGTTGGTGAGGAATTTTAGTGCCCAACTCTGATAAATTTCCCTCTTGATTATATCACAATGTGTCATAGATAACCATTAACCCAAGGTGGCTCAGCTTAGAGTACAAAACCTCGGAGCTATTTACCTTCAAGCTCTTCTTTTTCACCAACAATACAGAGCTGAACATGGCTGGGAGCATCAAATGGGAAGTTAGATGCTTCCCTCCCTAGTAATAATTTTCAATATTGCATAGTTACCTAAAAACTACAAGGGCTAGTACCCTATCTGAAACAAAATGTGGGAGCCAAAAAGGCTCCCAAATAAAACCTTGCATATAGAGCATTGTGAAATCCATGTTGAAATACCAATCGCAAAGTGGTACTAGCCTCCCATCCATGATATTTGGTTTTATGTCAAGCGACCAGACCTACTGCCTCCACTGTGATCCAAAGCTCTCAAGGTCGGAGTTAGGAATGCATTTGAAAGCACGTAATAATTAAAAAAATTCGGGAGGACAAGAGTCGAGGTCAAAATTGCCCTTCTAGCACCATTTTCATCAAATACTGCCAAGGGCATATATTATTGGAAATAGTCCAGATTTTGATTCAAAATCATGTAGGTCAAGAAACAAGAATACCTAAACTTGGAGCCAAGTTCAAACTCCCTCAGCTATCGACACATCCCTTCAACAATGACCTTTGCAAAGTCCATCAATGGGGGCTGCATATTCTTTTTCAGCATAAAGTTGAGACTCATCTGGAAGTCTGAGACTTCCTTATCCATATCCAATCCACACACCAATTCCAACATGGAGAAGATGGAGGTTGAACCTGCTTTAAAAGCAGCCAAAGTAAGAGACAAGTTGGGAGGGAGGGATTTATCAGATGGATTACCCATCTCAACGTTGTAACATTGCTATGCCAATCGAAGTGTCCTCCAATAACTTTGCATTCTGGAAATATCAAAATCCTCTACACCCCCAAGAGCATTAAAAGGAATACACAACATATCTTGGAGGGCCTGGGTATAGATTACCACCCTATAATTTTGGCTGCTTATGATTCTTGTCTAGGCATCAAAACATTTAGCACAGACCGCCATAATATTCAGACAATGGTGTACCAAAGGAACCATGTACTGAGGAAGCCCACAGTTCCACAATCTACCATGAAAAGGATCAATAGTTTTCTTCATTTTCTCGCATGCAGCTTCCCTCAAGCTTTTGGGGTTCTGAGATAACTCTTGTTCTTGAACGTTATCCCAATTTTCTGATAACAAGGCCTGGTTTCTAGGAGAAACCACGCCTAACACTTTCTATTCTGCTAGCTTGGTTTAGGGCCATGAAGGTTTTTCTGGAATACCTGGGGTTGCATAAGACTCTTGGGCATAAATATTTACACAAGGAGCCAACATTCTTCATTCTTCTATGCTTTTGGTGTTGACAGCCTAAGTTGAGCTCTCTACAATTTCAACCATTTTCTTTTTCTTCGAAGAACTCTGCAAACTCCACAACTTATCTTTTGAAAATCCTTCTCTTTCCTTTGTAAATGATTCAGATAGTTACACACTTTGTCAATCTTTTTCAATTAATGCCATACACATGCTCCTATCTGTCTTTTTGATTTTTGAGAAAATCCTATTAGCAAGGGTACGTGCTATCTTTTCACATTAGTTATGCAATGCACCTCTAACCATTTTTTTTCCATGCAAAGATATTTCCAACCCGCCAAAAGACTCTACACATTTAAGAGATATAACTTCACATACGGTGGCTCCTCATTTTTCTTGGAAAAAACATTAAATCAACATCGTCATATCTATTTGGAAGCCTTTGTATTTAATGATTACTTGATTGTAAACAAGAACGCCAACCAATGGCTTCATCTTAAAATATTTTCTTTGATTTAAATAGGAAAACAACATTCTATATGTCAACAACTAGCTCCCTCTCATCCTCTTTCAAACACTCAAATTGAACAAGTTGTAACTGCATTTGATTATCTCCATTATTTCTCACACTGCAGTACTACTTGCCAAGGATCTTCCTTCCATTTGCTTCTGACATAATCAAACCTTGCTTAATTAGGGAGGCCTCTAACCATCTATAAATAGGACCCTTGGCACCTTTACTAATGCACATTTACATTCAACATTTTTAGCAATTAGGCCCTAATACATCTTGAGTAATTTATTATTTGGATAGAGTAGAAGTAGGTATGGAAATAACAATTAGGTTGGTCTGGAAGAAGACCCAAGCCACCTTTCTAGGAAAATTAGGTGTGGGTGTCTGAAACGTGTGATAGGCGTGAAAAACCTTCTATATGAAAAATCCATCAAATGGGTGCTAGGAAAAGATTGTGTGGAGTACGAGGACTAGTACATAGTGAATACTAGCATCATCTCTCACTTTGTAGCTTCCCTACTAGACACCGGCGTTTCAAAGTGGAAGATTCTTAAGCTAACAAAGAGGGTATTTCCCTAATGCTACCTCAAAGGGTTGGAGAATGTAGTGAGAGCTATAAGATCTAGATTTGAAATGAAGTTGAAAGATTGAATGATGATGCTAATAGCTACACAGATACAAATGATTAATTCTAAACTAACAATATAAATCAAAACAAAAAAGTATGAAGAAATAAACAATGAATAACAAAACAAATAACTTGGAAATCTCTCACCGAATATGCATTCACCCCTTCGAATTATCTCGATTGCTCTTCTCCATTTTTCCTTTTTTGTATTCTTGCCCTTAGATTTCTATGTTTGATGCAAGTATAACTTCGTCGAATGTCTAAGAAAAATATCAAAAATAATTTTCTTCTCAAAAGTGTATGATTTTGGGAGGAGGAATAATGACAATGATAGGCCATTTTATAGATTTTGGGTTTTTGAGCGATCGGCTCAGATTGAAAGAGATATCGATAGATGAGATTAATGAATGCCATATGATTTGATTTTTGTGTTAGATAGAACGTGAGTTAGAACATGAGTCAGAAAAGATTAAAATAGAACAAGATCTCAATCTTCAATTAAGAGTCTTCAAAAATAGAAGAAATAGACTTTGCATGTCAAATACAAAGTTAGAACTCAAAGATGATGAATTTGAATGCATAATTTAATTAATTAATTAAATAAAAGATATTCAATTAATAAATGCATACATGCATATGAGTTAGAACTAGTTAACTGACTAGTTGTGATAGAGAGTTTTCTCGCAGAGATGATCAACTGTTGAATTCGAAGATAACTGGAGAACTAAAAATAGATCTCGAGTCAGAAGGTAAGTGGATGACTAGATAACTAATTGAAAAAATAATGTGACATAAATAATCAAATATGAATTAAATGTTAATTTAATTCAACATTAGAAAATAAGAGGATTAAATTAAATAAATAAAGATAATTTATTTAATTGACTTTCGAAAAGGGTGGAATTGAATAATTAAATAATAAATATTTAATTATGTATAAAAGGCTTAAATAAATAAATAAATGAGAGTTATTTAATTATTCAATAGTTGAATAAATGAATAAATTAATTAATTAAAAGGGGTATTCTAATTAATAGAGGAAATATGTATTAGAAAGGGTAATTAAATAATTGACATTTATTTAATCATGACCATGGATGAATAGAAAATGATGTCGAATGTGTACTCGTAGGCCTAGACCAATTTTAGGTATCTACAGTTTGCCCCTCTTTGATACAATGTTGTTTAGGCATTGTGTCAAAGAAAAATATGCCCCAATCGTGCCCCAACATAAAACAAGGTAAGGTATGCCCCCTTGGGAAAATTGACAATTTTGAAAAGTTTCAAAAAAATCAAGAAAAATTCCCGAGAAGTCAATTGATGACCAGAAATGCTACGAAGTTGACGAAATTGAATTTGGAGATGTTAGAGATGTGTACGGGTTATTTCAAATTGAAAGGTTAAGTGGCCAATACACTAGGTCAGAAGGAATGCTACCCAAACCCTAGCTATAAATAAGAATGAGGGTGAAAAGCAATTCGTTTCCACCCGGTGAGTTTGAAGAACATAGAATTTTTGCTCTAACTAGTTGACGAAAATGGCTCCCATTCCCTATGCTATGCATCGAGGATACTGGATCCAGACATTCAGGAGGCTAGTCAACGTAGGACCACCGGTATGTACCCGAAAAAAAGCCCTTGAAATTTATTTTGCACGTAGATTTAGGCCTTTCAAATTTATTTTTCAAATGCGGTCTTTAGGAATTAATGCATATGCTATCATATCCACCGCATTTGACTACGAAACGACACATATGTAACAAATCATTTAGGATAGGTTAGGAAAATTAGGGAATCAACGCATTTTTTATAGAATACACCACATATGTATTTCTGAAATGTATCTGCATTTAGAATAAACGTATGTAGGATAGTGAACCACATATGCATTTGTGAAACTCATATGTAGTAGTTTGACAAGCTAGATAAAATGCACTGCATGTGTGTTTTGCACCGCATTTGTATTTAGATAGAAAATGGATGGGGATGTGCAATGCATATGAAATATGCGATGCAAATTCCTTGTCATGCAATGCATTTGTAAGAATGCACCGCATCTGTCACTGTGAGCTACATTTGGCTGGTGAAAATTTGGAAAAACTTTCTAAGGAAAAACCTAAATTTTTTTGATGTGGGTGACATGCAGGTTGTTTTGGATCCTATATATACACAAGAGGCTTGGCTAGATACTTTCAATCTGAGAGATTGCCTGACTAGTGGAGAAATATGTCTGCTATGGAGACTTGGTCTACGTCATTTTCTCTTGATGCCTTCCATTTGGGAAAATAAATAGATTCTCACCGTGTTGTATGAGCGATGGCACTTAGAGACCTCATCGTGCCATCTATCAATTGGGGAGGCGACTATCACATTAGAGGATTTGTAAGGGATTTTGAGATTGCCAATCAGAGGAGAATGGGTTATATATGATACCCAATGAGGATTGACGGAGCTAACGATATTTTATCAGGTGGATGACATTAGGAGGCTCGGGATCGAGCATTATGAGATCAGATGGCCGGTGTTGGCAGATAGATATGACAGGATTGACTGCATATTAAGTACATTGATTGGTGGGATAGTACTACTAGACTGATGGGGTCACGACTTTCTTGTGGGATGGGGGGAGATGTTGGTGGGCATGTTGGAAGGGAGACCTTGTATTCATGGGGTCCATGTCTGCTAGAGTTGTTATATTTTCATCTGCCCAACATTGTATACAGAGACACATAGTCAATGAGCTATGGCACCACTTTGTTGATGGTTTGGGCATGGGAGAGGATAGCTATGTTCCATCCACCAGTTACTGTAGAATGACTAGAGAGATCTCCATATGTTTTCTGGTACATGGGAAACATCACATAGAGCCATGTGGGGGACACCGGATATTCGAGACATGCATTGGATATTCTAGATTAGTTTACATGGAGACCATACATAGATTGTGAGGAGTGGATGGATGAGAAGAGACATTTACTATTCTGATGTATGTTTATGTAGATGATTTAATGATTTTTTTGTGTCATAGGACCTTATCATTATGTTGGAAAAAATAAAGAAATGTTAGCATGAATGATTTTAGAATGTTAGTGAGAAATAATTAAAGTGCTTGATTGAGAATAAACATGTGATCTTCGATATTTTGGCAGATATGCTATGCTTGCTATTTCTATCATCACTGGGCGAGACATGACACAAATGGATAGTACACACTATGATATGAGATAGACCATAGTATACAAAGTCATCCATCTACGAAAAGTAGACAGTCATAGACAAGGAGTGTATTAACTCACACTAAGGAAAAGATTGCCCTGATCATTTAGTCAAGACAAACAAAAGACAACAAACAAATGAAAGATGGGAAATGAAACATCATTGCTCCTCTAAATCCTTGATAGGACATCCTTGAGGAAACTAGTAACATGACTCAAAAACCAAAGTTAGAAAGATAGTTGACAGATAGCAGCCAAATAAAAAGAGTCTTGAGACATCCTTGCTTCTCTAAATCCCTCAAGGGACATCCTTAAGAAAGCTAGTAACTAGACTAATTCAAAAATTGATAAAAAGATAAGACAAAATAAAATATTAAGTCATAAAGCCAAATAAAATTATTCACCAAAACTTGATCGTGTTGGATTGTTTGATTGTTTGATGTTTGACATAGTGTGATATGAAAGCTGGAACACACTGCATAAGACTGGTTTCGACTTTGTGACTATTTGTATAAGGCATGACAAAGCCTGGTTTCTAAAAAGACATGTGCCGTATAAGACATTTTAGCCTGATGACATTGATATGACAAGCTACATGAGGCTATGACAATTTGACGTTGTTTGTTGAAAAGAAAGACATATCTTGCTTAAGACATAAGTTGATCATTTTGACAATGTGATTGATATTGACTTGATGACTTTAAGATGTTTTGCCTTGTTGATGCATGACTTGTTTTGATTCCTTGACTGTTTAAAAGTGTGTGTAGACAGTGTATGATGTGAGATGATACCTTAAACGACTGAAGATTTATACTTGTACCTTGATATGCAACGTGTGTGATAGTGAATACAATAAACCCTATTGGACTGACCTAGTGCAGTCTCAGGGTCTCATCGATTGATTAGCCTTGCCTATGTTGTACACGTAGATAGCTCATAGTTTGACATGACCAATGACTTTGAATATACAAAGATTCATGATTTTATGTGTGTGATACATGAAAAACCTAGACTGATAGACCTAATGCCTCGGGGGCACATCGATTGATGGCCTTGCCTACATCCTAGTCATAGAGGCAACGTAGTTTGACTATGTCTACGGCTGACTTTAACATGACTGACTTGACTTTGTTTTTGTTATTTTCTTACATGTTTTTATTTTTTTTGGATTTTAAAAGTTTTTTGAATGTTTTTGGGATTTTTCTCAGGACATTTTCAATGGTGTAATGTTATGTACAAGGTTCTCATGACGCAGAACAAGGATTTTCCCCCAATCGGTAATAGGATGTATGAGATGGAAATGGGGAATGTGACAGAATGGAATTTGATGTCAATCATTCCAAATGATGGATAGGACACCTTTTATTATAAGGTATGGCATAAAAAAGTCTAATTGGAGTGATGGTAGACAAAAGAGCGAGCGTGACTACACATGGCGCCTGTTTGCTAGGTTTTCACCAAGGTACTTATCCATAGCACCACCAAAGCAATTTTCACTATTGGACAGATTATTTCTCTTGACTATTTTTTTGGTGTTACAAAGACACCTATTTGCTAGGTTTTCATCAAGGTAACCATTTTTTTATTTTTTGTTTGTTTTTTTTATTTGTATTTTCTAGTTTAAGACACGGATTCTTAGAAGTTACACATAGAACCTCTTCAGATGAAGACTATTGATGGGTGACATAAGCGACTTTCCTTCAAGAGTAGAGATTTGATACGCTCCTGATCCAAAGGCTTTTGTGACAATATAGGGCCCCAACTAGTTAGGTTCAAACTTACTTGGTTTTTCTCGTTCAACTTGATTCTTAGGATTATCCATTAGAACCAGGTCACCAATGTCAAAGTCTCTATTCAGAACTCTCCTATTATAGCTATGACGAAGACGATTCTAATATTCTTCTAAATGGTCTAGTGCCTTTTATATTTGTTCATCCAGTAATTCTAGCTCTTGCAACCTAGATACGTGGTATTCTTCATCATCAATGTGACCTTTCAAAGAAACCCTTAGGAAAGGAATTTCAACCTCAATAAGTAAGATAGCTTCAAACCTGAATACAAGTGAATATGGAGTGGTGCTAGTGGGAGTACGGATGCTAGTACGAAAATCCCATAAGGCAGGATTAAGCTATAGGTGCCAGTCACGACCAATGTCATTGATAGTATTTTTTAGGATTCTAACAATTATTTTATTAGATGCCTTGGCTTGGCCATTGCCTTGTGGGTAATATGGGGTGGAGAAATGGTGTTTGATATGGAACTCATAAAATAGATGGTGTACTTCTTGGTTCTTGAACAAGCATCCATTCTCTGTGATTATGGAGTGGGGTGCACCATACCGACAAATGATATAGTTGAGGATAAACCTAGCTATTTGCGTACAAGTGATGTAGGTCATGGGAATAGCTTCAATCCACTTGGTGAAGTATTCAGTGGCGGTTATGATGAATTTATGACTGTTGGATGATGTAGGGTGTATCTTACCTATGAGGTCAAGTCCCCATTGGGTGAAAGGCCATGGTGATATAATTGGATGAAGCTCCTATGCTAGTGCTCTTATCAAATCTTCATGTATCTGACATTGTCTACATTTCTTTACAAATATGTATGAGTCTTTCTCCATTGTAGACCAATAATAACCTAGTCTCATAATCTTATGGGCTAAATTAGGACCACTCGAATGAGATCCACATATACCCTCGTGCACCACTCTCAAAGTTGTTTGTGCTTCTTCAACAACGAGACATCTCATTAGGGTGTTATCTAAGGTATGTCTATATAGGGTATCTCCGATGATGGTGTATTTAGCTGACTTTCGGATAAAGGTTTTTGTTGGTTATTGGACAAGTCTAGAGGCAAGATTTGGTCTTTCAGGTAGTCAAAAATGTCTTTATACTATGGGGATTTAGGACCAACGATCGTACACACCATTGTAGTATTAGGGACATCATAGGCAAGGACCAATAGTTTTTCAACAAAAAACTTGAACTTAGGCACATTACTTGGAATATCCAACAAGGAACCCATGGTTGCCATAGCATATGTAGCTCTATTTTGAATATGTGGTATTTGTTGAAAGGTAATGTTATTGAAGTATTGCTTGAAACTATCAGCCATTCATTTCTAAGGAGCTAGTTTCTCATCCTTAGTCTCATAATCATTGTTGACTTGTTGGATTACTATCTGAGAATCGCCAAAGACCTATAGACTCTTAATTTTCCACTGTGCTGCCATTCTTAGTCATGCCACTAAGGCTTCATATTTTGCTATATTGTTAGTACAAGGGAAAGCAATCCTGAATGATTTTGGAATAGTATCGCATTGAGGTGTAACAAATAGGACACCTAATCTTGAACCCTTGATTTGTATGTGACCCATCAAAGTATAGTTTCCATTTGGTTTTAACATCAATGTTGAAAAGAAATTCCTCAAGAAAATATACCACTAAAGGATGATCTTCCATCATGGGTGCATTTTCTAACTAATCTGCTATCACCTATCCTTTCATAGTCTTCCTTTCCACATATTGGATGTCATACTCGCTAAGTATTATAACCCATTTAGCCAATCGACCTATTAATTCTACCTTACTTAAGAGATACATGAGCGGATTGATCTTGGCCACCAACATTGTCTGATGATTTAGCATATAGTGCTGAAGTTTTTGAGTAGAAAAGACTACCACAAGACAGGCACATTCAATGTTGTTGCAATTCAATTCATATCCTACCAAGGTTTGACTGATATAATAGACTGCTCTTTCATGACCTTGATCATCATTTTGCGCAAGAAGAGCTCCTAATGCCAACTAAGTTGCTGAAATGTATAGTATCAATGGCTTTCCATCTGTGGGTGGCATTAAGATAGGTGGTGTGAGAAAATAGTCCTTGATTTGTTGGAAGGCTTCCTGACATTTAGGGGTCCACACAAATGGTACTTCTTTCTTGAGTAGATGTTGGAATGGGTTTATTTTATCTACTAGTTGTACTATGAAAAGCCTGATAGATTGTAATCTTCCCTATAGTGTCCTTAGTTGACCGATGCTGATTGGAGGAAACATTTCTATGATAGCTCTTACCTTCTCAAGATCTACCTCTATACCTCTTCTACAAATGATATACCCTAGAAGCTTCCCTGATTTCACTCCAAAGATACATTTCTTCGGATTTAGTCTAACATTGTAATGCTCTAGCCTCTGGAATATTTTGTCTAGAACCTTCAAATGATCTACCCTAGTTTTTGATTTAGCTATAATGTCATCTACATAATCTTCCATGAGAGTATGTACAAAGTCATGGAAAATAGTAGTCATGGCCCATTGATAAGTAGCTCATGTGTTCTTGAGGCCAAAAGGCATGATATTCCAATATTATGTGCCCCACAGACATGTGAAATATGTCTTACATTGGTCTTCAGTTGTGATTCTGATTTGGTTATATCTAGAGAAACCATCCATGAGGGATAGCATCTCGTAACCTATTGTAAGATCCACTATCATGTCTATGTTCGACAAAGGGAAGTCATATTTAGGACATGCCTTGTTGATGTCTCTCAAGTCTATGCAAATTCGAATGCCCCTAGTTGGTTTATTCACTAGTACAACATTTGATATCCAATTTGCATAGTCTATGGTCCTTATGAATCCAACATCTAGAAGTTTCTTAAGTTCTGCCTTGACCAGTAGAACAATTTGTGGATGCATTTTCCTTAACTTTTATTCAACTAGCTTAATACCTGGCTGTAGAGGTAGATGGTGCAATATTAGGTCTGGATCTAGCCTAGGCATGTCAACATATGACCATGCAAGTTTTATCTGTCTCTTCGTAGAGAAGTCCTTAAAATCAAGTTGTTTTGTCTTTGTTAAAGAAGCTACAAAATAAATTATCTAAGGGTTTTCTTTTGTACCTATGTTGACTGCAACAGATTCTTCAACTAGCATTGGTGACCTTTCCTATTCAATGGGGAGAATATTTAAACCTCTATCCTTGGGTGCCTTAGAGAGGTTTTCGCCCTCGGATACGTCCTTTATTTTGACTATTTCTTCATCCAAAGGAGCCTTTCGGTTTTCACCTAGGGACTCATCTTTTTTCTCTTTTTCATCTTTTTATCTTTATTCTCATTTTTGTGACTAGAGGTGTAAATAGACTCCCCAAAATATGCTTTATCATCCAAGTCTATGGTAAAACCAGCTTTATGATCCCCTCTAGGTATGCATTCTCGAAGTCCCATGAACTCATCTAATGCTTCGTCATTCTCTAATGTATCTAAGATGGGTGTACCTTGTTGATCCCAGTCAATAAGTTCGGGATAGACAAGGGGCATGTCATCATCGGAGTTTTCAAAGGTGGAATCTGACAAGGTGAATATGGAATGGTTGACATGGTCACAAATTTTTTGGACTAACTCCTTCTTGGTCTTTTTCCTAGGGGTAGGTGTATTCTTACATGGGACAATTGCAATGGCTAGGTCTTCAAAAGATGGTTTGTCAAGTGCCCAAGATGCATGATCAAGGGTTTCCCAATAATATTTCTTAAGCCATTCTTCTTTGGATAAGGATTTCTAATTATAGGGACTAGACGACTTTGGTAAAGATTTAATCATGAGGTCAAGTTCTCCAAATAGAGTGCCTAGGTTCATAGTATTGGTAGAGGAAAGGGAATCCCATTCATACTCATCTGATTCAAGGGATTCATCATAAACTGGGGATTCATCCTAAACTAGGGGAGGTGGTTTGTGAGATGTCTCGATATCTGTGTAAGCACTCACTTCTTGAAATGGTGACGAAGTACTAGGAAAATCAATTCTAAGCAGTTGAAACCCTAGCCCTAGATATTTCGGTCATGGTGAGACAATGATGGGTTATGTCCTTCCATTATGATTTAGTCTTAACCCAATATGTCCATCATAGACTTCACTTTGCATTATTCTAAAGCCTTTTCCATATTGATTCTTAGCTATTTGAATAGACGGTGAAGGGTATTCATTGTCTTCCCTGTACAACTAAGAGGTAATATCACTTTGATCCACTTCCTCTTCACTTAACTCTCCCCATTTGGTCAGTTTCATTGTAGGGGGAATGTGAAATGTGACTACTGATTGTCTTCTATCTGCCATGGGTAAGCCATATGCCTTAGGTGGAACCAGCTGACTGATACAATAGGTTGTCTTCATGGAATATTCTCCACAATCCTTGTCTTGGATCTCGACCTTAGGAGTGGATGATGGGAGTTTGAATGAAACTGACTTAGTAAGATGTGATGGATTAATATATGGGGATAAAGTGGATGATGATGGAGCTTCTTGATTAATGGGTACCTATCACTGTGGGATTCCCTTTAGGCTTGTATAGTATTGAAAAGGATTTGTATCACCATCGATCATGATCTTGGTGCCATTATGTGGGAATTTGAGACATTGGTGATATGTGGAAGGTATAGATTTCATTGCATGTATCCAAGGTCTACCTAACAATAGGTTATATGGAAGGGTGAGATCCAAGACTTGGAAGCTGGTGTTCATAACTATTGGGCCAATTTTGATAGGGAGTGTGACAACTCCTTTGGATCATCTTTCCTCATCATCGTACGCCTTAATAACTATAATCTTTGAGATGTATACAAATTCTTCTAAGAATCCTAATGCCTTAATCAATTTTAGGATACATAGGTTCAAACCTACTCCTCCATCTACCAAGACTCATTGGACTTTGGTTTGATGGACTTGGACTTCAAGATGTAATGGGTCATTATGATCAATCTTTTTTGTCGAATAGTCTTGTTGGGAGAATGTAGCGTGATGGGAGTTGGTTAAATATCCTACCATTTCTTTGAAATGATTGACATCTAAGTTGGTAGGAATAGTCGTGTTTTGCAGAGCTTTGTCAAGAATAGCTCTATGCTTAGGTGATAAAGTTAACAATTCCAAAATGGATATTTGTGCAGGGGTCTTCCTTAGTTGAACAAGGAGATTATATTTAGACCTTGAGGACTGTGTTGGTGGATCAGAAGAAGGACCTAGAATGGTTATCTTTGTTGTGCGTGTGTTCATAGCACATTCAGGGTGCTTCTTAATGGTGAAGGTATCAACATGTTGATTTTCAGCTTAGAGGGTATATATGATCATTCCTTTTCCATAGTCATACTTGGTGTTCACATAATTGGTAGCCGAAGATTTCGTGGGTTCTGAAATGGAGGCTTTTCCTTTTGTATGGTCATGTAATAGGTCTGTGAAGACCTTATGATCATTGTTCTTGGTATTTTTCTGACCACCAACCTTGATAGTTCTGTTTTAAACAAAGTCTTGTATAATGTTCTTCAATTGCCGACATTATTGTAGGTTGTGTCCTTTCATTCGATGATAATCACAAAAAGTGTTATCATCCCACCATGAAGGTTTAAACTATCTAGGATCATATTCTCATGGTTCCAAAGGTTTAGCGAGATTATGTTGAACCAACTCTTTGAAAATTGTCTCACTTGGTTGTCCTAAAGGGGTGAATTCCCGTGTAGGAAATCTCCTTTGTGGCCATTGTTGCTATGAATTTTGGACATAGTTTTCTATTTGATTTGGACTATTTGTCATGTCTTGATTTGGGTTGTAACTTCAAAGTGTGATAACTAGTGTTGTATGTACGTTTTTAGCATCAACAATGCCGTCATTTCTAACATTTTTGTTTCTAGGCCAGAATTTATTCCTATCATTGGGTGCGCTTTGATGTTGAATGACTGGGTTTCTTCTTGGTACTTTTATTTCTCCTTTGTCAATAATGCCTTTTTCAAGGATGATTCCCTTTTGTACCAAGTCTAGGAATGAAGTACAACAATGTACCCTTAAGTCAGTGCATAGTTTTGGAGTGATATTCTCAAGGAATATCGTGACTTTTTTTTGTTCTAGTATTTTGACTGGACATTTGCTAGCTAGACTTCTCCATCTCTAGAAGAAAGTGATGAAAATTTCATCATCTTGTTGTGTTGTGTGACACAAGGTTTCTATGGTGATTTCATTGTCTATGTTAAAGGAAATTTTTTCAACAAACTTCTCAGCTAATTCACCCCAAGATCGTATGCCATATGGTAGTTTGGAGAACCATTCCAATGTTGTCCCTATAAGGGTTCACAGAAATAGTCTCATCAAGTATGTGGGGTTGTATGATATTTCCATGCAAACCATTGAGAATTATCTAATGTGTTCTATAGGATTCTTCCTCCCATTATACTTAGGCAAATTCGGTATAACGTATCCATGGTGAAAGGATTTCATGTAAAGCGCTTTGTCAAAAGGGCATGGACATAGATCTTGTGCTAAGATAGTTTGTTTGCCTGATACAGACATGTCCATTTATTATTGACGCATTTGCATCTAGTTTTGAAGAACATCTACTTGTGTCAAGGACATATTTCTTGCGTTGTTTGGATCGATGTAGGTATTTTGATATGCCATGTTATGTGACAGGTTGTGATTTGGTGAGGGAATATGTCTTATTAGAATGTTCTGATTCAGAATGGGAATGTATCCTATCTGAATGTTCTATTGTGGTATAGGAGTATGTCCAGTCTGAATTTTCTATTGTGGTATAGGAATATTTCTAGTTTCAATGTTCTGTTGTGGTATAAGAATATTTCCCCTCTGAACGTTTTGAATTGGTATGGGATTTCTCTTGCCAATGTTGGACCTCTTACCACTAGTGTTGGCGCCAAAGGGGTTACGTGATGTTGCTCCCACAGTAAATTCCATGCCTTGTGTTATGTTGAAAGGGATTGTACTGATAATTGATGATGTTTGCATAGGTATGCCAGGCGAGATTGTTGCGGCGATTTGGGGAATAACAACATTTGACTTTGCAGTTTGTGTTGGTTGAGTGGACTGTGGTTTCAAAGTATGAATGTCAAATCCTGGTGGTAGTGTCGCACCTTCTACTAGCAACTTGGATAGATATCATTGGGGATCATTTTCCAAATACTCATCCAAGAAGGATGCAAACTCAGGATCTTGAATGGTGGCGTCTATGTCTTCGACAATGATGTGTCCATGGGTATCTCTAGTGAGATGTTTATCAAGCAAAACTTTGTGTGGTCTCTAACTCCTTGATATTTGATTTACGAAAGGATTGATAAATTTGTTAGGGTCTAACATTGCTTTGTGTTTCTTTTGAGACCTTGTTTCGACCATGAATAGTTGCTCAAACGGGGGTAATGCAGACTATGCCTAAAAACTTATATGACCTATCTGTATGTTTTTTGGATTTTTTTGAAAAATAAGGATGTTGCTAAAGACTTCTAAAATGACGTATACTAAGATGACATAGGATATGATAGACAGTTATGCAAAATTTTGAATGGATTATGATGGTAAATGAATCTAAAATAAGATAACCTACCACCTATGGAGTAAATGTATGCAATGATTTGTGTTTGACCAAAGAACTTGATTCTAGGACAAGGACAATTGACAAGGTGAATTCCCCAAACTAGACTATTGAGCTGAGAAGATTCACTGATAGACTTAAGTTACTAGGTTCAATGATGAGGACAAATCAAGACATAAACGTATCCAATGATGCAAAAAATTATTCTATTCTACTATATGCAATTTCCTAGGAAGTATTTATATGCATGCAATGTAGGATGATGATGAATATGATGTATATGACACCTAGTAATGTAAGGTTTTGAGAAAATTTTCAAGTTCTATCCAAGGTTGATCTTCAGAAACAAAAATGAAAATGACAATGATGTTTCAGATGCGATTTTTAGAGTTTTTGAGGTTTTTGTTGACAATCAAATGCGGTTCACCTATCAAATGCGGCTCTAATTTTGACAGATGTGGTTCACAATCATGCATGTGGTGATTTGACTAAAAACCTAGTTTCGGTGTTTGACAGACAGTTGTGGCTTTTCTTGATAGGTGCAGTTTGTTATGTGGCACATGTGACTTGCAAATACACATGCGCTGCTTTGACTAAACCTGATTCTAGACTTTGACAAGCGGTTGTGATCTTTCATGATAGATGTGGTTTACTAATTGATAGATGTGACTTACAGACTCATATGTGGCTCTAAACTAGAGCTTTTAAAACCTAAAGTTTTTGACAAACAAATGCTGCTCTATGTTGAATAGATGCGGCTTGCATATATAGACGAGACTCTAAACTAGACAGTTGCGGCTTGATATATCCAGATTTTTTTAAAATGAATTGTTTGATAGATGGATGCGGTGTTCATCCTTACAGATGCGACTCGCTAAGACACATGTGGTGTTTGAACTGATAGTTGTAACTCACTTTTTGACAAGTTGTAATTTTTTCAAAAGTTGTTTTGACTGACTCTGTTTGTTGATCAATATTTTTGACGAATATAAAAAACACAAGCATAGACATCAATGTATTTTTAGTTTGTGATGATAGAACTTGTTAAGACTCGATTTTGGACAATACTTGCTGAGTTCTTACTTGGATTTATCTAGCTATGCATATTTATGGTAGATGACTAGTAGGTTGACCCCACTAGCTCCCCTCCATGACACTCACTTATATGGGGCAGCCAAGCTACTCTACCCTTGAAACTCCCATGGCATACATCTCATCTCCACACATAAATCGTAAGAATGTAAGATGGCTTCACAGGGCCAACCCTACTACGCCAACAAATAGATAGGATTTCGGCAAATCTACAACAAGGTGTTTCGGAAGGGCATTCTGTTTGTGGGACACTATCCAATGTTGGCAAGAGTCCATTTATGTCCATCTCATCGGAATAGTGCATGTGATTCTTGGGCTTTCCCTAAGAATCCACTTTTATATACCAGTTGGAAGTCGCTTGGTGTCTAGCATGCTACCAGTCTGAGTCATCTTGGGGTGAGTACTTTTTCCCACCAAGATAGGCCCAAGTTCTAGATTTAGTAACCATTTCTCTTACACCCAGGATCGCATGAATGCACAAGGGGAGAGGATACTTTGGTGTACCAAATCATGGGGTTACAAAAATGTGCTACACACCAAACACAGTAAACAATGGCTCTTTTTAATCCAAATGACAATTATCTATCTACCAAATAGAAAGCTTAATTAAATGAATAAAAATAAATGCATTAGTTCCTGCATGCAAATAGATTACTTGTTCAATGTTCTTGTCTTCGGCTTTTGTCCTACAAACACTAAGTTAATCCTCCTAAATACAGTTGCCAGCAAACATTAGTAAAAAATGAAAAAATCACATGAAAAAAGAAGAAGCAAGTAAAAAATGGATGTACGGAATTGAAAATATGGAAAATGATTACCAAATGGATGCAGTCTTCCAAGCCACAGATGCGGCTCAAAATCAATTTATAGATGCGGTTTGGGATGATAGTCATTGGTTGGAATGTTGACAGTTGGATGCGGTTCAGAAAGTCACAGATATAGTTCATGAGTGCAGATGCAGCTTGCCAATACAGATGCATCATTTTCCTTAACAGATGCGGTTCACCATACGATTCCTGCAATAAACCAAAAAAAAATAGAAAACGAAAAAATGAAAAAATAAAAAAAAAGATGCACGAGTTGGAAGTGTGATTCACGTCGGGTTCACCAAATGTAAGATCTAGATTTGAAATGAAGTTGAAATATTGAATGATGATGCTAACAGTTTCACAAATATGAATGATTAATTCTAAACTAACAATCTAAATCCAAACAACAAAGTACGGAGAAATAAACAATGAATAACAAAACAAATAACTTGGAAAGCTCTCATCAAATATGCATTCACTCCTTCAAATTATCTCGATTGCCCTTCTCCATTTTTCCTTTTCAGTATTCTTGCCTTCAAATTTATTTTTTTGATGCAATTATAACTTCATCGAATGTCTAAGCAAAATATCAAAGATAAGTTTCTTCTCAAAAGTGTATGATTTCGGGAGGAGGAATAATGATAATGATAGGCCATTTTATAGATTTTGGGTTTTCGAATGATCAACTCAGATTGAAAGAGAGATCGACGGATGAGATTAATGAATGCCATATGATTTGAGTTGTGTGTCAGATAGAACGTGAGTTAAAACATGAGTCAGAAAAGACTAAAATAGAACAAGATCTTAATCTTTAGTTAAGAGTCTTCAAAAATAAAAGAAATAGACTTTGCATGTCAAATACAAAGTTAGAACTCGAAGATGAGGAATTCGAATGCATAATTTAATTAAGTAATTAAATAAAAGATATTTAATTAATAAATGCATACATGCATATGAGTTAGAACTAGTTAACTAACTATTTTTGATAGGGAGTCTCCTCACAAAGATGATCAGTTGTTGAATTCGAAGATAACTGGAGAACTAAAAATAGTTCTCGAGTCATAAGATAAGTGGACGATTAGATAACTGATTGATAGAAGAATGTGACATAAATAATCAACTATGAATTAAATGTTAATTTAATTTAACATTCAAAAATAAGAAGATTAAATTAAATAAATAAAGATAATTTATTTAATTGACTTTCGAAAAGGGTGGAATTGAATAATTAAATAATAAATATTTAATTATAGTTAAAAAGGTTAAATATGAATAATTAAATAATAAATATTTAATTATGTATAAAGAGGTTTAAATGAATAATTAAATAATAATGTATTTAATTATAAAAGAGGAATTTAATGAGTTATCGACATAATTAAATAAATGTGATTTATTTAATCAATAGTTGAATAAATGAATTAATGAATTAATTAAAAGGGGTATTTTAATTAATAGATGAAATATGTATTATAAAGGGTAATGAAATAATTGACATTTTATTAATCATGACCATGGATGAATAGAAAATTATGTTGAATGTGTACTCGCAGGCCTAGACCAATTTTAGGTATCTACAAGAGCTGCTGAGTTTGACCGTGGAATTCCATCTATTCGCGACCTATGCCAACTTCTCGAGGAAGGAGGACTCATACCAACTAGGCTCTTTTTTCATGGCTTTGAGTTTGAAACTCATGAGGAACATCACCACAAATTCCAAGCCGCCTACCACTTTCTAATGAGGATGCATAACATTGAACCCTTCCACGAGGTGCAATGGTATGAAAACTTTGAGAGGATGGTGTTTCCTCATCATGCACCACTTTCTACCATTAGTGGACCCTCCAATGTCTGTGTTTCCATCGCTAGACTATCCAATGCATGAAGAAATGTGAAGAATATCTCTTCTTTTTGTCTTTAAAAAACTTTCTCCACAACACTGTGTCAATGAAAATAAATATATGCATTTTGGAACATGGCCAAGGGCCCAGTTAAATAAGCATATTATAGATGTAAATATCTTTGTGATTAATACAATATATATCTTCTATATTTTGGCTCCTTCTTCATTTTATTTCAATTTTTTGCACCAATGTGGTCGTTAATCAAAGAAAGCACTGAGAATAACCCAAAACTAACAAAGTAGGGAAAAGATATACATATTTACACACTCTGCAAAATTTGAACTAATTGAATTTTTTAAGATGTATTCCATTAACTAGAATGCCCAAGGCCTCACACTCCATTGTTTCTAACTCAAATGAGCTATTGTAGACATGGAAAATATACAATTTGATCTGACACACTAGATCCTAATTTACTAACACCATTTCATCTTGAATAATCTCCTTTGCTATTCATTTAATCGAATAATCTATATTTGATTAAATTCATCACTCTTCATCTCTTAACCAAATAAATCAACTTTATCTAATTAAGTCGTCTCCTGTTAATTAAATAAATCAATTTTATTTAATTAATTATGTAATCCCCCTTTTAATGAAATAAATTATTTTATTTAATTAATCCCTAAACTCATCTCATTTAAATTAAATAAATCTTTATTTGGTTTAAATCCAACACCATTCTCTTTAATTAAATAAATCAAACACTATTTAGCTAAGTCTAAAATCATTTTCCTCTCATATTGATTTAAATCAATCCTAAAATTTGAGTCAAAATTATCAAATCATCTAATCTCTCATTAAATTGATCTAATCTTGATTAATTTAATTTCAATCACTAAAATCCTCTAGAGAATGCAACTTGCACAATAAATCAATTACTTTCATTTATTAAATTGCCTATTTTCTCTCAAAATGGAATAAAAGGGGAATATTCCCTCAAATTTGAATTCAAATTCAAATGGGCTTGGTCCTTCCAACAAGGCATTTAAGACCTCTTACATGTCCTTTGCATTGAGCCAAGTGACATTAACTCCATTTTCCTTCCCTCTAAACATGTCACATTCAAATTTCAAATTTGAATCTCATGGCATTTATCATGCACATTGACCAAAATGTGCTCATTCCTCAACCATTCACATCTTGACAAGTGGCACTTGGCCATTGGATGTTGAATGATCCCATATTGCTTATTTTCACTCTCTTTTCCATTTTAGAAATCTATAAATGAGAGACTCTTTCTCTCATTCTAACATCCACAATTTTGAGTAAACTTATTATACTCAAATCCATCTTCAAGCATAGCCATTTCATCTATTTTTATCAAGTTCTTAGCTATGTTATGCAAGAATTCAACCATCAAGCGGATCAAATCATCAAAGATTACAAAGGAGTTGGGAAAGGGCTGATTTTGACATACCAATTGGCACCAACTCACCCATGGGATCAAGAGTTTGTATACTTAATTAGGATTTCACTTGTTTTTCATGTTTTATTTCTTGTTTTTCCTATTTTAAGTATTTGTAAATGGATTTCATGGGGAATCTTGATTCTCACTTGGATTTGATCTAACATTGTGCTTGTTTGCCATGTTTGTGCAGGTAAATGATTAGGGTTTACATTTTGGCACTAGAAGGAAGGCTCGAGAAATTTTTAATCACACTTTTCAAAAAAATTTACATTTTTCCCATTTTATTTTGTAGGTTACAGGTCTAGAGCTCTATATTGCACCAAATTTGAAGGTGCGGAGCTATATTGCGCCACATCATTTCCAAACTCTGCCACATTTATTTCCCATGCCTAGCTTTTGAATTTCCAAACTCTGTTGCAGATCCACAGTTCCAAATTCTGCTACACCCAGTATCGCGGCTTTGTATTGTGCCGAATTTGTAGGCACAACGATATATTGCACCGCATTGTTTTCCAAATTGTGCCACACCCAAATTCCTCGTCAAAAAAAATCAAATTTGGCCAACTCTATCACAGATTTTGGTTACAAACTGCACCGCCTAAAAAACTCCGCTGCACCTGTGGTCTTTGTTTCTGCAAAGCGCCACCCCCAGTCAAAGACGTGAAGCTATATAGCGTCGCTTTTGTTCCAAACTGTGTTGCATTTGCTAACTATGCCATTTTCATTAATAACTCATAATGCATGTCTCATATTTGGGATGTTAGTTAGCAATTCATCCTATCTTAGTATTGGGTATTTTTTGGGAAAAATAGGACTCTCAAAGTCATGGATGAAAAATTACCACAAAAGAAAAAAACTAACAATTGTTGAAATCTGCCAAAAAAGGAAATTTCTTGATCAAAAGTGAACCAAGGAAAATGAAGGCCAAGGGTTCTTTATGATGTTATCATCTCATTGTATCAAGTGTTTTTAAACACTTTTTGGAGAACTTATAATCCCTTTCTAAGGATTTGTTTACTTTCATGCTCTTGGAACACTAATTTTTCTTTGGGCTTTAAAAAAAACATTACAAATTCTTTCAATTTTTTTTGCAAATGAAAGGATAAAAAGAACCTTAGAAACAATCTTCCTAGATTTGGTTTAAAGTTTAAAAATTGAACAAGGAAACTTCCACACTTAAATTTGGTGCTCTAAAAAGAATTCATTTTGCTTTGTGGGATTACAATGAACAAGTGTTATTTTGTCCTGTAATTATTTATTCAAGTTAATATCATCAAAAGGGCATATGCGCTTCTCTCACACCTCACGAAAATCTTGAGAATCAAAATTTCTTTTGGTGATCTTAAGCTAAATAAAATAATTGCCTCCACATTTCATTTTTGGAATTAAAATTGAACCAAACATGCGAGTTTGAGCACAGTATATTGCGAGTGTTCTCCCTTTTTTTTTCAACAAAGGTTGATTGAACTACGGGATATGCTAGCTTGCTATTGTTTATTTTAGAGGGCCTGCCTTGTGGGAAAAATTACTCACCCAAGGGAATGACCCAATCGGGAACATGCTAAATCCAAGTTTCTTTCAACTAGTATATAAGTGTGGATTCTTGAGGAAAGTTCAAGAATCGTAAGGATTATTCCTACAAGAAGGGAAGCAATGGTCTCTCACCACATGGATAGTCCCCCACAAATGGAATGCCCGAATTAAAACCTCTTGTTTAGAAAAGGAAAAAATCCTATCTATTTTTTGGTGCAAAAGGTCATGTCCTTTAAGCCACCCCACATTATACATGCAGTTATGTCGTAGAGATGAAAAGTATGCCATGGGAGATTCATGGGTATTGATGCTTGACTGACCCAAGAAGCGAGTGCACTATAAGGGGGAGCCTATTTGGTCAAGCATCTAATCATCCATACTAAATATGCACAGCTAGATTTGTCCAAGTGGGAACCCAACAAATATTGTCTTTTCAGCCTAGGGTTGTGCATGTTATTGAAACACCTTGCTCGGTTCTAAAACATTGAAAAATAACCATTTAAAAAAATCTTTGAAATTTCAAACCCTTTGAGGAAACAAATATCCTTTGATCAAACTAATTGCTCTTGCTTGCCCTAGGGATTATATCCTTAGAGGTTTCTAAGTACTTAGGTTTAGTCATCATTTTTTTTCACCAAACTCAACACTAGGAAACCTTTGCCTTCATTTCCTTGATTTCCACATAATGCACTTTGTGGGATGAAAGAAAATTTGGACATCGGATATTCATTTTGAAACATAATCAAGAAAGTGTTTGTGGTAAAAAGAACCAAACCTAAGCAAGATAAAAGACAATTGAACCACACATGTGCTTGGTCTCTTTTGGGTCATTGGGTTTTCATACAAATATTGGTCTTTTGGTTTGAACCACCTTTTAGGGAAAAAAATGTTCTTCGTTACCTTGGTATTGTAAGCAGTCCTCATAGGGTCATCTAGGATCAAGTCAAACACTTCATCCATCCAAACATTTATCAAAATTCCATTTCACCAACTTTTGGAACCTTGGAAACATCACTTATGCTAGAATTTTAGGAAAAATCAACATCACCTTGTTTGGCTTAACACACCAAGCCAAATTATCCTCTTGTGTGAATATTTACCTCTAGGATAACATAGCTTCCTAAGCTTTACATGTTCAACATCACCTTTTTAGCTTAACACACCTAGGAAAATTATCCTCTTGTGTGCGAGTTTACTCTAAGATAACACAACTTCCTAGAGTTTACAAGTACATTATCACCTTGTTTCAATTAACACACTTAGTCAAACTATCCTCAATAAAAATGAAATCAAAACAAGTCCTAAAGTCTAGCATTGATCCAAAGCTCCTAAAATTTTAAACACCCATATCATTCACCCCTTTCATCCTTCATCTCATCATTGGTCCTAAACCCCTCAAAGGTCAACAAGGTCAAAACACAAGAGGAACATGGAATATAAACTTGACTCCTCCATCATGAGTAGTCTAATTCAACCAAACTATCTAAGCCTTACAATGCCAATTGATTTTCAAAAATTTCATTTCTACAATCCATACATGGGATCATTATCTCCTACAAACCTCAATGGTACAACAAATGTGAGTTTTCCCAATCTAAATTTTGGAAGACCTTTCCCTTTGGTAGATTTAAATCAAAGTCAAAACTTACAAATATATCAACCAAACAATCAAGGCATGATCCTTCCCCATTTACCAACCGTCAATCAATCGAATATGAGCAACACCCCCATCATAAATCAGAGCATCATATCAAATCCTCCCATTTTACCATCGATATCACAACAACAGATGGCAACATTCAAGAAACCCCAATGGTCAACACCATTCCCAATCCACCGCCATCACTGCCAAAACACAACATGACAAATTCATTCTCTATCATGTTGCAAGCCGCTCGAAAGGCTGCCCACAAAAAGGCACTTCAAAACCAACAAGCTACACAAGTTACACAAGCCTAGCAACCCACATAAGTAGCTCAGCAAGTACAAGCTCAAGCTCAAGCTCAACACCAGGTCAACAAGTGCAAGAACAATTGCAGGCACTATTGCAAGCAATCCATCAACAAGTGTATCAACAAGTAGCACAATAACAAGCCCAAAAAAAATTATTGTTGGCACAATAACATGACCAACAACAAGTGTTGTTGGCTCAACAACAAATGCAGGCCTTACTCCCATAGCATAGCTTGCAACAAATTTCCACCACAATCATTGAAAATGATGATCAATATCCTTCGACCAATGATCATGTTGAAAATTTCTCTACATCAGCTAATGAGTTAGATGACACATCTCAAGAATTTACTCCAAAGCATGATCAACATCTTTCACCAAGTTCTAGCAATTATCCTTTCCAAAACATATGGACATCCTTTGACCTCATGACATTTGAGAAAATTCCTATGCCTAATGAAGATATCCAAGAAAGCAATCCATTCTTTGAAATTGACCCATGTCAAGAACTTGATCCAAAGCATGTCCAAAGAAATTCTAAAATCATTAGAGATCAATAATTTGTATCTCCAAGCTACTACAATGATATAATGGAGACTCTCCTATCTATACAAGATGATCATATCCACATAACACATAATCCTCCATGTACCCATGAGATGCTTACCGTGGATGGACACTTAGATGATCTTCATTCAAAATAGGATTCATCTACTCCTAACAATACACAAAAAGAGCATGATATTGATTCCTATAGTCAAACTGAATTGTCAACATCAGGATCAGATATATCCCAAATTTAGATTGAGGAAATAATGTATGAAGATATCCAAAATTATCCACTGAAGGAAACAGGTCAAAATGAACACGATATTCTAGAGTCAGCAAAGAAGAAAATTGGAATAACGTCATTTGCAGTGGTCATTTGTCAGAGAATGCATTTTGAACAAGACATCTCAAAACAAGGAGAATCAAAGAACAAAGGTGCTACTATCATCATACTAGGGGCAACTTCATCTCAAGAAAACATCAACATAGGGTGCATGAAGAATCCTTATGATGAAACCAATGCTAATACTACAACCTACCACATCACGAATCTTCATCCATCCATCACCTCATCCATGAATTGGGACCAACATCAAAATAAGGTTTTGAATCAAAGCATGAAGAACCTTATCAAAGCAAAAGAAGATAAGAAGCATGAAGGACAAATCAAATACATATGGATGAGTTTACTCTAGGATAACACAACTTCCTATATTTTACAGGTCCATTATCATCTTATTTGACTTAACACACTTAGTCAAATTATCCAATCTATCATCAACTTTTTTGACTTAACACACTTAGTCAAACCATCCTCTTTTGTACAAGTTTACTCTAGGATAACACAACTTCCTGGAGTTTACAAGTGCATTATCACTTTTTTTTTCGTTAACAAACTTAGTCAAACTATCAATCCATTGATCTGATGAATCAACCCTAGCTTGATTTTAAACAAAATCCCAAAACAGAGCACTGACATCATCACATATCCATATCCAAATCGTCAAAATTATGAAAAAATCCAAAAACATCCAAATCATATCAACATCCAAAACATGTCAAAATCAAAAAAATCAAAAATAGATTCATCGTCCGAACTATGTCATCTCTGAGCTTAAACGTAGGCAAGGCCATCCTTGATCGGCCCCCAAGACACAAAATACCAAAAACATTGTAAAATCTCAAAAAACCCAAAAATAGCCTCAAAACATTTGAAAAATCCAAAATGGTGCTTTCATCTCATCTCATTTTCACCCATGATTATCATCATTCCTAATAAATCATTGTCATTTCCATCCTTTAGTGAGACAGTTAGAAGCAAGTCTAGCAGGTTCCAAAGTGAACACCCAAATCATCAAAGTCTCAAATCTAGGTCAGTAAGTGAGCAAGTTGGTCAACTCGGAGTATCAATAGCTTTTCACCCAATTAGTCCCACCAAAACCCTGATCACAACATGTCCTAGGATGTATCCTTCCCATGACGGACATAAGCATCAGGTATCTCGTAGTAGTTTAGCCTTGGCTAGGGGTATGAAGAACATTAGCTTGTTTGTTTGCTTTATCTTGATCTTTTTGACTTATCTTATTGCGCACATTCCAAGGACCTCATGATGATGCCTAAACAAAAAAAGGTTTAGAGAGAGAGGAATGGGGCAACGATCATTATATTTTTTATTTGTTGTGCTTTTTGGATGTTCTTTTAAAATAACTTGGTGAATACTTGCTTTGTTAGGTCCGTCCTAGCGAGGTTTTCGTATGTCAAGTGTGAACAAGAATAATCCTATCTGATTGATGATTCAAATTCCATCACACTAGGTACAATGCCATCCTATTCCTTTATACCTTGATGCATTTTACCTATGTGTGATATCAAACATAAAGTAATTGGCCCTTTGAAAATGCCAATTCCTAGTAAGCACATCATCATCATCATCATTCATAATGTAGGCTTGTTGGATCCTCCTTCCATCCATCTTATTCTTCTTATTCTTCTATCTTTACTAACATTTCTATCTAAAGTAGGTGTGAGATATCAAAATATACACGAGGCTACCCATGCTCGATGACTATCTATACATCATCAAAATTGTCTACATCAAAGAATTATCTTTCCTCTTTTGATCAATAGAACCACTCCTCTTACATTTTATCGCGATATCGATCAGAAAATTAGCATTTCCACCCGATCTCTCGAGGGGCCAGTATACCAGCGTAATCCTTCTCATTGGGGCAACAGTGGGGCATCTGAAAAATTGAGAAATTTTGAATTTTGATCACATCACTTTATTCTTTGAATCAATGCAACAAGTACATTGGTTCAAAGAGGGGAAAAATGTAGACATGGAAAATATATAATTCGATCTGACACACTAGATCCTGATTTACTAACACCATTTCATCTTGAATCATCTCCTTTGCTAGTCATTTAATCGAATAATCTATATTTTATCAAACTCATCACTCTTTATCTCTTAATTAAATAAATCAACTCTATCTAATTAAGTCATCATCTCCTATTAATTAAATAAATCAATTTTATGTAATTAATTATGTAATCCCCCATTTAATTAAATAAATCATTTAATTTAATTAATCCCTAAAGCCATCTCATTTAAATTAAATAAATCTTTATTTGGTTTAAATCCAACACCATTCTCTTTAATTAAATAAATCAAACGTTATTTAGTTAAGTCTAAAATCATTTTCCTCTCATATTGATTTAAATCAATCCTAGAATTTGAGTCAAAATTTTCAAATAATCTAATCTCTCATTAAATTGATCAAATCTTGATTAATTTAATCTCAATCACTAAAATCCTCTAGAGAATGCAACATTCACAATAAATCAGTTACTTTCATTTATTAAATTTCCTATTTTCTCTCAACATGGAATAAAAGGGGAATATTCTCTCAAATTTGAATTCAAATTCAAATGGGCTTGGTCCTTCCAAAAAGGCATTTAAGACCTCTTACATGTCCTTTGCATTGAGCCAAGTGGCATTAACTCCATTTTCCTTCCCTCTAAACATGTCACATTCAAATTTCAAATTTGAATCGCATGGCATTTATCATGCACATTGTCCAAAATGTGCTCATTCCTCAACCATTCACATCTTGACAAGTGGTACTTGGCCATTGGATGTTGAATGATCCCACATTTCTTATTTTCACTTTCTCTTCCATTTTGGAAATCTATAAATGAGAGACTATTTCTCTCATTCTAACATCCACAATTTGAGTAAACTTATTATACTCAAATCCATCTTCAAGCATAGCCATTTCATCTATTTTTATCAAGTTCTTAGCTAGGGTATGCAAGAATTGAACCATCAAGTGGATCAAATTATCAAAGTTTACAAAGGAGTTGGGAAAGGGTTCATTTCGACATACTAATTGGCACCAACTCCCCCATGAGATCAAGAGTTTGCATACTTAATTAGGATTTCACTTGTTTTTCATGTTTTATTTCTCGGTTTTCCTATTTTAAGTATTTGTAAATGGATTTCATGGGGAATCTTGATTATCACTTGCATTTGATGTAACATTGTGCTTGTTTTCCATGTTTATGAAGGTACAATATTGGGGTTCACAGTTGTATTTCTTGCACTTTGTGATCTTGAACTGTCCTTCCTAGAGAGTATCAAACTTTCCATATTGACCAGGCTTCGCTTTGCACTCATTAAAATTGAGCACCAAGTCTCCAAATTGCAGCCCATGGTCAAACGTTTTCTTGTCAAACCATTTCTTTACCACCTGATGGTTGTTGGTCATTGCCTCAAGATCGTTATCTCTTTTCTCCTAAACCTCAAGTAATTCTAAAAACCACACCTCCATTGCTCCATTTTGCTCAATTTCAAGAGATTTGAGAAGTTGGATTGTAGGGATTCCCATAGAAATTGGCAATAGAACCTCCTTCCTATATACTATCTCAATAGGATATGTTTTCAAACAATAACTTCTTGGGGGTGATACGATCTACCCATAATTTTATCTGAAGGTGCTTGTGTCACTCCCTTTGATGTTCTAAACCTATTCTCTTGATCAACCTAATGAGGTTCTTGTTTGTGGATTCAGAGGGGCCATTCCCCTGTGGGTAGTAATTAGAAGATGTCTTTAGGAAGACTCCATACTTTAGCACAAATTGGCTAATTTTGGAGCCAAGAAAAGCTTTAGTATTATCTAATATAATTGTCTTTGGAGGGCCAAACCTGGCCACCAGCTCCTCCAGGAAATTCACAATTTATGTCTATTGCATTTTTCAATGGTATAGCCTCAGTCCATCTAGTGAAATAGTTAGTTGCTGTTAGGATCCACCTATGCCTGGCTGATGAAAATGGATTGATCATGCCAATGAAGTCAAGACCCCATTGAGAAAATGGCTCTTCCACCATAATTGGTTTCAGTGGCATGGAAACATTTTTCCTTTTCCCAACAAAAAACTGACACTTGCTACAAGACTACACCAATGAATATGAGTCATTGAATAACATTGGCTAGAAATAACCAACACATATGATCTTGATCACAATAGTTTTGGCTGAAAAATGACCTTCAACTGGGCCACTATGATAGTGCTCCAATATCCTTTTTAATTGCTCTTCATTTACACATCTTAACAAGACACCATTGAAATTTCTCTTGAAAATAATTCCCTCCAAGAGTACATAACCATTATTCTGCAATCAATAAAAACACCTCTTAAATTAGTAGAGGTCAGGTAGATACCTTTCGGTTTGCATAAAATTATTTCGGGTGTCTAGCCATTCGTCTCCGAAGCTTTCTTCATTTAGTAGCACGGGTTCTCGCACTTTATACTCAGCGATTGCTTCATTATTTTCTGCCAAATATTCACACAGCCCCTTCCTTTTCACAAGTGTTGTGTTTGATCGGGAACACTATCTGAGATGCAATCAACTTATTTAATTCTTGTGACATTAGTGACTCGATATTTGGATTTACTGGCCTTTGCCTTTGATGCATAGGTTTTGCTCCATCTAGTAGTTTAATGGTGTGTTGGATAATCTCGAGATCATATCCCTTAAGATCATCATATGACCATGCTACCACACTTAGATACTCTTCATAGAAATGTTTCAACCTTTCTTTATTCTTCTGTGAGACTATTTTTCTGACCTTAATATTTTTATCTTCTCCGATGTGCAAATCGGCATAGTCACCTTTATTAGCTACAAGCTTTCTCTTGTCTTTATTTTCATCATCAGAATCAAAAAGACTCTTTAAAGTAACTAGACCCCTTGGAAGTTTGGTTGATTTTAGCTGGATTAATTTATCCTCATAGGCCTCAAAAATCTTCGGTTGTAATTGGTAGGAAAATTCTCTAGACAACTGGAGAAATGACACAATATGAGCATCACTATCAAAACTTTCCAGTCTTGATCATTATTTGGGACTGCATGCTGCAAGATCACTTAGACTGAATGTTTTTAATTAACTTGGAAGTTGGCTCAAACTTAGATCCGACAGTTGCCATTCGGTCAGCTTCAAAGTTCTTCTCTCTAGGTACAGCTTGGATGTTGAATTCCTTGAAACCCTCAATTAGGTCCTAGACCTAGTGTCAGTATGATTGCATAAGGACATTCTTAGTGGCAGAGACCCCTTGGATCTAGTTGACTACCAATTCTAAATCTCCAAACACCCATATTTTCTTTGCACCCATCCATTCTACCAAGCTCAAGTCGTGAACAAGGCCTTCATATTCTGCTTCGTTGTTCGAGCATGTGAACTAGAAGCCGTATGCCCTTAAAGTATTTTCTTTGGATGGATATTATAAACATATTCCTATGCTAGCTCCTACTTTGCATTTTGCTTCGTCAAAGTGTAAGGTCCATAACTCTAAGAACAATTCACCTCCAGACTCTTTAGTCACTTTGGGTATTATCGTGTCCTCTTCATGTATGACATATGTTCCTAGCCCTATTGCATGATAGTTTCCAAAATGATATGTATCTATGAATTCATTTAAAAGAGCCTCATCTTTTTCTATCCTAGAGTTGGTTGCTTCTTCTTCTTTAAGGAGTTTGACATTTAACATTTCTCCAGAAGTGATTGAGGTATATTCTGCCTCAAAATTGATCATGGCTACATCAACCGCATGTTTAGAATGCAAATATTTGACAATAACTTCATCTTAGTCCCATGTTTGGTTCTTAGGATTAGGTGTGATCAGTCTAATGCTAGATAACCTCCAACATTTTTAGTGAATTCTTAGGACAAACATATCCCAAACAGAGGAGGAATGTCAATGAGCACAGTATCTTGATTCATAGTAATGCTGGGACAAGCAAACAATGTCATAGGATATCCTTTGATTACTTTGATGATTTCAACCTTATTTCCATTGAGTTGCATGAAACCCTTTTAAAGAGGCTCGTATTTGAGTCCCAGAGATTTAGCTAGTTGCTTAGGCATGATGGTGGTGCTAGCACCAGAGTAAATCATACAATTATGTAGTAGTTTATTACCGATGATAAGTGTTAGAAAGAAATGCCTAGGTTTAGGCTTACTCTCTCTTTCGACTTGATTTTCTCCCAGTTGATTTGCAAGGACTCTATCCAATTCTAGCTTGGATGTCTTATCTTGTAAGGGCTGCTCTAGCATCTTCATATCTTCTTCCCCAGATAATGCCTTCTACAATAGCATCTTTTTCTCTGGGATGGCTAGAATATCCCACAAAGAAACATTATCAAAGGATTTATTTAGCTGCTCCACCACATTGAATGGCGTTCGTGACTGGTGATTTATGGTAGATTGCTCCTTTTTCCTTGCAACTGGTGCATCTGGCTATTTGGCAACAGCCAGGGTGACCATGGGAGCTCTTTCTTTTGAAGGTGGTGGATTCGGGGGACTGGGAATAACCACCTTGGAGTATTGTGGAACTGATGATAGATTTGCCGATGGACTGGGTGTTCAATTAGGTGAACCTTCAATCAACGAATATGTGAATTCTCCAGTGAGTGTCCGCTTGGAATGAGTATTGGAATCGGACTATACTTGCAACACTTGGGCTACCATAATATCATTTAGGAATACTGAATCCTCTCCTTCCATCCAAGAAAAGAGTGTCTGGTCTGGAGCTATTTCTAGCTCCTGCTCTATAGGCATTCCTTGCATTTGTGTAATGAGAACTGCATTGTCCATTTGCTGAGAGGCTTGTGTATGACCTTCATGATCAGGCATGATGCCTTGACTTCATTGATCTACTACCCTCTATTGTAAATCCCCCTATGGACAATTCTAGGGCATGTGTGCATCATTGCAAGGGAAGCACCATGAATTAGTCTCCTCGACAAGATTGTTTTATCCTACTACTAGCTCCTTGCTTGAACTAGGATAGATGGTCTGCATTGGCATAGTCACAAGGATGATTGTTCTATTGAGCTTAGGTATTGTTGCATGATCTATCCTACCATTGGCTCTGCTGGAAAGGATCCTTTCCATCTTGGTAGTTTTGGTAAATAGGCTTCTGGTAGCTATATTGTTGTCACTTCATACTAGTTAATTCATTTTTCATGGTTCGCATCTTCTCCTTCATGTCATTCATTTTGGTCATCAAGGGGTTAGGCATTGGAGCCATGCTTGGAATCATTCTTGGGTACACATACATATACTGGGGAGGTGCAAGAACACTGGTTGAAGCTACCTCTGGTTCTGATGTGTTGAATTTTGGGAATAATGGCATGATAGGTCTCGGCACCAATAAGATTGTTCTCCATAGTGACGGCAAGGCTGTATGCATCAGGTAAGGTATTATCATCAAGAGCTTGTAGCATCATATAAATATCAGCATTTATAGACTTTATATAAATCATGAACGCCAGATCTGGATGGGGTTGACTACCAATAAGAACTCTTTGCAAAGTTGAATGAAACTAAGCATTGAAATCGGCCAAAGCTTCATGGGGATATCACTTCATAATAACCAGCTGGTGATATAGTGAAGATTTGTCACCATTATTTTAGAAGCACTTGTAGAAAGGATCTCAGAGATCATCCCAAGTGGCAACTGTATTAGCCGAAATAGTATGATACCAGTTCAACGCCTTGCCTTTGAAATAATCAGTGATCAATCGCAAAGCCACATTCTCATTAGTGATGCCATGCACCAGACATACATCAACTACATCTTGCAAGTTCTCCATCAAATTTTTTGGATAGTCCCCGAAGAACTTAGGGACAAACGTTAAAGTGGAAGTCAGGATTGGAGCCCACATTGTAGGAGGCATAGGTGCTACCAAAGGACTACTAGCATCCTAGGCTACATAATTTCTAGCAGCCATTGGTGCAGAAGATGGAGGAGAAGAGTGAGGTGAAGTATTGTTCTATCGACCTCTCGCTTAGACTGAAACTAATGGTGGTACAAGAAGGCTAGGACTTTTTGCAATTTGAGACCTAGTGATGGCCTTATGGCTCATAAAGTCCTATTGATTAGTCAAACGTGTTCGTTTGGGTCCCACCGGGTGTGCCAGAAAAAGAATTGTTGATGCAAAAGTTTGCAGGAAACACCCTTATGGGAAACTCAGCTATTCGGGGACCTATGCATGTAGCTAAGTGACCTCTAGGGTTTTATCAAAGCTGACTCTTCATTTTTATGGTGGGATGAAAAGGGGAAGAAGATGAACATAAATTAAACATACCCAAGCTAAGGTGATGTGCCAAATCAAAAAGGAATTAATTAAGCACAATGCTGAAAATAGAGGCTCAAATAGTAACCAGTTTCTATCAAATAGATAATTCCCAACACTGCAAATATAAGAACATCAAACCATTTACATAGTATAACAAATATAGCATAAGTCAACACAAAAGAGTAGCAACATGATCTGCATTTTATTAATCTACATAAAGATTACAAAAGTTTGAAACAAACATTAATATACTTCAAAAAATACAAGAACAGTTTAATGTCCTATTAAATGCGTGAAAACAAAAAGGCCAAATTGATTGGCATACTCTGCAAGTTCAAGTTCAATATAAAAAATTACAAAGGATAATTCCCAGTGCTCGAGAAATTTTAAACCATCTAACAACAACCAATACAATGAGAAAAAGGATGCTTAAATAAGCCAGTCCACTGCCTGAGGACCCCAACGAGAAATATGCCTCAGCAAAGCCATCAATGATCTAGATCTTCTCGATCCAAAACCAACAAAAAGATCATCTAGCAACATGCTAGCAGACACATCCCTTGGGAAACCTAGGCCATGCAACAATAGAAGAGAACACATGGCAACAAAAGAGAAAACATGGCAGATAAAAGAAAACATGACAGAGGAAATGAACCCAAGATAACAAACATAGGAACAAGTGCCACGTGTCAAACACACACAGCCCAAAAAATGAAAGGTAGGTTGGCTCAAGAGAAAAATTGGATAGGAAACCACGTGTTCAACCTCCCAACAAAAGAAACTAAAGTGTGGGCCCGACTCAAAAAGAAACAAGTGAAGGCCATGTGCAAATTAAACGAACCTCAGCAAAATAAAAATGATACGGCCCAAAAGAAAGCTCTGATAGGAAGCCACGTGGCAACCACGGAGAAGCTACGAGCGATGTGAAACCATGAAATAAATAGAAAACCATGAAGGAAAAGTGGTTCATGAATATATTCACATACATTACTTCTTTTTCTTTTTCATGCTTTTCTAAGTTTTTTTATGATCTTGTATTCTCCTATGAATGTTGGTGTAAAATATAAGGAACCCCAATCATCTTCTAATAGCTTTGTGACTTCCTCAATATGTTTTTCTTTGTCTTGTTGTTCCATGGGTTCTACTTGTGTAGTTGGGTTCAATGTTTTCAAAGGATTTTCCTTATTTTTCTTAATGTTTAAAAAACAATTTGGTTCAGGGTCAGCTTAAAGTGTTTGTACTTTTTTTCTATAGAAATAATTCATTACACAATGAAGAGTAGATGACACCCCATTCATTGCATGAATCCATGGTCTTCCTAAAATAATATTATATGAAATATCATGAGGAATAACATGGATTAGTGTTTCTAATGTGGCCTTCTTAGCTATAATAGGAAAAGTGCTCACACCAAATGGTTGTTTTCCTACATTTTCAAATCCCTTAATGGATAAAGAGTCAGGTTGAATTTTTTATTTATCCACATCAAGTCTATCCAAAAGGGTCACACTACACATTAATGGTAGATCCATTTTTAAAGATGGTTCCTTTTATTCCTAACCTATTATAAATATATATTATCACAAAAACATCATTTTTTTTTTACACTTCCAAAGGAGAGAGATCACTTTGGTGGAAAACAATGTCATATTTTATTCCTTGAATCATTGCTGCTATGTCATTTGACTCCACATTAGGAGGGGTAGGAAATTGTTATAAGGAACTTTGAACCATTTTATGATAATGAGGGGATGCTTGAATAAGGTCCCATAAGGATATATTAGTAGGAGAATCCTTTAGTTGTTGAACGAGATTGTACTACTTTGCACTTTGTGAAGCCAAATGAGGGGGACCAGGTAAGATAACATTAGGAAATGGGAGGAATTTTGAAGGTGTTTTTCTTGGTTGTTGATTGTTTCTAGTGTTAAATGTATGAGCAACAATATTATAACTCGGTTGCCACAAAAAATTATTCTTAGGTGGGTAAAGGATAAGAACCAGTTTGTTATGAGTTTGAGTTCATTTTGAGGGTGGGTAAAGAATCGAAGGATTTTTAGAATGTCTCATAGGGTATGTAGGAGGTCCATTAATCAAGGGAGATCTAAAAAATATTTACACATTCATAAAATCAGTGGTTTTGGTGTGATGTATTTCTAATGAAGGGGAATCTTGTGTTATCTTTTCATCATCATCTAAGGATGCTGAAATATTGTCACTTTCTTCCACCATTATATCTTCTCTAGTAGGAGAGTTTTTAGGAGAACTACAAACTAGATGTTCATGACATCCAAATTTTGGTTCTTCTAAAATGACTACATCACAAGTAAGGGAGTTATTAATGGTTGGATTTTCTTGTTTATAAGTAATGTCCTTGTTTTGTTTAATAATGTTTTTCATAGGGTGAAAGGGGAAATTAAGATTCTCATGACTTTCATCGATCGTATTTTATAACATCAAAGTATATTATTTACCACTAGGAGAGATAGTAGGAGAAGGATAAATTTTATTGTCACGGTTGTCCAAATTTTCACTGCTTTGTCCCATAATATCTTCCAAAATAGGATAGGTAGGAGAAGAAACATAAAGAGGGTTGTTATAGATCTTAAAAGTTTGATTATCTAACACAACCATATCCTCATCATTTATAAAATTATCACAATAGGACAAGATATTGGGAGATGAATGTAGACTATTTGAAGTGTTTTGAAGGTAGATTAGGTCTCTTGTTGTGTCATGTGATCATCATGATTACTTATCGTTATACCCTCTTGTTCAGTAATGTCTTGCCTAATAGGAGAGGTAAGAGGAGAGAAAAAACTAGGACTCTCAAAACTCTCATTGATTGGTTCTTCTAACACAAAAATATCTTCATCACAAATAGGAGAGATATTAGGAGAAGAACAAATATGATTGTTATGACTGCCCAAGGTTGTATTCTCTTTCTCTAAAGCATTCTCATAGGGAGGGGATATGAATTTTTTTTAGTATGCTTAGATAGGTAAGATACTAACACTATTTGACCAAGAATGAAAAGTAGATCTAACCATCTTATGAAATTCTTCAAGAATATAAACAATGTATATCCAAAGATGAAAATTACTTTTATCCAATGTATGCAAAACTTTAAGAATGCAAACAATGTGTATCCAAAATTGAAAATCACTTTTATCGAACTTATGCAAAGCTTTATGAATGTAAACATTGTATATGCAAAAGTGAAAAGTACTTTTATCCATATTATGCAAGGTTTTAGAAATGTGAACATTTTCAAATATGTTGATTTTTGTTATTGAAATGATTTAAGAAGAATTGAAAATTGACTACCCTAAATTGATGTTTTTGACCTAGATGCATAAAACAAAAGTTCATGAAACTTTCTAGATTGATACTATAGGTTACTAGCAAGCTTAAGAAGCACATAAATAAGGTTTTTAATGTTGTAAAAGGAAGTTTCAGGCTTAATCTAGGACTAATTTGCCCAGAGTTCTGTATGACTCCCAATAAGGTCTTTTCAAGGGTTTGAATGTTGAATAAAAATCACCATAGAATATCGCAAAACTAGGAAAAACCACATGCACTAGGACTAAAACACTCAGAGGGGCGTATGAGTCCCAGATTAGGGTTTTTATACTATTTGCAACAAATTCTATATAAATTTTATGTTTTATGTTTTGAGTGATGTCTAGGATAAGTGAGAATACATATTTTAGGTGAATTTTAATGATGCAAGATGCAAAAATTCAACCTATATGCACTTTCACTAATGCTCTTGATTTAGAAACCCTAATGCAATGTTAATGCAAGCTATATCTAGGATGATGATGCACTCTTAATCAAAATTAAGATGTTCTAAATGTAGGTTCACCAAAATGAAAGGAATAAATTATTTGTTGCTTATGGTTTAGGACATAGAAGAACAATCTTTATCATTTCTCATTCAAGGAAACCCTGGAGATCTCGATCCAAGGATGAAGTAGGGGAAAAAGATCTTGCAATCGGGTGTCCTAAGGTATGATTAGAAACTCAAAGGGGGTTCACCATGAAGCTAGGGATTGGAAATACTAATAAGATACAAGACTTAATGTTCAAGCCTAGTGCAATGCAAAACTTTACTAAATGACCTAGAAAATGAAATTGAATATAGAATAAAAGACCGAGAATGAATAGAGGTGTGCCTAAAAGGAGGATGCGGTCAAAACAAGCTCCAAAAAACTAAAATATTGTTGTTTAATGCCCATTGGGAGTCATATTTCATTCTTGGCAATTAATTCTTAGACTGGGGTTTCTTGGTGGAAATAGGAATCTGACAGTGTTGAATCTGAATCTTCTAAAATTTAGAAAAAGAAATTTACTAGGACTCATATTCCACAAGTGGTGTATCAGTTTGAATCTACCTTTTTTGGGGGGTTAAGATTTGAATTAGATCTACAATATTTTCTCTCCCTTCCACAATTTGTTTCCAGATTTGCAACCCTTATTTGAAACCTATAGGTGATTTTTTGTGAAGATAGCAACCATTTGGTAACTTTATGGATTTTATTAACCTTGCAACCTAATATTCAAATTATATTCAAGCCTCAAGACACCTAGATCTATAATTACCCATGTAGAGAGAGAAAAACCCTTGTTGATTTATTAGTAAATGGGGGTTTGCCTTGGTCAAAACCCTTTTAGGTAACTAAACCAAATGATTAGATAATGAAATATGACACATGGAACATGAAACATGAATAAGGGTACCTTCCATGATGTCTTGTAAATCTGCAATCTAACATGAAGTGGCCATGAAGGATGTAGATCTAGAACTTGAAATAGGTGTAGAACAATATATAATCTTGAATGCAACATCACAACACTATCTCAACAACATACTTGATGGATGATAACCTTGACATGATTATGGATCTTGAATTACTACAGCAATTGATGAATAATTCTACCCTTGAATGTCCTAGAAATGATTTTGCATGCTTTCTTGACACTCTTATAAAGTCTTGAAATACTTAACTCTTAATTCATAAGGATGATAACATGAAGGCTTAATGAAATAATGATTTGAGACCTTGTTTATTTAGGAAATCCATCCAAGTTACCATTTATTAGATCCTAAAGGTCGACATTCATGAAATTTGAACTTTAAAATTCGATTTCCCTCTCGAAACTGTAAAAAGTGGCCAAATGGGACTCACGCACCACTTATGGAAAATAGGTCCCACCATACCTTTTAGACAAAGAAAATCTTGGGGAGTTAGAGAATGAAGTTTATTTGATGTCTATGTCAAGATTTTGGTTGAAATATGCCTTAGGATGCATAATATAGGGTGTTAGGGGCCCATTAATGATGATATAAAGGTAATAAATGCAAGAGGGTCCAAAAATTAATGTGAAGGTGAAAATAAATACACTTTAGAACATTAAATTAAGGCACAATTAGGTGTATTTAGCTTAAAAGGGTCTAAATATAATGTGAATCTAGAAAACACATTACAAGAATTAGATCAAGGAGACATTAAAGTTCCATTTTAATGTTAATCACTCCAAAATTAAGTCATAAATTAGGATCATTTAGTTTTCAAGGGCCCAAATAGGTGTCAAAATGTAATGAATGACATTTTTCTACACTACATTTAGCCCTCACTTTAGTGAGAGGATGAACTTGTTTCAAACTCACACTAAAGTAGAAATTCAATAGGGGTGAAAGCATGCCAATGTGGATGAAAAAGGATGAAAAATATCAAAGGAGGTGGGCAATCCACCAAGATCCAAGATCCTATGTCAAACCAATATAAGCATGAAAGGACATGCACAAGGTGTATGATATGTAACAAAACAAGTGTGATATAAGAGGGATTCACTACACACTGGTCTTTTTTTCTCAAGAGATCACCGATGAATGAAATAACCTTATAAACCTCAAACTAAATGGATCAATGAAATCATTAAGAGAAGTGAGAAAGTAGGTTCAGGATCCGAAAGAGAAAGATTTCTAAGTTCCAATATCTGGCTGAAGAGAACTCGACCAAAATAAGTTAGCACAGTTCTAGGATACTAGTGCAACATGTTGTCATCTACAAGATGCGCTGGCATCCTAAGCTACAAAGAACTCAGGAGCTCAGGTAGATGAAATAGAGTCTTACTTCTTGACTCAGACCAGGAGACATGAAGAATCAAGCAATCAACAAAAAGCTAGGAACTAAAGGAGAATACAAGAGAACTTGAGACAAGATCATCTTTGTGCATCTGAATATTTATTCCAAGATTCCTTTCATAACCTACACACAAAAGACCAAGGGGAAAATATTGGGGCTATATAGGGGTCTGCCTCAGTCAAACCCCTGTATTGGTGTTCCCACCTGCACCAATTTTATTAGAGATTATAAAGGAAATAACAGAGCTTGTGGTGAAAACACAAATCACTTTGGAGTAGAGAAAACACCACAAAGTAGTAAATGAACTAGTAGGAAGGAGTGATAAGGGGAGAGAGCATTACCCATGGTTCAAGACCCTCTTCTAGAGTACACGGGTGCACCAGAATGTGCTTATTCGACAACTAGAAGTTGTTGGAGAGCTAGTAGCTACTGGGGGGGACGTCACTTTAGAATGGATTTTCCAATGAAAATGTTTCTACTCAAGGATACAACCTATCCAAGACTAGAGAAAGTTGTGACAATGCTTGAATTGATAGCTTCCAACCCCAAAATGAGGGCCAAAAGGAGTTTTTAATGCATGCAAGGGTGGCACAGAGCTATTTCACTTGAGACCTAACTACCAGGACACGTGTCATAGGGGTCAAGGTTCTAGATTGACCATTTCAAACTCGAAATACCACTAGGATGCTAGCACATCATGCAGATGTTTGCATGTCATATAGGCATCCAAGGCCTAGATTTTTGGGAAATGCCTTGTCAGGCTTCTGTCACTTCACCATGTGTTCGCATGGAGCCATAATGATGAAATTTTGTCTCATGAGATTTTTTCATTAATGCTCTAGAGGTGTCTTAAATGCTAGGGAAGATGTAAAAATGTGGTATTTCCCTTAGGTGCAATTATGTGACATTACATTTTTCCCCCAGTTTAGTGTGCTCGATTTTGGAAAAAATCAGCCTCACTAAAGTAGAGAAAAGAAAATTCACCCAAATTTTGGATTTTACGGAAATGTGTGCTTGGAAGGAGGATCATAGAGGTCACTGAGGTGAAGCTAACTGGTACAAAGGATGCTTGCAGCTCCTGAGCTAAATGATCAACAACACAATGATCATGAAAAATTGTTCGGAGGTATATCCCGCAAAATTACAAATTTGAGTCAGTTTTGAAAAATTGAAAGAAACTACCATGGATAGAAGAATGATCAAGCAAAAGTTGGTGATTCAAAGGAGAGAGAAAAATAAAATGATCAAGAGGTGACTATATGCCCCTCCTGAGTTTTCTCCTACCATGGTGGGGTAGATTCAGGAGAAATCGGGTGCCCACAAATTCTAGGAAAAATGGGCCCCCAGGGGGGTCTACATATACCTAGGTGGGCCCCTAGAAGGGTCATTTTCACTATTCACTATGAGCAAATTGCTGACTTCTGTGAGAGGAAAGTCAAAAAAATGCCAAGCAGGAGAGAGTATGAGGCACTAAGGCTAGAGCAACTACGTGATGACATCGCCATGGGTCATGAGGTTGACCAAGTAGGCTTCTTGCTCTCGATCTTTGTGCCTTTTTTTGTTCATTTTATGGAGTTTTTCATGCTTTGAGGAGCGTAGGCATCCAAAATATGTGTCTGCATCCTCTTTCTACGCTATTGTCTAGGATGTGTGTTGGGATCCTAGATCCATGTCGTCCCAAGGATATGTTGGCATCCTCTGGGCGACCATGGTAGATCCAAGATGTAGGCGCATCGCGTAGACATCTACACAATGCACACATGTCCTTTTGCATATTTTCTTATCATGATCAGTTTTCTGACTTAAGAAATTTTCAATTTATTTTAGGATTATCCAAAGATCCGGGATTATCCAAGAGGGTGAGAATTTTTCTTTGTCCATGCAAAGAGAGACCATTTACGATCAAATGAGGTCACACATTTGGAGTGGGTCAAACTCTAGCATGTATTCACTATGCCAGAGATGCGATACCATGACAGGATGTTCACCACTTTGATGGAGCAGTGGGATGTTACTACCTCATCTTTCTGTCTACCCTATAGAGAGATGACCATCACCCTTAAGGATGTCTACTTGGTCCTCAGCTCCCAATCCATAGACGTTGGGTGGTCTAAGACAACACCTGATAGACGTGGGAGTACAACGAGGGTGTTCAATACTTCATAGGGTGGACCAATGATGGTGATGAAATTGGTCACATATACACACACTGGTATGACTAGGGGAGGATAAAAACACCACTACTATGTCAGGTGATGGTGGTCACAGTTTCTTTTTTGATCACTATAGACTGGTGAGGCTCGCATATACATGGGGCCTCATCTCGATTGTTAGACACATGGTTGAGAATAGGACTATTTTTTCTTGGGGGCCCAACATGCTAGCACACCTCTTATAAGAGTTTGGGCAATAAGTTCACTATGAGTACCGTAGTCTTACAACGTGCATAGTTTTGCAAGTACACTCATTATGTGCACCCGTCCAGTCAGTTTCCCTAGCAATGGTTGTATGATGTCTCGATGGCCAACTAGTAAGACATGACATGCCAGTGGTGTTTTAGGGATTTACATTTTTGGAGGCTACAATTTGACATTGTTGCCATGGGAGAGGTTTGCTGAAGAACTCAACGCTATTTTAGGTGGATCGATGACAGCAAGTTCCTTAGGAACCTACAACGAGACTATTTTTTAGTGGGTTTCCATAATTATAGTATGGTATCTTATTACTGAAGTTGGGTCATGCACCAGCATGGCCGTGTATAGACTATACCACCTAACGTGCCCACATACAAGAGGGTGCACCATAGTGCGACAAGGTCGGATGATTTTTGTCACCCTTCTATCATAGACATCATCTTTTTAGATGATGATGAACCCCATCATGATCTACCGGCCATGGTGGTTGTGGATAATGTTGGGGTAGTAGTTGATTTTACCCCGTGGTGGGAGAGGCATCATAATTATCTAGTCTTTGGCGAGGGTGCACCAAGAGGAGACCCTAGCCCACAAGAGGATGAGCCCCACCAGCCTCCATAGGGTAGGAGGAGAGCCTGCCAGTAGAGTGGTACAAAGGAGGAGGACAAGGATGAGGCTATGCCTGTGAGGCCATGACGATGGAGGAGATCCACTCCCCCCAACTACCCCTATTTCATCAACATCGCTAGCCTCCACTAGCCTAGTAGTAGTGGCACTAGCATCTCCTAGGGTGGCCACCAATACCAGCAGCATAGGCCCTAGTGTTGATCCACATCATGATCTCACATGGTAGCGAGGGGATCCAGGTATACATAGTGCATTATTGTTACTTTCCTCCTTTTCATATTTTTTCTTTCACTTTTTTAATTTATATACACATGCCATGTGATATTGATCCTCTTCTATCTCTGTTTGATTGTAGAGGATGCACAAGGATGGACTGAGCTTATGGCTCAGTGTATTTCAGAGGTGGCCCCTGCTGTATCGATCCAGGGGATGGTCTTAGAGGCTTATCAGCCTATTTTAGTGGGGAGACATGCCCCCACTTTTTAGTTGGTAGCTTGTCTATGGAATACATATGAGGATTGGGGTACAGAGGTGGTGTAACTGATCTCAGAGCCGAAAGCCATCAGGGGTCAGTGAGATCAGCTGTCAGGTGAGCTATGGACAATGCTCGTTGAGTGAGATGTGGCAATAAGGAGAGCTGATGTTGTCAAGATGATGTGTGATGCTCTTCAGAGCTAAATTGATGAGCTCAATGCACAGCCGGTAGTTGTGATCCCAAAAGAATTCCAACGACTACAACATGATCTTATTTGAGCAAAGATGGGAAATTTTTTGCTGTAGGGGGAGCTTAGAGGAATATAGGTGGGTCTATTTGTGTCATGTTCACACTGATCATGATCATAGACCACCATGTAGCCTCCTCCCAGAGCACCAAAGTGGCCACTAGAGCCAGAGGGCTTAGGGAGCCACATGCCTTAGGGTAAGGACCCCCATTTTGTACATCATTTTTGTATCTAGATGTATATATTCATACATACTTGTAGATTTTTTGTATAGACATATATTCAACAGCCACTCATTTTTATAGTAGTGGCCTGATACATGTACATGACATTTGATTAATACATTGGATATATATATACATTAATTTCAGTATCATGGATTTTCTTGTGTGTGTGCTTTCCATTTCCATATATGCTCATGATATGCATGGTATTTTCTTATATGGATATATTTTTCATTAGATGCTAATCAGGATTTAATTTAACATGTTTATCTAGATGTTAATTAAATGCTATGATGGTCTAATAATGGATGTGATGTATGGATATTTAGCATAGTCAGACACATGTATGTATGTTTCCATTACACACACACACATGGTCATGTCACAAACACAATTTTTTTTTATAATGTGAAAATGAGAAAATTTTAATATATATATATATAATATTACTACCCTTTATGGAGAATACCACATATATGGCACATTTGGACACTATGCATAGTATCGATGAAGATGCATCACATTGACAAGCTCTTTTAAAGGTTTTCCATCCATAGATGATAATCCATAGGCACCTGAACCATATACAGAAGCCATGATGTAAAGGCCTAGCCAGTTAAGACTAAATTTCCCTTTCTAGTCAGATAGCGTGTTTACATTCCGCTGATTTTTGTATAGAACCAAGTCTCCTAGCTTGATGGTCCTAGGAAGCATGCCTTGATTATAGCATCTAGATGGTGACTATTGATAAGCTTTAAGATGATCGAGGGCTTGTAAACAAAATTCATTGAGCATCTCAAGCTAATGCAAATCGTTAACTTGATAGGTTTCATAGTCAATCACCCCCTAAGGGAAACCCGTAAAGATGGGATTTCCAACTCTAAAGGAATGATAGCTTTGATGCCATTCATGAGGTTATAGGGAATCATTCACATCATCATGTGAACCCTCATGTGATAAGCCCACAAAGCATATGTCAATTGAATATGACAATCCTTACACTGTTTATTAAATATCTTATGAAGAATTAGTTCAAGAATTTTGTTAGAAGCTTCTACTTGGCCATTAGATTATGGATAATATGGTGTAGAAAACCTATGTTGAATATGAAATTTTTATAGGAACTACTTTACTTCCTTGTTTTTAAATGGTGTACCATTTTCAAAAATGAGTGTTGCAGGCAATCCAAACTGAGAGATGATATTCTTCAATAGGAAGCTATAGGTAGTTTCCGCACTCGTGGATCAGAGCGGAATAGCCTCAACCTATTTTGTGAAATAATCTGTAATGGTGATAATAAAGGTATGTCCTTTGGAAGGAGGTGATATTTTTCCAATAATTTCCAGCCCCCATTTTGCGAACGACCAAGAAGAAGTTTGATTTTTTAACTCCTAAGAAGGAGTGTGGATAGGGCAACTTTGTTGTTGACATTGAAGGAACTTCTTGACGAAATTGAAGGAATCTTGTTCCATCGTCCTCCAGCAGTATCCCATGTGTATTATTTTCCTCACCAGGTATCTACCATTGAAATGTCCACCCTTAGAGACAGTATGGGCTTCTTTAAGGGCATGGGGTATTTCTGCTCTAGTGAGGCATCTTATTAGCAAGCCATTATACACTTTTCGATAAAGAACATCAGATAAGATGACATAACAGGCTGAAAGATTTAGTATATGAGTGCGATCATTTGTCATCGCAACATCAGGAAAGTTTCTATTCTTTAAGTAATTGTAGATGCTAGAGAACCACTCTCTTGAATCTGCATGATGGAAAACTAGAGACTTAGGCATCAGTCTATGAGGAACGTCTAGGGTTCACATGACCTGAACCACAAAGTGATATTCCTTCATATCCTCTTTTGAGGGTACTAAGGAAGCAATGCTTGCCATGGCATCCACATGTCTATTTTCTCACCTAGGAATGTTGTTTATTGTGAAAGACGAACACTAATTAAGCAAGGACAAAGCGAGGTATTTATATTGAGATAGCTTACTTTGTTTAGCTTGATAAGTTCCCATGATCTGATTCACAACGAGTTTAGAATAACCTACTATGCAAAGATGTTTAATTCTCAATGCAATAGAGACATGCAAACCGACAATAAGGGCTTTGTACTTGGCGATATTATTGGTGCATGGAAAATCTAATCGAAAGGATACGAGGACTAGTTTACCTTCAGGGGATATCAAGACCACAACCACTCTAGAACCAGTCTAACACCTTGATCCATCAAATTATATTTTCCATTCAAGGTCATGGTTGATTGTGAAGATATTCTCATCAAGGAATAGGTCCAACCTAGGGAAGGAGCAAGGTGAAGGAGCATTTTCTAATTGATTGGAAATCTCTTGTCCTTTTACCGATTTCTTAGTGAAATTTTTTATATCAAACTCAGACATCAACATAACCCACTTTGCTAATCTCCGAGCAAGGTCAATGCTAGAGAACAGATGTTTCAAAAGATCCATTTTTACTATGATGTGAGTTTCAGCATGGATGAGATAGTGCCTCAACTTCTACATAGTGAATACAAGAGTAAGGCACTACTTCTCCATGGACGAATAATGAGTTTCATAATTGACAAGGACGTGGATATGTAATAAACCACTCTCTCTTCCTACATCATCATACTGAGCCAGAGGGGTTTCCAAAGTGTATGGTGAAGCAGCAAGGTAAAGCCGAAAAGGTCTATCTTACATAGCCAACATCAATACAGGGGGATTGGTCAAATAAACTTTGATGGATTCCAAAGCTCTCTGACATTATTCATCCCATTAAAAACAAACATCCTTCTTTATGAGATGGGTGAAAGGAAGGGTATGGTTAGCCAACTGAGATATGAATATTTGAATTTCATGAATCTTCCCATGTAGACTTTGTAACTCAGTGATGTTCCCTAGTGGAGACATGTTAATAACGAGATAAATCTTATTCATGTCAACTTCGATTCTATGATAAGAGACTATAAACCCAAGAATCTTTCCAGCATCAATGCCGAAGACACATTTATGGGGATTGAGTCTCATCTTGTAAAGTTGAAGCCTTTCAAAGATAAGATGAAGATTCTTCACATGATCTTGACAGTTTACAGATTTCACCAAGATGTCATCAACATAGTCTTCCAAGATTTTATGAATGAAATAATGAAATATCAAGGTCATCACTCATTGATAAGTCACTCCTGCATTCTTTAATCCAAATTGCATGACCACATAGCAGAAAGTCCCCCAAGGGGTAGTAAAGGTTGTCTTGTACTGATCGTTTGGATTAATACAGATCTGATTATAAGATGAGAAGCCATCCATAAAAGATAACAATGCATGGCCTGTGGTCAAGTCCACAATCATATCTATATTAGGTAACAAAAAAACATCTTTAAGGGAAGCCTTCTTAAGGTCGTGAAAGTCAATGCATATATGAATATGGTCGTCAGGTTTGCTAACAATGACTATATTTGAAATTCGGGGAGAATAGTCAATGGGGTGGATGAAGCCTAATTTCAATAGCTTCTTTATCTTGATCTTGACCATTAAAACTACCTTAGGATTGGTATTTATTTTTTTTTGCTTAATGGGCTTGGCATTATGGTGCAGGAGCACCTACACCTCAACCTTCATTTTGGATCATTTGATGGTGAATAGGTTAGGAAGAGTATTTTTGAGTCTTTTGAGTGATTTTATCTTCAATAAGGTCTAACAAGACCATTGAGTAAGATCTAGGGTGAATCTTTAAGTTTTGGAGTCAAAATGTAGAAAATTGCAATCTTGCAAAAATGTAGTCATGTAGCCTTGAGAAGGCAAAATCCTAAATTTGTAATTGGATATGCAAGATTGAGGTCTTAAGGATGTAATAAGGATATTTTTAGTCCATTAGAATGGTTTTAGAAGTCATAGGTCTTTAGGATTAAAAAGGTACTTCAAAATTGCATAATTGCCATAATGTGATTTAATGTAATTTCAACATTAAGGATGTAATCACACTTTCCAACGGTTCCCTCCTTCAAAAATCAGTTGAGGGTCGTTGGTAATGATGTGGAAAAGTTTAAATAGCCTCCTTTTGGTCGAGGCAGGTTGTTGGATGAAGTTTTGAAGCTTTAAATATAATAAAAAACTCAGTTTTCCTGTTTTTTCCAGCGTTTTTCACTGTTCCCGTGCTTGGTACGGTCTGGTACAGAATTGTACGGAATCCCAATTGGAATTTTTTGAAAGAGGGAAGAGTCTAATTTATTTTGGTGGTGATTTGGATTGTTTTCAGTAAGTATTGAGTAAGTTACATCAATTTTAGTGAAAGTGGGTCTGAAACCTTGCAAAACAAGGGTTTGGTCACCAAAATGGATGTAATTCCCATTTCCACCATGGGAAAAATCTGAAAATTGGTGGAATGATAGATTTAGGGATCATATTCATGTTTCAATTTGTTTTAGAATAAAATATGGAGTTTTGCAAAATTTATGTGATGCCCTAGGTCTGGTTTTTGCTTTGTACAGTCCAAAATGTGATCATTTGAATAGAGTATTTGTTGTTTTTTGAGTATTTGAGAAAATATAATGGATGGGAAGCATGGAACAGGTCTTGGGGAACCTTTTGGATTCTTTTAAAGGCATTAGGGGTGTTGGGGTGTGCCTTGACAAGTTGGAAGCTTCCTTGTACAGGTCAAGTTAAGCCTTGTGTATGGCTTGTAAATCAATTTTCTGATACATTTGTTTTGGGTGTTTGATCCTATGCTTTTGGGAACTTGTAGAGGATGGTGTTAGGAGTCTAAAACCATTTCTTATGGTCTGTTTAATGCTTTTAATCAGATTTTATTTTGACTGTCCTAATGGTGAATGTTACAAAGTTGCATGGGCTTGTGTAGGGGCAATGGAAGAATGGATGTTTTTGGGTGCAAGGTCTGTTTGTTTGGTCATGTTGTGCTGTGTGAAGAGTATTTACATCATCCCCAAGTCTTTTTGAGATGTCCGGTTGTGTGAGTCAAGTTGAGTGGTCAAGTTGCTTGTTGGAAGGAATAGTGAAGTTCATTTGTGCATTGAGAGAAGCTTTTAAAAAAAAAGGTGTTGCTTCCTCTGCCACTCTGCATCATAGTGGTATCAGAGCATCAGGAAGTAGATCTATTTTCATTTTGCAGGTTGAAGAAGAGGCAAGGTTGACAAGATGCCTCCAAAGAAGAATGATATGGCTAAAGAGATGAAGGAGATGAAAGATAGGCATGCAAGAGAACTCAGAGAGTTGGAAGAGAGAGTCATAGCCTTGGAGACAAACAAAAGAAGGGAAGTGGAAGAGACTGAGACTGAAGAAGAGGAAGATGAGGAGTTTGAAGATGTGGAAGAAGAGCTTACTCCAGAGGATCAAAGAATTGCAAGGTTGCTGAAAGCAGTGAAGACTGACAAGCCTAAGGTAAAACTTGATGTTCCTAAGTATGGTGGTAGTTTAAATGATGAAGAACTATTGGATTGGATTGCTGCAATTGATAACCATTTTGAATGTGATGAGGTTCCTAAAGAACAAAGGGTCAAGATTGCAAAAACTAAGTTGCAGGGTCATGCTTTGGTATGGTGGGATTACCTTCAATCTGAGAGGAGGAAGCAAGGAAAGTCTAAAATCACATCATGGGATAAGATGATATCAAAGCTTAAAGGTAAATTCTTACCCAAGGATCACCAAGTTCAATTGTTTAAGAGACTACAAAACTTAAGACAAAGGGAAATGGATATTAAGTCTTATACTGAGGAGTTTTATAAATTGAGTTTAAGATCTGGTCATCATGAGAATGAAGATGAAAAGATTGCTAGATATGTTGGTGGTTTAAGGCTTAACATACAAGATGAATTGGTTTTGGCTAACCCTAGGAGTGTAGAGGATTGTTATCAAATGGCTATCAGGGTGGAGGAGAAAATGAAGAGAAGGCAAGACAAAGCAGTTAGAGGAAGAGGTAATGCATCAAGAGGAAGAGGATTCATGTCTAGTTCAAAGCCAACTAATGATAATCAAGAGGATATCATGAAAAGTCAAGAGCAATCTGATTCTAGAGGTGGATGGAGAGGCACAAGAGGCAGATTTGGAGGAGGTAGGAATCCTAACAATGCTTTTTCAGGGAGATGCTACACTTGTAACCAGCCTGGACATCCATCCTTCAAGTGTCTTGAAAGGCAAGGCTCAATCTCTCATGGTGGAGAAAGGAGGAACCAATTAGTGCATGAAGATGAAGAAAGTGTGACCTCACCTGTGGTGAACCTTACATCTGAAGTTGGAGAGAGTTTGATGATCAGGAGAGCATTACTCAAGGTGCCAATCTCTGAAGAATCCCCACAAAGGAAATCACTTTTCAAAATCAATTGCAAGGTACAAGGTAAAGTATGTAGAATGGTAGTGGATTCAGGTTCAACTGAAAACATGGTTTCTTGTGAAATGGTGAATAAACTGAATTTGGAAAGAGTTCCTCATGAATTACCTTATAAAGTATCTTGGTTAAGTAATGGTCAATCTTTGGTAGTAAATGAGCAAGCTATTGTAGATTTCCAGATTGGTGAGTACAGGGATAGTGTTATTTGTGACATTCTTCCAATGGACTGTTGTCACATACTCCTTGGAAGACCATGGCAATATGATAGATGTGCTTTGCATGATGGGAGAGTAAACAAATATACAATCATGAAAGGTGGTCAAAGGTTTGTTTTAACTCCTTGGGTAGAAGATGAAAAGGTAAGGCAAAGGTTATTATGTGTGGAAGGAAAGAACCTATTAATGTTGTGAAAGAGATCAAAAATTCTGATGTTGTGAATAAGTATAGGTCTGATAATGCAGCAGGTCTAAAGGAAAGTACAGGGGTAAAGTCTGATTTGACAATGAGTTTGCATGATAGTGTGATGGTAGGAAGCATTGAATGCCATGTAGTTAAGACCAGGTCTGAGAAACAAACAAATTTTGCAGGAAATACAGTACCTAAGTCTGATTTGACAGTGATAAAACAACTAGATGAGGCAGTGAGTGAAAGACAAGAAAAACAAGGCATAAAAGATAGTTGCAAACATGAAGGTGACAAAGGAAAGAAGAAAGATCATAGAGTTACTAATCCTTGTTTGTATGCAGGTTCAAAACATAGTAAACAATCCAATCTTGGCTAGGGAAAAGATAAAAGACTGTTTGCAGGTCTGAGAACAGAGGAGATGAAAAATGCTTATGTGAACACATTCCAAGGTGATAGAAGTGCAGGGCAGATTGCACAACTAGTGTACATGAACCAGTGGAGTGGATTGGTGAACCAATGGAGACTTCATGAAGCTTGGAGACAGTGGATTCAAGGACAACTCATGAGGCATGAGTCTTTTCTAGGGGGGGTGTATGGTGCAGGAGCACCTACACCTCAACCTTCATTTTGGATCATTTGATGGTGAATAGGTTAGGAAGAGTATTTTTGAGTCTTTTGAGTGATTTTATCTTCAATAAGGTCTAACAAGACCATTGAGTAAGATCTAGGGTGAATCTTTAAGTTTTGGAGTCAAAATGTAGAAAATTGCAATCTTGCAAAAATGTAGTCATGTAGCCTTGAGAAGGCAAAATCCTAAATTTGTAATTGGATATGCAAGATTGAGGTCTTAAGGATGTAATAAGGATATTTTTAGTCCATTAGAATGGTTTTAGAAGTCATAGGTCTTTAGGATTAAAAAGGTACTTCAAAATTGCATAATTGCCATAATGTGATTTAATGTAATTTCAACATTAAGGATGTAATCACACTTTCCAACGGTTCCCTCCTTCAAAAATCAGTTGAGGGTCGTTGGTAATGATGTGGAAAAGTTTAAATAGCCTCCTTTTGGTCGAGGCAGGTTGTTGGATGAAGTTTTGAAGCTTTAAATATAATAAAAAACTCAGTTTTCCTGTTTTTCCAGCGTTTTTCACTGTTCCCGTGCTTGGTACGGTCTGGTACAGAATTGTACGGAATCCCAATTGGAATTTTTTGAAAGAGGGAAGAGTCTAATTTATTTTGGTGGTGATTTGGATTGTTTTCAGTAAGTATTGAGTAAGTTACATCAATTTTAGTGAAAGTGGGTCTGAAACCTTGCAAAACAAGGGTTTGGTCACCAAAATGGATGTAATTCCCATTTCCACCATGGGAAAAATCTGAAAATTGGTGGAATGATAGATTTAGGGATCATATTCATGTTTCAATTTGTTTTAGAATAAAATATGGAGTTTTGCAAAATTTATGTGATGCCCTAGGTCTGGTTTTTGCTTTGTACAGTCCAAAATGTGATCATTTGAATAGAGTATTTGTTGTTTTTTGAGTATTTGAGAAAATATAATGGATGGGAAGCATGGAACAGGTCTTGGGGAACCTTTTGGATTCTTTTAAAGGCATTAGGGGTGTTGGGGTGTGCCTTGACAAGTTGGAAGCTTCCTTGTACAGGTCAAGTTAAGCCTTGTGTATGGCTTGTAAATCAATTTTCTGATACATTTGTTTTGGGTGTTTGATCCTATGCTTTTGGGAACTTGTAGAGGATGGTGTTAGGAGTCTAAAACCATTTCTTATGGTCTGTTTAATGCTTTTAATCAGATTTTATTTTGACTGTCCTAATGGTGAATGTTACAAAGTTGCATGGGCTTGTGTAGGGGCAATGGAAGAATGGATGTTTTTGGGTGCAAGGTCTGTTTGTTTGGTCATGTTGTGCTGTGTGAAGAGTATTTACATCATCCCCAAGTCTTTTTGAGATGTCCGGTTGTGTGAGTCAAGTTGAGTGGTCAAGTTGCTTGTTGGAAGGAATAGTGAAGTTCATTTGTGCATTGAGAGAAGCTTTTAAAAAAAAGGTGTTGCTTCCTCTGCCACTCTGCATCACATTAGGACATAGAACAATATTATGGACCACTATAGATTCATCAATACTAGGCATATCTTCATACATCCAAGTGAATATGTCAAGGTAAGCATGCAAGAGAGCAGAGTATTCATCTGCTTCTTGAGAAGAGAGGCACTTCCTGATCTTAATTACTATCCCTAAAGATTCATTAGTTGTAGGAACTTTGACATTATCCCCTTTAAGGAGGGAATTGCGGTCCTCAAGATGGGATATCAGAACATCATCATTGACGTTAGATAGCGGGTCCTCCTCATCAATGCTCAGAATGGATTCTCCAAAGTATGCTTGTTTGTGTAAGCGATACGAGAATCATTTCTTGTGATGATAGGGAGGTAATGAAGAATAAGAACCTAGAATTTCCCCCAATGCTTCATCCAAAGAGAAAAAATTTGCAGGGACCTTCTCAGCTTGTCCTCTTTCATCTATCAACTCAAGATGGATCAAACTCAATGGTTCAAAAGAAATCATATTAACACTCCACCAAGGTTTTTTTTTAGACTACTCAATGGGGCATCCCAAACCCAGATGGCATTGTCGTTGCTTAAACTACATAGGGACTTGTATTCCTTTCTCAATACATCCTAGGCCTTTCTTCCCATAGCCGTATCATGAAGTGAGTTCATAGCCAAACCCATAACAAGCTTGTAGAGTTTCGGGAGGGGGAGGATCTACATAGAGTGTCTCATTCCACCAATGGACATCAAAAGTTTCTACGGGAGAAGTCCCACTTCCCTTACTCGGTTCCCAAACATCGACCTTCTTTTTGAAGGAGTCATTCTCCTGGGGAGGAGCGGTCTCTTCAATGGTATCACACTTTGCTTCTTCAACGGGAGGGTTGCTCATCCTCCTATTGGGAGAATCTGGAAATTCTATATTCAAGGGGTTTGACTTGTACTTTGCTATGAAGAATTCAGAGAAGTTCAAGGAATCCCAGTCATCACCTAAGAGAGCATTTGCTTCAAGAGATGAAGGAGAAGATGAAGGGGATTCACATTTTTCTACCTTAGGCGGTTCGTCTTGGTTGATCCTCGCTCAAGGAATAGCTTCAAAAATAGGTATCAATGAGGAACAAGCCATAGCATCAATGGTTAAGGAAGGAATGCAATTATTGAGGGTGGAAGCAACTAAATTACGATCAGTAGTGGCTAGTAAACAAAGGTTGACAGCTTTTGGATCTCCTTTAACCATAATCACTCATATGTTAGCAACGAAATTCAAGGAATGATGTAGGTTAGAAGTTACTACACCCATATCATGAATCCAAGGTCTTCCTAGAAGAAGATTGTATAGTAATGGGTCAGGTGTTACGTAGACCAACATAGGAAAACTAACAAGGCCCAATTGCAAAGGTAACATTATCGTACGTAGAGCTTGGCTACCACCATAATCGAACCCAAAAATATATAAGGAAGAAGCTGCTAAGGAGAATGAATCAACCTTGATTTTAGGTAGTAGATCTATACCACAAACATTGAGGGTTGAACCAGTTTCAACGAGGGTACGTCTAATACCAATTCTGTTAACATTTACTATTATCATCAAAGGTTCTTCTTGTTTCTACACATCCGAAGGTAGGAGTTCTTGTGGGTGGAACATAATATTTGAAGAAGCCACTCGAATATGTTGTTAGAGTAAAGGTTTTAACTTAATTATGTTAATTAAATTGCCTTTATTCCTCTCTTAAGATTTCACCTTTAGTTTGCATAATGTGACATTTAATAATTATATTAATTATTAAATGTCTACCTATTAGGGTTTCTTTTAGGTTTTGCATGATCTCCTTTCTTAAGGATTGATCCATTGTATATTTTTCTCTCTCTGATTAATACATTTTTCAACTTTCAGAGCACCTTTGTTTTTTTGTCTCGAATGTCTTCTTCTGTGATAGGTTATTTGCATACAGGTGATCTTTGGGGTCTGTGAAGTTGGATTTCACAACTTCTACATGGTATCAGAGCTCCAGACCTATGGCTACCTATTCATTTTTTGAAGATTTCAGCGTACAAAGCTTTTTTTATGTGCAAGAGTTTCAAGCTACGACAATTTTTTGCCAGATCAGAGGGTTTTTTCATCTTTTTTTAAGAAAATTTTCACATTGATCTCTCAAATGGTGCATGATACTGTTTGCTGATTTTTATTTTTTTTAGTTTTTCAGGGTTTTTCAAAAATGCTGCCAGAAAAATCCGTACGAACGCCTCGATTTTGGTGCTAGTTTGTCTTGATTTTCAAGCCATATTTTTTTGGCAACAAACTTTTTTTTGAGTTGTCTCGATTTTCATGTCATTTCACCTGAATCTCCATGCCTTGTTGATTTTCGTGTTGCCTCGGTTTTCATGCCATGAAGGTACAACTAAATATTTTATTAATTTTTTAATGTTTAAATTAATAAATTATTTGGTTTAATGCCTAAATGAGCACTTTTAGTAAAATGGTCATATTTTAGGCGTACTGTGTCGAAATCGCGCAAACAAGATGTTGCCAGAAAGCTTGTTCTAAGCACTATCCAATGGTGCAAGTTTGATTTTCTGGCTTTGTCATTTTAATATATAGTTTTCTAGTCAAATTTAGAACATATTTTTTGCACTCCCAGAGGCATATCTTTTGCTTCCGAACTCCATTTTATGCAAATGAATAAGAGTTGGAAAGGTGTTGCAGTAATCTTTCCAAATTTTTAATCTATTTGATCAAATAATTTACCACGTAAATTGTATTCAGCTATGTTTGTTTTTACGCTTTGCTCAATTACTTGGCCATTATCACAACTACATGGGTTATGCTTATGTTGGATGGGTCAGATTAGTATGATTTATCATTTTTGAGATCATTCATCTCTAATTTTTCATTTTGAGTGAGTATAATGGGTTTTTCTACTCACCCTTCAGTTGTATTTTTGGATAAGCATAATTATGAGTCATGGGCAAAGGGCATACTTACACATTGTAAGTGGCTAAATATTTTGTCTTATTTATATGATCTCATACCTACACTAGACACATCAAGGGGTTTATCTGCATGGGTTATTATTCAAGATCATATTGTAGGGGTTATTGGTTGTAGTGTAGATTTTGACACTTTGTGTGCTTTATCTGACATTCATTTTCCTCACACACTTTGGCAACATCTTTGGGAGATTTTTGGAGGCTCTAATATCTCTCCATTCCTAGAGGATCCTGCTGTAGATTGTCTCATCCCTCTTCCAGATGTAGATTTCATACCCTATGATAATTGTATTCTAGAGGAGCTTGAGTATCTTACAGGTCTTGCATGTGGCGATGGTTTAGAGAATTGTATTCATGTTCCCACTCTTCAGATTGAGACTTCATCAACATCTTCTATTGTTCCTAATTCAGTGCAGCCAAGCATCATACACCTTCCAAACATAGCTACTTTGGACTCTTATGTTGCAAACATATCTTTCTTGTTTGTGGAGTCCAATACTATAGATTTAGAGGATTATTTTGAGGAGATTCATCTCCTCTACCTTGACAGTAAGGTTATCACTATACACCCACCATTATCAGTGCATTTAGAGGTTGCATCTCATAATTCTCTGCATGATTTTGGATTTAACATCATTTATTTTAGTTCAGACAAAGATATTCTTTAGCATCCTATCATGGCACACATCTTGAGATAGATTGGTTCATCACTCTTCGCAAGGTTTCTTCATCATCATCCTTTGGATCCATTTCTTCCCAAGGGGAGGAATATCATTTTTCACTTCAAGATCTCCTTTTGGATTCTACATTAGGCATCTACCATTGTGACAAGACTTTCTTCATTGTGGGGGGGCCTTCTTCTCTCTTTCTATCTCTCCTATGGAGACCATTGAACATGTACTTATATGATAGAATCTCTCTATGGGGGGTATCATGTAATCCACCTCCTATCCTTCTTTTATTAGTGCATTGCATTACTTCTTTGTATTCTATTTTGGGGAGGAGTTTTGTTCCCATTGGGTTTTCTCTTTTACCCCATTTCATTTAGTTTGCATTTCCTTTGTAAATGGGTAACTAATCATGCCTAGTTTCTGGGACCCATGTTTACTTTCATGCATTTTAGTTAATTTTTCTTTCTTGCACTTGTTTGTAGTTGCACTCTTGCTCATCTTAAGGGGGGTGAGAGTAAAGGTTTTAACTTAGTTATGTTAATTAAGTTGCCTTTATTCCTCTCTTAAGATTTCACCTTTATTTTGCGTAATATGACATCTAATAATTATATTAATTATTAAATATCTACCTATTAGGATTTATTTTAGGTTTTACATGATCTCATTTCTTAAGGATTGATCCATTTTATATTTCTCTCTCTCCGATTAATACATTTTTCAACTTCCAGATCACCTTTTCTTTTTTGTCTTGAATGTCTTCTTTTGTGATAGGTTATTTGCATGCAGGTGATCTTTGGGGTCTATGAAGTTGGATTTCACAAATTATACATATGTTTCATCAACACATCAATGTTCATAGGCCTAGTCAAGGCAGGCAAGATAATCTTTTTCAAGGATTCCTGCAACATCTCTTGATTAGTTTCTTGACAAGATCATAATCACATGGTTCTTTGGTCACAAGTTTAGATGATGGAGGAATGTTAGGTTTTGATAGAGGTAGAGAAGTAGGAGTTTGATATAGTTGCAATGTAGGAACAATAGCTTGTTATTCTAAGTTTTGTATGTTTCTCCTCGTAGGTTAGGTGTGCCTGACAACATTATAAGAAGTAGATTTAGTAGCCTTCACAAATCTCGAATATAATTCTGATGGATTGCTACGAATTGAAATCCCTTAGACCGAATAGCCCTTTCTAGGGAAAGGCTCAATAGGGGTCACATAAATGAAGGGTTTCTTAGGGCTTGGAGGAGCCATAGAAACTACTACCACATTTACTGACTCTTTAGCTGGAAAGGAAGGAGTTTGTTTTGAAGATTTATAGATGGGGTAGAATCCATCTTAGAAATAATCTAGAGCATCATCTAGCATATTGAAATCTTGTTCAATTTTTTTTTTTTGTCATAGCTAGACAATATTATGAAAATAGATCTAACAGTTCACATCAGGCTCACCAAAATGTGATATAAGAGATATTTTCTACACATAGGTCTACTTTTTCACAAGAGATCACCAGGGGATGAACTACCCTTATACACCTAAAATTGAATGGATCAATGAAATAGTGAAGAGAAGTGAGAAAGTAGGTTCACGATCCAAAAGAGAAAGATTTCTAAGTTCCAATATTTGGCTGAATAGCTCTTAGCTAGAAGACATCAACATGATTATAGGATGCCAAAATGGCACACTGTCATCTACAAGATACCTGGTGTCCTAAGCTACAAAGAACTCAAGAGCTTAGGTAGATGAAATATAGTCTTATTGAATCAGAACATGAGACGTGAAGAATCAAGCAATCAATAGAAAGCTAGGAACTAAAGGAGAATACAAGAGAACTTGAAACAAGATCACCTTCATGCATCTGAATCTTTATTCCAAGATTCCTTTAATAACTTGCACACAAAATACCAAGGGGAAAAGGTTGGGGCTATATAGGGGCTTGCCTTAGTTAGACCCCCGTATTGGTGTTCCCACCTCCATGGACAACCAAGTTTGGTAGAGAGTGTAAAGGAAATAATAGAGCTTATGGTGAAAATAAGACCTGCTTTGGAGTAGAGCCCGCACCACAAAGTAGTAAATGAATTAGTATGAAGGAGTGATAAGGGGAGAGAGTATTACCCATGGTTCAAGACCCTCTTTTGGAGCACATGGGCACATCGTAATTTTCTTGTTTGAGTGTTGGTAGTTGCTGGGGGGGACCTCAGTGCGGTATGGCCTCACTAGTGAAAGTCTTACTACTCAGGGATAGAACTTATCCAAGACTAGAACAAGTGGTGACAATGTTTGAATTGATAGCTTCCAACCCAAAAATGAGGGCCAAAATGATTTTTTAATGCATTCAAGGGTGACATAGAGCCATTTCACTTGATACCTAACCACCAAGATGTGTGTCATAGGGGTCAAGGTTCTAGATTCAATGTTTCAAACTTAGAAAATTGCCAAGATGCTAGTGCATCATGTAGATATTTTAACGTCATGCACGATCCAAGTCCTAGATTTTTGTGAAACACCTTGTTAGGCTTTTGTCACTTCACCATGTGTCCATATGGAGCCAAAATCATGAAATTCTATCTCACAATATTTTTTCATTAATTCTCCAAAGGTGTCATAAATGCTAGGCAAGATGCAAAAAATATGGACAAACATGTAATGTCAATAACTAAAAGAGAAAAAAAAAAAACAAGAAAAAACAAAAAAGAGGTGGATCAAGCCTCGATCATTTGTCCAACGTGATGTGGATCAGATCTAAGCAATTTTTTTGAAAATGCATGCTCACTCTGAGGCAATGAAATTTGAGGTTGTCTGTTGAGTGAGTATCCAAAGAGGTGATACACATACACACATGATTGGTATGCATTCACACACAAAAGTAGGTGGCTATAGTAAATTCATGCCTAAGTCTATCTTCTTGTTCAACTAGACCAAAGTTGTAGCTCTAGATAACTTTGATAAGGTACCACACAATAATGAACTTTGAGCTTCATTAGGCAAGAAAATATTTGTATGCTTGATACTCATGAACAAAGTGTATTATGCAAGGTGGCCATATAATGGATATTGTGAATGCAAAATAGTGTAAGGTACATTCAAAGGTATTTTTCTTAGTTCGTGTAAGGTCTCTTCTTAGTGAACATTATGCCTAGTGTTTCCAAAAGAGGATAGGTCAAAGAAATATGATTCTCTAAGAGGAAATCAAACCCAATGACACCACCGAGAAGAGGATTCATTGAAATAATAAAGAAAACTACATAGCGAAATATGAGTGTTGATTTTCACCAAAATGAAAGGAAGAAAATTTTCATTGCTTATGTTTAGGAGATAGAACAAAAAGCTTCTTCACTTCTCATTCAAGGAAACCCTCGAGATCTTAATCCAAGGATGAAGTAGGGGAAGGAGATCTTGAAATAGGGTTTCCTAGGGTATGATTAGAAACTAAAAGGTGGTTTACCATGAAGCTAGGGGTTGGAAAGACTAATGAAATACAAGACCTGATTTTTAAACCTAGTGCAATGCAAAACATTACTAAATGACCTAGATAATGAAACTAAAATGTAGAATAAAAGACTAAGAATGAACAAACATGTAGTTGTAAGAAGGATAAGGTCAAAACAAGCTCCAAAACCCTAAAATCTTGTTGTTTAATGCCTATTGAGACTGATATACTAGTCTGGGTGATTTAGTACCAGACTAGGGTTTTTCGATGGAAACAAGAATCTGATAGTGTTGAATCTGAATCTCCTAAAATATAGAAAAATGCATATACTGGGACTCACATTCCACAAGTGGCATATCAATCCCACTCTGAGTTTTTTTGGGATTAAGATCTCAATTAGGTCTCTAATCTCTGCGCTTCCTTCCACACTTTGTTTTCGGATTTGAAACCTTGATTTGCAACCTATAGGTGACTTTATGTGAAGAAGAAACCTTGTGGTAACTTGATGGATTTCTTCAACATTGTAACCTAATATTTAAAGGATCTTCAAGCCTTAAGACACCTAGATATACAATCACACATGTAGAGAGAAAAAATTGTTGATTTATTACTAAATGGGGGTTTGCCTTTGTCAAATCCCTTTTAGGTAAATAAACCAAATGATTAGATAATGAAATAACAAAATAAAACATAACACATGGAACATGAAGCATGAATAATGATACCTTGAATGATGTCTGAAACATGATGTCCTGCAAATCTACAATCTAACATGAAGTTTCCATGAAGTATGTAGATCTAGATCTTGAAATCAGTGTAGAAAAAATGTTAATCTTAGATCATGAATGCAACATCACAACATTAGCTCAACAACATGCTTTATGTTTTATAACCTTGACATGATGATCAATCTTTAATTACTACAATAATTGATGAACAATTTTTCCCTTGAATACCCTAGACATGATTTTGAATGCTTTTTCGACACTCTTGTAAAGTATTGGAATCTTTAACTCTTGAATTTTTAGGATGATAACATTAAGGCTTAGTGAAATAATTATTTGATTCCATGTTTATATAGACAATCCATCCAAGTTATCGTTTATTAGATCCCAAAGGCCGACATTCATGAAATTTGAACTTAAGACTTTGGTTTCCCACTCAAAACCCTAAAAAGGGGCCAAATGGGACTCATACACCACTTTTGGCTTATAATTCCCATCTGGATGGGACTCATATTCCCAAGGTAGTGTATGGGTCCAACCATGCCTTTTTAAATAGAGAAAATCTCCAGGAGTTAGAAAATGAAGTTTATTTGATGTTTATGTCATGATTTTGGTTGAGATATTCCTTGAGATGCATAATATAGGGTCTTAGGGTCCTATTAATTATGATATAAATGTCATAAATACAAGAGGCCCTAAAACTTAATGTGAAGGTGGAAATAAATACACTTTACTACATTAAATTAAGGAAAAATTAGGTGTATTTAGCTTAAAAGGGTCTAAAATCTAATATGAATGTAGAAAACACCTTACAACACATAGATCAAGGTGACATTAGATCCATTTTAATGTTATTCACTCCAAAATTAAGTCATAAATTAGGTTAATTTAGTTCACAAGGGCCCAAATAAGTGTGAAAATTTAACGGATGATATTTTTCTACACTATAGTAGACCTATAACAATATCACATAGGATTAGATAGGATATGATATATTGTAATGACCATGTCAAGATATTTTCCAAGAGAAAGTTTGAAGTATACCCCTAGTATTTATCAAGATCAAGATTGTTTTTAGGATTGGATGTAAATGGATTGGATGGAGGTGGATTTATTAGGGAGGATATGTGTAAAGTGTTATATTTATTATGGAGTATATTAGACGCTTCCACCTCGAATGACACATGTAGATTCTTTATTCTATACATGATTCATACTTTCCATTTTTTCATCATGGTACTTTCCCAAAGCACCACCAAAGTGGATTTCACTAGAGGATAGTTTTTCTCTTTATTATTTTCTTGATTTTTTGATTTTTTCAATTTATGTTTTTTTATGATTTTCAAGATTGATTGGATTATTGTGTCAAACTATTCATTGGTGCTAATGTAGATGCTATTATCAAGATATACCAATGGTATCCTACTTAGAGGAGTTTCTTTGTCAAGATGTGGGTTCTTGAATGTAATGCCTGAATGTTATTGTCTCTCTCAATACTAGAGTTAACCTTATCTAGATGCACACATCACAATATAGTGCCCTTATGATAAAGATTTTCTGCCAAGACATGATCAATGCAAGATTTGGATATACTTTATTCTGAGTTGGATGGATGAATACAATGAAATATATGAGATGTAAATGGATTAGTCAATAGTTTGGATAATATACCTTTGATACTCCAAAGTTGGAATGGTGAGCAATGAAAGGTGGACATAGAATTTTGAGTGGAATTAGGCCTAACTTCCTCATATATTGTGTATGTCAATCTTGAAGCCTTCTTTTACATTGGTAGACATTTTTCATGGATGAAAATACCTTTTTTATTTTGTGTCATAGTTTCTTTAACTAATGGAGAATGGTAGGGATTAGTTTCTTTATTTTGTTTTGGAATCCATTTTAATTTTATGTGTAAATTTTTTATTTGTCGATTATTTCAATTCAATGACTTGTTTTTTTATTTCCTATAGATTTTTCTCTTGTTGGTCCCAATTATTGGGTGGAAAGATGCAAGGTTGACATTTTATGAAATGGATGTTTGAATTTTTGGCATCCATTTTATCACAAGGACTCTTTATGACTCCCATGTTGATTATTACAAGAGATAAAGTTTCCCCCAATATCATGGAGGCATCAATAACATGATTAGTTTCTTTGCTCTCTAAATAAACAATGCCTTGTTGTTTAGGATTTTCAACCACGTATTTAATTCTATAATATCATATTAATGTTGGTCTAGTCCTTCTTTTTCATGATGCATCCGTTGAAAAAATACAACTGAATATGATTTATCATGGAAGCATGACACTACTTATTCTATGCTCAATTGGGAATCTTCAAAGGTAGTGGTAGAAAAATTAGATTCTGATTGTTCCTAAAAATATGTTTTTCATTCATAGTTGGTGTATGAGTCTTCTTCATGACTAGTTTCTAGAATGTCACCATGAATTTTTGTGATCTATAACATTTATTGATCATTTACAAAGATGCCAAGAGTAGGAGACTCTTGTTCTGGAGGAAGATCATTCACATGTCCATTTGAAGTAAACATCTCATGGATAGATGTAGGAGTTATTGATGGATGGATGTGGTCATTTTTGTGAAATCCTACATGGATTGGAAAATAATCATTAAGTCATGGTAGGATTTTGGGGAACTACACTCTTGATCTTGACTTATTTTAGAGAAACTATCATTAATAGATTAGAAAATACTATTTAGATCATGATAGTATTTCAAAGAGATTGGGTCTTGATCTTGACTCAATTCAAAGCAACATTTGTTATGCTCAAGATTATGTTCTTGACATGGACTTTGAGTTGATCGTGGAATATGGAAGGAAGATTCTTGGATGGTCTTAATGGATTTAGATGATTTTGTAGAGTCTTATTTTGATGGAGCTTCTTCGATATGGCCTATAATGAATTCAAATGATGGAGATATGTTGTGATTTGAGACATATTTAATGTCATGACTTTAATGTAGAACATTGCTAGACACTGTTGGATTATCTTGATTGTGCATTAGGAAAGTATATTGATCAATGTATAATTTCTCATCTTGTGAGCAATGATTACTATATATGTAATCTTTAGATCCATGGATGTGTCCTACATTGTTGTCATAGGAATAATTCACAATTTTATAACTTTCTATTTTACTAGAATACTTTCATTTTTGATAGTTGGGCATCGAATCTTTGGGTCAGTACAGGACCATGGGTTTCCAAACTAGGACCTTAAGTGGCAATGAAATTGAAAAAAATAGAGTTAGGCAACTTGACATAAAAAATTGAATAAGCTATTAACATAATTTAAAAAATATGTAAGAACATAATTTGTAAGAAAATGAATTTAGCTTCTAAGATACTATTCTTGTTTTAGAGAAATCTATTTGGAGAAAATTTGAAATTTCAATGTAGTAGCACTAATTTTTTAGGAAAAAATAAAAAGTAGGTGTATTTCTAACCAGCCTAAGTACAAGCAAAGAATAATATATTTATTTGAAACTTTCAATATAAGTAGAGAAAACATGCCTAAATGTGGTACATTTTTTTTGTAATTTTTTTCCAAGTAAATAATTAGTTATGCTTTTTATTAAAAAATTTCAAAAATATTAAAATTTGTTTTTCTGACCACAATAACTTGGTCAAAATTTATGAAATTCATTTTTTTATTTTTTATCCTATAGTATAGGAAGCATAGAATCTGTTGCATCTTTTATATTCAAAAAATGTAAAATCATTTAAGAATTATAGATGTTTTCAATTAACCTATAAATTAGGACTTTTGATAGAATGTATAAAATTGATAATAAATATCTATTTAATTCTAGATACAACATATCATATATTTTTGGAAAGTTGAAAATTTTCTCAATAAACCCTTTTTGTTTCATCAAATTCAGATTTAAAAAGTTCATCAACCACTTTTTGGTCATATCACCACTTTTTGGACCCCCATGATCCACATTCACCCCTTTGTACATTCCAAAATATTTCTTTCTAGAAAATCCTAATTTTGGATCAATATGTAATCCTCCCTGATCAATAGGTTCTTGTATGAGATTTTTTTGTTTCACACAATTGTGTGTCTTATGAACCTTTATTCTATGACATTAGAAAAATTATTTCTCATTATACCACAAGGGTTTGATTTGTTGTTCAAGATAATTTGTTTACTTAGGATACTTGATATTTTTGATCGGATTAATGTTTTTGGGCCATCTCAATGGGCTCCCCTAAGGGAGTTAATGTTACAAGTATGAATTAAGCATGAAGGTGTTTTCATTAATGTCAACTAGTTAAATCATTCCCAATTGGTTGTTGTTGGCATTGATGCAATGCATAATGGTTATTGGTTGTATACATTAAGGATATTGAGAAAATTGTAATGAAGAAAGGTTACAGGTATTCAGTGGTTGCTCTAGGTTTTTCTCCAGTATTTTCTCCCATATTCATGTGGTTTAGATATGTTTATCATGGTTGTTGTAAGTTTCTATATCCAAATTTTGGGGTTATAGATCATTATACAATGCGAGTTATGTTCACCTGTTGTCAACTATATTTTTCAATGTATCTGGCGAAGGTTCGGGAGAAAACTAGCTTCTCTAGATTTCTTCTTGTTCGAGTCTTATGACTTGTAGTTTTTAGGAAAAGATGTTGGGAATGTTTTCAAGTTAATTTTGTTATCTAGAAATATTGGTTCATGGTAAGGTTGTGTGTGCCTAATAGATTTATGTATTTCACACTAGTTTGGCCGACCTTGTGTTTAACATTACATTCAAAGCTTATGGAAGCATGTTGAAGTGTTTGTTTGGGTCACCCTCATTCTAATTCCATCATAGAATATTTTGGTTCTGACCTAATTTAAATTTGAAAGTGCAATTGGTGTGTGGGTGACTTTGGATATCGTTCAAAGTTGAAGATGGTATAAATAAAAGTCAAGTCATTTGTGAAATAAGAAAATGCAAGCAAGATAGATTTGAATCATTGTATATATGATGTGAGTTTCTAAAAATTAGTGTGAGATCTAATTCTCGAGTTTTCAGAAGTAGTGACCTAAAGGTGTACTCTATCATTCATGCATGTTTGCAAGTTTTTGAGTGAATTGTGGTGGAAATCTCTATTACATTGAGATTTATTTTTCTCTTTGTAACAAATTCATTCTATCTTCTTTGTAATTCGATGGCAGTGAGCCCTTTGGGTGGTTAACCATTGTTGGATAGTGAGTCCTAATCTAGACAGTGAGTCTTGTTTTGGCAGTGAGCCTTTGTAATCTATTTTGATATTCTTTATATTGTGAGCTAATCCTCACTGTGGTTTTTCCCTCATTAGGTTTTCCATGTAAATATGGTGTTACTGTGTATGTGATGTTTTTTATATTTCTCCCTTTTCATGTAATGATTTATCATATTAGCAGAGTAAGGGATTTTTTAGTGATCTAATTTTTAGTGGAAATATTTAAAGGTTAAATTTTGTCACAACTGATTCACCCCCATCTCAATTTTATTGTTCAAAAATTGGTATCAGAGCTTGGTTCCTTAGAGAGAAGCTTAACCGCTTAAGGAAGGTATGAAATGGTAGGAAAGATAACTTTTCAGTACCTAAGGTTTGATGGAACTAATGGTGCTATCTAGAAAATACAAATGGAAGGATATCTAGAGTATTGTGGATATGATGTTGAGAAGCTTACAAGACGTATTACACTTCTCCTGCTAATGGTTCGATTATAGTTGATGAAATCAAGGTGCATGAAGCAAACAATAAGGAAAATTTCATTCTAAAGAATAGTATTTCATATTCCAAGTTGATTAAAGTTAAAAATTTGAAGACTACTAAAGAAGTAATGGATTCTTTAGAAAAATTGTACAAAGGAGATGAAAAGGTCAAATAAGAAAAGTTGTAGAATTTGGAGGTACAATTTGAGGTCCTGCATATCTTTGTAGATGAGAACATTAAATCCTATGTATAGAGAGTGGATGAACTAGTAGGTGGAATACAAGGAATTTGTCCATAGTAGATGAATCTAGGATTGTGAAAAATATTCTTAGAACTCTCCCATGATGCATATAGTGAAAAAGTATTTGCTATTGAAGAATATGTTATCAAGTAAGAACTCTAACATCTTATGAGATGAGAAAACCAAATTTAAGAAATGGATCCTGTGTACATTAGAATGTGTCAATTAAATTGCATATAAACTAGTACACCAATGAAACATTAGATTGAAGAAAACTAAATAAAATAAAGTAAATGCAAACTCTAAACCGTATCTTCTTCAAATTCATTTCATTGTCCTCTATCTCCAAGGATTCGCTTCAAGATGTTTGCTCTTAGTTGTGCAAACAACAGCTTATAGAATGACACTTGAGAGAATGAGATTATCAAAAATGCATATGCATGTAAAAGATTGAACTTATTGAATTAAAATGCTATGAAATGCTTAAGATAAGATGATAATAACTACGCTTGAAAATATGAGATTCGAGGTCCTTTTCAACTCATGAAAGGGCTGTATTTATAGATTTTTGAAGGTAGGAATTCGATTGGCCAAGATCGACGGTCGAGTTCAAACCTGTTGAAATGAATGGTGAGAGATCGAGAATTCAAAAAAAAGGTGGAATTCAGAGAGATAGATGGAAAATGAAGAGACAATTGAAAGGTGTCCCTCATAATTAAATAAATAAATATTTAATTATGTGCATGAGAAATATGAAAAGGCTTTAATTAAATATTGTAAATATTTAATTATGTGAGAAAAGAAAAAGCCTTTTAATTAAATATTAAGAATATTTAATTTTGTGAGAGAAGTGGGAATTTGGAAAATGATTTAATTAAATGTGGAGGGAAGAATATCATTTAAATTTGGAATTTAAACTTATGATAATTAATATAAATAAATTGCAAAATTTATTTAATTAATTAAGAGGAAGAAAAGCATTAATTAAATAAACTTTATTTATTTAATTAAATTAGAAGAATTAGAAAAATGAACAATATAAATAAATAATTAAATTTATTTATATGTAGATGACTTAAGAACATTAATTAAATAATTCATATTTAATTAATTAATAGGTTCGATCGAATGTGACCATTTTTAGACGTGTACATTTTGCCCCTCTTTGAAGTGATGTGTTTCACACATTACTTCAAAGAAATTGCCCCCAACACTGAAAAATTGCTGATGATGCCATATGCCCCTTTGAGAGATAAATCGCATGATGAGAATGATTATGAGACTGATTTGGAAGATTTTCAGATGATTTCAGAGAAAAATCAGTGATTTAACTCTTGAAATAGCACTTTGCTCAGTAATTAATGCCATTTTTACCCCTTTAAAAGATGAAAAAGGTGAGAAGTCACTTTCATTTGAATAGTAACCTTTGAAGATTTTGGAGCTTTGAGAGAGGTAAATCCATGCCGATCTTGTATGAGTGCCACAGATTCGAGCGAGGTCGCCGTCATCAGAGACCACCTACGTATGGACCTCCGGTAAGTCGATCCAAACCTCTCCGTACATTTTTTATGAATTTTTGGATGCTTTTTCTAATTTTTTCAATTTTGTTTTAGCGCATATGGTAGATAGTTTAGTGCATCCAAAGTGGCACATAGGGGTAGAACAGTCATGCATAGAGGCCAAATAATCACACATAGGTGATTTAGCACATAGGATAGATCAAATGGTGCATCTATGCAACCTGCCTGTGGAAGATGATAGATTAGCACATAGGTGTTTTAGTGCATAGATGAACTATTATAGCACATATACTTGATGAAATAGCGCATCCATGAAATCGTGCATTCATAGAATGTTATAGCGCATCCATGGAAGAAAGTCACGCATCCACGGTTTTAGCGCATTGATTAACTGTTTTGGCGAATTTGTTTGATAAAATAGCACATTCATGAAATCGCGCATCCATAGACTGTTTTAGCGCATCCATGGATTTTTGCTGAATTTTAATTTTTGAAGAAAAATTGATGCATGCTTGATGATTGTTGCTAGATTAGACAGTAGATTTTATGCTTTTGAATATCATCACTAATTTAGATTTGATAAATTTGTCTTCGTGTTTGAAAACAAATAGTATTGATAAATTTGTTTCCATGCGATATGAAAACAAAAAGTATATATAGATTTGCTTTCCTATTTGAAAGTCAAATTGAGTCATGATGACTGTTAAATTTATTTCCATGCGATATGAAAACAAATTGAAATTGATTTGAAATTTGCTTGATGTATTGATTGATTGATGATATCCATTGCTAATTGATTTGCATGATTGCTTGATGATATTGTAAAGGAGGAATTTAACCTCCTCCAGATTAGAGAGAGATTTCCGCAGATATGGGAGATGATTCCCCAACTGTCCCATGATGATTTGGGAGTGATAGACCAGTGTGGCCTGAGAGCTCTATTGAGTATCCCACAGTATCGGGTCAATAGGGCACTATTGACTGCCTTAGTAGAGCGGTCTCACAGTGAGCACAATACCTTCCACTTGCCGACAGGAGAGATCACGATGACTCCAGAGGATGTTTACAGGATTTTGGGTATTCCTATGGTTGGAGAGCTTGTGATTTATGATCACAAGGAGATTGGGGGTACAGAAGCTTTGAGAAGAGTCTTCCAGGATCCTCATATCTGTGGATATGAACTTCCTTGGAAGGATATGATAGAGAGATATGCCCCACTGCCTTCAGTTTTAGCAAGGATGATCGGTGGTTTCCTTTGTCCTGATCACAGGTCAAAGGGACTATCAGTTGGGTGGGGGAGGATCTTGGAGGACATGCTTCTCCACCGTACCAGATATGCATGGGGATCATGCATGCTTTCCCATCTGTACCATGACCTTCATCAGGTTGTGTACATAGATAGGAAGAGTCTCTATTATGGAGTGACTCTTTTGTAGATATTCGCATGGGAGCATTTCATGATTACACACCCCATTGTCATGAGAGATCACCCCATCAGATTCCCCTATGCTTATGCATATACAGGGCCCCTTGTCTAGCCGAGGCTGGGCAAATTGGAGTACTAGCGACGGGTACTTGATGATTTGGACATGGTCATCTAGCAACCGTATGTGGATTGTGACCCATGGTAGGTAAATGACATAGAGTTACCATATGTGACGAGGCCCAGATACTTGATTGGATGCACCCCCTTCATCATTGACATATTTTTGGGTCGGAGAGTTCTGAGGTAGTTTGGATGGGTTTAGATGATTCCATAGGGGATGGCACAGTATGCCAGGCACCAAGGAGATTTACTAGAGTGGGGGCTAGTTTTGACTATTGAGGCCACCAGAGAGGAGTACTTCGAGTTGCAATTGGATGATTGGACCATACGACCAGAGGTGACAGATGCAGGGATGACAGATGACTATGTTGCATATTTCTACACACATCCCTTTCCCAGATTTATGAGTCCAAATAAGCTTGCCCCATTGATGGGAGGTTCAATTATTTAGGCAGGGCTACAGCAACCACAGGGACATCCAGTAGCAGGGCAACCATAGGTCAGAGGAAGGTACAGGTAGAGCAGGCCGCAGATATCAATGGGGTGGCCATGGAGGTAGATGAGGAGAGCTTCGAGGACAAGGAGATAGATGAGGAGTCAGATGACTCAGATGATGGGGATGATGGGGATGGTGGGAGGCAAAGACTATTCTTTGACATTCCCCTTAAGACGAGGCCATAGACATCTAGAGCAGTGGGTCAAGCTAGTACTTTAGTGCCACGGATCACCATCAGGGCTCCATCATAGGGACAGGTGGATTCTTTGTAGACTGAGGTTTAGACTCTTAGGAGTTAGTTAGCACAAACACAGGTGACCATCAGTTAGCTGCAGAGACAAATAGCATAGCCACCACCTCCTAACCCACAAATAGTGTAGCTTATGGCTGAGAGGGACAACTTCTGAGAGAGATGCATATAGGCTGAGGGGGTAGCCGAGAGGCTATTGAGATCAGTGGAGAGCACCTCTATTAGAGAGGTTGTGGCAGAGGGATTAGAGATTGCTCAGGAGGCCGAGTATTACAGGATGTGAAACTTTGAGGCAGTGCCACCTGAGCGACGGATAGCCTTTACCCAGTCAGGTACTCAGACTCAGACTCACTCACATAGCCACTCTAGGAGTGTGACCAGGAGTGTGGGTCAGTCAGTCAGATGAGAGATCAGAGCCTCTGGGATCAGAGACCCATCGAGGCCCACTACCTTTGGAGGTAGTAGCAGTCATGATCCACGGTCGGATGCCCCTCAGTGATGAGCATTATTATACACATTTATGCCATTGTATGATATATCTTTTTGAAACATTTGATATCCTTGTATTCTTGGACATTTTTTTTGATGAGATCTATGATATGCAATGGTGATTTGATTATGCACATGTTATGGATGTGTGTTTTTACTTTTATATGCTATGTCGTGTATGATGATGCGATAATGATCTAAATGATTTTTTCCTTTTCTGATTTATGCAATGAATGTATGATGCAGGATGTAAATGCTTTATGATGAAATGAGAGAATATGATGTATGATGATGATAATGATGTAATGGAAATGCATTTATCTAATGAGCTTATGATATATGGAAATGATCATGATAACCTAAGTGATGATGTGAAATGAAATGAATGCAATTTTATTTATGAATGTGTAAAATATGCAAATGTATATGTTAATTAGTGATATAAGATAACGATCCTGCATGTGATTTGTAATGATGGATAATGATCATGATGAATAAATAATATAATAATGAATATGGTGATATAAATATGCAATGGTAATAATAATGGGAAAATGATGTAAAATGAATGTGAATGATAATGAGATATACCAAATGTCCAGTCATACTCCACCATTGTCTAAAATAGATATTTAAGAATGTGATCCTCTCAAAAATCTAAAAAAGAACCTTGAAATGCAAATGAATTATGCAATCCTAGATGAGACATGCAACCCTAAATGAAATAATGATCCATTCTCTTTGTTGCCATTTCCTGCTGTGTTTAGTTGTCATCATTGAGCCTTTTAATATGTTGAAAGTTAGTACAAGCATCAAAGGGTATGTTAGCACCAATGATGACCTAAGTACTACTTTCATAATGTTTGGTATAGCAAGTTAATACAATCATCGAGGTATAATTGAACCAAGATGACCTGAGTATTGCTTGCATAAACAAACAAAAGTTAACCATTTTCCTATGGAAATTCTGAAATGTCATCAATGATATGTTGTAGAGCATGTCCCACGACCAATTTGCATCATACTAATGATTAACTTGCAAACAAGCAGCAAAGAAAAAATCATACTTCTTCCTTGTGATTCTAGTTTAGTACATCATTGAATTACTCCAAAGATATGATGTCATCAAATATCAAAACAACAATTTGCAACTTATTGCTTTAAGTTTGTCATTCATTTTATTTAGATTAGGATCATCCAATTTGTTTTTTAAATCATCTATCAAGATAATCATGCAAGCTTAGTTTAATTGGACAAGACTGTTGTTTCCTATATTCTGATGCTAGACACATTGCTGACTACCTGCTAGAAAAAGTGAACTTCCCCCTAGTGACCTTGTACTCTGACTCTTGCTAGACACACCTGTTATGATGGATAAACCTCAAATCATCAAGCCATGATGAGATCCTTGTTGCTCCAAGGAGATGATGCAAGGTGAATGCGATGGCGAGGTGTGTGTGCAATGTTGATGAAAAAGGATGTATATGCAGAATTAATCCTAATAGATGAGAGAGCCTAAATAAAATCACAAATGATGCCTGTTTGCCAAGTTTTAACCATTTGTTTTTATTGCATTTTTTCCTGATTTTATGATTTTTTTTGCTATTACCAAGATGCCTGTTTGCCAGGTTTTCATCAAGGCAATGTTTTTTTTTTTTTTTCAGGTGTAGAACCTTTTTAGATGAATGTTGTTGATCGGATCTTCAAATAGGTCCCCTTTTGTTGTTGACAACTGATATGACCCTGATCTGTAGGCTAAAATGATAACGAATGGGCCCAGCCAATTTGGTTCAAACTTGCCTTTCTTTTCTCGATCTTGTTGATTTCGAGGGTTTTCTCTAAGAACCAAATCACCTACTTGAAAATTACATGGTTTGACTCTGTGATTGTAGCTACAGGACATAATTTTTTGATATCCCTTCAAATGGTTTACTGCAGTTTGACGTTGTTCATCAAGCAGTTCTAGCTCTTGCAATCTTGATACTCTATAATCTTCGTCATTGATCAGCCCTTTGCATGATAATCGAAGTGAAGGAATCTCAACTTCCAGTGGTAGAATAGCCTCTGCTCCATAAACCAACGCATAAGGAGTAGCTCCTGTCGATGTGCGAATGCTTGTTCGAGAGACCCATAATGCTGGATTCAATTGGATATGTCAATCACAACCTGCTTCATTCACTGTTTTCTTCAGAATCTTTAGAATTTTTTTGTTTGAAGCTTCAGCTTGACCATTCCCTTGTGGATAATAAGGCGTAGAGAACCTGTGTTGGATGCAAATTTTTTCACATAGTTCATCAACATCTTGATTTTTAAAAGGTCTACCATTATCTATGAAAATGGAGTTAGGAATACCATATCTACAAATGATATAATTCAAGATGAATGAAGAGATTTGTTTTCCCGTAACAGTTGTCAGAGGAACAACTTCAATCCATTTAGTGAAATACTCAGTAGCTGTAATGATAAATTTATGTCCATTTGAAGATGATGGATGTATCTTGCCAACCAAATCTAATCCCCACTGAGCGAAAGGCCATGTTGTGGTGAAGGGTTGTAGTTCCTGAGCAGGAGCATGAATGAGATTCCCATGAATCTGACATTTTGCATATTTTTTTATAAAGGCGAAAGATTCCTTCTCCATGGTTGGCTAGAAGTACCCTAATCTTACAAGTTTCTTTGCTAAGGTTAGTCCACTTGAATGCGTCCCACAAATTCCACCATGGACCTCTTGTAAGTATTTTTCCAATTCATCGCGTTCAAGACATCTAAGGAGGGTACCATCCAAACCATGCTAGTATAAGACATTAGCAATTAAGGTGTAACGGGATGATTGACGAATGAAATTCCATTTTTGATTCCTAGACAAGGCTAAGGGTAAAGTAGTATCTTTCAGGTAAGTGTAAATTTGGCCATATAAGGAAGAGTCAGAACTTGTCAGATGGCAAATGATTTTTGTTTCAGGATTGTCATGGGCAGGAGAAAACAATTGTTCCACCAGGAAATCATACCATTTTTTATTCTCTGATAATTGAAGTAGAGAGGTGATTGTAGCCTTAGCATCTGCTGCTTTGTTATCAATGCATGGAATCTGTATGAACTGGATATTAGCAAAGTGTTTCTTGAGACCTTCCACCATTCTTTTGTAAGGTATCAACTTGTCATCTTTAGTGTGATATTCATCATTGATTTGGTTTATAACAAGTTGTGAATCGCCAAAAACTTGAAGTTCTGTGATTTTCCAATCTACTACAATTCTCATACCGATTATCAATGCCTCATACTCAGCTATGTTGTTTGTGCAAGCAAACATTAGCCGATAATATTTTGGGATTGTATGTCCTTGAGGTGTAATAAAAAGGATTCCTGCTCTTGAACTGTGTTGAGTGTAAGAACCATCAAAGTAGAGTGACCATGACTGTTGGATATCTGCTACAAAAATGTCGGCATCAGAAAAATCAACATGTATTGGGTGTTCTACTGGCATTGGTGCTTCTGCTAATTGATCTGCAATTACTTTTCCCTTTATAGCTTTTCGATCCACATACTGAATTTTGAACTCACTCAAGATCATAACCCATTTAGCCAGCCTGCCAATTAAGGTTGCCTTACTTTGAAGATATTTGAGTGGGTTAATTTTAGCCACAAGCTTTACTATATGAGTTAGCATGTAGTGTTGTAATTTTTGAGAAGTGAACACCACTGGTAAACAAGCTTTTTTAATGAAGGTGTAATTTAGCTTGTGACTTCTTAAGGTTCATCTAGTGTAATAAATGGCTCATTCTTTTCTTGAGTAATCTTCCTGTGCCAATAGTGCTCCTAAAGATACTTTTGTGGCAGCAATATATAATATGAGGGGCCCACCTTGTATTGGTGGAGTCAATACTGGTGGATTTTTGAGGTATTGCTTTATTTGATTAAAGGCTACTTCACATTTGTGCTCCCATTTGAATCTTATGCAAGAGATGTGTAAATGGTAAACTCTTATCTGCCAGTTGAGCAATAAATCTATGAATGGATTGTAACCATCCTTGTAAAGAGCATAGCTGACTGATGTTCCTTGGTGGTGACATATCAAGAATTGCTTGTACCTTAGCCAGATCCACTTCAATTCCCTTTTCTGACACAATGTATCCTAGTAGTTTTCCAGATTTCACTCCAAAGACACATTTCTTGGGATTGAGTGTTACTTTGAACTGTTCCATTCATTTGAAAATTTTAGATAAGATATCATTGTGTCCTTCTCTAGTGTTAGATTTGGCAAGAAGATTTTCAACATAATCTTCCATGAATGTATGCATCATATCATGAAAAATTGTTGTCATTGCTCGTTGATATGTAGCTCTTGCATTTTTCAATTCGAATGGCATTACGTTCCAGCAATAGGTACCCCAAGGACATGTAAATGTTGTTTTATCCTGATCTTCTGGTGCAATCTTTATCTAGTTGTATCCTGAAAATCCATCCATCAATGAGTACATTGCATGTCCAGCAATTAAATCCACAATCATATCAATGTTTGGTAAGGGAAAGTCATCTTTAGGACATGCTTTATTCAAATCCCTGAAATCTGTGCAAATTCTGATTCTTCCATCTGGTTTTGAAACAGGCACAATATTGGAGATCCATTATGCATAATTTATGGACCGGATGAACCCAATGTCTAAAAGCTTCTTTAGTTCCTCTTTAACCAATAATGCAACATGTGGATGCATTTTTCTGAGTTTCTGTTTTACAGGTTTTGCCCCTGGTGTAATAGATAGATGATGCATGATGAGATCTAGATCCAATCCAGGCATATATGTGTAGGACCATGCAAAATTGATTTGATTATTTTTGAGAAATTATGTGAATTTAGGTACTTTTTCAGTTGTCAGAGATGCAACCAATTGCAAAAATTTAGGCTTTTCTATAGTGCCTATATTGAGTGCCTCTGTTGGTTCGATCAAAATGGAAGATCTTTCCTGACAATATTTCAGAAGAGTGTCAAGTTTCTCATCCTCTGGCGCCTTTGAAAGGTTTTCACCATTGGATATGCTTTTTATTTTTCTCTTTGCTTGATCTAATACTGCCTTTGTTAGGTTTTCACCATTAGATCTTTCTTTTATATTATTTATTTCGTAGCTGAGAAACTTGGCACTTTCCTGTCGAAAATTCTGATCTAGTGATTCCCTAGTGGAACTTGTTTCGAGATGGGATGAACAAAGGAAGTTTATTATGGTTTCATCATTTCAAAAAGTTGGAACATCAATGGGTGCAATTTGTTCCCAATCAATGAGTTTAGGATGAACCAAAGGTAAGGGATCATTAGGATAAGTAAGGTCCTTGCATGTTAGAGTCATGATGTTATTGTTACTGTTATTATGGGAGAAGTCTAAGATGGTATCCTCCTCAAAATGATCTATCTCGCTTTGAATCGAATTGGTCTTACTAAAGTCCTGATTGTTTTGTATGACATATTTGAGCAGAGGTCTTGAGCTTTCTCCTTGTAAGAATGCAGGTGAAAATTTGTGTATGACATCCACCTTTTTGTCCCTCCAGAATTTATCATCAAAGATGGTGTCTCATTCATATTCATTTGAGTCAGTGTTAGAATTGTTTTCTTGAATTCATATAATTGATTCAGCTATTTCTTCATTAGATGGCCTCTATGTTACTTTTTCCTTAGTATCCTCACCATATCCCAACCCAGTCTTATCTTTTGGGTGCATTGTTTTTAGTTGGACAGGTTCAACAATACCTTCTTTTCTTTTACCTAGAGGGCCATTTCCTTCATAACCCATCTGTTGCATGATAGCCATATTGTTGTGTAGGTAACTTGATATGCTGTAGGGATTATTTTTCATCTTTATAGAGCCAATCAAGAATAGCTCTATCTTCACCTTCAGTTTCTTTGATAAATATCCCATTAAACTTGGTGATGGGGGTTGAAGTTGAGGCTAAAACTACTGCAGCCTGTTGTGTAGGTGTTGATGGCTGACCATGAGATCTTAGTGATAAGGGCAGATTAGAGAGAGATAATGAATATTCTCCCACCCCATTATCTTTTAATTTTAGCTTGTTGCCAAAATTGCTTATCATTTCTTGCACTTGTTCTTTGTTTTTGGAAGTAGAGATGGCCAAAGCCTCCCTATTATGTGTGACAAATGTGTCCTGAGTTGCTCTTAGGTTGGAACAAGTTTGAATACTATTGTGATCAGCAGGTATGGTCACTTCCTGTCCATCATATGGAAACTTCAAACATTGATGATAAGTAGAGGGTACCGCTTGCATGTCATGGATCCAAGGATGACCCAATAGTATATTGTATGTTAGATCCCGATCAAGAACTTGGCAAAAGGTATTCTTCACAACAGGTCCTACTCTGATTGGTAACATGATGAGACCTTTGGACATCCTTTCCTCATCATCATAGGCTTTGATTGTAATTTTTCTTCATGGATCTATAGATTCTGCTGAATATCCCAAAGCTAGGACCAATTTTAAAGTACAAATATTTAATCTGGCTCCCCCATCTATAGGAACGTGTCTAATGTGGGCTTTGTGAACCATTACTTCTAAATCGAGTGATGAATTATGCGGATGGGTTATGGATGAATCATCTCTTTCAGAAAAAGATAAACATGTGTTGGAGGACAAGTGTCCTACCATGGCTTGAAATTTATCGGTATCTAGATCAGGAGATACAATTGTATTGACGAGAGCCTTTTCCAAGATATCCTTATGTGCAGGTGATAACTTTAAAAGCTCCAAGATAGAGATTTGGGCTGATGTTTTTCGTAGTTGATCAACCAAATTATATTGGCTTGGAGGGGGAATCACTACTTTAGATGAGCTGCCTTTGACAATGATCTTGGCTTGCCCCCTTGTCATATCATTGACCTCTCAATATTTTGGCTTACCTTTGATTCAGATAGCATTGTTTTGAGGGTCATCAGTATAGATATGATTGATAATAATGTCTTGGATGTTATTAACATTCTTGCCCTTATCATTCAAAGATTCCCCTTTGTGGTAATTAGGGAGCGGATTTTTTAATGCTTGATGATCATTATTGACATTATGTCCCTCAACTATAATGGTACGGTTATCAATCAAATCTTGAACAATATTCTTTAACCCTTGGCAACTGTTTGTCTTATGACCTTTGCACCTATGATAATCATAGAAGTGTGAGTCATTCCAAAATGGGGGTTTAACTCGAGGTTCATAGTCTCTTTGTGGTGGCAATGTAATAGCGTTTTGATTCAATAATTATTTGAGAATGGATTCCAAAGATTGGCCTAAGGGAGTGAAACTCCGTCGATTTAAAAAATATGATGGTCTGGGCGTATTTGAATTTTGATTATTGCCAAAATTATTTCCATGATTGTTAGTTGTGTTTCCCTGATTAGAAACATTGCCTTGGGTGCTAGAATTTCCAGTATTATTGTTACATTGAACACCTGACACATTAAGGACAACGGGCTTCATATTTACGTTGTTAGCACCTACTACCCCATCATTCCCAATATTTTTAATTCGAGTCCAAAATCGTGACTTGTCATTGTTGTTATTATGATTGTTGTTGTTGTTGTTGTACGAATTTGAACCCTCTTTATCAACCTTTATGACTCCATGCTTGATCAATGCACTTTCAATAGTGATTGCATTTTCAATCAATTTTTCAAATGATGGAGGATGATGAAGGTTTAGTCTGTAACTGATTTCTTGATTAAGACTATCGATAAAAATCTCCATCTTTTCCTTTTCAGGAACACGACAAGAGTATCTAGCAAACATTCTTCTCCACCTTTGTAAAAATGTAGTGAAAGATTCCCCTACTTTTTGTTTTATCTTACAAAGATCAAGCATGGTTACCTGGTATTGGATGTTATAAGAGTATTGTGATATAAACTTATTTATCAACTCTTCAAAGGTTTTGATGGGGGGAGTGATCTTTGACAACCACTCCATGGATTGTCCACCCAGACTTCATTGAAATAATTGCATTAGATAGGTATCTTCATGCGCAAATTCTAAGCTCATATTTCAAAAATCCCTTACATGCTCAATGGGGTCAGTTTTCCCATTATATCTATCAAACTTAGGGATTTCGCAATGTTTTGGAAAAGGAATCATTCGAAGATTTCTATCGAATGGATAATGACATATTTCTTCCAAAACATACTTCTTTGGTGCTCCCCCTTGCATTTCTTTTATTTTTCCTTGTAATTCCTTAATTTGTTGAGTAAGGGCACTAAAATCGTCAAGAGGAGTTTTAGGATTTTCTTTAATCCCTTCTGTGTCAAAATCAACAGGTAACTTGGCTCCTTGTATAGCTAAAGAAAGAAAGTATCTTTCCTTGTTTCTTTCTAAAATCTTTTCCATGAGAGTATGGAATTGAGGATCCTGTTCTACTTCTTGAAGCTTTTCTTCCACTAATTCCTTAGTATTTGACATGTTAAAGGGGTTTTCCTCCCTCTCATTATTATCACCCATTTTGCTCACTGTACTTTCCTCTTTTTCTATGTGCTTTCGAGATCTCGTGGTAACAGGCATAAGCTTACTCAAATCCTACTAACTTTGATCAAAGGAATGAAATAGTGCAATGGTGATGAAAGTCAGGATAGAATGAAGATTCTATGACTTAAAAAATTTTTAATCCCTAGCTTGTGATTCCCTAAGTGAAAGGATCAAAATCTTGTTTGTGGGAATTAAACCAAAGATTGAAAAATAAAGGTGATTTTGCACTTTGTGAAGTTTGATCTTAGTTTTATAGATGCCTAAATGTGATTGAGTTCTTTATTGCAGAATTTGATTTGGACGAGCAGTATATGCGATTGTAATTTGGTGAAAATAAGAAAGACGACTATGACTTGATTTCTGAAAACCAAAAAATCACCTAGGCTAGGAAAACAAATGCGCCAAAACAAAGATTGAATGCGCTAGAACAGAGCACAGATGTGCTGAAAGAGTGCACAGATGCGCTAAAACAAAGCACAAATGCGTTGAAATGGAGCACAGATGCACCGAAACAGAACACAAATGTGCTAAAACAGAGCACAGATGCACCAAAATAGAGACTGAATGCGTTAAAATAGAGACCGAATGCACTAAAACAGAGACCAAATGCGTTAAAACAGCTCTGAGACCGACATGTTTTGACAGTTTGATAAAATTGTCTTATTTTGGATGATCTTAATCTAATTTAAATGTGAAGAACATAGCATAGAAACAGACAATTGTTTTGTTAACCCTAAAATCTAAACAAAGAGTGTATGTTCTTGAGATTTCCACAGATTTTTGAACAATATAAACACTTCAGTCAGACTCACTCTTAATTTTTCAAATAGGTCATCAAAGTAATCACAACCCACAGCTTAAAATCACGTCGACTCATACAGCCTTGTCACCCCCTAGAGGGCACCCGTGTTTTTGTCTTTTCCAGGTGCGTACTCAAAGTGACGAAAGTGGATACTGAATCCCTTGAGCAAATAGTCTATGGCAACTATATGGTGAGTATCTTGGGGGTAGATTCTTCCCTCCCCTTGCACCATGATTAAGATGATGTTTGGATATTGACTCGGCTGGCTTTCTACACTATGGTTCATAGTCAAGGTTTTTGTTCGGTGCGGCAACAAATAAACTCCCTCAGGAGACCTCCCAATCTTTAGAAAAAATATTTTGGGCATGGTTATCTTTGTACATTGTCGTCGAATTTTGGACTTTCCCACAATTCGCTTTTGATTATAGTGGGTTGGAAACCTTGGCTTTGGTTGTTCCCACTTAGGTCATTCCCGTAGGGTGAGTACTTTTTCCCACTACAACAGGCCTTCTAAAGGTTGTAATAAATTAAAAACATTGCATAAAAATGAAAAGGCAGTTTGGTATTTTGGTCACCCAGTTAAGGGGAGAGCATAGACCTATTGCCACAATCACAGCAAGCAAATAATGGTTCAATTTTAAATCCCAAATTGACAAATTTTCTATTCTAGGTGAAGATGTTGCTTCACTAAAAACATGGGGTTCATTTTAACCAAAAAAATATTATGTTTGGTGACTATCCTAGGATTGGTTAATTCAAATTTAAATGTCTACCCTAGGATTGGTTCATTCTGTTAAAAATAGCATCAGAAAAATTCTATCCGCGGATTGTGTTGGAATCAAAATTTAAATTCTTACAACTGCATGCACTAAAATAGAAGATGTATGCGTCGAAACAGGTTATGTATGTGCCAAAACAGAAGATGTATGCGCTAAAAGATCTCGTAGATGCGTCGAAACAGTCTCCAGATGCGCCGAAACAGACTATGAATGCGTCGAAAGAGTTCTGCAGGGATGCACCAAAACAAAGTTTCTATGCGTTGAAAGAATTCATGTATGCACTGGAATAGGTCATGTATGCACTAGAACAGTCATCGTATGCACTGAAACAGTCTTCATATGCATTGAACCGTGACTCGTATGCGCTAAGACATGATTTTTGTCCGTCACCTGCCAGAAAAATCTGCAAAAAGAGAAATTAAATGTGGGGCATGGCCCCACGGTGGATGCCAAAAATGTGTACGTTAGAATGTGTCAATTAAATTGCACATAAACTAGTACACCAATGAAACATTAGATTGAAGAAAACTAAATAAAATAAAGTAAATGTAAAACTCTAAACTGCAACTTCTTCAAATTCGTTTCATTGTCCTCTATCTCCAGGGATTCGCTCCAAGATGTTTACTCTCAGTTGAGCAAAAAATAGCTTATAGAATGACACTTGAGAGAATGAGATTATCAAAAATACATATGCATGTAAAAGATTGAACTTATTGAATTAAAATGCTATAAAATGCTTTAGATAAGACTATAATAACTACACTTGAAAATATGAGATTCGAGGTCCTTTTCAACTCATGAAAGGGCTGTATTTATAGATTTTTGAAGGTAGGAATTCGATCGGCCAAGATCGACCGTCGAGTTCAAACCTGTTGAAATGAATGGTGAAAGATCGAGAATTCAAAAAGAAGGTGGAATTCAGAGAGACAGATGGAAAATGAAGAGACAATTGAAAGGTGTCTCTCATAATTAAATAAATAAATATTTAATTGTGTGTGTGAGAAATATAAAAAGGCTTTAATTAAATATTGCAAATATTTAATTATGTGAGAAAAGAAAAATCCTTTTAATTAAATATTAGGAATATTTAATTTTGTGAGAGAAGTGGGTATTTGGAAAATGATTTAATTAAATATCAAAAGTATTTAATTAAATGTGGAGGGAAGAATATCATTTAAATTTGGAATTTAAACTTATGATAATTAAGGTAAATTAATTGTAAAATTTATTTAATTAATTAAGAGGAAGAAAAGCATTACTTAAATAAACTTTATTTATTTAATTAAATTATAAGAATTATAAAAATGAACAATATAAATAAATAATTAAATTTATTTATATGTAAATGACTTAAGAACATTAATTAAATAATTCATATTTAATTAATTAATAGGTTTGATTGACCGTGACCATTTTTAGATGTGTATAGATCCAACTAAGAAACTACTTTCAAGGCTATTGATGTGTTTTTTATGCACTTCTTAACATAGGTAATGTATAGGTGCATCACCTCTCTTGAAAGACAATCTTCCACAATAAAATTATAGAACACTATCCCAAGGTCTCTAATATCAAGTCTTGATAGTGCTTGGAATATCTCAATTGATTTATGTGATTTGTTTGAATCACAAGGCAGACTTATGGATGAGTCACAAAGTAGGGAAGTTGGATCTGCAAATGGAATTCTTAGGATGGGAGAGTTGTTGTGTGTTTTCTACAGGTTCAAACATTAGTCTTGAACTCCATTTAAACATCAAATTTAGCTTTATAATGTGCAATGAACCTTGCCTAAGGTTACTTATTAAAAAAAGGAAAAAGAGCAAGGAAGATAGTAAGTTCCTTGACCTGAAACTATTATTGAACAATGATCATGGAGGCTGCTACAGTAGAAAAAATCTCTAAACTGGGTTTTTCTTGGCCAAGAGGATCCTATAGTTACACAAAACCAGTGCAATCTTCTAAGGTCTGCAGATTTTGAGGTTGCATACACACATCATGAACATGCAATTGAACCGGGTTGTAGCAATGAAGTAAGGAAGCCTAGGCTAACTTCGTACAACTTGTCATCAACAAGTGCCAAAAGTATGGGCTGAAAATTCATCAAATACAATAACAAGAAAACACCATCATCGCTTCCATTCAAGAAAATGAATACTAAACTAATAAGGGAAGTAGAACCATGCACACATAATGAGAAATTTCAAAAGGAAACACCCATAAATCATGCAATGTTGCTTTCTATTGCTACAGAATGCATTTACACCAGCTCTTCAACCATTTACAAATGAGGGGGAAACCCCTATTTATAGTTTTCCAAAGCTCGAATGAATGGATAGGATTGAATTACATTGTGTGGCTCATATTCAATTACATTACGGCTTAACCTACCCCACAATATTCAGCAATTTAAAATACATCTTTTGTATTTTCCCCATTTTATCTTGTAGTGGCCAGTCACTATAGCAATTTTGTCCTCTTGCTGATTTCCCTTTTGATGTAGCTGAAACTACTTGAAGGTTGCCCTCTTCCCTTGATGGATTTGAAACATTTCTTAGCCAATCGAGTGCATCCCATTTTCAGATTTGTATCATTATGGAATGGGTCAGATGATCTGATGAGATAGCTCCTGACAGATCATGATCGTTTGTCTGGAGGGAGGAAACAACCGCTCCCTCCCACCACCTTCAAGGCCACCCTTTATAGATTTTTTACTGACTCCCTTAACATAGGCCCACTTCTAATTCCAGCTTCATTGATGGGTGCTACAAGGAAAGGTGGATATAAAATGAATGGTGACAGGAGCTATGTACTTTTCCTTGTTCATCTTTCTCAATGGGTCCCTCGACAGACCCACGGTAGGTTCCTTGAATCATGTATACATGAAGTTTCATAAGTGCTTTCATACACAAATCAAGGAAAACATTAGTGAAATCCTACAAAATCCTTGTTAGATCCACTCAAGCATCATCAAAATATCACAATATTCATATTTGGAGCTCATTTGGACCATAAACATTAATGTGTGCCCAAAGGGGGTGGGCGCCAAGGCAGGCGATAGATGGAAGACAAAAGCAAGGAAGACAATGAATGGAAGGTAAAACGACAAAGGAGGGATGGAGTTTCAGAAATTACCATGGATGGGTGGAGTTTCAAAAATGGGCACAAAAGGGCTGGGTTCCGAAAATGGCCATGGAGGGGTGGAGTTCTAAAAACGGCCACGGAGGGGCCGAGCTCAAGGAGTCAGAACGTCGGGGGCAGACGAAAGGAAAAATGGCAAAGGAGGGACTGAGTTCTAGAAACGGCCATAGAGGGGTGGAGTTATAGAAATGGCCATAGAGGGGATAGGTTCTGAGAGCCATAACGTTGGGGGCGGATGAAAGGAAAAATGAAAAAGGAGGGATGGAGTTCCGGAAATGGCCACGAAGGGGTGGAGTTTTAGAATGCAAATTTTGCAACTTCCTAAAAATTAATGAAACCTTGTAAATTCACTTAGGCACCACAAAAACATCCCAAATCCATAGAAAAATGATCCCCAAAGTCAAAAATTAAGGAAAAAGTGAATCGAGTGAGCAGGGATGAGGCCTAGAGGACTTCAGGACAATGAGCGAAGGGAAACCCACAGGGGCACTTCTGCAAAAGCAAAAGACTTAGTGAAACTCAAGTAGGTGAATTAGGTCAATGGAATTTGATTGTTTGAAGTCCCATGACCAATTTAGGCTCTAGGAAAGGGGCATGCAAAATGAGATAAGAGAAAAGTAGCCCACCTAGATAAAAAAGAGGGGGTCCCTGCCCACGGCGGGGCGTGTGTGCAAAATATGTACAACAAATGGTGTTTCACTAGGGAAATTCTCTAGAGCACTTTGATGAAAAATTGGAATCAAGAATCCAGAATCTTTGGTTTCGATCTCCATGATAGGGAACACAATTTAGATGCTCAACCAAAGGATCAAAACCACTAGGTAATCCAATCTTTAGTATGCTGAAAAAACTAAGAGTGTGTAGTTGTGTCAATTCTAATCCTTTAGTTGCTATAGGAACCCAAGCTCCATTAAGTTAAGCTATGTAGTTTATTCTAACTCCAAAAGCATTCAAAACATTACCTCACTACCAGTCAGGCATTCATAGCCTCGACGAGGTTATCATTATGATTCTCCTGAACATTGCTCTACTATCGGTCGGCTATCCATAACCCTGATAGAGTTGCTCGGATACCCCTGAAAGGCTGAATTTCTTTTCTTTTGATTTTAAATATTTTTCTTTCTTTCTTTTTTTTCTTTTCTTTTGATTTTCAATCTTCAACTCTTTTTATTTCAACCCACAAGCATTGAAGGTCACGCTCAAGGCTGAGAATCATAGTGGTGCTGAAGATTTTTTCTAGATTTTTCACTTAACTAGACTTTGCAAAGGACCTACGATGACTGTCCCATTCTTAAAATATGTGAGAGATATAAGATTCCAAAATACTTTAGAATCAAACCAACCAATTACTTATCCACTTTGAATCAAACATCCAAATTTCTTGACACTAACAGAAGACCCTCACCATCCACTTTGAAAACTTGATTAGATTTTGACAAAGAAATACATAAAACAACCCTAGGTGATAAGTATGGTTGTTGTGTGCACAAATGTGTGCAGCCAAAAGCAGAGGGACCTCAGTCAAAGAAGAAACAAAGCAAAAAAAATGGAAGCAAAGAAAATGGAAAGAAAACACCCAAAACTAACCAAAGCAGGACAACAAAAGAAAATAGTGAAGAAACTACTCTAAAGCAAGAAACCTACAACAAACCAACTAACCTAACAAAAGTAGGAAAATAGAGTATTTATAGGAAACCTACACTACACAAAACTAGCTATGTTTAGGAAAGGTGAACTGATGTTAACACTAATTGGATTTCATAGTGCATTCACAAGAAAATGGGAAATCATTATCATTCTTAACCATGCAAATTTATCTTTATATTCCAAAAAAATAAATTCAACATTGCAACACTCAAGTTCTACCCCAAAATCATGAAGAATCAGGAATTGAGGAGGCTCATTAAACCCATGATTAGTCCATAAACACATCCATTTCCTTTCATTCCCATAATCAAAATGATAAGTGCAGCTATGACAATTAACAGGAGCAAGGAAGGATAGATCCTGGATTTCAACACATGGAGGTGGTAGCATTTGACAATCAAGAGAAAGCACTACATGGTCGATCATTGCATCAACAACCTCAGTTGGGCATGGTGGAGGGTGCAACATTTCAGGAATCAAGTTTGCATAAGGTAGATAGAATGGGGAAGCAAACACTTCTTCCACATCTTGCATGGGATCGACAATCCCTATCAACCATTCTTTGAGAAGATAGAATTCATCTCCTTGATCTTTTGCAAACCAAGTGTCCACTTGATTCTTGTCCTTGAAAGGAAACACACTGTCCAGCTTCCTTTCGCAAGTTTTTTCCTTATTTATGTGGTGTTCAATGTTGGGGGACAATGACATCCACAAATATATCCTATTGCAGCCATTTGAATATGAAGGAGGATCAACAATGATCATGGTGGAAGGACTCCAAGTTTCATCTTGTAGTCGACTAGGTGATTCATCTCTGTTGGTAGCTATCTCAGCACCCCCACCTTTATCTTCTTCTCTTTCATGTTCATGCATCTCATCATGCTATTCACTTGTTTCCCCTTGCTCACTATCACTATAGATGAAGAAGGAACCCCTCTCCCAATCCATAAGCTCTAGTGCATCACTGTTCAGAGGTTCAAGGAGTATGTCCTCATCGCTACCATCTTCTAGCATGTGCTCTTCCTTGGCATGAGCATACCTCTGCAATACAACTCATAATGGAAAGAAGTCATCAATTGATGGCACCTCATCAAGGGAACCAAAATCCACCATGCAATCTCCCTCCAAGGACTCGCCATGAAGCCCATTGTCCATGGTGCATAAATGCTCTTTAAGAGGAATAAATTTTTGATGACTAGTGGACAACATTCTTGTTTGATCTAATTCATCACCTGAAAGCTTGAGATTGTATTTTTGTCCTTCTTCTATTGTTGTCCCAACATCCTCTTGAGGACTACCTTCAACTGAGTTGTCACTTGGCTCAAGCTCTTGGTCCTCACATTCTGCCCTTGAAGCAATTGTAAAAAGTGGTGTACTTGGCTACCTTGCTTGTTCTTTGACTTGCTTGACGACTTCTTGGTATAGTCCACACGTGAACTCTGAGTATGATGAATCATGAAGTCTACATGAATTCAACAGTAGTAGCACCTCCAAATCCACTTGGTATTTCAGCTCTGACCAATCCTTTTCTGATTTGGAGATGAGCTGGTCATATCTTTCGACTACTGGGTCCTCATCATCACTTGAAAAAGAAGCTTGATGGTAGACAACCATGGTGAGTGGTTGTTCCCACTCCTCCAAAATTTCATTTTCAGATTCTTGATCACTGTCATTGACGAAGGAGAGGTCTTCTAATATGATTTCACTTATACTCTCGTCTTCATTTTCTACTTTTTCAAAGCTAGCAACCTCTTCCTCTTTCTGATTTTCAACATCTTCATTGGCTGATCCAGCATGCACTACTACAAACTTTGTTATTTCATCTTCAACTACCAATCGTTCCTCTTCTTGAGTGGAGGACTTCCTTTCATTGATGGAGGGACAACCAACTGATTTCTTTCTAGTTGAATTTTCATCCTGACTACTTGTTGCCCCAAGGCATTTTGCTCCTTCTTGGGTTTCATTTTCTATGTTTGTTGTCCTAGCAACAACTTGTGTCAAATTTCTTGGTTCATCTTTACTTTGTTGTACTCCAAATGTTTATATATTTTCTTCCTCATGGGATAACTCATCCTCCTTGACAGTTGGCTGCTCCAACTTTTTTGAATAGCCCTTGACTTGGGTGATTATGTTTGCACATGATGGAAAAGTAAGTTATGAATGTGGTGCATTGTGAAATCTGCACCAAATTGACATTAGTACTTCCTCCAATCCTAGTCTGTCTTTGTTGCCCAAACATTCTTGCATCAACTTTTCAAATGCATTGGTTGGCATATTAGCCATTTCCTCCTCCAGGTCTACAAGTGCTAGAGGCTGATAGATTTCCCAAAAGGGAATTTCTCCCTAGAAGACTCTTTCAATCCTTCTCATAAAATTCAGACACCCTGATTCGTTATGCCCATGAATGCATTGGATATGACATCTATCCACCAATGCGAATTGCTACAACAGTTTCCTTAGCCTCTTGTTTAAATCTGCATGTAGCTGAGTGAAGTCAATTTGTACATGCTACTCCATTTCAACTCAGCTTTTTTTGCGTTTAGAATTTTCTAATTTTAGGCTTTAGTATTAAAATTTATCTCCTTATCCTAGATTTCTTCTTTGAAAGTGTTCATTTCAACATCCAACTTTCAACTTTGTAGCCTCAAAATGTCATGCCCTCCTTCTAGCTCTAGTTTTGTTGATGTATTTTTTATGCACTTCTCAACATAGGTAATGTATAGGTGCATCACCTCCCTTGAAAGACAATATTCCACAATAAAATTGTAGAACACTATCCTAAGGTCTCTAATGTCAGGTCTTGACAGTACTTGGAATATCTTAGTTGAAATATGTGATTTGATGGAATCATAAGGCGGACTTACAAATGAGTCACAAAGCAAGGAAGTTGGATCTACAAATGGAATTCTTAAGATGGGATACTTGCTATGCATTTGCCACAGGTTCAAACAATAGTCTTGAACTCCATTTCAACATCAGATTTAGCTTTATAATGTGTAATGAACCTTGCCTAAGGCTATTTTTAAAAAAAAGGAAAAAGAGTAGGGAAGAGAGTAAGTTCCTGGACCTGAAACTATGAATGGACAGTGATCATGGAGGTTGCTACAGTAGAAAAACTCCCTAAATAGGGTTTTTCTTGGCCAAGAGGATCCTACAGTTACACAAAACTAGTGCAATCTTCTAAGGACTACAGATTTTCAGGTTGCATACACACATCATGAACATGCAATTGAACCATGTTGCAGCAATGAAGTAAGGAAGTCCATGCTCACTTTGTATAGCATCTTGTCATAAAAAAGTTTCAAAAGTATGGGCTGAAAAATTCATTTAATACAATAATAGAAAACAACATCATCACTTCCATTCAAGAAACTGACTACTAAACTAATAAGGGAAGTAGAACCATGCACACATAATGAGCAAGCTCAAAAGGAAACACCCATAAATCATGCAATTATGTTTTCTATTGTTGTAAAATGTTTTTACACCAACTCTCCAATGATTTACAAATGAGGGGGAGACCCCTATTTATAGTTTTCCAAAGCCCAAATGAATGGCTAGTATTGAATTACATTGTGTGTCTCAGATTCAATTACATTAGGGCTTCACCTACCCCACAATATTCAGCAATTCAAAATGCATATTTTGTCTTTTCCCCATTTTGTCCTATAGTGGCCAGTCACTATAGAATTTTTTTCGTCTTGTTGATTCCTCTTTTGCTGTAGTTGAAACTGCTTGAAGGTTGCCCTCTTCCCCTGATGGATTTGAAAAATTTCTCAACCAATTGAGTGCATCCCATTTGTAGATTTGTATCATTGTAGAATGGGTCAGATGATCTGATGAGACAACTCATAACGAATCATGATCATTTGTCTGGAGGGAGGAAACAACCACTCCCTCCCACCACATTCAAGGCCACCCTTTATAGATTTTTCACTAACTTCCTTGACGTAGGCTTGCTTCTAATTCCATCTTCGGTGATGGGTGCTACGAGGAAAGGTGGATATAAAATGAATGGTGATAGGAGCTACGTTTTTTTGCTTGTTCATCTTTCTCAATGGGTCCCCCGACAGACCCGTGGTATGTTCCTTGAATCTTGTATCCATGAAGTGTCCTAAGTGATTTCATACACAAATCAAGGAAAACATTATTCAAATCTTGCAAACTCCTTGTTAGATCTAGCCATGCATCATCAAAAGATCATAATATTCATATTTGGAGCTCATTTGGACCATAAACATTAATGCGTTCCCAAGGGGGGCGAGCACCAAGGTGAACAATGAATGAAAGGCGGACAGCAAACGAAAGGAAAAATTGAAAGGAGGGAAATTTTTTTGGAAACGGTTGGAGTTCGGGAAACGGCCACGGGGGGGTCGGGTTCTAAAAATGGCCATGGAGGGGTGGAGTTTTGGAAACGGCCATAGAGGGGTTGGGTTTTGGGAGTTGGAACACTAAGGAAGAATGGAAGGAAAAATGACAAAGGAGGGACGAAGTTCCAAAAATGGCCATAGAGGGGTGGAGTTCTTAAAATTTCCACAGAGGGGTTGGGATCTGAGAGCTGGAATACTGGGGGTGGATGAAAGGCAAATTAAAAAAGGAGGGACAAAGTTTCAGAAATGGACATAGAGGGGTGGAGTTTCCAGAATAAAAATTGTACAGCTTCTTGAAACTTAATGAAACCTTGGTAGTTGACTTAGGCACCACAAAAAAATCCCAAATCCATAGGAAACCTGTCCCCAAATTCAAAAATGAAGGAAAAAGAGAATTGAGCGAGCAGGGATGAGGCCTGGAGGATGTCAAGGCAACAAGCAGAGGGAAAATTGTAGGGGCAGTTTTGTGAAAGCATAAAACTTAGTGAAAATTTAGGTAGGTGAATTTGGTCAGGGGAATTTGATCATTTGACAACACATGACCAATTTAGGCTCCAAGAAAGGGGCACACAAAATGAGACAGGAAAACAACACCTGTCTAGAGCACAAAGATGGGGTCCCTGCCCACGAAAGGGCATGTGTGAAAAATATACACAACAAAGGCTACAAGAGTTGATGAACCAAATTAAAAGAATCTATATGAAGTAGATTCTAACTTTGTGAGAAGAATGAGGAAAGGCTTCGATAAGTATGAAGGTAAGTTTAACTTTAAGTGATTTAGTTAGGGAGGAATAGGTCATTATACTTGGAGATGTCTGGAAAGAGATAAGAAGAACAAACAAAGATTTAGCAAAGAAAAAAAGGGTAAGAATATCAACATAGCATATTATGTGAATGAGGATGCTAGTATTTATGATGAAGAATCTGATTATGGAGATTTTGATGATAATGAATGCTTTTTCTTGGCTATAAAAGATGAACCTAATTCTGCTAACTCTAAAAGATAGGTGAAGGAATGTCCTCTAGAGAAATTTGAAGATACTATAATCTCTACCCTACATGCTAAACAAGAAAATAACTATTGGGTTGCTAACAGTGGTTGTTCACATTACATGACCGATGATAAGAGTAAATGTTTTAAACTTGAAAAAGATGATGGAGACTTAGTTATGTTTGGAGATGATATTGGTGCTAAGATTTGTGGGTAGGTTCAGTAATTTTTCATGGAAAGCATAATATTGATGATGTCTACTATGTTAAGGGTTTAAGGAATAATATCTTGAGTGTTGGAAAAATGTGTAGTAAAGGATAAAATCTTTTTTTTGAGGATGAGAAATGTGAAATCAGAAAATGATCTAGAATAGTGATTGCTATAAGAAAGAAGTCTGAAGGAAATATATATCAACTTAAGGGTGCTAATGGACATTATTTTATGACTTAGATTAATGATAGTTGGTTATAGCATTGGAGAATGTGTCATATTAATTTTGATAACTTGGAAAGGATCAGTGCAGTGCAAGTCGTGAGAGATTTACCAAGGATTACAAAGCCTATTGATACTATGTACAAGAATTGCCAGTTTGGAAAGCAAGCAAGAAATAATTTCAAATCAAAGGAAAAATCTACAGTCAACCTACTAGATCTGATTCACATAGATCTTTGTGGTCCTACAAGAGTGAGAAGTCTACAAGATGAAAGGTAATTTATCCTTTTTATTGATGATTACTCTAGGTATACATGGATTTATTTTCTTAGAGAGAAGTCTAATGCATTAGTTAGATTCAAGACATTCAAAGCTATGGTTGAGAATGAAGTGAATTTGAGAATAAAATGCTTGAGGTCTGAAAGAGGTGGTGAATTTTCCTCACATGAGTTTAATATGTTTTATGAAGTTCATAGAATAAAACGACAATTATCTACTCTGAGAAATCATCAACAGAATGGAGTTGTTGAAAGAAAGAATAGAACAATTCAAGAAGTTTCTAGATCAATGATTACTGAAGATGGTCTATCAGAATTTTGTTGGAGTGAAGCTATTCACACTACTATTTATGTGTTCAATCAAGTTCAAATAAGAGCTAAAAGTGCTAAAACTTCCTATGATCTATGGTGTGGAAGAATTCCTACTATTAAATATTTTAAGGTCTTTGGAAACAAATATTACAATAGATGGGATGAAGCAAATTTAGGGAAGTTTGATGCTAGAAGTGATGAAGGTATTTTTCTTGGATATTATACTAAGAGAAAATCTTGCAGATGTTTAAATAAAAGACTAAGAAATATTGTAGAAAGCACAAATGTCAAGGTTGATGAAGCAAGGAAGAATTCAATTGAAGTTGATGAATATGTATCTGATGAACCTAATTGTGTAAGAGTTGAAGAAGTTGTGGAAGAATAGGAGAAGCAGAATGAAGAGGAAGAAGAAGCTTCAATAGTGTCCCCTAAGACACCTAAATATGTGCAGAAAAATCATTCAGAAGAAAAATTCATTAGACACAAGTGTATGTGTAGGATCATGGATCATCATGGAAAAAACAAGCCCCTAAGTGGTGATAAAAATTTAGAAAATCAAAGCTAGGCAACTTGATCTAAAAATTTGAATAAGTTATCTATATTATTTCAAAAATATGTAAGAATAGAATCTGTAGAAAATTGAATGTAGTTTCTAAACTACTAGGTTTTTTTCTGTAAAAAAAAAGAAGATATTTGGTGAAATTTTGAAATTTCAATGTAGTAGTACTTAAATTTCAGGGAAAAAATAAGTAGGTTTCTATTTGACCACCCTAACCACAATAAAATGATAAAAAAATTTATAATATTTTAGATATAAATAGAGGAATCATGTCACAATGTGATGCATATTTTTTTGTAATTTTTTCCAAGTAAATAATTAATTATGAATTTTTTATTCCAACTTTTTAAAAATATAAAAAATCGTATGCCTGACCACCTTAACTTGATCAAAATTTCATGATTTTTTTTTTAATCCTATAGTGTGCGAAACATAAAATGTGACACATGTTTCAGATTAAAACATGTGATACCGTTTGAAATCTATTGATGTTTTTCAATCAGCTTATCAATCAAGACTTTAGTTGTAATTCAAATAGAAAATGAATAATAATTACTTATTAAATTCAAAGTAAAGCATAATTTATATTGGTGGAAATTTGAGAATCTCCTTTAAAAACCCTTTTTGTTTCATCTATTTTGGGTAAAAAAATGTCGTTAGCCACATGGGCCATCATATCACTTACATATCACCACTTTTTGGCTCATCATGATCCTGCACATACCCATAAGAGGAAATGAATATTGACAAGAAGTAGAGCTACTACTACTGGTGAGATAAATCTTTTACTTTCTAAGATTGAACCAAAGACCATAAGTGAAGCATGAGATGACCATTAGATGTAATCTATGAAAGAACTTATGCAGATTGAGAAGAATAAAAAATGGAAATTAGTCCCTGGACCGAAAGATAGTAATCTATATTTTAAAATTGAAAATGATAAGATCTTGATAGTGGTTGTATATGTTGATGAAATTATCTTTCGAGGAAATGAAATTATGTGCAAGATGTTTGCTAAAGAGATGCAGAAGGAATTTGAGATGTCTATGTTTGGTGAGATGAATTTCTTCCTTGGGCTACAAATTAATCAAATAGAGGGGTATGTGCAAGATCATGATGGGCCAAAAAGTGGAGATATCTAGGTGATATGATGGCCCATGTGGTTGACAACTTTTTTTTAACCCAAAATTGATGAAACGAAAAGGGTTTTTAAAGGAGATTCTCAGCTTTCCACCATTATAAATTGTGCTTTACTTTGAAATTAATAAATAATTATTATTCATTTTCTATTTGAATTACGACTAAAGTCCTGATTGATAGGTTGATTGAAAAAAATCTATAGCTTTCAAATGGTATCACATTTTTTGAATCCAAAACATGCATCGCATTCTATGCTTTACATACTATAAGATTAAAAAAGAAGAATGGAATTTCATGAACTTTTGACCAAGTTAAGGTGGTTAGACATACGAGTTTTTATATTTTTTTAAAGTTGCAATTAAAAATTCATAATTAATTATTTACTTGGAAAAAAATTACAAAAAATATGCATCACATCGGGACATGACTCCCAGGTACTTATAGCTAAAATATTGTAAAAAACTATTATCATTTTATTGTGGTTAGGGTGGTCAAGTAGACACCCACTTCTTATTTTTCCCTAAAATTTAAGTACTACTGTATTGAAATTTCAAATTTTCACCAAATATATTTGAAAAAAAAAAAAAAACCTAGTAATTTAGAAACTAAATTCAATTTGCTACAGATTCTAATCTTACATATTTTTGAAATAATATAGATAACTTATTCAAATTTTTACGTCAAGTTTCCTAACTCTGATTTTCTAAATTTTATTGCCATTTAAGGGCCTACTTTTTCCATGATGATCCTACCCATACCCAAAGAAAGGGATCTTTATTTCACAGTCAAAGTATGTAAGAGAAATGTTGAATTTTTTTGTGATGGATGGTTTCAAATGAGTATGCACTCCTATGGTGGCTGGTTGCAAATTAAGTAAAGATGATGATTCAATTAAGGCTGATTAAAGAAAGTACACATCTATGATTGGTAGATTGTTGTATCTAATTGCTACTAGACCGAATATTATGCATGCACTTTGTCTTGTGGCTAGATTTTAAGAAGACCCTAAAGAAACACATGTTGCTTTTGCCAAGAGGATATTTAGATATTTGAATGGTACTTCAAATTATGGCTTGTGGTGTCCTAGGGATACTGGTTTTACACTAAGTGCTTGTAGAGATGCAAATGTGGCTAGTTGTCTAGATGATAGAAAAAGTATATGTGGTGGTGCATTCTTTCTTGGTTGTAGATTGGTGTCATTGTTGAGTAAGAAGCAAGATTCAATTTTTTTATCTACTATTGAAGTTGAGTGTATTGCTGTAGAATCTTGTTGTACACAAGTTTAATGGTTGAGATAGAACTTTAAGATATCAGAGTAATGTATGATGATCCTATTTCTATCTTCTATGATAATACATATGCAATTTACATTTCAAAGAATCCAATGATGCACTCGAGGAAAAAACATATATCTATCAGGTGTCTTTTTTTGAGAGAGAAGGTTGTGGAGAATGAATGTACCTATGAAGGATCAAGTTGTTGACATATTTACAAAGGCTCTTCCTAGGGATACTTTCGAGTATCTGCAGGAGAAGTTAGGGGTCATTACCCCTCCTTTTTTGAACTAGATGCATATGAATATGCATTAGTATGGTGGGTCTATGGATCTATCTTTCTTGTAGACTAATGTTTTTGTGGCTACCTCTAAGGGGGAGTAGGTAGTGTCATGCATTATCATTGAAAGAGTATTTTGTTCTTAATGACAAAGGGGAAATCAATGTAATACACTATTTTGAATTTTCCATTGATTTCAAAGGTGGAGAGAAAGATGTGAAGAGAGAGAGAGAGTACCATCTAAAAAATATTATCTACTAAGGGGGAGAAACAAAAATGAAAATCATGACGAAGTGTGTTTAGAACTGTTGAGTTGTCTTTGATGATTTTTCACATAATATGTTGCCATCAATGACAAAGGGGGAAATTGTTGCAAGTATGAAGCAAGCATGAAGGTGTTATCATTGATGTCAACTTGTCAATTGTTTCTCAACTGGTTGTTGTTGTCATTGATGTCATGGATATGGCTATTGGTTGTATATGCCAAGGATATTGAGAAAAATGCAATGAATAAAGGTTACAAGTATCATGTGGTTGCTCAATGTTTTTGTTCAAATATTTTCTCCTATGTTTGTGTGGTTCATATATGTTGATCATGGTTTTTGGAAGTTTCTATATCCAAATTTTGGGGTTTTGTATCATTGTACAGTGTGAGTTATATTCACTAGTTGTGAATTGTGTTTTTCAGTGTATCTGGTTGACATCATGGAGAAATGTAGTTGCTTCAGATTTCTTCTTGTTTGAGTCTTATGGCTTGTAGCTTTCAAGAAAAGTTGTTGGGAATGTTTTCAGCTAATTTTATTATCTGGAAAGATTGGTTTGTGGTAAGGTTGTGTGTGCCTAATTGATTTATGTTTTTTGCACTAGTTTGGTTGACCTTTTGTTTAGCATTACTTTTGAAGATTATGGAAGTGTGTTGAAGCATGTGTTTTGGTAACCCTCATTCTAATTCCACCTTAGAATATTTTGGTGCTAACCTAATTTGAATTTTAAAGTGTAAGTGGTGTGTGGCTGACTTTGGATATGGTTCAAAGTTGAAGATAGTGTAAATACAAGTCAAGTTGTTTGTGAAAGAAGTGAATACAAGTAATATAGATGAGATATAGATGTGAATCAGTGTGTATGTGATGCGAGTTTCTATAGATCAGTGCGAGATCTAATTATTGAGTTTTTGGAAGTAGTGAACTGAAGGTGTACTCTATTGATTGATGGCCCTCTCAAATTTTGCGAATTTGAAGTGCCCA